>JALIDW010000004.1:1200000-2400000 GCA_023079495.1 Xylaria sp. L1 SY-2022
CATGCGGAACAATTGGTGCGATGGCTGGTGAATGGTACAAAGAATGGCCTGTCCGTTGTCAGCGAGTCGGCGAAGTAGTGAGCATATTGACCAGGCAGTCTGGCTGTCCAGACCAGAAGTGGGCTCGTCTATTATTTAAAGGTCAGCAGGGGGCAGTGCAAATAATATGAGGGAGTTGAGAGAATGATTACCGAGGAAAAGCAGAAGGTCGGGCTTCGCGACCATTTCAACGGCAATGGTGAGGCGTTTTCGCTGCTCCACGTTCAGACCCTCGCCGGGAACTCCAACAATGGCACCCGCATATTCGAGCATGTCCATCAATTCTAGCACGCTCTCAACGTATGCGAGTTTTTCGTTCTTCGGCGTCGATTCCGGTTGTCGCATTAGAGCACTGAATTGCAATGCTTCGCGGACTGTCGTGGTAGCAATGTGGATGTCTTCCTGCTGGACGTATCCGACTTTGCGTCGGAAACCTGAATCACGAACGTGCCCGTCGACGAAAACGTTGCCGCTCACTGTTCCGGTGGCTGTGCGATCTGCTAGCACGTTGAGAAGAGAGGTCTTTCCAGCTCCAGTGACTCCCTGTCAACTGTTAACAATCAGATTCACACATAAATTGACGGTGTCGGACTTACCATCAGCGCTGTGAGGGTTCCGGGCTTGACCCATCCGTTAACGTCTCGAAGAATTGTACGGCCCTTGATCTCGTATCTGAGATCACTCCAATGGAAGAGCGCGGCTGGACGAGAGAATTGGGTAATTGGGTCAGATGTTTCGCTCTCATGCTTTGTATTCAGCAATGTGGGTTTCGATTCGAAGTTCTGCTCTACATCTTTTACACCTTTTGGTTCATTGTTCGGGGACTTGCCCCGTTGGAAGAGTAGCACTTCTCCACGCGAGGGTTGCGCGGGGACATATTGAGCTGCGAGCAGGTGGGCGGCTAAGAATGCAATCATCATTGCGAAGAGAATCCCGAGGTTTCTGGGACCGAGACAGTTGGCGATTGAAATTCATGAAAAGAGCATTGGGAATTTGGCTTACCGCCAAAGATGACTGGAGACGAAGCCATATTTGAGCATGAGATAGTCGGAGCCCTGGATGACTTGTTGGCCAGCTCTGCTCCCGACTTCTGTGCAGATCTTATCACTGCTATCAAGATGGTCATAACTCGGTCCAGAGGGAACTAGGATCGAGCATGGAAAAGTGCGATCGCGCATCTTTGTCCTGTCAGTCAAGTCCGATTATTCGACGATACTACTTGGGGGATTCTCACCTCATTTATCATGAGACTTTCGTACGTATACGCAAGTGGGTTGATTCGCCAAAACCAGCCGAGCCACGGCACCATGCTATCAGGGGGCACTATGTAGCCTGTATAAATGATACAGAGCAAGATGATGACCGAGACGGGCGTGCTGGTTTGCTCTCGCGTTTTCGAGACAGATCCGATCATTCGAAACAACATGGACATGGTGACGAGATTGACGAACATGAAAAGCCAATACACGAAGAAGGCACTGGCAGTCCTTCGGAGATTGACGAGGAAGTAAATCGGGATGTGGATTCCAAGAGAGACGAGGACCTTGGCGGGTAGATCGCAGACAAGCGAGGCGAACCTTTCCATTGAGGGATGGTAGAAGGCGTATCGATGGTGCTTCTCGACGATGGGGCGTTGCACCCACATGACGACAACCTGGGGAAATCAGTATATGTTCGGATTTCAGTGGGAGTTAGGTTGAAGAGACCTCAAAAGCCGGCGCGAAAGCATTAACCATGAGCGCAAAGAAGAGGAGTACGGATCGTGGCTGTAGGCTGTCTGATGTGCTGCTCAGGTTATAGAATACGCTGCCTATGATGAGGCCGAGGATGGTGTTGGCGACTACTGCTGAGATATCGGCGGCTATGTTTCGACGGATTCGAAGAAAGGCTCGCTGGGTGCAGACTAATGCTTGTTGATAGAGCGAGAGCGGGTAGGTCGAGGTCCGGAGGCTGTGAACGCATTAGAGGGCAAACGTGGGCAAAGTGGAATCGAGGTGAGCATACCTCAACTTCTCTGACATCGAGTCATAAGATGCTCGAGTGGGACGAGTCTCGGCAAGGGGGTGAGTGAGATTGAAGGCATCGATCTTGGCACGGATTCGTTTCGCCTCATCGCTTCGTTTCCAGATATTGGCGAACTCTTCAGAGGTTCGTGGCACAACGTTTTGATAGCCATCCCGCACTTTTCGTTGGGCTGGATTCGTTAGTGACGTTAGGAAATCAGCAACAGTTTCGCGGCTCGGTTTGAGGAAGCCGAGTCGGACGAAGTAGTCTACCGCTGATGCGGTTGGACCGAAGTAAATCTGATGGCCTTCGTATAGGAGGGTGACGAGGTCGAAGTTCTGTTGATCAACATATCAGGGCCATACAACAAAGTGAGCTTGGAACCGAACCTACTTGATACATATTATCCGACGCCTGATAAAGACTCATGGCAACAGTCGAGCGACGCTCCTGTGTCGTCTCTCTAAGAAGTTTAATGAAGCGACTCGCGGTAGAACTATCCAACCCGCGTGTACTATTGTCCCAGCACTGGAACTGTGAGCCGACGATAAACGCCTCTGCGATACTTGTTCGCCGTTTCTCGCCGCCGCTGATACCGCGGATGATGGCGTCTCCGACTTGTGTGTTAAATGCTTCGGTCAGAGCGAATTTCGCGGCGATCTCGCGACCGGGGTCTGCATGATTGTCTTCTCGCTGGCGCGTAGACACGGCGAAGTTGAGCGTTTCGCCGAGAGTGAGTTCGGCGAAGTGGACGTCTAGTTCGGCGAGGTAGACCCGTTCGCCTTTGAATTGGGTGTGGAATTGGGAGTAGGGGATTCCTTGAAGGCGTGAGCAGACATCATGAATAAAAACTCCAACAGATCGCATACCTTGGTAATTTATCCCAGCAGGATAACTTATGGAAAACCCCCTCGTATCCCCCCGTCAGCGCTTTCAGAAATGTAGAACATCCACTCCCGGGCCGTCCTAAGACGAGCAACATCTCCCCCGGCATGATGATGCCCTCGAAATCAGATATGATGCGCGCCTTGGGGGGTTTACGTCGGTTGAATAGGGAGGCTGCGAACCGCGGGACGACGAAGAGGATGTCGAGGAATGTGCGTTGGTACGCGTCTGTTCGGCCGACGCCATCGCAGTGGAGGTTGAAGAAGGAGACGCCGATTTGGAGTTTTGGGGGTTGAGGGTGGTTGTCGTCGTCATCGTACCAGGTCCGGTCGGTTTGCCCTGAGGGCCGTGTTGAGAGGAAGGAGTCTTCCATGGCGACGAGGATGACACACGTTGGGTGTTGAGTTCTCAAAATTCATTAACACATGGGGGGGAATATAATACCAATTTCACAGACTCGGATAAAAACTTCAAAGAATAATAAACAGACCCGAATACGTTGTACGACCAAGGCTTGGGAGTGTCTCTAATGATAAGCGCGCACAGGGTGGCGTATCTCGTGGACAAAGACAACAGACCGGCTGGAAGAAGGAGTGTATGGATGGATGTGCCCGACTACGACGTACTCGTATGTATGCATCCAGTCAGACGGGACTTGCTGCTCGGATTCGGGAACGCCCCCGATATGATCGGCTCATTTTTTGAAAACCCCCCCCTGGGGGGGAGTGCCTTGCATTTTTGTAGATTGCTTGGTATGGATGGGTTACGATGAGGCAGTGAAAAGTTCTGGCCCCCAACATAGCTGAAAGATGAGCCTGTATTGAGTTGAAATTCACAATAGGGGGTAGGCGATGTAGCAGACCGTTTGCTAGCTAGAGCGGCCAATTTATTGTACAGCAACTGTGAAGGTGGCTATTTTTTACACGAAACTACGAAGTATGGAGCAGTAGAGAATGCTCATTGCGGCTCTAAGCAGCCTTACGTCCGACAACAGTCACGATCTTCCCGTGATAGATGACAACACCTTTCTCCGTCTCGCCAACAGCCTTGGCGAACATCTCCGTCCACATCTCCCGCGTCATAGGGGAATCAGGCTTGAGCGCCTTGGGCGGGAAATTGACATAGAGCTCCTCCCAGACCATCAGGTAGTCGTCCGTCCAGGCCTTCAGGTCCTGCTTGCGATGCTCGTGCTCTTGCATGTGGACGTCGCTGAAGCTGTGTTCCTTAACCAGTTTGTCGAGGTGTTGGACAAAGTCGAATTTGAGCCCCCTGGGCTTCGCCCCCGGCCTTCAGCATAGCCGAGATAGTCTCGCACATCGTCTTCGAGACGTCGGACGAGGGCGAGTCTACGAGGAATCTGTCTGCGAGAGACTCCTCCCATTGGATATAGCCGCCGGGCTTCAGCAGAGCGAGGACTGTGGAGAGTAGAGGGGTGACGTTGCCGTTGACGATGATACTGACGAACGCGCGAATGTGCACGACGTCGTAGATACCCTTGATCTCCTCGGGTATCTGAGTGAGGACGTCGGCTTTTGTGAGGGTGACTGATTTCGGGAGGAATGGCGCTGCGGGGAAGTTGCCAGAGTTGATATCGTAGCCGTCAAGACGGGCGGATATGCCCTTTTTGGAGAGATCGTTCTCTAGATCTACGAGCCATGCACCGTTGCCGCAGCCGAGATCAGCTACGACCAGGGGCTTGGAGGTGTCGATGGACTTCTCAATGCGCGGGTCTAGCAGGTGGCCGATTGTGTTCTGGCAGAGGGTGTGCTGGAGGTAGAGACGCGCCGACGTTCGGAAGTTTCTGGCTGGTCGATGCCAGAAGGTCGTCGCATCGTAGTCTTCAAAGACAGTGGAGTTGGCCATCTTGAAGGACGGAATTGAACGAGATTCAACAAGGAATACTGTGATGAGAACAGCTGCAAATCAATGGCAAGACTGAAACAATGTCGGAGTTGATGACGATCTGATTCAACACTTGATCGAATGGCAAATATCATACGAACCAAGGCTTCTAATATCTGAAAAGTCGCGACTCTCTCCCTGCTCCAGGCTTGCGAGTCTCACGGAGTCTCGCCTCCTGCTGCAACAGGGGTATTCACGGGTTACACTGCATTTGGGGGCTTCTCGGCGCCAGTGCTGATCCTTATCTCGCTTTGTCACAGCCTACTTCGTACCGCAGAAGCTGTAAGGAGTCGCAGGCAGCTCTTTATTCCGTATCATTGGGTCATCAAGGGGGAACAGCAGAGACCAGCAGGGACCCGGCAGCACGTGGTTTTTGCTGCTGTTGGTAAGAGGAGAGTCGCAGCCGCCGGGCTGTGTCGGATCATGCGTGGAGGACGGGACGCTGCTCCTCCGGCAAGCGTTTGCAGCCCTTTGTTCTTTTCGCCTCCTTTTGTTTTTTTCTTTCGTTGACTGACCGAGAAGCGAGAGAGTCTTGAATAGGGGCAAGAAATACGAATTGTGCGATTACCGACAAGCAACGAGCGGTTTCTATCCCCATATGTATGGAATATGTATGGCACGATTTCACTTACAACCCAGAGATACGGATGGATGATGATTTTCTGAAGCTACAAGGAAGAGAAACGAGCTCACTTGAAGTATTTGTCAACCTTTGAAAAGAGCAGCCACGGAAGAACACTGGAAGCATGCGCCGATGGTACCCAGGCGGACGGGTGCTCCACTTCGGTCCCGCTGGAACATGACGCCTAACCGTGTCTGGTTAGATACATTTGTAAGCTTCTTATCGGGCGGTAATCGATAAGGATTCCTGACCCCACTTCAGTTCGCGAAAGAACCCCGCCTTCGCCCAAGTCTTGTCATGTGACACTCACCACTCCTGAGTCCTGCCTTGTTGCCTGTCACGACATGAATGTTTTCCTTGATTTACGAGTACACCTAACAGTTCACTTCGCAGTCTGCACGGAACAGAAGCACTGCGTTCGCAGACCTATTATTAAACCAACGAGATGCTCATCATGACCTATTTTTGAATATTTTCGTGACCCGATTGTCGACCGAGAAACAAAAATGCGGCACAGCATTCACAGTGGGGAAGATGGCGTTCCTCTTGTTACCGCTTACCGCGACTCGTCGGCATGTGCAGGGATGGTCTTCATGGCGCCAAGTCGCAGGATAAATTCGGTTACAGACCCGAACGACGCGGAGGATACTAATTTAGGCACTCTGATTTGCACCTGCATGTCACTCCCTATTCCCTACCGGCACTCTCATCTCGCATCCCTTGCATCGCTGTGCCCCGCCTGGTAGTCACCTCAGAGTCGGCATTTGGAATTTGGAATTCGGAATTCGAGGTTGGTAAGCACGGCTTGTGCACTTGAAACAGTGACCTTTTGCGATTCGCTGGGAATATGATTAATCCCGCATATCATAAGGAATACAGACTTAGGAATAATACTCGCGGACGAGTCTCATTCGCATCAAGGCTGGCACTCCGTCACAAATTTGACGATGCGCAAGATGTTACATGTTTAGAGGCCATGACTCATCGAGAACAGAAACAAACGACACGATAGAAGCCCAGCCTCCCGCTCAAAGGCGTTTTACTCCTTGCTGACGGAGCCTTGCCCTCGGATCCCCTATCATGGTAATATTGTCCGACTTCATAAGTACCGTACTTCGGAGCAAAAGTACTGCCGAGAGGATGACTTCCGTGTCGCGTTACATTCCAATCCGTGGCGCATCTCACTCTGTTCATCATCGCAAAATCTGCCGTGAATCGTCATCTCATTCAGGCAGGTTAACCACACAGTTGTCAACTGTGACACGGATCTGGTTAGGTCTGACATGCTAAGCGCGGTCGCCTCCACCAAGATCATTCACTCCTTACGAAGTACGCAGGTAGGTAGGTTGAACTTTCCAAGGTACTAATTGACAGTCATAGGACACATGATGGCGCTGTCAGCGTTCGTGTTCGACAGTGGTCTATCGGAATCGTTGCTCAATCCGGAATTCATTGCTTCGTTCGAAGCACACTATTGCTGGTCCATGGCAGGCCACAACACCACCATCTGTTTACGCGGTTGTGAAACCATAAGCGACGGAGTAGCATCCCCAATCTGACACTAAGCGAAAAGGAGGTGTGCCGATAGCACCGCGCAAATGCCGAAGACGCCAAGTCTAGGCTCTGGGAGAGAAAGCATGAACGATCTCGACGTTGCCACTGGCCTGGCCGGTGCCACAGCTGGTAACTGGACTCGAGGGCTCAGTACAACGTATCACGAAGATACGCAACGATCTCACGGATGAGTCTAATGCGGCCAGGACTCAGGAGAAGCTGTTGTCCTTTGGGGAGTCCTCTAATTGTAGGTAGGCGATCTTGTCCGACTCTGTCTACGGAACACCAGTGGCACATTTTTGGTGGTTACGGATTACTTGCTTCGATATTCACCAGTCGCATTCATCAGCTTGGTCAGTAGAGAACTCTGCTGTTGTACGTGCGGTCCTAACGACAAGACGGATGGTCACAACACTATCTGGAGGCGAAACAGTTTCATGATTGTAAGCTGGCCAGGCGGTCAGAAACGAGGCAGTACATATCCTAAGTGACATTTCTAACTCGGGGTATCTCCATACGCAATCGGAGGCGCTCCTTAACCCCAATTAGCACCCGTTAGCCGCGATACATGATACGACAATGGTCCTCCTTGAATCTATGGTCATCAGAATGGGCATAACAGAGCTCATGTTGCCCCCTTTTGAACGATCTGTTGGGTAACGGCTGCTTGCAGGCTTGTGTCACCGGACAGTTGACAAGTTTATTGGCATTGCCGACTATCGACTAGTACAGGCCTGATTGCCTGTCTCGAATGATTCTCCCTGTATTTGCGCTTCGTCATCTCACCTTGGATCAAGGTGTGTGTCTAGGCGTGGTCTCCTGAAGCGCCGTGGTCAAGTCCATGCTATGTTGGGATCTGGAGTCTTTGTGGAGGGAGGACGCCAGTCCAGTCCAAGTTCTCTCCGGAATCTGGAGGCTTTTCAATTGATAGTTGTCTGATTCGCCGCCCTCGTAAACCGCACCGTCCTGATTGTGCGACTTGCTCGAGCGAGATCGTACGTGCGACATCAGATACCTATAGCCGGCTTCTGTTCTCTTGGCGAAGGATTTGAACAGAACGAATGATACGGGCATGGTCGCGCAGACGATACCGATGTTTAGCTCGGCCACACTGGTAAGTCGGTTAATCGGCAATCGTCAGATGGCAAGTGGGATACTTGAAAGGTGAGGTTTACCTGAGTGCTTCGAATTTGATCGAGAGCCATCTATTGTCATTCTGGACCCCGCCAGCAAAAGCCTCGTATCGGTAAACGAATCCAACCGTGGAAATGGCGCAGGAGCTATATTCATTAGACGACAACAAAACACGAACATATACACATGGAAACACTTACAAGAGCCCAGTGAGGAATATAAGAGTAACACCGACTCTTCTCTTGAACGGCATATTGAGCCCAAGCACCATGCAAATGGGGATAGCGAGCACATAGAAGTCAGACAATGTACTGCCAAGCCCTTGCGCGGTATTGATGATCCTAGAGGGCCGGCCACTCCGCGCATTGTTCTTGAGCGAGCCCCATCCTCCGTCGCCGTCGTGTGGGACGAAGTAGTAGATGAGCGCGGCCGACGTGGTTGTGTAGAACACGGGGATAGCGACGAGGCCAAGCCAGACGAAGGCAGCAGCTAGACGCGAGGGACTGAAGATGCGACGACAGAGCGCCAGGACCGAGACCTTGATCAAGGTGGCGCTTGCGCTGTAGAGGAGGAATTCGGCTAGGGAGTACTAATGCGACCACTCTCAGTTTGGGATTGAGAGATGCATGAGATGGAGGTTACTTACCTTGAAGAACGGCGGATTAATGGCGGTGAGTGGGATATCCCAGGCGTGACGCCCGAGTACATCGTTGAGTACTATGTCGATCAACATACGATGGGGTCGTTGGGGGCTTTGTGAGGCGTACTTACACGAATGCAGGAGAACACCGCAGAAGGCGACGGTCGTTACCTGGTATCACGTTGAATAAGCGATGCTATCGTACGAGAATGGACCATATTAACTCACGGCGGCGGCAAATAGTAGATCTGATGCGTGTGATCAGTTATGGGCTTTGAAAAAGGGCACCAAGGAGACAACGTACAATCGTCCGTTCCCATCTGGCGATTCCCTATGCGCACATAGATGCGCAGGGCAACGGCAATCACGGACAGTGGCAGAGTGAGATAGATGGATAATCGCCCGGCCCAGGAGATGGAAGGCGGGTCGACGAAGTTGCTCACCTGGCCCGGCGGCGGACGGGTGAGCGGCGTGGTTGCGAGATCCACGCGTGGAAAGAGGCCGGTGATCATTGTCGCTTTGTCTACGAATATTCGTTCACAATTCCCTCACCAGGAGAATTAAATGCTGAATTATGAGAGTTGATGGATGATAGTTGATTGATGACCGAGAAGCTGGGCGTGTGAGATGAATCGCTTCCCGTACGGAATGTTCTTCTCCGCTTCTGATTCAGAAGAGAGACAGGCATTACGGTACGATCGAGCACCATTGGTCCAGAGTCAGACTCCCCAGCTGCTTGGGTTGGCTGTGTGTGTGTGTGTGTCACCGAGAGAGAGAGAGAGAGAGGCGAGAAAAAAAAAAGCCACAAAAACAGCCCTGAAATCCTATGATGTTAATGTGTAATACTGAGGATTTCTCCGTCCAGGGTGTTCTGTCTCCTTACGGTCATTGGGCTGGCTTGGTGAAATGCATAATGCATGGCATGCATTACGCACGCCGTCGTATTAATAGGTCGTATGTATGTAGCTGAACTGGTTTTCGTATGTTCTGGACGACCACATGCGCGGAGAAAGAAGAAGAAGAGATTCGGTACTGTCATCGGCCCGTTGCTGAACGGGATGGATGCAACCATGGATGGGACTCGTTGGGGTCAATAATACGACATAAATTTGGCTCTTACAAGATCTGTTTTTTTTCTACTGACTATTGAGATCCGAGACATACACAGCCTCGTGAATCGATATTCTAAAAGAGTTGCGAGTTGAGTGACCCTTGTTGTTGATACGAGGATAGACAATGTCTCGTACGAGACGCAGTAAGAGAGATGCAGCCACACATCATGGCGTCGAAGATGTGGAAGAGGTTCTGGGGCTTTGGTATAGCTTTGAGGAATATTTCATATTAGTAGAGCCATATCGTTCGTCTTCATCGGCGCTGATAGGTATCGCAAGCCAGCAACTTGGTTTTCTTTCGTACCAAATTCATTCATCATGGTATCAAGCATCGTCGTCTCGCTACTAGCGGGAATAGGAGTCCTCATTCTCTCCAGGAGGATATTACGCTCCAGTCACGATGATCGGGAACCGCCGATCCGGGACGACTCCGTCCCCATGCTCAGCACAATCTTCAACATGGCGCGAAAGGGCAGTGCGTACTGGGCTTCACACATGTTAGCAGGACAGACAACACTCTATGAGTTCAGACTGCTAACACGAACAGGGGTCTACCAATCTACACACTGAGATTACCCGGTATTCGTTTCTACGTAGTCAACGCAACACACCTAATCCCGCTAGTCCAGCGGCAAGTCGACACGATCTCCTTCGCACATATACTCCTCGACATGGCAACGAACGTGATGGCATTAAGTCGGACCGGACTTGAAATTATTAGCAGAGATCCGCTGGGTAACCAGGGGTTTATATCAGAAACGTGGACTGTGAATCATATGTCGTTGTGTCCGGGGCCGAATCTGGATGCGTTGCATGAGACGTTATGGCGGACTATCGTCAAGTCTTTGGGGGATGATACCGGCAAGAAGACTGTGAGATTGCAGGAGTGGGTTTCGAAGGAGGTTACGATGGCAATCACGGAGGCTGTGTATGGGTCGAAGAACCCGTTTCGGGATCCGGGGCTTATTGTTTCGTGGTCGTAAGTGCTGTCGTTACTACGATGTCTTGGTGAAGAATCGCTAATACGTCTCATGAAGCGACTTCAAGTCAGGATTCCTCCAGCTGTCCATGAACATCCTTCCCGGCCTTACAGCACCAAAATCCCTCCTCGCACGGGAGAAACTGGTAAAGGCTTTCGAGAAATACTACCAAAATGGTGGCATCAACGACAAAGACGCATCAGGATTCATCAAGAGTCGCCACGAATGCTTCGTCCAGCACGGCCTCTCTATGCAAGACATAGCCCGGATCGAAGCGACGACATCGTTCGCGCTCATCAGTAATGCCATGTCGGGCACATTCTGGCTAATCTACCACATCATCTCCAACCCATCCCTTCTCGAGGAATGCCGGGATGAAGTGATCTGCGCATTCAAACAAGACGGGAGCGTGATAGACAACATCCAGAAATCATGCCCGGTATTATCCGCCGTCTTCAAAGAAGTCCTGCGCATCCACACACACGGCGTTTCCGTCCGCAAAGTCGTGCAGGACCATCTCCTCGACGACAAGTACCTCCTCAAAAAGGGAAACATCGTCCTAATCCCGTCCAAAGTCCAACACAGTCTCCCCGAGGTCTGGGGCGACCACGTCTCGGAATTCGATCATCATCGATTCCTCGGTACGGAGAAAACAAACCGTTTCATTGCAGCCGCTGATCGAAGTTTCGGCGGTGGACGGTCCCTTTGTCCGGGGCGACATTTCGCTACGTCTGAGATCCTGGCTTTTGCGGCCGTTTTTATCCTACGGTTTGATGCGAGGCCGGTTGCTGGGACGTGGGTGATGCCTAGTACGAAGAAGTCCGATTCGGCGATTTCTATTGATCAGCCGGATCGCGATGTCGAGGTTGAGCTTTGCCCGAGGGAGAGTGAGCTGTTGATAGCTGTGTCTGCAGGCTCTGTTGGCAGTTGTTGACCGTCTACGTAGACAAGTTCAGTGTATTACCATCTTCACGAGCGCATATTCTAGACTCTATAGACATTTTGGTCATATCATAGACTCATAACATGATCGTAGAAGGCGAAGACTCACATAGTAGCGGTTCCCCGTGAACAACACCTGTACAATTCCAATAATTCCAGGTAGCCAGTCAGTCAGGTGAAAATCACAACCCCATCAGGACATGTCTCTCCGGAACGAGTATCAGCTCCCGAGCCTCTACCATATTGGAGAAGAGAAAAACCTGAGACCATATGGCGTCATGAAGACACCGAGTAAGCGCCGCCAGACTGTTTCTTCCGTCAGACAAGCTGGTCAGATATGGCTCCTTCCGCCCCGGCATAGTGTGGGGGCTGATGGAAGAGGTGCCGTCTTACGCTGGCAAGTAGGTCGTATTGCCGGGGGCACCGCCCGTGATCCAAGCCAACAACGCGTAGCCGCAATAATACCCCGGATGGACCCCAGGCATTACCCAGGTAGACCCACGGGGTATTGAGAAGTCTTCGGAATGTTCACGAATACCCTCTGACCACCTTCAGTAACGTAAGCCCGTAAACATCGATGTTGTCTGCCTGCTGTTCCAGACGATCACACAGCCTACAGACAGACTGCAAAACTATTGCTCAAGTCAGATTTGAGAATAGTCCGAAGGGGGGAAAGAAACAAGCACGAGGCCAGGCCGTGGGTTATACATAGATGTGGGTAATAATAGAACCAGGGGGGTTTCGAAACAATGTCATGCTCGCCTTGCCTTGCCTTGCCTTTCGCTTCGCTTCCCCAAACGCCCTGATCTCTGTAGAACCGTACGTGCGTCATCCGTGGCGCTGGTATTATCTTTTCATCGGTTCTGCACCAGGGTTACGTCCGCCGGTACTATTTACAGGTAAGACCAACATCGCTCCAAAACCGGCGGAGAACGAGACCGTACGCTGAAGTTGGCAGGGCTGAGACTACCTTGAACCGAAACGGAGAGAAGTCCTGTTGGTCGTTTTTTCTCGCCTACCTCCGTTGGGAGCTGACTGATACCTACTTGTTATTTGCAGCGGTGGTATGGAGATATTCCCGCCACTCGGTGCCAGCCATGTGTGGGTGTGAATGAGGTCTGAGATGGTGTGTAGTATCATACGGGAGGACTCGAGTGCTGTGTCTTGTCAGTGAGGTCGATCTATTACCGAGGTATTAATAGCGTGGCTCGGCTGGAATGGCTTTATCATGGCTGCTATAAGTCACCGGGCTCGCTCACGCCTTCATCAACGGGTGGCTGCGCTTTTATCATCAGTACGTCGGCACGATGAGTCAAATATATACACCACTTGACTACAACATGCTCTCAAAGGGGCTTGAGATCACGCCTTTGGGCGTGGGGATAGTCTTCTGCTTGCTCATGGCGCGATTCTATGCGGCCTACCATTGGAATGTCATCGAGTATAACGAGGAACGAGAGATGAAGGAGGCTGGAAGACTACCTCCCAGATATCCAAGTTTGATCCCTTATCTGGGATCTATCGTCTCCATGCTATGGGATGGCCCCGGCTTCCTTCGTCGTGTCGCGTCAGTTGATGAAAGCAACCCCTATCATTGAAGCAACGACTAACTCGACGATAGAACTCACTCAGGGCAACTGGTTTCCTCGAGGATCTCTTTTCTCCCAGGTTTCGACGTCCACATCTTCCAGGACCGGGAAACGGTGAAAGAAATATGGAAGAAGTCGGGATTGATGAGTGCTCAGCAGGTCCATGTATACGCCTGCAACTACATGTTCGGCATGCCCGCAAGATCCGTTCAGATGTTTCGAGAAGACACTTCAGGACCACATCCCAACCCGCATCCGGGAAGCAATATTCCGCCAGAAAAACGGATTCACCGGATCCTGAATGAGGCGACTAGCATGGCGTTAACGGGAAAGGGGCTCAACCCCCTACTTCAGAGGTTCCGAACCGCGTTCCTCGACCAGATTCGAGACAAGGGCCCGCAGGACAAGGAGTGGATGGAGATACCGGATTTGAGGAAGTTCATCCACGGCACTATGGGTCATTCATTAGTTGAGTCCATCTTTGGGCCAAGCCTTTTAGCTCGAAACCCGACATTCATGGACGATCTGTTCGAATTTGACGCATCATTGCCCAAAATGTCCAGGGGGTGGCCATATTTCCTCATTCCGAGGGCGTATAAGATCCGGAGCCGACTCCATCAACACTTTAAAAGATGGCGCGATTATGCGCGAAGTCAGTTCACAGAGTCCTGCATATATGAAGACGGTGATGGCGATCCTTACTGGGGATCGAATTGGATGAGACAGCGGCAAAATGCGCTCGAGAAGATTCCGGATGAAGAGACTCTCACAGCCGCTGACTTGGGTGTCGCCTGGGCGTATGAGTCCTGATGCCCCTATCTCGTCGACTTTGATGCTAACCTCAGAATAGATCGATTCAAAATGTGTCTTCTGCGTCCACTCTTGCATTGATGCATGTTTCGCAGACTCCAGATCTGGTAGCTCGCATCCGGCAAGAACTCGAGTCCGACTTTGGCGAGGAGTCTCTGCAGGATATCAACTTGAAAGATCTTTCAAGCAATGCCCTTTTCTCCTCCATTTACGCAGAGACACTGCGACTGAACGTGAAGTCGTTCACAGTCATCAATTCGCCCCATGTTGACATTTCATTGGGGCGATACCTGCTCCCCAAAGGGACTATCGGTCTCGTCAACTCCGATACCTCGCATATGGACAGTAATTTCTGGAATACCAAGAATGGCCTTCATCCGGTGCAATCCTTTTGGGCGGATAGGTTCTTAGTCGACCCAGCTCATAAAACAGGAAGTGCAACGAAGGCTCCGCAGCAAATTTTGGCGGACAAGTCCAAAAGGGAGGAAAGGAAGGATGACAAGCCATACTTCTCTATGGAAGGGCTAGACGGAACTTGGATTCCGTATGGAGGTGAGTTGCCCCGTCAGGAGTAAATAGGATAGCTTTTGGTGTCTGACTCTGCATTATAGGAGGGGCTTTGACTTGCCCGGGCAGATTCCTCGCCAAGAATGTCATCATCTTTGCGTGCGCTCTTCTATTCAAGGAATATGAGATCGAGGTTTTGACCGATCGCCTTGAGTTCAGCACGGGCTGGTATGGCTTCGGCACACAAGTGCCAAAACACGCGATACAGGTTCGTATGAGGAGAAGAAGATAGATGTTGATGATGATAATAGACCGTTAGACGTTGTGAGCGAGACTAGACACCTAGCATCGAATAGAAGTCAACATGATAGATACCCAATACCTTTATCTTTATACCTACCGCACGTCGTACCATGTGAAATGCATCTTTATTAGAAGAACATCGGGCGAATGACGGGCTTCTGCAACCTTTCAACATCTCGAGACTCACTGGACTCGCTTAGCTGGCACCCATTGGATGTCCAACCAATCCAACCGGTAACCAACATGTGTGATTGCGCGACGATACGCACGCCGTGAGCAACGATAAGCGATATGCAAAGAAAACGCCACATTCTGCGCGATACAGTATATCCGCGAGCAGGTCTCGACGATAATATCTTCCGAGTCCACGTTGTCGGTCCTGTTGTTACATTCGTAAGGTTCCGTCTTGCGTTTCACCGGAAGGGTCTGTAGAGCCGATTGTTATCAGTCAACTCCTTCGGCTGGTTTCCAGACGACAAGGCCCGTGATAGGTGAAAGATGAGTGTCTAGATCTTGAAATAGGTATTTATGGCCAGCGTCGTTTTGACTGGAACTGTTCCGAAGGCAGGAGTATCGTAACCAGCACCAGCTGGCCGTCAGCTGTGCAGTCCGTAAAATGCACAGTACCTACAAATACAACACGCAAGTAATCCATACTGTACGTATTCACACTGAAGCCAACGTGAGGTCCCTGGCGTTTCCATTGGTGGGGCCCTCTAGTACGAGGACCTACGTCATACCGTAATCGAAACCTCGGGTTACAGGTGAACGCACTGTATCGAAACGTACGGCTTAGGTATTTGAACAGTATCTCGAGTATTTCGTACAATAATCTGTAGGTCGAGCTTTCTATGCAATATTCTATGGGATTGAGAAGACATTGACAGAACTTAGAACCACTTCTCTGTGCATAGCACACGAAGTTTTGCATAAGTATGGTTCTTCAGTCACATGACTGTTGGCAAACAGGTGTGTTGGGAAAACGGGTGTTGGGAACGAGTCTGAGAAGGCAGCGACGATGCTACCCAATTAGGTTTAGCGTGGCATGTTATAGGCGTCTGCGGACGCTACTTTACTCGTATAAACCACTGTAGACACCCCACCATCAGAGCGTCTAGGCAGGTAGGAACCTTCTTTACCTGAGGTTGTAGGCAATCTTAACCGTACGTAAGCAGGAGCTTCCAGGTTGAGCTCTTCTTCACTCCTCATGTCCTCTCGTAGAATACTACAATCAATAGTCGTTGGATGACAGATTTCTCGACCTCTTACTAGATCATCACGGCGTAAGGTAGGTAGTAACTAGACTGGACCAAATACGCCGGACCTTACGCAAATATCAGGAATGGACAACATCCATGCGCCAACAGTCCCATCGGGACCATCATCCCACGCAATTGCCAACGGCAACCTAAAGCAGCTCTCCTTTGCCGAGCTCCAGCGAAAGAAGGATGGCATGGAAGCCGAGCTGAAGGCCCTTGGTGGTGTCTTGGATTCGGTTCGTCTATCAAGTATATCACTGCTGTGCTTGTTCTGACAGAATCCGTCTAGCATGGCGTCAATATGGAAACTCCTTTGACCACTCCAGATGGATTTCCCAGAGCCGACATAGACGTCGCGCAGAGTAAATCTCTCTGAGCATGATGAGAGTGACTTACTTGTCCACTAATATTCGCAACAGTACGAACTACGCGGACTCGGATCATATGTCTGAAGAATGACTATAAGGATCTCATGAATGCCATCGAAAAGCATCTCCACGAACATTTTGCGAGCCTGCGAGATACAGATGATGTTCCGGCTACTACCACCCCAGCAGACAGAACCACTATGATGGGAGACTCGCTTCCTGAGACTTTGGAAATACCATTTGCCAAGGTCAATAGCGTCGTTACCGATAGTCCGGCTCACAGCGCTGGTCTCAAAGCTGGTGACGAGATCAGAAACTTTGGATATGTGAACAAGAACAACCACGATGGCCTCAAGAAGGTAGCCGAATGCGTACAAGGAAACGAGGGGGTGAGTGTACTTCAACATCCCACCCTAGACACTCCCATGAGCCATCACCGCAGTAAACAAACGCCCACTGACTTGATATAGCAACGAGTTCTGGTCAAAGTCTCCCGGCGCGGTGAGCTAGGCAGACGACAGGAACTCCAGCTCTACTTAACACCGCGACGCAACTGGGGAGGACGGGGTCTCCTCGGATGCCACATCCTGCCACTGTAAAAGAAGTCACCGAATCAATACGAATAGCGACTTGAACGAGTCCACCATGTGACGACGCGGGCGCCTGAGAGGATGCCTACACCTTTTTCCTCTACGCATTGCAGTAGCTAGAATCTGAAGACGTCCATGTCACTGTATGATTTGTGATATCATCGGTCCGGCAGTTCTCTTGTCCCACACATCGGTTGGTAACGCTGAAATACGATTGAGATGAATGGAGCCAGCAGATCATCACTGCCTGTAGGAGCGGCGTTGTACTCGGGGTTGAGGGCATATCGAGGCAAGGATACGCCCAACGAATGAATTACATTTGCGGATGTACGCTGAGTCACACCTTATACAACACCTGCGCTGTGTTGCTGTGTTGATTGATAATCATGAGGCGCAGAACTGGTCCTGTTGTGAATTGCAGCATGATTTGATACCCAAGTGAGGTCGGCGAGAAGGAGAGGTTCCGAAAAAAGAGTTAGTATCAGGCAGCAAACAGACAAAATAAAAATGAAATAAAATACGAGAAAAATTAGCAGCGTATGTAATCCGACCAGAACAGCTTAACCGCTTTAACAATACCTATCTAGGGGATTGAGTCCTGTGGCAGTGAAGGATGCCTGCGGACAATGGGAGAAGATTGTAGTAGGCAACGAATGAAACGTGACTGTTGTGGTCCGTCAGGCACCCATAGATATGGCAGCTTTGTTCGTTGGAGCTGATTAATCTGCAATTATTGGCGACGGTACGGAAGGTACGCACGACATATATAAAACAACGTCATTCCAGCAGCACCTGCCGTGAAATCGACCACGACCACGATCGCTCTCACCTCACTTGCCTTTTCTCTTCTGCGCGAGTGTTTCTGTCGAATCGGTCTTACATAACCCAGCAGTCGCGACCTACGACGTGCCTACCTACACAGTCAGTGACTCAATTGTCGCCCCTGCACGCACTTTGATTGCTAGAGACGTCACGTGCTCTTGCCTGCCCCGCAACCACCACCAATTTTCGGCCTAAGCCAGCCAGGACCCTCACCCAAAAAAAGGTCGGCCTTCTTCCAAACTCTTTCTCGCAAGAACAAACATCATCAACCGTTATCCGTCCTTCCTTACCACCACTCCTTCCATCACGCACACCACCAACTTCACCAAGGTATGCATCCCACCGATACATCCTTTCCCCCATCAGCACCAACCTTCCTGCGACAGCTATTTTATTTGTATCATCAGTAAATAGCCTTGCGTGCTCCCCACACTGACGTCGGGCTTTAGTCTCTGTTTACATTCGAACATCACCGATTCTCTATTGACGCGCACGATGGCGGCCACTACTGGTGTTCCTACGTTCAAGCTAGTCCTCGTCGGCGACGGTGGTACTGGAAAGGTATGCATTACATCTCGTTGCTGGACACCGCCTCGCACTTCTCGCATGTGTCCATGCTGTGCCATCCGATCTTGATGATGGCGCCCCATCTGCGATCGGGCTCTGCAGCGTTGTTGGGACCGAATTTTCAGCTGACCTCTAATCTAACATCAATAGACCACCTTTGTCAAGCGCCACTTGACCGGTGAGTTCGAGAAGAAGTACATGGCCACCCTCGGTGTCGAGGTCCACCCTCTTGGTTTCTCCACCGTAAGTAGTTCGCGACCTGCCTAACATGCTCGGCTCTGACCGCAGATTAGAACTTCGGTCAGATCACCTTTGATGTCTGGGATACCGCCGGTCAAGAGAAGTTCGGTGGCCTTCGTGATGGCTACTACATCAACGGCCAGTGCGGTATTATCATGTTCGATGTGACCTCCCGCATCACCTACAAGAACGTTCCTAACTGGCACCGTAAGTCGCGTTACCCTGATTCACATGCTGCTTGCTTAGGCTAACTCTCTAACCTCAGGCGACCTCGTTCGCGTTTGCGAGAACATCCCCATCGTTCTTTGCGGTAACAAGGTCGATGTCAAGGAGCGCAAGGTCAAGGCCAAGACCATTACTTTCCACCGCAAGAAGAACCTGCAGTACTACGATATCTCCGCCAAGTCCAACTACAACTTCGAGAAGCCCTTCCTCTGGCTCGCTCGCAAGCTCGTCGGCAACCCCCAGCTCGTACGTACCTTGCACTGTTCCAAGTAATCTTTCAGATTCTAACTAACCCGATCAGGAATTCGTTGCCGCTCCCGCCCTTGCTCCCCCCACTGCTCAGGTCGACGAAGAGCTCCTCAAGAAGTACCAGCAGGAGATGGCCGAGGCTGCCGAGATGCCTCTTCCTGGTGAGGATGACGACGACGACATCTAAACGCTGGACCGCGACTTGGATGGAGAGTAAACCGGGGTCGTAGGGAGATGTCGTTCGAACGTGACGATTTTCCCCAGGTCCGCCGGAGTTTGATGTGTGGATGGATACGATTAGCCACGGCGATGCTTTACTTGGCAAGGAACAACAAATTTGCATCGCGATGGCTTGGGGCAACTGGGTTGTGCGTTATATGGGAGGCATTAATACTGGTTCTGTGAGCAGAATTAGGTTGTCGCTGGCGCATGCCCTCGCGCGCAGCTTTAGTTAGCACCCCTGATAGACATTTCTAAGGAGGGAAAAAAGTGACCTTCCGTTTTTCTCCGGCATATGGCATTTTCTTACAAGGAACACGGAAAACAAAAAAAAAACACCCATTTGATTGAGCTTCTGCTGTCTCTTCTGCAAGCCATTGACGTGATTTCGTGGCTAGGCTTAGGAGATTCGTGATTCCATTTTTGCTGCGCCTATAGCGTATCTACAACATCTATCTACAGACCAAAGGTAAGGAGGCAGCGATCCATATTCAACTGGTTGAAAGCATGGTTTGCCTTTCATCGTTGGTGTTTCTCATTGAAATGAGAATGGCATTGCGAATGCCACTATTCTCAGCCAATACGCTGAGAGTACGCTTCAGGACAAGGGAGATTTAAATCGTAGGTAATGGAATACAACATTAGCCACTATTTTCCTGTCCTTATTGCTGATTCTATCAACACAATCGTACGACTTATACGGAATACCATCTGCTCACACTTTTCGTCGTGAGATCATCGATGATGACCGTGAGACCGGCCTTATGTAATCGCTTTTCTACTGGCATGATATAAGGTCAGCTTCAACGTGGGCTGCCTACCATACCTCCAAAGCCTGGCAGGAACACATCATTCCACTGTCATGGGCGCGGTAGAGTACGAAATAGGTCAACTACACTTATACGAGGAAACACCATGGTTGGTCGCCTTGTCGGCCGCAGTCGTGAAAGGAGCCAATGAGAGGCTCCCAGATCTGGAGGCTTTGATATCGCGTTAGGGAGCTACCCAGGTAGCTGTACAGGGGTCTCTCGCTAGGATTGCTGCTAGCCAGGCCGCGGGGCTAGAACTTAGGCGCTGTACAGCGGCGCTCGGTACCTACCGTATTATCAATCAAGAGACGGAAAGTTGATTTGTCAGGGACGCCCAGAACGGTGGAGTTGCATCCATCCGTTACCATGGTGGATCTAGCGTCCTAACCTGGTAACTGCGACTGTCACCAGGTCGTACCAGAGGGTAACTTCAGGCTGGAATCTCACTGACGGAGTACGAGGAAAGTACGGCGTCCTAAATAACCAGGACAACGGCAAAACGTTGCCTAGTTACATGTTCCGGTGATCTCTGGCGGGTTCGGCGTGTGGAATTGATTGGCTGGGGGACGTTGATGAGGCTCAAGGGGCCCAGTGTTGTGGACCGAGAGAGAACACGTTGCTGCAATTTTGTGTCATTGCGCTGGAACGGCAGCGTCTGGTACCGGCAAATGTGCGTACAATGCCGTACCGTGATACACCTACGGATTTGAACCTCATTGAGCAGACCGCCAGCAAAATACCTACAGTACTTTACATAGCATCAATACAGAATTCAGTTTGTTAACAGGTGCTTAATTGACAATCAACCTGGACGGCATTTAGTTTAGACAGTGCAAGCACGTTGTGGTGATTATTTACCAGGAAGGTACTTGAGTCAGCATACAAGTACACTGCAACTACGTAGTACCCTGCCGGTAGCCTGGACCTTCTGGACCTTCCTGCAGACGACTCGCCGTTCCTGGCTAAAATAACAGTCAACCCGCTTTCGCGCAACTGCATTTTCCTCCCTTAACGTGTAATCAAGGTGCACACTGACACGCCTCCAGACTGGCCGCTTCCTTCTTTTTTGCCGCTGGTCTATTCAGGTAGCCGACACAAACCGAAGAAGTTTGCTGCTTAACGGCATTTCTCATCTGTGACTGCCTGTCTTACCTGCCTAGCGAGTCTTTGCAAAAAGACATGTGGCATTTCTGGCTGACCTGAAGCTACTCCCTGTACTATTCCCTATCCGCCTGCACTTGGCACTACTTCCAGATTACATCCCACTTTCGTTTCATCCCGCATTGAATCGCCTGGCCCTGGTCCATCCAGTTCTTCTCTCATTACTATTATTCTTACTACTTGTACTGTGGGCTTCTCTCCTCCCTCTACCTGCACACTAGAAAACAGACCTAAGGCCTTCGTTGTTTTTAATCCGGGCTTCTTTGCACGGTTTACCTGCAACTGACGCCCGGTCCTCCAAGCCACTCCCCACCAACATTCGCACAACGTGAATCGGCCGGCTACGATCTCTGGTGCAATGGAGAGTGCTTTTGCGCAGCCTATAAAGGCTGTCCTGGACCACTTTCGGGTCAATCCGAAGGCCGGTCTTACTGATCAACAGGTCCTCGAGCTGAGAAGCAAACATGGCAAGAATGGTGAGTCTTGTGCAAGTCGTGATTCCTGAGGGCGTGTTTGCGCCGAGACCTCTCCCTCGTCTGAATAGTGGCATTGCGCAAGTCGCTAACCCGATTGTGTCACAGCCATCCCCGAAGAACCTCCTACACCCGTCTGGGAGCTGATCCTCGAACAATTCAAGGATCAGTTGGTCATCATCTTGCTCGCCTCTGCTGCTGTGTCCTTCGTTCTGGCTCTGTTTGAAGAGGAGGGCGGTTGGGGTGTATTTGTTGATCCCTTCGTTGTAAGTTTGCCCGCTCTTATGCGACAGGATACTGCGCACTAG
The DNA here is from genome assembly GCA_023079495.1 of Xylaria sp. L1 SY-2022. Lineage (NCBI taxonomy): Eukaryota > Fungi > Ascomycota > Sordariomycetes > Xylariales > Xylariaceae > Xylaria > Xylaria sp. L1 SY-2022. The sequence continues at coordinate 1,222,314 of JALIDW010000004.1, forward strand.
CGCTGCGGTATGGGCCGGGTTGAAGCTGACATCAATTGGTTGCAGATTCTGACTATCTTGATCCTCAATGCTGTCGTGGGTGTGTCCCAGGAGAGCAGCGCCGAGAAAGCCATCGCTGCCCTCCAAGAATACTCTGCCAATGTCGCAAGCGTCATCCGAAATGGTCACATCTCTCGTGTCAAGGCTGAAGAGTTGGTGCCTGGAGACATCGTCGCTGTCTCCGTTGGCGACCGCATTCCCGCTGACTGCCGACTTATTTCCATCGAAAGCAACAACTTCGCGGTTGACCAGGCTATCCTCACAGGCGAGAGTGAAAGTGTGGGCAAGGGCTTTGCGAACGTAGTCGCGGATGAAAAGGCTGTGCTTCAAGACCAGACGAACATGCTCTTCTCCGGAACCACCGTGGTTACGGGTCGTGCCAAGGCTGTTGTTGTGCTGACTGGATCCAACACTGCCATTGGTGATATCCACGAGAGCATTGCCGCCCAGATCTCCGAACCTACCCCCTTGAAGCAGAAATTGAACGACTTTGGCGACAGTCTTGCCAAGGTCATCACCGTTATCTGTGTTCTCGTCTGGCTCATTAACATCCCTAACTTCGCCGACCCTAGCCATGGAAACTGGACCAAGGGCGCTATCTACTACCTCAAGATTGCTGTCTCTCTCGGTGTTGCAGCTATTCCTGAAGGTCTTGCTGTCGTTATCACTACATGTCTGGCATTGGGCACTCGCAAGATGGCCGCCAAGAATGCGGTGGTCCGAAGCCTGCCTTCCGTGGAAACTTTGGGAAGCTGCAGTGTCATTTGCTCCGACAAGACTGGTACTCTCACCACCAACAAGATGAGTGTCAGCAAACTCGTCTACATCAGTGAGAATGGCAAGGATCTCGAGGAACTTGAAGTTGAGGGCACCACCTTCTCTCCAAGAGGCGACATCAAGCGCAATGGTAAAGTCGTTCGAGATCTGACCGAACTCTCTAGCACGATCAGACAAATGAACGAGGTCGCGGCGCTTTGCAACGATGCTCAGATTGTGTATGATGCCCGGACTGGTACCTTTTCAAGCGTTGGAGAGCCAACCGAGGGAGCTCTGCGAGTCCTTGCGGAGAAGCTTGGACCTTGTGCGCCTACGGATATGAAGCCCGAAGATATTGTTAACTACGCCAGCTCTTTCTACGACTGTCAATACCCCCGTCTTGCCACTTTCGAATTCTCTCGAGACCGTAAGAGTATGTCCGTGCTCGTCCAGGCCGGTGACCAGAAGAAGCTTCTCGTCAAGGGTGCCCCTGAGTCTATCATTGAACGATGCACGCATACGCTGGTTGGTCCCAATGGAAAGCGAGTTGCTATTGATGAGGCTCTTCGCAATCTTCTGCTGAAGGAAGTTGTCGATTATGGTAACCGTGGACTCCGAGTTATTGCTCTTGCCAGCCTCGATGATGTGGCATCTAACCCCTTGATCGACAACGCCAAGACGTCTGCTCACTACACCCAATTGGAACAGAACCTTACTTTGCTTGGTCTCGTTGGCATGCTTGATCCTCCTCGACCTGAGGTTGCTGGCGCTATCAACAAGTGCAGAGCTGCTGGTATCCGAGTAATCGTTATTACCGGCGACAACCGCAACACGGCCGAGAGCATCTGCCGCCAGATCGGAGTATTCGGAGAATACGAAGACCTGAAGGGCAAGAGTTTCACTGGTAGAGAATTCGACAATTTGACTCCCGAGCAACAGCTTGAAGCCGCAAAGAACGCCTCTCTCTTCTCTCGTGTTGAGCCTAGCCACAAGTCGAAGCTGGTTGATCTGCTCCAGTCTCTGGGCGAGGTTGTCGCCATGACCGGAGACGGTGTGAACGACGCTCCTGCGCTCAAGAAAGCTGATATTGGTGTTGCTATGGGTTCTGGTACCGATGTTTCCAAGTTGGCCGCTGACATGGTTCTCGCCGATGACAACTTTGCCACCATTGAGATTGCTATTGAGGAGGGTCGATCTATCTACAACAACACTCAGCAGTTCATTCGTTACCTCATCTCTTCCAACATTGGCGAGGTTGTCTCTATCTTCGTTACTGCAGCTCTCGGCATGCCTGAGGCTCTCATCCCGGTTCAGTTGCTGTGGGTTAACCTTGTCACTGATGGTCTCCCTGCCACTGCTTTGTCTTTCAACCCGCCTGATCACGACATCATGAGAAGACGTCCCCGTAAGCGTGACGAAGCCCTCATTGGTGGTTGGCTCTTCTTCCGTTACTTGGTCATCGGTACGTACGTCGGTATCGCTACTGTCGCCGGATACGCGTGGTGGTTCATGTACAACCCTGAGGGCCCTCAGATCAACTTCTATCAGCTCTCTCACTTCCACCGATGCTCTTCGGAATTCGCGAGCATTGGCTGCGAGATGTTTGAGAACAACAACGCTAAGTCGGCATCTACGGTCTCCCTCTCGATCCTGGTCGTCATTGAGATGCTGAACGCCATGAATGCGTTGTCGTCGAGCGAGTCTCTCCTGACTCTGCCTCTCTGGCACAACATGATGCTCGTATACGCTGTCTCCTTGTCGATGGCCCTACACTTCGCACTGCTTTACACTCCCTTTTTGCAGACACTGTTCTCGATCCTACCCCTGAACGTGATTGAGTGGAAAGCGGTGCTCGCAATCAGTGCACCTGTTATGTAAGTCTTCTTGCCATGCTTGATTCGCAGTAAATTTGAAATATCATAGCTAACCGTATTGCAGCTTGATCGATGAGGTACTCAAGGCCATCGAACGATGGGTCTTCCTAGAAAATGCCCCCAACGAGGACGCTACTATCAAGGCTAAGAAGGAGGCATAGATTTGCGTGGGCGAGTCCTACGTTTTAGAGTAGATGCGAGACCGGGGTGCCGTATTCACATATCTCGGCCCGGCCCATAACCAGAATAAGAAGCATTATTGCCTATTTGCATGTATTGGCCGAGTCTCCCTAGTCAGTTTGCTGCCGTCTTGTCTGTAGACTAGCAGCAGCTTTGACACCGTTGATGCGTACCTAGTAGAATGTGGTACAGGATAGTGTGAGGTAGTGTTCGGCCCATCCACGTCTATGACGAGAGACGCATAACCTGTATTTCACTTTCATAGCTTCTCATAGCTTCTATTGGCACACATTGCATTCCCGGTGCCTCATCAATTGCTCATCAGAACCCTCCTCTTGAGGACAGTGGCTTCGGTAAAAAAGAAACGTGCTATGTTGTTGGTATTCTATTCTCTAATCCTGTCGTCCCTTGAGTAATCTCTTCGTTACCTTGTTCTTCTCGATCACGTAGACATGTGCACCCCAACCAGACAGGGCATCGCGGTCGACGGCGTTTAATAGAGCCTGGGAAATGGTCTCGAAGAGGTCCTCGGGTTCCTGTGGGAATTGGGAAATTGTATTGATTAGTCCACTGTTACATTGATTATAACCGGGAGAGGGAGGGGTTGGGGATGGCTCATGAGAGAATAAGACACGCACCAAATCCGGCTCCCACAAACTCTCACACATGCCGAACAACTGCTCCGAGGCAGTACCGCTGACAATGAAGTCTTTGGCAAAGTCAATGCAGCCGATAGAGTCGAAGCCGCAGATGAGGGGGGCGCCGGTCTTGGGATCGAGGCCGGCGACGACGGGGCTGACGAAGTAAGGGCCGAAGCGACGCTCGTAGAGCGAGGAGGAGACGAGGTTGGCGAAGGTGGAGGGGGCGATGGCACGCTCCTCGCGCAGGCGGTACATGTTCACCTTGTACCGGAAGACGTCCGACACCGTCGATACGTCGGTCGCGAGGCCCGTCAGGCCCAGGAACACGTTGTCGCCGTACTGGAACACCTTGGGGAAGTTGTTCGATACCGTCAGGGCTTGCAGGCCGAGGCGCAGATCGCACGCGATCGCTACGCAGTCCTTGCCGACCATGGCGACGCAGGCGCCGCCGTCTGAGAGCGGGGAGAGAGCATGGTTAGTGCATGATGTCTTGGAGGTGCGAGTGGGAGGAGATCGGGTGGTTTCTAGAACACACTTATGGAGAAGGGCGAGGACTGGATGGGGAGGTGGATGTTAGCAGTGTGATTCCAAGCAAGGACGGACAGATAGAGAGAGAGATAGTGGTGGGTTAGCTGTGATCTCTGGATTCGGGAACTGACCATTGTGAGATGATTATGATTGAGAAAATTACGACTGAGTCAAGCCTCTAGATATCGGTATTATGGAGTGTTCTCCTCGTCCGTGGAATTATTCTGTCGTGGTGGATTCGCCCGGTTTGTATCTGTTCGGATACCTTGATAGCTTGCTTGGTGTTGATGGATGATGATGATGTCCACCTCAGTCACTGCACTGGTGTTAGGCAGTGCCCGGCCAGTTTGTAACCAGTCCAGGCTAGTGGCTTCCAAGGCAAACACGCACTGGCGCGGCAAAGCTCTAGCGCAGGTTAGGCTGCGCAAGGGGGGAGTTACAGGTAGGTAATCCGTACTGTACGGCACCTACCAAGTCAATAGCAACTGACACAGTGCGGACGGTCTCGCGCTTAGGCGGGTACCATTTTAACGCGGTTGAACTTCCCTTTAGTTGACTAGCGCATGTAATCTGGTGGAAGCTGCCCCACCCCGACGCTGGCCATTGCCAACCAGACGGTCCGGTGCCTGGTCGCTGCCCCTCCAATTCATCATCATAAGCTGCCTGCCATAAACGCGACGGATCAAACACCGAGTTTTGAAGTGCTCAAACTTGTCTGTTAAACAACAAGCAGTTCCATAAAGAAGTTTCTTTACCATTTCATTTACTCAGACTGACTGTTCCCATCCGATATACACGCGCGCTTTATAGAAGAGGCCTTGACTGAGATTCAGAACTCTTTCTTTTACAGACGAACGGTTCTTCGTTTCTTTCATTCCTCATTTCGAGGTCAACCGACAATGGCGACCAACGTCAAAGTTGTGAGTACGGACCTGCGGCAGGTGACGATCAAAGTCGCCCCAGGCACGTATCTTACGGACATCCTCGAGCAAGCATGCTCAAAGCTCAAGGTCCCGCATAGCAAGTACCTCATGAAGTATAAGCAGCGCCAGCTCGATCTGTCTCAGACTTTCCGGACATCTGGCTTAATTCCGGGTGCTCGCTTGGAGCTCGTCGTCAAATCTAACACGCCGACCGCTGTTTCGGTAGCCTTGCAACTTCCATCGCCTGAGTCTGGCCTCTTCCCGCCTCATGGTCGTGTGACGGAGAAGTTGCCGAGTGACTTCACAATATGGAAGATCTTGCGCCAGTTTGAGAGCGGCAAGGCGAGTGAGGGAAAGAACTTGAATATCACGGCCAGAGGAGTGCCGCAGATGCAGAATGGTTCCCAGGCCGGTAGCGGACAGCTCTACTACGAGATGCCGAACGTCATTATAGAGAAACGGACGTTCTCGACATTCGTCGACTTCCAGAAGACCTTGTCACAGCTTGGATACAACTCCGGCGGTGTGTTGATGCGCTTGTCTTTCCAGTTGACGGATCAACCCCTATCCGAGGCGATGACGGAGATCGATGCATACTTCAAGGCTGAGGAAGAGGATAATGCACCGCCGAAGAAAGAAAGCCCTGGCATAGAAGAGGAAAAGGCCGCTGCTCCGTCTGAACCCGTACATCCAGCGAGTGAAAGTCATGACACAACCGTTGAGAAGTCAGATTCAGCAAAGACAGCACTCAACGTTGCCGAGGAAACGCAGGCAACAAGTGATGCCGAAGCCGCTGCTATGGTGGATGGTCAAGAAGAGACAACGTCTGGTCCTAGACCAGTAACTATATTCTCAGCCCCAACATCATCAACACCGGCCGCCGCCCTGCGGGCCGACTCGGAAGAGGACTACGTGCCTGATATCAGCCATGCAAAAGCACACCAGAAACTCCTTAAGTCCCTTGGCGAGAACAAGCGTCTGCTCTCGGACCAGGAGATCGAGCAGAAGGCCGCCCAAGAAGAGGCGAAAATAGCAGCCATCAGATCCATCAAGATCAAGGTACGGTTTCCGGACAACTTCTCTGCCGAATGGATGTACGGACCCCAGGACACGGGCGCGAGTCTCTACGACGACGTCAGGGCTATCATGGCGAACAGCGCAATGCGGTTCAAACTGACACTCTCTGGTGTGCGGACCATCATCAAGGACGATACCGAGACTACCCTAATCAAGGGATACAAATTGAGTACCAACACGCTTGTGAATTTCCTGTGGGATGACAGTGTGTCTGCGGATGTCAGACGGCAACCTCTCCTGAAAGCGAGTGCGGCTGGCAAGGCAAAAGACATCGTCGTGCCCGAAATTTCTGAGATCGAGGTCGAGCAAGAGGTTTCAAATGCGCCGGCGTCTGCATCAAAGCCTAACAAAGGTGGCGAGGGCTCCGCGTTTAAGAAACCGAAGTGGCTCCACGGGTTTGGGAAGAAATAGCAACTTCCTATCAGAACAGATCACTCTTGAGGTTGAAGCAGGTAATGCAAGTATGACAGGCCCTTAAGGGGCACGCTGTCTTTGTAAATCGGGAATGCATGGAAATAATGCTAGGCATAGGCTAGGAGTTCAGTGAGTTAGTGGCATCCTGCTGGAGGGTTCTGTTGAAGGGAAGGGCCTGCACATGATTATGCAGTTGAGGCAGCAGCAGCATCACATAGGCAGTAAAGAAAAGAAAGAATAATTTGAAGTGACTTGTCATGTTGATAGTCCGGGTATCGCATTCATGTTTTCGTAACGCAGGAGCTTGTTTCAAGCCGGACCTGCACACCTAGACTAATCCCATATTGCAGGGAGAGGACACATCCGAGAAAGACATCGACCACCAGGCAGAACCAGATATTCCCATCCCGTTTTCACTCCATGCCTTGTATGTGTTGCCTCGACATGACGAGTTGGCTGTTGGTACGGGCGCAGGCAATTTAGTGAGCACGGCGGGACTCAGCGATGACGCGCTGGAGCTCGTCAACCTGTAATGCTGTCAGTTACTGTGGTGACGTCGGAAGGCGTAGATAATTCAAGACTGACCTTCTTCTTGCCACGCTGGAAGGAACCGAGTCTCTTCTTGGCCAACTTGCGAGCGCGCTGTAACCGTCGTTAGTGGGATTGTTGTCATAGTACTTTGCGAAGTTCTTCGTACCTTGTCCTTGGAGTTGCGGAGGAGTTCGATAACGCGGCGCTCGTAGGGAGCTAGACCCATGACCTCACGGACACTACACCACCAGTCAGTCACTCAGTTCGTAGCCTTGCCTAGCCTGACACCATCTCTTGATGACCCATAGGCGCAATTGGAAGGGGAGGGAATGTAACGTACACATCGCGGACGTGAGCGGTGCGGCGGCTAAGGTGTCCCTTGGTCTGGGAGACACGCTTCTTGTTGACGCGAGCCGTCGTTTTCTGAATGCAAGTATCCAAGCGTCAGTCTAAAAAATGTCCATCACTGCCAAAGCTTTGCAAGGTAAAGAAGCAAAGAGCGCAGGATCCTCCACGAGGTGAGACGTGTAGAGCTGATCACCGATACATGGCGAATGTTCGCATCCTCCTCTCTCTCGTGGGAATCGATCGCGGGGGGATTTGGGTGGATGGAAGTATGCGGGGAGGGAAGAAAGATCAAAGTCTTACGAATCCTTTCTGTATTCGAATGTCCGTTAGTTCTTGCTCATTGCGAAGGAATAGCAATGGGAATGCGAGGGATACTCACGTCGAGACCACGTGCGAAAGCCATCTTTTCAGTGTTGCTGTCGTTAGTAGCGGGTGGTTGTGAGGAAGAAAGATTGACGGTTGAATCACGACAGAGACAAAGTGTAAAATCTTTGGGTGTGGAAATTTAGTGTGCGACTTAATTAACCGAATTATCCGAGACTATGTGGGCTCTAGGTTATTGTGGGCCCCGTGGGTCTCCTCTGTTCGGATTGGGCTAGGCGCGCACCTCGGCAGTGAGCAGCGTACCAATGGAAGTCACTTCGTACCTACATTATGTAAGCCTCGTCGGGCCCATGCGCTAAGAATTGAAGAGCTCGTCGAAGCTCCGAGCTGCGGTTCACTGTGGCTTGCTTGCTCTTCAGGTACCAATGTATTTCGTACTTTATTGTGTTCCACTCGTGCTCTCTGAGAGTCTGACACCGACTCTGTTGTGCCCGCGATCTTGTTTTTCCCTTGTTTATTATTGTTGCTGTTTCGACTGTCGGGATCGTGGAACAACAACACGAACCACATCTGACATGCGAGGTAGGTTCCGCCATATATGCAGAACACTCTGACCCTTCAGGCCTCAAGATGGGTGCAGATCGTGTCTGCCTTTCTATTCCGTACGCGGGCGGGCCCCTAAGCAGCTACAGCTCTATGAGTACTTTACACGCACGCAGTTGGAGTCCGTCTCGACCCTGTCGCATCACATCATGACATGACAACAACACGCCAACTGCCATGCGTGTGCAGCAGCGACGTCCTCGTCTGCTAAGTGCACACCAATGCAAATGCCCATGCCCGCTATGCCCATGCCCATGCGAAGCGTCATCCGCTACTCACGTACTATTACTTGTACATCGGAATGTCCCCGGTTATCGTGCTTTATCTCAGCTGCCATGACGCAGCCTCTGCTTGCCACCTCCCGCGAACTCCGGGACTTGTGTCACACCCTCATCAACGCCGGCCCTCGCAAACATCCTAGGAAACGGGAAACGATGGGATCTTTTAGTAGCAGCCGGTATATGTATGCCATACCACACGTATATGTCATATTATATTATTGTAACATCCTCAGATCTGACGAGGTTGGTGTGAACTCCGCGATCGCAACGTCCTTCCTGGCCACGGCATGATCTGGTTTCACTTCCCTTCTTTTCCTTTTCCATGAGCTTGGGCTGGCGCTGGAGCCGGAGCTGGAGCTGGAGCTTCTTGCTTGTCTATCGCGTGTGTGCACACGCAGGAACTCCCAGCAGCTCCCAGTCGGTCTGGGCTGGAGGAACGACTCCAAGTGAGTGCGACTGTGCCGCTGTTGCGGAGGCTCTTCACCTCTTGTCTTTCCGACTCACTATTTTTCAGGCACAGGCCCCTATCCAATGAGTTTGCGCTTTCTGCTTCAACTCTCCCACGTATCCCCGGCGGCATACGTACCTCCAATAATCTATACCTGGGTATAGATAGATACCTTATCGATGGTGCACCCAACTTCTGGCCTACCTACCTTGCATCTCCGGTCTAGATTCACATCTTCCACACTCACCACCCCTTCGTGTCGATAATTACTATGTTTTGATTTTGATCCGGCCTGTGGGCTCCTTTTTTGTTTCTTTTTCTGGTTCCCTCTTTGGAGTTTTGGAACTCATCCTTGCATCGTCATTCTTTTTTCTTGGTCCTCATCTTAGCAGGCACCAATACCGTCTCCTCGAACCTCGGATCACACTATGCCTCGCACGATCTTGGCGAGCGACTCGCCTCGGTCGTTCTCACGAAGCAGCTCATTGCGTGTCGCGAAAGGCATGAGCTGGGTAAGATCACTCGCGAGCACACCAACATTCAGACTGAACCGAACTGATCCCGACCTCCTGTATGACGAGGTCGATCTTCTGCGTGACAATGATGAAGATATCTGGAAGGCGCTGGATAGCATAACTGCTTTCCGCCTCAGCTTGGAAAATGACGACGAGACGCCAAGACGGTCGACAGATCTGCCTAGGCTCTCCATCAGTCAGGACTGTGATGATAGCGACATTGAGGAAGAGCCAGGAGATCCCTTGCTATCAGATCCGCGACCTTTTCATAAGTGGATGAAAAACCTGCATAAACGAGCGCATCGTAACGTTCCCAGGCCCAGTGCCATGGATGTATTCCCCGAGCATCTATTCGATGGAGATTCTATGCGATTCAATCGTCACAGGAAGTCTTCGTCCGGCTCTTCGTTCGGGTTTGTTACCGGTATGAAGAGTGCTACTGTAAGTCTGGCTAGTGCGAGTGTAAGGACTCGCCCGCCGAACCATAACAGTCGATCCTCGATTCTCACGAGGACTGACCGCAGTAGCCGAGGTTCCTTCTCCGCACATAGGATGTCGGAGGACAGCACGTGTGTGGATGGGAGTGCACGCATGGATGCGGCAGTGACGGAACGGTCGATGCAAAGACGACGAATACTTGAGGAACTCATTACCACAGAAGAAAGCTACATCGGTGATATCCGCTTCCTCATGAATGTGAGTGCAACTTCATATCTACACTTGTGGTTTTTGAGGTGCTGAATCTCTCAGGTTTACGTTACGCTACTGGCATCCTTGCCCACGCCACACCACGGTCTACGATCTTCGATCAACCAGAACTTAACGGACATTGTCGAACTTCACGAAGAAATTCTTGGCGAGCTTCACCGAATTGTCCCCGATTCTGAGTATACGCAACCAGACCATATTGTTGTCAAGCCAGTTTCACTAGCCGGTCAAGGGCACCACCGTTGGCATAGCCTGGATTCCGTACCGGAGGAGAGAGGGGGCCGTTCGTGGTTACAGGGCGTTCCTAGCGTGGTCGCTGAACCGAGCATTGCAGCTGAGGTAGCCCAAATCTTTGCGAGAAAGGTAACATCCGAGACTCTCGGGGAGCGATCGGCGTAAGTCTGTATAATGCACCGGATGCGCTGACAAATACTAGATGAATCGTTTCTTCATCTATGAAGAGTATGGAGCAAGATATGAGCTGATGATTAAAGACATTGCGTCTACGCATCGGGTGCTCCCGCATTGGGAAGACTACCAGAAGGGTATTGAAGCATTGGCAGCTTCACTTAGCACCGCCAATAACCATTCTGGCTCCTCCAGAAAGTCTTTGACCATCGGTGACCTACTTGTAAAAGTAAGAGCCCAATCAGACAAATTTAAGGGCTAAATGACTGACGTATGGACAGCCTATACAACGGATTTGCAGATACCCCCTTCTCTTTGCCGAGCTTCTGAAATATACGCCAGTCTGCGATTGCCCTACCTCTCATATGGAGCTTGAGAGTGTTCTCATCAGGCTTCGTGAAGCTACTGCTGAGATCAATCGGGCTACGGATGATCCCGGAGTCAAGGCTTCGCTGGAACAATCCTGGTTGCTCCAAGACAGACTTGTGTTTCCCAATCACGTGAGATTCCACCGCCTTCACTGACTTCAACCTCAGCTAATGTTACCAGAGAGCGCATTCCGCTTCCAAGAGTGCCGTTCGTTCACTGGGGCAAGTTCGTTTGTGCGGCGCTCTACACGTCTGTTGGCAAACCAGGGAGGGCGTAACGGGTCAATATATGGCTTCGATTCTATATAGACATGGTCTATGCCTGGCTACTATTGGCAAGTCGGACCAAGTCTACACTATCCAGGCCTGTATTAGTTTGGATAGTATCAAGCTCGAAGAAGCTGATAATGGGCGGGGTGAGTACAACACAGTTACGGATACTGAGAAGCATGCTAATCAGATCAGGTCTGCAATGCCACACGGCCCCGTTCTCCTGGAAGCTTGTATTCGAATGCGATCATCAACTATACGAGATGATTATGACAGCCTGTTCTGAAAAGGAGGAAATGGAATGGCGCAAGCACCTGTCTGACGTTAAGAGCTTTGGGCCCTCCGAACAGTCAGATCCGGCGTTGTATAGCTCTAACTCTCTCCGTATCAAAAGCCTTGGAACAGTGTTTAGAAAACCAGGTGAGTTTTGTCAAGTCGCCTGACAATAGTCATCATACTGACGGATTTCAGGGTCTGTCGCTCGTCGCCTGTCTATCCATCGGGCGACAACAATCGGACCCAAGTCCCCACTGTGTCAGGTAATCATCAAGAACACAAGTGCGGTTGAGGATCATTCATCCGTGAATTTGCCATCGTCAATCAATCGTTCACAGTCGCTCCTGACGACAAATTCTCGGATACCGATCCTCGCACCGCCTCGAGCTGAGCGAGCCCGTCTGGAAGCACTACTAGCAGATGTATGGAGTCGGAAGATCTTGCCGTACCCCGGAATGACTCCTGGCCGACACGAACATCGAGTACGAAACTCGGTGATGAGAAAGCTCAGTGTCGCCAACCTCTCTAATCCGTTCGCGAGACGATCGGTTAGCACCACCAATTTGATGCAGGCAGACGAAAATGATCGGCATCCCCACGTGAACAAGTTTATCGATTCACTTGTCAATGTTAATTGTGATGGTATAGCACCATCAAGGAGTGAATTTATGGAAGGGGGCCTGGCCCAACGATTGCCGATGATTCGCGATGAGATGGAGCGAACAGACAGCCGCAGTAGCGGCACTCCACGGGCTGATGGTGCCACACCCGAAGGTACGGTTCGGCGAATCGATATGGCGAAAATGGCGAAAACCTGGGATGATGAGAGGCCGAATACGTCGCCCCCTCGGGCATCGTCTAGGCTAAGTGTGTGTCCTCGAAAGAGGGCATCGCCGAGGCATTCTCCCACGTGCCCCTTTTCGAAGGTGGCGCACAAGTCAGCCCATACATCGAAGAGAGCCGAATCCGCACGCGATTGCATCAACACACCAAAATCTAGAAGCAGATGGACCCGAGTCGGTGTCATCAGCAGGGGACTCCAGGCTTTAGGAAGCCGCAGTTTTTTCACGTGAAGATGGATGATTGGTATACGGGCAAAATAGCAACGATGGAACGCGACTCGTTTAATTCATTCGGCACTTGCATTGGGATTTGGCTGGTTTGGCTACTATGGAATGATACCACCCGCTCCTTGACCGTTCGTTTCTCTCTCGCTGGTCGTTTTTTCATCGTAACGATATCATAATTACGGGTTTAATCTGTATCGGTTACGTCTATTGACAAGGGCGATGCTCAGGTAGCAAGCAGGAAAGCATGGGAGAGGAAAGGTGGAAGGGAAAAGATTGTGGCGAAGGACTTAGCTCACAGCTCACAACAGACCGCACAGATATGCGAGAAAGGTCCTTCTTGATGTACCCGACGGATGAGAATGGATGAGAAGAGCAACATGTACTTTACCCGAACTCGGAAGACGCATGGGATAGGTATCACCATGTCCGAGAGTGCAGAACCAGGTACTGGCTTACCCGATCTGCGTTTAACCACCAATTATCGGTATTGCAACATTAGACGATGGTCCCCGTTCTCAGCTCGACGCCTCGATGGTTACGCTAAGGAAATCCGTGCCGATGATCGTCGTAGGTGCAGCCGCCGGGAATCTCCAAGGTTCAGCAGCGCGTCGGGATCTCCATGATGTCGCGCTAGCTGGTTGGGCAACCTCGGGAGCTCCCGCGTCTATCCGTACGGCTACAGACGGGAGAGTCACGGATTGCTGTAGGTTTACGGATTGCACAGTGGCTGTAAAGGTAAACACACACGTAATCCGTAACGCTGTGACAGCACAGGATTCATATTTGTTTTTCTGTGACGTAGATCGGGTTGGACAAAGGCCCCTGAGGGGCACTGGGTGTGTCTCTAAGATATCTCCAAGGTATGAACGGGAAACTGTGAGAACCCGATGGATTCCATGTTACCAATGACCTACGGCATGGATTACCCCGTACCTGCCAGATGTCGACCTCAAGATAGGTAGCTCGAGTAGTACCGTATAGTAGAAAACCCTGACGGCGGATGTGACTGCTAACTTGGGTGTCGGAATGGCATCAGGTGTTTCGCAATGTTCCTCACTTTCCTCCGATAGAGGTACCGGAACTGTACATGGCAGGTACGGGTTGCCGTTAGTCGCCATGTACGCTCTATATCTACGGGACCGGCGGTGCGGGGCTGTTCGAGTGGAGTCATCTGGAGCTGTTTGTCCCTATGCGACAACTAATGACGTAGGTGCGCAGCGCCCTATGATGGAATGCAAACCAGACCTCCTCCTTCCAGGTTCTCATTATGGAGAGGGAAGCTACATCGGACCATGTTATATATATGAAAAGGTCTCGTGCCAATAGTTGAGTCAGGTTAAATCTCCATCCTAAATAAATAAAACTCACATACCACCAAAACGGCTTTGCCATCTACACATCCTATTACTCTCCTTCTCGTCTTACACCATCACATCCGTACACCTCACGTTCCAATAGTGCCATACGCCGATATAGTCACCATCCAGCAATACTGAATATATCTCTAGTAGCGTTGACCCCGTACAACCGCCAACATGACTAGAGGCGAATCCACCCAGTTCAAGATCCACTACAAGGGCAAGGGCGAAGACTTCATTGTCTTCGTCGACGACATGGATACGTACAAGAAGTGGTTGAAGGACAAGTCCATTCCTCTTGCTCACTTCGTCTCTACCTTCAAGGTCTTCGTGACCGGCAAGTAAGTAGTAGCATACATGCGTCCTGTCCTTACTCCCTTCATCCGAATCGCCCGGTACCCGAATCCATTATCAAATGGCTCGGGAGCACCAAAGCTGCATGTCGCCTAATCCATATTATCGCGGCTGAGCTGAGAGTAACGTCCGACGCAACCGGCGCGGTATTCCTCCTCCTTTATATTCTATCTACTATCAAATTCATTACCATTGCTACCAAACCCAGGGGCTAATCGTGTGACTTCAGACACGGAAACCAGGGCCCGTTCGCCGACGCGTCTAGACTCGTGCTTGCAAACGAGTTTAACACCGAGAATTCGGATGAGGTGCTCCAGAAGATCCTCCAGACCGGCAATGTTCAGGAGTCACAGGTACGTTAGATGGATATCTACCGAGTAATATATCATGGTTGCCGCTGTTGACGCGATTATTTTGTACTAGTTCCCTGGTCGCAATGGACCAAAGAACGACTCGCAGACAGTCAACATCGTGAACGGCCAGCCTGGTACTCGCTAGAAGCCCCCGGAAAAGCCAGGTCGGAAACGAAAATACACTTATTCTTCCTATGGTTATCGTCGGCGCAAGGCATCTAGGCAGACAGTTTCTATTGTGCCATGCTCATCTCTCTAGCTTAGCGTCCGGATGTCGATGTTCGTTGTCTCTACCGATGGGTTGACGAGAATGTGTTATTTACTGCTTTTCTAATAAGAGAATAACCATGTGTCATTTCAAATCTGCTGTCTCTGTATGGTGTGTATAATTGAGGTGACTAGCCAGGCTATCTATAATCTCGTCACAGTGGTCTCTCGCCGTTGATAAGTAAGCTACTCTCGTGTGATAGAAACGAATATTGCAGGGCCGTTTCCTCAGGGCGTAAGGAAGGGCTTCTGAGAAGAATGTCTGTGGTAGGACTATGCATTGATTGCTGTGGTAGAAATTGTTGATCGTGAGGGCAATAGCACCGTGACGAAACATATGATGGCATAGCGTCTTCTTTGAGTATCCAGGCTTCAAATCGAAATGTCCCAAGTTTTCAAACACCGCCAACAAGCCATCAAGGTGAAATCACAGCGGAGTTCAATCATGTGAACTCGAATCAACAGGTGACGCCTCAAGACCTAACGGACCATGGCCCCAAGCTGTGATATATCCAGGTGGTTAACGTCGGCTCTCTTGCTCCTCATCGAATTCCCATAGTCGCACAATCAAGACATGCTGCTGATGGAAGAGACTGGTCTGTACACGCCGTGCCTGCCCCTATTAAGTTGAGGATGCCCATCATGCCTGCCCCCGTGGTTACGAGCAACCGCAGATGATTCACAATGTAAGCCTCAACGTATCGATTAGGTTTCTGTGCGCCCGTCTGATACTCTAGATCGTTTCAGTAGTGACAAATCAAGACTTAAGAAAACCTTGACATCTTGTTCCTGAGCACACACTGCACGCTGCGGACGCGGGTATTTAAAGGGGTCCATTCCCTGCCAACTGGCTGTCTGTGTCTATTCCCATTCTCAACTCTGCTATGCCTTTTTGACTTCTACATATGTGTTGTTTTCCCACCAAGTTCATCCTCGATATGGTGTGCGTCGGGCGCTATAACACGGAAGATACGAACGCCGCCGCGTCTGCGCTGATCGCGTGAGACGTTGCTTCGATCCAACCTCACTCCAGATGTGTTTTTTTTTCGTTCTCTTCTGGCTTCTGTACAGGACGATCTTCTTCATTTGGGCAGACTTTTTTCTCGTGAAAGTTGTTTCTGCGATTGTCGGCTCTAAGGATGTAACCTTCGAAGGCGAGATGAGATCTTGGCTAGAGCAGATCGCCCGATCAAGGATGAAACAAAGCATCAATACGTGGAAGTAACGCGTCATGGACAATCTCATCGTACGTATAATATCAAAAAGTTGGCTTAGGTTAAGACATCCTCACAATCTATAGGGCCACGATAAAATCCTCGCTGCATCCTATTGTGGTTCAGCTCAGACCAATACGTAAGTTACGACTTGTCTATCTGTATCCTGCATCTGTTATTGACCAAGAGTTCATCACAGAGGCGCAGAAAACCCAGAAGCATTTGTCAGGCGCATTGCCGACATTTGACACAATATATATACTTAATGAGATACAAAAGACCCGATTCACCAGACCCAAGAAGGAATCTGGTTGCTTCGGTCCCAAGCTGTCCCTCCCGCTGAGCATCCTCACGGGAAGGAAGAATCGCGGATACAGACCAATGAAGGACGGCGCCGTCCGCCCTGTATCGTGCGACGGGTGAAGGGCTGTTTGTTCTTACAGCTTTTCACCCGGACATCGTGGGTGCGCTGTTCGGCGATACCTCCTTCACGCGATCGAGTTTGACGAACAGTGACATCAGGGTATAGTATATCTCTCTCAAACATTCTGAATCCCGATTGCTAACATGTGTGTATCAAGGATGCTGGTCATCTTCGCTAAGCGGAAACGCGAGACTTGGCTGTTCTCAATGTACCCAGATCGTCTTGAACTCGAGCCAAAATGTGATTCATATAGGTACGGCACATACCATCTCTCACGAAACCCATAACTGACCGCCCTCAAATAGACATCACCGCCGTCGGGCCTATATATGTGAAAAGCCTAAGAGACCTTGACCGGGAAGTCATGTCTATTATCCAGAGCTCGAATTCACACCCTACTCATGATTCTCGTGTGCTTCGGCTTTCCTGAGACCGTCTTCGGTTGGTGGAGTGAACCAAGCCGACGAAAGGGTCTTGGACGAGTTATATATACTGTTTAGCATTTCATGATACTGACGTCTTATTCCCCGTACATGCTCCCGGAAGCAGAACGACGTCAAACTCGGGACGTATGAGGCCCTTTATCTAGCTTTACTCACACGTCAACGATGTTAATTCCAAGTGCACGGCACAACTTTCAGATCGATCGACAGTCCCCTCTGCACAGGGCTCACGTGACGCAACAACTCGCAGCGTTGTGTACGGAAGAAAGGAAGGGTTTTGATATACGAAATCAGATGAGCAGATTATCGCTGAATGCATATGACAGTCTTTCTTCATCTGGATTCATCATCTTCATTACTACCTGTCATATAGGCTCATAAACATCATGAACTCGTAGTACATAATTCCATCCTTTCATCAGTCAATCATTCGTGTGCGTTCAGATAGCGTAAACTCCGGATCCATCTCCATCCGGGCCAGGGAATATATACTCGGTTCGGAGGACGTACCCTAAACGGGCTCCCATGATCGCCATGTTCCCGAGGTAACCTCCCGCTTGCCAACGAAACGTTTCTATTTCGAGCATCCAATGTCTTTCCATAATCGCATACCCAAGATTCCAAATGTTGCCCTAAACGGCATCCGGGGGAGAGGGGAAGGGGAGTGAACATAGTGGAGTTCCCGCCGCCATGTGCTTGTAGGGTGGGTATATTACACATTTTATTATATGTAGGATGACGATGATTAGAGCGCGAATCATAATTTTCTCGCCATGCGAGTGGTGGGTTTCTAGAAGGGGGATAGGATAGGATAGGGTAGGGTATAAAGAAGGGGTATAAGGCAGGCAAGGCAAGGCGGGGGTGGATTGGAGGATTTGAACGGGCAAGAGTTACGTTGCTCGTCATGGATACGGGCCGTCTCTACCGTTGCATTCCCTTACGGCGAATGTAGGTATGTAGATTTTGGAGACGGACGGCGAATAGAAAAAGAGCGCACGAAAGCATTGCAATCCTGTTTGAAGAAGATGAAGGCGAAGGCGAAGACGAAGAGGTGAGTTGTGTGGATAATTTTTCTTTTTTTTTATTAGGAATTTAACTTCTTTTTTTTTTTTTCCGTCAACGTTCCCGATCGGATTTACCCCTTTGTGGCAGCGTCCATGGTTCGGCGCAAACAATCTGTATCTCCGAATTAGCTGTTGTTTCTTTCTCATATATATGAAAAGAGTTGCGCTGTGATGTATACATACTTCGCCTTCGCTATAAGCCCAGAAATACACCACGCTTCCCGTCATGTAGTAGAGGGCTGGATTCGTGCCCTGGTAGAGGAGCACGGCCGTCAGGGACGCGAGCGGAAGAATCGCCAGGCGCGCCTCCAGACTGCGGTGAAATGTCGTCCCCGCCAGAAAATTCATCGGCCATTCAAGCGCGAACATGCCGAGCCCTATTATGAGGTTGATAATCTGTAATATCGGGATGGGCTTCACCGCCGGGTCTAACGTCTTCGTCAAGAAATCCCAAAACACCTTCGGCCAGAAAAAGCCTTCAATGGCGGCGGCCACTTGATCTACACAGATAGGTTTGTTAGTTAAACGGCTTCTCTGCCGAGGGAGTCATCGTACGGCTTCATGTTTCACGTACATAGTGCTGCGGTCAAGACGATAAGTCTTGCCCAGTGGTTTTTGATGAGCCTGCCCATCTTGTCCTTTGTGTATTATTTTGATTCCCGCCGTTGGTTCTGCACGAGTCCCGCTCAAATTCGCAGCTTCTGCAAGTCCGACAATCTTCTCGAAACCTGGTTTGTCGTCGTTTTCGTTCTCTTTTCTTTTTCCCTTGTCGCCCAGGATACCCAAGCAATTCACGTGCTCGCTCAATCCACCAATATTAACCTGATTCCCCCTCGGCCAATTCGTGCACTCCAAATAATAGGAAATCGTCGATTGATTAGTTTATCCTCGCGGAATTAAGTATCGATGGCGATTGGTATAGATAGCAAATACGAGCTGGCCAGACCTGTGGCGCGTCGAGAGCAAAGAAAAAGAAAAGCAGCCGGACCAATATCAGATAAGGTAACCTGCAGGGCAGATGCACAGCACCTGCAACCAAGAGGAACGCCAGAAATCTGTCGGCGGAGTTAGGCGAGGTGAGGTCGGAGCGCTTCCAGGCGTAGCTCCTATCTTGATCGGGCGGCTCGGGGAGCCGAGCTCCCTCTTAGGGAGAGCTTTGATCAGAGCCGACAGGTATCTGTCGGAACAGTGTATGACAGAATACTACGGGTTCTGTCCACAATGAGATTGTTCGTCTGATATTCAGGTCGTCGTTGAAGTCCGAATTATGAAAGTTGACATCCGCACGACATCGATGTTTGATGTTTTGCCGATTGATCTCACTCGGTGATGATAGGTGCTGAAGTCAATGGGCTATGGTGAGATCGATTATAGAGATGAGAGGAGAAGACGCGAGGTTCTTTGAAGCACGTGGCAACCCTTCTGTCGCTCTCGTGACTGGACGTTGCTGGAGGTCGACCAGGACGGCTAGATGAATATGAGATGAGATTGAGGTTTAGGTGGGATTGAAAACAACATGAGGCTCGCACAAAAAAAATCAAGATAGTATGAGGTAAAGATGTTTACTCATGGCCCGAAAGAGGAGATGCTGGGAGTTTTATTAACCGCCACGGCCGAGACCGCCATTCTCACAAGCCAACGTCGCGCTGGGGGGGGGGGGCCAAGATTTTAGTCAGTTAGCCCGACATCAAAACGGCTCACTTCAATACTCCCATGACGTGAACTCGGGGCGGAATTGATATCCTAATCTAGCCGGACTGCTGGTTCGGAGGGTCCATACCAAGTCCAATTGGATCCTAAACGGGGGCAGCATCAATAGCAGGCTCAGGAGAGAAAAGGAATTGGTGCGGATTGCGGTCAATTGGATGGGCAGCCAAGAGACGCTGCAGGAAGCGGAGAGGCATTAGTAGTAGTAACTTGCTTAGTATTTTCGGTCCGAGAGGTTACCTACTCGTACGTATGAAAAGATCAACACCTTGCGAGGAATCCCTAGGTACGGTCGACCAGCATTTTCGGTACTTTGTAAGGTATGGTTTTCTCGGCACAAGAGCTGGTACTTTTGCAATCCTACTCGTACCTATTCGCAGGTGCCTAGTCGACGATAGCGCAGCCGGTTCATGAGTGATTGGGGCTTGGGCGGGCGGTTAGAGGTGACCGGACAGCCAATCGAGAGCGAGCAGGGGTGACGAGGAACCAGGGGTCTGTCCTGGGGCAGGGAACTAGGATGGACGGTCGGGCAAGGGTCTGCATCTTGGGTGCATGCGATATTCCGCAATGTACTTAGTCCAAGTGTCGCCTCGGCATCTGAGCTTGGGCATTCAGGAGTAGGTACTCGTATCGTAGAATCTCATGCGATCGACTGAATTGTTTGATGACACCAGTGGCGGCGAGACCAGCCCTGCGATTGCTGTTGAAAAACTCATATGTATTCATGGTGTTTAGTCCGTATAGATCGTAGTTATGATGATGTGACGATGAAGATGACCACTGAAGGCCCGACGTAAGCCTTGGCTAGATCCCGGTGGGCTCGGTAAGTCTAGCGGCCAAAGACACCAGCACGAAGTACTGTATGTACATACCAAGGAAGAAATAGGTACGAGTAGGTATTCCGTAATCCGCAGTCAGTCGTTGATAGGTTTCGAGCTTGACGCCGGCAGCGAGTTCCTACCGTGAGCCATTTCCCAATTATCTAGCCTTCGAACGAACCGACACCACAAAACGTGACCACATGGGTAGCACGACAGTCGTCAGGTAGGTACGAGTAGATATTCCGTACCACGTCTGGATTACCTTAGGGAGGCGGTTCAGTCGCCGAGACCCTGCGACCAGTAGACGTGCCTATCGTAGCTGAACGGCTCCGGTCCCATGGCTACGGGCGATTTAGCACGATAAAAACGTGTTTTCCGTGACCCTAGTCCGTACCTTAGGGAGACGATACTATTTGCTGGTATCTAATACCCTTCCGGCGGCGGCGTGGACTCATATCCCGCCATGTGACGCGATAGGTCTTCCGTCACAAGTCGAATGGCGTCTTTCAGCTTTAGCTTCACGATCCTCCTCAAGGATCAGGCTGTCAGGTACGAAGCACTAGGGAGGTGGAGCTCATGTACGCTAGGTCTTTGTAGCTTGTAGGTAGGCAGATTCTGCCTATGAGACCTGACCAGAGCATGCATGTCACAACGAGTCGGTATGCGGGTGTCTCAGCTAGTAACCGGGTACATGGGCTTGGCAGCGGTTCCCTGACCACCTCATTGGATTCGCGCCGGACAGCTACATCGAGCATCGTCCAGAAGATTGTCAACACCTGCTGATGAAGCCAGTCAGCACGATTCTTGGCGCTGGATGGTATAGGTAGGTAGGTAATACAACAGGCGATGAGTTGAAATGTCGAACGACGATAAGCATGGGCACCGATCTGTGTTCTGTTATAGGCCAGGGGGGATGCATATATCGTATGTAGCTGTACCAAGTACCTCTGGGTGAGCATTCACGACTTCTGGTGGAATGGGCATATATACGGAATGCTACCCAGGTTGAAAGAATTGGCGGTCTCGGGGTTCTCTACTCGTAGATTCGTCACAAACGTGATCATGAGTTATTTTCTATCATTCCCACGATGCAGGTGACCCAGCAAGGCAAAGATTCCGAACTTTGCCCGGACTCCGCAGTGACACTTTTCGACGGCCAACTCTTGACAAGGACAACCACGACTTGAGCAATAGAGCATATCGAGAATTGTTGAGCCAGATCTACCAGACTGCTTGCAAACATCTCGACTTCGATTGAATCCGGACAATGCGGATACGGCGCTGCCGGACAACTAGTCGACGAGAAACTCATTTGCCCAGAAGTTTCTGAGTCGATGTGCATCCTGGTCAAGAAGCGGAACGAGTTGTGACTTGAACAGGTCATCTGACGAGAGCTTGCCAAGTAGATCACTAAATCCAGACGTTGTGTCTGTCAAGACGTTGACTGTGTGCTCTGCTAGTAGCCCCGTACTAGAGCAGTATGGAAGCAGGTTGCTTGCGGGACTGGGAGGCTTCCGATTGGTGACGGGGGGATCAAGCTGGCGTTTAAGAGTCATCAAGCTCGTTGGCACAGCGGCTACAGACTCAACTGGGATGATGGGAAGTTCCCAGGTACCAACAAGCCTAGACATAAGATGTAAGCTTTCTATATGGGGTGTCTCGGAAGACAGGACGCCTACTGTAGTTGAAGCGCCATGAGTGCGGCAATGGCACTCTGCTGGCCGTCTTCTTGCTGCAGTAGGAAGATTATGCCTACATCTTGGCCGCCGTTGACGTTGTAGAGTCGTTCGATTCGGCTCAGGCTGCCAGCTGAGGCCACATCCCGGGGCGACATGAGAATGGCACGGAAGACTCGTTGTGAGGAGGCCTCTGGCCCACAGAGGGGCACTGCCACATCGTAGGTCTCGAGTTGGGCTTCTACGTTACTTCAGCACCCAACCGCTTGGCTTATTCAAGGGGTAGCTGTCGTCTACCTTTCCACTTGCCGCAGGCGTTGTTACTCGTCAAAAGCGAGGTAGGAAGCGAGGCCCAGTCAGGGCGTCTACGAAGAGACGAACAAATCAATGGTCGTTCCATGGTTGTTTCTCGACATACGCAAACGCAGTATGACGCGTGATGACCTTGGGAATCTCGTCTCTAATTATGACGATGAAGTTGTGTGGATTGAAAGGCGAGTTCCCTGGCGAATGCCCAAATAGAATCCACGACATTTTCTGAAGGAGAGCGTGCTTACTAAGGACACAAAGCAGGTAATCGCCCAGCTTTGAGCACGGCAGGCACGAGTTGAAGACGGAGCCATATGGCCAATATTCCGTAAGCATTCGGAGGCACGTGCTCGGACGCGTGACGTAGGTTAACGGATGCTCTGATAACGTGAAGCCGGCATAGTTGCATTTTCCGCAGTCATCCGTAGGCCTCATATCTGTGAAGACTTTGAGGCCAATCTATCATCTAGGTAAACCAAAAGCCTGACGACTTGGATTTTGCATTGAGGTGGGTATTAACTAACATATATAGGTTTACGTATATACGTACTTGACATCAGGTGTCTATCACGCTTCCGCTTTTTGTGACGATTTGACGATTTATTGTACATGAAGGACGCTGGCTGGACGGAGAGTCTCGTGAAGTGACTTCTGAAGATAGTGCAACCGTTGGAGTCGCAGTTCCACCTTTGAGGCTGTCAAGGCGATGGGGTAACCCGCCGCATCAAAGCTATACATTGACGCTGATTGGCATATCAAGCTTGCGTGGCCGATGATAGAACCGGAGCCGGCGTAGGTGCAGGTGGCAGCAATGGCTTTTTGGTCTTGGGGTCGTTTAACCGCCTTAGCACATCCTCCAGCATTGCCGTCCTCTCTTGATGCTGCTGTTCAGCCTTCTCCAAGTCCTTCTCTCTCCTCTCGAGCTCTTCGAAGCGTTGAGTGAGATTTGATATCTTCTCCTGGGTCGGATCGGGTTTCCCCGCGGATCGTTGGTATTCGAAGAGAATCAGAGCCGTTGCCACCAACAGAATGAATGCATCACCTATCACATCGGCAAACAAATCTACGGCCTTGGCTTCCGATAATGGTCGAAATTTCCGCGTCCAGATGCTTGGTATTATAGGGCTTGATGTCTGAGTCCCAGGGTTGGCTTGAGCCTCCAGCTCCTTCTCTACTTCCGCTTTCGTCTTGACGGTGGGAGCTTCGGCTTTCTCTTTCGCTTTCATCTCGGCTTCGACATTGCGCAAGAGGCCTACTGAGAGGCGCATGTTCAGCTGGTGCATCTTCTGGCCATACTTGGCAGCAAACAACCGGAACTTCGGATGGTCGTGGGCTTGTATTTTGATCCGGTTCTACATACGAGGCGAGTTAGCCGAGCGTCGTCGACGAAAGGCCAGCTGTTCGGGGCTCAAATACCGCGCCATATTTTGAGATGTGCCGGAGGAAGAGAGCTCCGAGTTTAAATAATGGCAGGGCCACCATCTTTTGGAGAGATCGCAGGGACTAGGTAGTATGTAATAGTTCCCCGCCTAGAGAGAGAGCTTCGATATCAGTTGAGAGCCGATGATGTAAGCCAGGAGGGCATGTTCAAATATTCAAAGCACCGCCCAAGCCAGCTCGGGGATTATGCGCCACAACAGCCTTCAAGTCCGATGCTTGAGGAACTCCGTATATACAAGAGAATTATCAATACTAGATTTCGAAGAAGAGAAAGAGGCAACACGTCGTGACTCCCGGAAACTGAATAATGTAAGCCGATCGGATCCCCATCAAAGTTCGACTTATTCGCCTAGGCGTACACCCACAAGATAAGCTTATGCGTCTAATAAGTGGCTATGCTACTATCGGTTATCATGATAGGAAGGGTCCACCCATGCGGTCGCGCTGTCGCACGCGATTCCGAATACGGGATAGTGAAGGGACAAAAAGACAGGGAAGCAACAGACAAGCAACCAGCCAAAGTGGGAAGCCGCCCCCACACTCCACGGCCGTTGCCTCCCCAACGCTCGCCAACTTTCGTCTTTTGGTAAACGAACCGGCGGGCTGACCATCCACCCTGCTTGTTATGCCTGCGATGTTCGATTTGCATCCACTGTGCACAACCTCGTTGAAGAGAGGGAAAGCCGGGCTACTCGAATTGGTCTCAACAGTCAGCTCGACGCTATTGCTGCCTCTCGGACTTTTACAGACTTACTACGTCGGGAGCTCGTTCATTGGGTGACCCGTGTTTGTTTTCCTGTATTTTCCAGCATCGTGATTGAAACTTGCACCCCCCAATCTTTTATACAAGTCTGTCTACCCGACAGCCGTGCACGTTGTTTTCCGGCATAAAGTACCCAGAGCTTCGAGCATCCTGTAGCAATATTCTCTAGCTGCACTGCCCTTGTTGCTCCATCAACAGTCACCACCCAGAAAAGCGCAGATGGCGGATCGACACCAAGGTGCGAAGCCGGGCGCGAACACTGACGCTTTATCACAACGGGACGCGAACGCTCAACTTGCTGGCCGCGCTGCGGAGAGCGCAAAACATAGAGCAGCCGTGGCTTCCAAACCGCAACAAAAAGAAAAAGAGCCGCCCGTCCAGCCCCCTGCGCAGGTCCACGAGCCTCCGAGCGCCGATCGCAAGGATGGAGCTGTGTACCAGATAGGCAGGATGCTGGGCAAGGGCGGCTTTGCCGTGTGCTATGAAGGCCAGCTGCCAGGGCACCGGAAGAAATATGCTCTAAAGATTGTTAGAAGCAAGATGCCCACTAAGATGGAGCAGAAGGTGTGTTGCCCTACCCGCCGGCGAGCTCGCCGGAACCACTAACACGCGAGCAGTTCCAAACCGAGCTACAAATCCATTCGAAAATGAGGCATAAGAATATCGTCCAGTTTCTGAGGGCCTTTTCATTCGACAGCTGCACTTACCTTGTGTTGGAGCTGTGTCCGAACGGCTCCCTTATGGACATGGTCAAGCGGAGGAAGGGCCTTACTGAGCCAGAAGTGCGCTTCTACTCGATCCAGATCGCCGGCGCAATCAAGTACATGCATGCGAAAGGCATCATACATCGCGACTTGAAGATGGGCAACATCTTCCTGGACAGGTATATGAACGCCAAGATTGGAGATTTCGGTCTCGCGGCGCTGTTAGTGACAGGCAAAGACATGCACACCATCCGGCGCACCACCCTCTGTGGCACACCCAACTATATTGCGCCCGAGATCCTGGAGAAGGGCAAGAAGGGACACGACCATACAGTTGATATCTGGAGTCTGGGAATTATCATGTAAGACCTACCGAGAATGTCCATCACCAAGCTGACCACCGTCCCAGGTTCGCCATGTTGACTTCCAAACCCCCTTTTCAATCTTCAACAACCGACGAGATCTATCGTCGCGCAAGAAACCGAGACTACGAGTGGCCGACCCCGGAGAACTCCAATAAATTCATATCAGAAGAGGCGAAGGACATCGTCGCGACTATGCTGGAAGACGCAGAGAAGCGACCGGATCCGGACACGATCGTTCAGCATAGCTTCTTCTATTCTGGTTATCTTCCCACGCCGGCCGAAATCACCACGAAACTTCGCGATTGCCCCCCTGATGACGACCGTTTCTACAGTGTCGATGTAACGCCGAAGATGGTGTCGGAAATCGTGCAAAATCTGCAAGAGATGTGTAGTCTTTGTGAGGTTGGGCCGTTAAACCAGACCAAGTCTGCCTACACGAGCACCTGGAAGGAGGTTGCCTTGGAGGAGCAGGCCGGGTTGACGCCTATCATTCCACTTGCAGAAGGCATCGTTTATCGGCCATACGACGAGGTCAGCAAGGATCATGGCTTGGCTCAGGCTCCAATCCGGCCGGTACCACAGTCTCTTCCCAAACCCAGCAGTGACGGACAGGCCCTCCTACCAGCTCCGACGGGACTTCGTGCTCCGCCTCAGAGTTTTGCCGCCCAACAAAGGGCGCAGAACAAGCCTGCGAAGCCGCCAGCACTTCCACGAGTTCAAGCCTTGGATGAAAATCCAGCGCCAGTTGCTACTGGGGCATTAAGACAACGACCGAGGCGAGACCCGTCTCAGGCTACGAACGACAACAGTCTTTCAAAGAAGATGTCGGCATTGAATATATCGTCGGCAGCGAATCCATCCATCAGAGGACCAAGTGTACCTAGGCCAACTGCTCCCGAGCCAAGGCAAGCCGCGGCGCAACCGACTGAAACCGAGAATATAGTCCCCAGGCCAGAGACGCACGAAACGAAAATGAGTTCCTTGTTTGGCCCAACAGAGGGAGCGCTGGAGGTGCCAGACACACAACCCGATATCGTCTTGAGCCGTCTTCGGAGTCTCCAGACAGAGCTGGAGCGAGCCTTGAATTCGAGGTCTATGGCTCTTCTGGGAAAGACATCCGCACCATCACCACCCCACGTGGTGGTCAAATGGGTGGATTATTCCAACCGATTTGGCTTGGGATATATTTTAAATGATGGCAGTGTGGGCTGTGTGCTGAAAAGCTTGCCCGGGATTGCCAGAGGCGGCAGAACAGTCAAGCTCCCGCCGAGCTGTATCCTCGTTCGAGGGGCCGAGCAGCATTGTTCACGAAGACAAGACCCGACTTACGTCGACCGCCAGCAGATCGTGCCTATGACCAACGAGATTCAGTTCTACGAGAACAGCGGCGAAAATGGACTTTTCACCGTCTTCGTCGACCCGTCGCAGTTCCGAGTTAAGCCTACCGAGGATGGCAAACCGGGCAAAATTCCTGCAGGCAACGATATATATGACTACAGGAAGCGGGAGCATCTCGTATTATGGAAGAAGTTTGCTAACTATATGATTGCATATGGGCGTGATCAGGAGAGCACTGATTTTGCGGGACAGATGCAAGCCTCCAACCCACTCCGGCCCGCGATGCCACCTAGTGACGTGATCACCTTTTACCAGCGAGTGGGAGATGTGGGATGCTGGGTCTTTGCAGATGGTCATCTACAGTTCAACTTTCCAGACCACACGAAACTGGTGCTCGATGCGACTGGAAGCTGGTGCCATTTCTGGCATCTCCACCAAGCGTCGGCTGAGAAGCTGGCAGAAAAGGGAGAACTCGACGAATCGGCGCTCGACGAAAGGGGTTTCCTGTCCTACCCCGTGCAGACGCTGCTGAACTTCACAACGAAGTCAGCCATCCGGCCCACGCGCAATTCGGCCCGAAAACGGCCAGAAATTGACCCGGAGATCCAAGGTATCCCCGGCGCCAACGATTTCCGCCGCAAAATCGAGTTCATCGTCGAGATCATTAAGGAATGGACGAGCAATGGGGGTCTGGGCAACAGCAGGATGGACCGAGAACATCGTCTGATGTGGACGGGTGCTCGTGAGACGGTCCACAGCAGCCCTAGTAAGCATGTCTGGGTAACGATTGGCGCGAGATGGGGCGACTCCAGATACTCCTGTTTCGTGGATCCGAAGAATCCCGGCGTCCTGGGTGAGGAGATCGAGTCGAAATCATAGACGTTACTTGAGTAGGAGAATAATAATCCAGAGGGCAAACAACAAAAAAAAAGAAAATTAAATATGTGTTGAGTCGGGACTGAGTGGTCTGGGGTGGTTCATTGTTATTTTTTCTGGTCGGAAGGGAAACGTGCTATCTGTGATTCTTTTTCCGAAGTCCATGAGCAACGACGACGATGGCGGAAGGGCGAAAGAGGCGTTTTTTTTATTATTTTCATACTTACATATTTGATAAGGTGTTCGAGAGAGTCTTACTTACTTACCTAGTTAGTTAAAGTATTCGGGAATGCTTCTTTTTTTTTAATGGCATGGCGGGGCGGCGGGGCGTCCGTTTGGGGGTAATATATTTCTCCCTTGAGCCATCCATGCATTGAAGTGTTGATCCTTTTTGTGTGTGTGATTTGTTGGCGGGTTCGTTCGTGGAGATGGTAGAGAAAAGATGGACAGTTGAAGGATATACAGAGATAAGAGACTTGGGTAGAGTTGAGACTAGGTATCTCGCCTGTCCTGCATGTCCGCCGGTTAACTGTATTGACGATTTGGGTTCGGACCGTACGGGTGCTTCCTGGTTTGCCTTCCCTTCCCTTGCCGTGCCTGCACATGATATCACGCAGACGTCGACGCGGTTTCAGAGCCTCTTATTCAGATCACGAGATTGTTTCAAGTTCACACGAGGGCAATAAAACAGGTCAAGAGTCACAGGAATCGATGACCATTGTGGTTTCAATTGGGCCCCGTTGGTTTGGTTTGGTTGGGGGGCTGACTCTTATAAAGTAGGTATTAGTTGTGGTAACTACTTAAGGAAAAAAGGGATGTATATGCGGATGGGGGGTTTTATGTACATTAGAGTATGCGTTTGTATGTGTGTGCAAAAGAGAAGGGGGGAGAGGGAGTGTGTATGTATGAGAGGCAGATGGAGAGGGCGAGACGTCTGGGTAAATTTGTTCTTGATGGACTTCTTCAACGATCTTGATGGCTTCACTCGCTCGTAGTGTCCGTGCCCCCTATTGCGAATCCGTATGTTCCACACCACACACAAAAGCCAGGCGCAGGGAAGAGAGAGAGAGAGAGCAGAAAAGGGGAGAAGGACGAAGATACAAAAAAGAACAATTTCGAACGCCGGACATGCTTTCTCTTGACTAGCAGTATAGTCGCAGTTATGCAAATGCAAAAAGAAAAGATGCAAATGATTGCTTTAACCCAGAGGAGACAAGAAAAAAGACGTAGAGAGAAAGAAAGAAAGGCGAGAGAGGGCAACCCGTGCAAAACGTCTCGCTGGAAGGACCAAGTACGGAAAAGAGAAAAAAAAACACGTTCTCGCGAATCCACCCAAACCCCCTCCTCTTTTCCCAACCCCGGAATTTTTGGTTTTTTGTTCACTTTTTTTCCCAGTATCGTAGCCTAGCGTAGTAGTATGTATGTAATGATGGAGGAGAACGGGTCGCCAAATCGGTGATGTGTGGCCCTTTAATACGGATTAGACGGTATTCAAGATACCATTTTTTCTGCTCTTTTCCTGGGAGCCGAGCTTCCTATCTTTTTCGCCTCCAGTGCCTCTTCCGACTCTTTACATGACGACACACTCCTTGTCCTCTTTATTTTGGCCCTTCTTAATCTTTCCACCGCCCTTTGCTGGTGGGACTTCCACGGCCTTTCCACCACTCACAGCTTGTCGAATAGCTTGTAATCTCTGCTTCGCGCGCTCGTCACCATTATCCGCTGCCTTAACATACCAGACGTTGGCCTCCAGGATATCACGACGACATCCAATGCCCATCTCGGTGAAGTAACCGACGGCGTACTGTGCTTTTACAAAACCTATTGGAAATGTGGTTAGCAAAAATAATAGGCAGAAAATAGACACAAGAGTAAATCTCACCAGAGTCTGCCGACCGACGCGCCCACTCGTAAGCCTCTTCTTCGTCCTTCTCTAGCATGGGATCAGCTCCTACTAGGTACCAGGCACAGAGACCCATCATGGCGGCAGCGTGTCCAGCTTCTGCGGCACCCGTGTAAAAGTGAACACTGAGGGCCGGGTCACGGGGACAGTTCAATTTTCCATGTTCGTAGGCATCGCCCATTCGGTAGCCAGCCTCGGCGTGACCGAGCTCGGCGGCTTGCGTGAACAGTTCCGCAGCGTAGCCTTCATCTTTGAAGACATCATCTCCGTAGCCTGTCTCGTACATCTGGCCAAGTTGGTAGGGTGCCGAATTGTACATGGTATCAGCGGTCTCGGTAGCTCTCTTCAGCCACTTGACACCCTCTCGATATCGGTTCTCGCCCAAGTCTCCCGACAAACACGCCTTGCCAAGCCTCGTCATTGCGCCGGGGTGGTTCTTCGAAGCGGCCGATCGAAGAAATTGAACTGCTTTCGCCGGATCCTTTCTACAGCCCCATCCAAATTCATAGCACAGCCCAGCTCTGTAACCCGACTCGGCATGTCCGTGCTTCGCAGCGAGCACGAAAAGGGGGAATGCTGAGTTGTAATCCTCCTTACCCTCTTTGTTGAAGATTCCCGACGCGTACCCGTCTGCCAGGTAGTATTGAGCAAAGGGATAGCCGCCGTTGGCTAATCTTGTTAAAATGCTCTTAGCCTCTCGTACCAACTCGGCCGGCGATGACTCAACCTCGTCTTTCTGCCCATCCTTCTTCGAATTAGACTTTTTCCGCGCAGGTTCGTCGTAGTTCAGCCCCTGTTCCTGGGCGGTGGATATCAGGAATACGGCAAAGGAGTACTGTATGGAAAAGTCATTGGTCTTCTTCACATTCTGTCGGTACATTTCCAGGGTCTTCTGGGTGCTTAACAGGGAGGCGTTATTTCCCACATTGTTGCGTAGGTAAGAGTTGTCCAACGTAAGGGGTGCTGGTCCGGGCTGAGGGTAGGGGACATTCAACAGTTCCGCATATGTCGAAGCTCTGTTGTCGGGAGATTTACGCGATTGGGAGGGTACGCGTGAATGGGGACCGCCCTGTGCGGGAGAGTGTCCCCGCTGGCCCATATCAGAGTACGTTGAGTATATTGAAGGCGGCCGCGGCAACGAGGCTCTCCTTACATTGGACGAGTTAGGAGTCAGGCGGCGGTTGGCGACTGAGGCATTCTCGGAAACATCTGGTGTGGACGAATTCCGGGATGTGGACTCGAGGGGGAAACTCGCGACCCGAGGCTGAACTGGTCTATTGTGATGGTATTGAAGCGGCGGAACGGCCGGTACGGCATTCTCGGCGTTGGCGTCCTTCAGCGACGAGTTGTCGGAAGGAACTTGGCCTTCCAACCCTGACACGGAGCTGGCGCTGGTCTCGACGGAAGAATCCGTCGATGTCTGCTGCCGCGTGCTGCCCGTAGTATCAGATTCACGGCTCTGCCGGGTATCTGAAATACCGTAGCCATGATCCGCAGTCAGTAGAGGCGAATGTGGCGCACTAGCCAGCAAGTCCATAGCAAAATCTGACTGCAAGGGTTTGTCCGAGTTTCGCTCCATGGATGGCACAGCATGTCGCATATGAGTCTGTAAGTACGTAGAGGCCTGGCGGGACGTGAGAGACGACCTAGGCGACTCTTGATCTTGTCTCGACATGCGTCGTATCTTTGAATTCTTCAGTTGGCCGTCTTCTGCGGCAGTGTTCGCTGAGCCCTTGGGTACTGGGAGAGCTTTTCGCAGTATCGATCTCGGCGAGGACGGCGTAGAGGTGACGGTCGCCATGGCTTATATAGCTGTGTTAGGTATGCTGTCTCAGCAAAGTCCCACGAGGGCGTAGGCCTGACGACAAACAACGAGAGTGGCAACCCGGTTCGTCAGGGCCGGTCCGGGGGTGGGTAGAGAGTGACACGAGAACAGCAACGATGTTATGACTGTGACAGCGCACTCGTCACATACATTGGCTCGGAGATATATCGAGACCCTTGGGCTAACACGTGCCGGCGTGAGCAACGACGTCCGTGTGCGACGGGGGGAGCCCGCAAGGAGACAGGCAGGAAGAGGAAGATGTGCTAAAGTGGGTTAATAGGGAGATAGCGGCGACGGCGGCTGCGACGGTCCCAGCGATGGCAGAGGGATGAAGACAGCCGAGGACGCCTGGTACTGAAAGAAATGCGTAGTACTGAAATGAAGCGTAGCAGCTGCGACAGGGCAACACGTGAAGCGTAGCCAATGGTCGTGGGCAGTGAGTGTCGTCTCTCTTTCTATCTATGTGGTGCTTCGAGACAGAGACAAATAGTAGATACTCTGCTAACAGACAAAGGACTCGCGTCAGGAGATGGGGAGGGAGAGATACAGCATAACACACGGCGATATATGCTCTGCTATGTATGCGATGCCGGTCTAGTAGCGCCTAGGGAGGAGTCGTGATCCGTAAACCGCAAAGCGAGTGGAATCCCGGGGGCGAGGGTGCAACGAGAAAATGCTGGTTTGGCTGGCTGTGGTCGAAATTGACTCAGATGGAGTGGACGGGATGGGGATGGGACGGCCGGAGCTGGGGATCGGGGCCAGGCCAAGAGAGAGAAAGGAAGAGGGCAGCAAGGTGCGGGTGGTCCAATGGATCGGATCTATCAATCAACCAGGCGATCAATGCAGCACGGAAACGTTAACGACAGCAAGAGCACCAACAGCAACAACAGCCATGAGGTAGGTGGTAGATGGGGATTCCGCGGCGACGACGGTCAATAGATGTAGGTGACCAGGCGTCGGTAATGGATCGCAGTGTACGAGTAGCAGTAGCGCAGACGGTGGATGGCAGATGCATGGAACAAGGGCCCCTACACGGTTATTTAGGGGGCGTTTACCTAAGGTGAGAGCTAACTAACGCCTGCGGCCGCCCGTAGGCCCTTCTTGCGTTAGGTGCGAAGTACGGAATACATTGCACGAGGTACCTGCGCGACCTCACCTCTTGACCTCAGTTGGTACGACTGGGTACCTGCCCCAATGTATTATGGAGCTCCGAAGTAATTAGTACATGCATACAATGTGCGCCTAACACATTAATTGTGCGAAGTACCGAGTACCTCTCGCGACGTAAGGAAAACCTCGTCTACAAGTACACATCGGTATCGTATCGCAGCACCTGCACCTTTATGTTTTTTCTTCTTTCTTCCTACTTACGAAGTACCTCTCGTACTCAGCACCTTCTGTGTGGCATCTGTTTTCGGCCCCATTTCTTATTGGTACCTTTATCCCTTGCGACATACGAGTAAAGTACGAGTTCTCGTAGGTTAGGTGAGCAGGCAGTGTACGCAGTGGTTGGTCCCGTACATGAACCGAAGAGACAACTCGGAGTTGTTAAGTGTCCTTACTGGTCCTCAACTTTGGGGTAAGTCCTTTCCTATTAGCAGCCTACCCATGCAAACGCCTTCGCAAGTTCATACCCTCAGGGTCTTTTTTCAAGGTTTTGCATCCAGCACTTTGCATTCCACGCCTAATCTTTGGGTAGCGCGATGGACGTTTTTAGGTACTTCGTACAGTGTGTACGAGTAATCCGTAGTGGCAGCGCAGGCGTGATTCACCTACGGTTTCCGTAGCAGGCAGGCACAGTACATCGCTGTACCTCTGTTATGCAGTAATCAAGGACTTCCATATGCACGCTGCGAAGTACAGGTACAGTTGAGCCCGAGGCTATGCCTGTCTCGGAACGACTGTGTCACCTTTGGCGCAACAACTCACCGGCAGTCCGGGTCGAAGGGGTTCTAGTGCAAAGATTAGAATAGAACGAAAGAATAGAATTAAGGTCGTCCCGAGACGCTGTCAGGCAACGTGAGCGGCGCCAGCTGAACGGACACACACAGCTTTTTATAACCGCCATCGAGCACTTACACAAATACTAAAATACTATACAGTCACTGTGCACGCTTCTCAATATGACACTTTGACGGCTCGTAGTAAGTAATATTAGCCCAATTGGTCGTTTTCTGGTTGATTGCCGTAAGTCGCGACAAGGTAGCGTATCTTCCTCCATGCACTCGAACCAGGTCATCCGTACGAAATACTACTATGTACGAGGTGAAGTCTTCCGTACAAACCGGTAGTCCGTAGGTAGTCCAGTTGCTAGTTTGGTAATTGTGCAGTTGAGACCGTCGCGTTTCGTATTTGTGGTAAGTGCATCGACTATAGTTAGATAGCTTACCTAGTCCTTATTAGCTGGCGCTATGTTGGAGAGTACGAAGTAGTACTTATACATAGGAATCCCAACCGTAACGTCCTGAGGCGCCGTGGGTGGTGGGGTACGGAAGAGCGAAGAAACACTTGCATCTTCTGCCTACCTAGGTGCACTACGTCGCGTAGCCTGCGTGATAGGCCGCAGTAACAGGCAAGAATTTCGAGTCTCAAGTTGATTGATGGCCAGTCAATTGGTCAACTGTCAACGAAGCGATCGTTGGGGTTCCCGAAACCGCCAATACGCGCACCCACATATTCACCTAGCCCGGCGATCACGTCATTTTACATACCACTTACATTCTGACGTACCGACAGCTAATGTAGACTACGAGCTCTAATGTAGAAGACCAGATACATAGTTCTCGTTCCGAGGAAACGGGGCGTTCAACGGCCGCCAGGCTCCAAGCATGGCCAGCATGAGCATGACTGGCATGAGGGCATCCACGTGCCGTCAAAGCCCAACCTCACTTGCTTAAAAAACGGCTACAGGATCGGACATTTTCTGTCGTTGTATCGACTACTTCCTACCTACGGAAACAAGTCTGTAACGTACGCAACACACGCAGGAGCAGGCCACAAGGGATGCGTACTTGTACTTGTACTCGTACATCACTCCTGGACGGATTACACTACATTAGCCTACCAGCGACGATGTGAACATGGTACGTACGGTTCTTTTATACGCAGTAGCTTAATATTCCGTAATTCCTACAAGTACTTGACCAGGTTACATACACTACCCATTCGTGCATTTCTTTCTCATCCGTACATACGAATATGTACTATGCCTACGCTACGGATTTAAACTACTGCGTGGGTACGAGGTGATCATCCGAAAGGTGTTTAACTGCGAGTGTCGAAGCAAGTGAGATTCTAGCGTTAGGTAGGTAGGTTGTCTAGCATCAACCCTTCCACTTCATATAATCCCTCAAGTCGTTGTGACTTGTCATCTTGGTAAGAACTTACTCGTAGACGCGCCTCGGGCATTACTCTGTAATATCCTCCGTGACCGCTGAAGTTCTCTGAACCACTGCCAACTTCTCTGTCTCAGCCTCGGGTCCTCAGCTATCGCTGCTGGCGACTCAGCCCGCGTCGTTGTCGCATGCAGTCATGAATACGGTGGTGAGTCACGCTCACACACGTCTCGTTACGGCCATACAGCTCCGCACCTGCGCGGCAACACAATCCGTCACCAGAGCTTTCTCTTAGGCACATATCTGTATGATCGATCACTGAGGGGTGATAGGTGGACGAGAAGGCCAAGCAATGGTCTTTTCTGATCATACCTCGTATTCTGCACGCCAGCGGTAGTGGATCTTTTAAATCGATCGATCTACTGTACCTTCTCATGTATCTAGTCTTTAGTGTAGGTATTATCGGCATGTCTCGTGCAGGCTCAGTCGCAAGAACGCCCCGAAATACGGATTACCTATACATATCTCGGTCCAAGAGGCTCGGTTGTTCTGAACTTCAGCCTCTTTGCTTGGGTTACTATAGTACTACGAGTTATATCAAACCCGTGTCAACCTGTCAAGAAACGTTTCCAGGCCCTGTTATAGGTAGATAGGCAATAGATAGTATACTTCGTAACTTCCCCACGATTAATCCGTGCGTAACTGAAGATCACCAGACCCAGGGAAATGAGTGGCTGCGATGGCAGGTACCTAGCATAGATGCCAAGTACGAATACCTCCTCCTCCGGAAGACTCACCTGCCTACTCCAGGCTATACACGTGTGAAGAGTACGTGTCGCTGTATATCATAGGGCCTGTTCCGTATCGTACTGTACATTCGTCATTCCTCGTACATGCACTACACTAGTGTCTCCCGTAGGAGATCCCCTTTAGCCTCTCTAGGCAGGTCTTCCGTCCTCCGTACGCGCATGAGGGACGTCTAGGTATTTCGTACTTGCCTACCTGGGTTGCTACGAGTACACCAGCTTCAGACCAGGTAGGTACTTCGTTGTACCGTCCCCGGGCTTCGTACGCATGATGTCAGTTAGGCCCTCTCGGTTATGTCTAGGAATAGAAACACCTCTTGTGTATCCGTGCTTCGATACCTACCACCGTCTTGGACAGGTCGCATCATGGCTGCCTAGATTGATGGGCAGTTTGATCGCGCGAGAGATCTACAGCTTTGGCCATCTACACATTACCAACCAGTGGCAACCACACTCTGTTCCCCGCGCCAAGATGGCTGTTGGAAACGGCAAGCCATCATGTAAGTCAACCTGTCCCAATGACCATCAAATACGCCGCAATATCCCCGGCTCATCGCGTACAAACCCGGTTGAACCGACTTAGGTAGATCTGATACAGGAACGCCTTTCTTATTCTCGCCTCCGGCACCGGGAGGCAGTTCACCGAGTTTTGGAGCGGTATTGGGCGAGTTTCTATTTCGTGCAGTCAATCGTGCTAGGATACGAAGAAGGCAGTGAATTCGCAAAGCTGGTATCGACCCTGCGCCGTATCTCGTAAGGAAGACTGAGAGTCAACTAATACGAAGACCCAGCCATCTATTATTCCGTCTACAATCTGTTCTTGCAGATTCACAGATTACCGCAGCTTAGTACACGACAACTCGAGAAGATCATTGCACTTGAGGAATCATACATGGTGCAATCAATGTCGGATTCCGGCTAAGATGACGACACCAACAAGTGTTGGAGTTGCAGTGATGGGCGGATTATTGTTGATGAAAGCAATATTGCGCACATATCATGTCCCCTACTCACTACGAATCACATCCTACTCAACAAGTCGAGCAACTAGCAGAATGGCATCGTGTCTTTTACCATGAGAAACACTGCTGTGTGGATCAGTTATCTACCTACTCGTACAGAGATCTTCAACGAGCGCTTACGCAACAGAACAAGCATGGAGTCACAGTATTATCACCTTGATCGCGATGTTCGGTTCAAGTTCTGAACTTCATCAGTCAACAACTAACCCACCACCGTTGGATTTCTGTACCGGTACCTGATACTAGTCGAGGTACGAAAGGCAACGTTGTACGAAGTAGACAACCTGCATATCTCCTACGCCGTACGCTAAATGATTAGTTTCGTTCACTATTTCTGAACGAGTTAGTAAGTTGATTGTTAAGAACAAGCACGGAATACAGTTGAGAGCTAACCCGAAATTCAACCAACTAACTAACTAACTGGCGTTCACGAGACAGACGCTCTTCTGCCTAGGTACCTACATAACCTACTTAGAGATGGTCGTTGCTAGGGACTGGCCTACTAGGAATATATTCCCTTGGGAACTACCATTTACCACCTACCTATTCCGTAGTGTATTGTACCCCTGCCAAGACATTTCTCATGGGCAACCGATCCCTCAACAAGCCATTGTTTACACCATACGACGGCGATCTGCTGACTAAAGTACAACTATGTACCTATGTATACCTATACTTGGACGGTTTCGGGTCGACAGAAAACGTCGCAAAAAAAGTAATCACCGCGAACCAGCCTAATGTAGCTTCCCAGGCGTTGAAAATTTAAATTTTCACCTTTCACCCGTAGCGCAGCGTCTGTACGAGTACTACTCGTAAGAAACTGCCCGTACGGAACAATACCCACCGGGACTACTGCAGAGCAACCGAAAATTGTGTTGCCTGTTGAAGTTCGGAAGGCTAGTGCTAGTGTACATATACGAAGTACCGTGCCTTTAACTGTGTACGGAAAACGCCCGTCGTCAGCACTATATTCCGTGCGCTAACCATTGTATCCAAGACCGTACCCACCGGCCTAATGCACATGCCTTCCAAGTACCTACGCTAGAGCTCGTAGCGGACCCACCACGGAAGTCGGATTCGAAATGCACGCGCGCCAAAAATTTTCTTTTGATGCATATGCCTCTACACCATAGAACCCCCACATTCGACTACTACCGAGGTCTTGCCGGCGAAGTTCCGGGCGTGTTAGTCTTATTAGGATGGTCGGCGCCGGCGTGTTCGCTAACAGAAGCACACGACGACTTGTTTTCATGTTTCGAACGAAGCTCCTCTTGGTGTCGTGATTGTCTTGATTATCTATACAAGCCTGTTCCACGTAATCAGAAGGTACCCATCTAGCGTGAGTCTGGATATCCGATACGTGCGCCGTGACTTACGGATGACTTCGGATCTAAGAAGTGCCTCCTCCAGTCTTTTCCACTAGCGGGAATTGTATCTTAGTCAGGGTACAAGCCCGTACCTAGATCAGGACGCCCGGCATGTGGAGGCTGTTCGGCCGCCTGTTTAGCAGCAAAAAGCCGTTTCTGGTCATATTCTCTAAGCGCTGAGTAGTCGCAGATTCAGATAAGCTGCACATTGAATCTAGGACATGAGTTGCGCTGGAGTTCGAAGCTGTGTCGTGTTGTTGACGTAAATAGAGATACGAATTCCGTTGGTCGCAGAATCTGTGCAGAATAGGTACACAGCCTCGATATACCAATAAACTAGCAGTCGTGCACCTCTTTTTACGCATACAGCCTGCTTAGAAGCATCGCACATTGCATACCCCATTCTCGGAGCTATCCCATGCATCTAAACCGTGGATCAGCAGCGTACAGCGCAGGTCCAACGAGTGGTCCAACCCCCTTACAGCAGGTACCTTGGTACCTACCTAGGTGCGCAGTAGTCACAGGAGCTAGAAGGCCAATCCGGAGTTCTTGAATGCGGCAAGCCCAAAGGCGCGCCACTGCCTGCGTTTTCCTCTTTTCACTTCCACCACGGGGCAGCATCGCCAGGTGTATCTCGCCGTAATACATTGCTCTTGCTTTTGACGGGCAGCGTCGACCTTCGTCATTGCCGATCGTTCACTTCCACCTCTGCACCCCCAGTTTTGAGGTCCATTCGTTTTGTCAGTCGACACCCTCAACCCTCGCTGCATCTCGTCGAAAGCGACTCCAACCCGGCACTTTCTTTTCTTGTCGTGGATCCCGCTGCCCTTCCGCTCTTGCGCATTCATCGTCACCACCGATTGAAATCCCATTCCACTCTCGCTCAACACCAAAACATCCTCATCGTCGGCGGCCCATCTTCGGCCATCAGCACTTTTTATCCCCACCGTCGCCGTCTCTCGCTACGTCGACCGCCGGATTGACCGATCGCATCGCCCTAGAATGCGTCTTGATTCGGTGCTGGCAGTCTACTGAAGCTCACCGAGAATCAACTCAACAGCCCATTCCACTTCTGGGGAAATAGGCCGGAAACAGCACCGTGGAGGTGATACACGAGCGGAGGCTAGAAGCTGGGAATACCGCCCGTGGCCTGCTGCGTAACGACCGTCAAGGTGGTATTGTCAGCCATCCTGCGTTTTTACTGGGTCACGACCTCGCTGCAGCAGGGATCTCCCATCCCTTTGTCCGCTGAAAACCGGTAGAGTCTCTCTCCTGTTTGTTGCCCGCCAACGACAACGACACCAGCAAGACTTGTATGTATTCCGCACCCTTCACGGTGATACCCGTCCCTTTGATCCCGTTGCACGTTTTCCACTATCACCATCACCTGCTGTTCTACCTTCTCCATCTTGTGCTCGGTTTCTCCCGCGCTCATCCCTTTCCATTTTACATCATCTATTCCGCTTTTTTGCGATGTCTGCATAGGCATCGGAGAATCTCTCGGGCCAACAGAAATATCTCACATAAGACCACCACAGCGGGTGGCTGGGGGCCCTTGTTTGTTTCCCTCCAGTCATAAGCCAGTCATAACCTGGCAACCATCTCAATTACATACATGTCTACTATTTCAATGGCAAAGCGAAGATCACATGTGCTAATTCGCTCATTTTTCACAGAACCATGTCTCTTCCCGAGAGACCCGGGGCTTTAAGCCCTTCTTATGAGCAACGAAATGCATACCGGCAATCAATTTCACGACGCAACCGCCCGAACGATGTCGAAACGGGCAGTTTCTATCCTGCGCCTGGTCGTCTTCCTAATCAGCATCAGCGCGTGGCATCAGGAAGTTCTTTTCCCGAAACACTTCGGAATACCGACTCCGTAGACAGACAGCCCTTGTCGCCGACTGGTGAACAGTATTTTCCCCATGATGCGCCGCAACGAAAACGGAGTCTTATTCGACCTGAACGGAACCGGATCGATGAAAACCATCCCAACTACTATTATCGACAGCATGCCGCTCAGATGGACACCCTTCCATCAACGACGGGTAATGATCCGATTTACGAAGAGTTAGCAGAAGGCAGTTCAAAGGTGTCTGGCGAACGAAGTATGGGGTCAGATAGCTCGGCACCACGAGATCGTCATGAAGATGCGGAGAAATCCAAGGCGCGATCTCATGTTGCGCAGCGGCGCCGTTCTCACGGCCACAAGTCAAAACTGACAAAAGATGCGAAACGGACCAAGCCCAAGGAGACAATTCGGCCTCCGAGCATATGGAACGGTTACTGTGCTATCATTACTTTCTGGTGCCCTGATTTCATCCTCAGCTG
Organism: Xylaria sp. L1 SY-2022; assembly: GCA_023079495.1. Lineage (NCBI taxonomy): Eukaryota > Fungi > Ascomycota > Sordariomycetes > Xylariales > Xylariaceae > Xylaria > Xylaria sp. L1 SY-2022. The sequence goes on from JALIDW010000004.1 coordinate 1,262,963, forward strand.
TTGCGGCTTCCGATCAAAGGCACAGCGCAGAGCCTGGAGAGAGAAGATGGGGTTGATCAGTATCATTATGTACCTCATGGCGTTCGTTGGTTTCCTGACTTTCGGATTCACTCAAGTTGTCTGCTCGACCCCTGGTGTTCGGCTTCATATCAATGAGGTTGGCGATGGATTTATGATATTCCACGGAATCGCATACGATTTGACCAATTCGGCTCACCCCCCGGCAGACGGTATTCCTCTGAGACCAGATGGACGATTCCCTAACATTCTTTTCGACATCCCTGGTCAGCACTTTGGCGGCCGAGATGGAAGTTTCTTGTTCCAGAACGTGAACGGAAAGTGCAAAGGCCTTATTACGCCCGCCGAGAACTCCGACGTCCCTGTCAATAAAGACGGCGATATGGCCTGGTATTTTCCATGCACGACCTTCGCTCAGGATGGCTCAACCAAGCCGAATTTCACCAACCCATTCTACACGGGATACGCATGTCACACCACACAATTAGGTCGTGATACGTTCTATCTGAAGTTGCATGGTACCGGCGACGTTTTCTTCACGTGGGAAGACCTGAAAAACAGTACACGGAACTTGGTTGTGTACTCTGGCCAGGTTCTAGATCTGGATTTGTTACACTGGTTCAATGAAAAGGAGGTTAAAATCCCCGAGCGCTTCAAGGAGTTGAGAGACCGAAACACCACTGCCAACGCCGCTGTTCGTGGGCGCGATGTTACCCGCGCATTTTCGAACGCCGAGGACAAGCCCATGGCCGAGTGCTTTGAAGAGATTATCAAGGTCGGAACCGTGGATACCGAGACCGTCGGCTGCATTGCCTCTAAGGTAGTCTTGTACGTCTCTCTGGCTCTTATTTTATCCGTGGTTGTCGCCAGGTTTAGTTTGGCTCTTCTGTTCCAATGGTTCTTCAGCCGCAGGTATGCAGCGACGAAGACCTCGCAATCTGCGGACCCGAAGAAGCGGAATCGACAAATTGAGGACTGGAGTGAGGATATCTATCGTGCGCCCATTCGAATGCCGGGAGACGTCCACAGTAGTCAAGTCAGTTCTGATCGTACAAGCAAGAGAACTAGTACTTTCTTGCCTACCACCTCTCGTTTCTCAGCTGTGTACGGTCCTGGCAGTGAAAGAGCTACTCGGCACCCACAACCCGTTACCATGGCTAGCCAGGCTTCTTCCGGTCCTCTGCTTCACCCGAACTCGATGTACAAGCAGAGCAACGACAGTCATGCTAGCATGCTGCGATCTGATACGTATGGCAACTCTTCTAGCCCCATGGACGGTTATGGCCCCGCAGGATTCATTCACGAGGCCGTTGTTCCCCAGCCTCCGTCTGACTATCAGCCGTTTGGATTCCCCCTGATTCATTCGATCTGCCTGGTTACAGCCTACTCTGAAGGTGAACTAGGTCTTCGGACAACGCTCGATTCTATTGCCATGACCGACTATCCCAACAGTCACAAGGTGATCCTTGTTATCTGTGACGGTCTTATCAAGGGCAAAGGTGAAAGCATGTCAACCCCGGACGTGTGCTTGGGAATGATGAAGGACCATATCACCCCTCCCGAGGAGGTGGAGGCGTTTTCCTATGTTGCAGTGGCCAGTGGTTCGAAGAGACACAACATGGCTAAGGTCTATGCGGGTTTCTACGACTACGGTACCAAGTCGGCTATTCCGACAGAGAAACAGCAGCGCGTACCCATGATGCTTGTTGTCAAGTGCGGAACCCCTGACGAGGCCTCGAAGTCCAAGCCCGGTAACCGTGGAAAGCGCGACAGTCAGATCATCTTGATGTCTTTCCTCCAGAAGGTGATGTTTGATGAGCGCATGTCGGAACTGGAGTATGAAATGTTCAACGGTCTCTGGAAGGTTACAGGCATATCACCGGATTACTATGAGGCCGTTCTCATGGTCGACGCCGATACCAAGGTCTTCCCGGACAGTCTTACCCACATGTTGTGCGCCCTGGTGCGAGATCCTGATATCATGGGTCTGTGTGGTGAAACGAAGATCGCGAACAAGAAGCAAAGCTGGGTCACGGCGATTCAAGTGTTTGAGTACTTCATCTCTCATCATCAGTCCAAGTCCTTTGAATCAGTCTTCGGTGGTGTTACCTGTTTGCCTGGTTGCTTCTGCATGTACCGTATCAAGGCTCCGAAAGCCCAGAACTTCTGGGTTCCCATCTTGGCCAACCCCGATATCGTGGAACACTACTCGGAGAACGTCGTTGATACCCTGCACACGAAGAATCTGTTGCTCCTGGGTGAGGATCGATACTTGACGACGCTGATGCTACGTACCTTCCCCAAGCGCAAACAGGTCTTCGTTCCCCAAGCTGTCTGCAAGACCACCGTCCCCGACGAGTTCATGGTGCTACTCTCACAACGTCGACGATGGATCAACTCAACAGTCCACAACCTGATGGAATTGGTCCTGGTCAAGGACCTGTGTGGTACCTTTTGCTTCAGTATGCAGTTCATTGTCTTCATCGACTTGATCGGTACCCTGGTGCTACCGGCCGCGATTGCATTCACTCTTTATGTTGGTAAGTTTCTCCCTCGCTGATGTCTACTAGTTGGGCTTCCGTTACTAACAGGGTGATAGTCATTGATTCTATTGTTGGTCCGGTTGTGCAGATCATTCCCCTTGTTCTTCTAGCCTTGATTCTTGGTTTGCCCGCTGTTCTTATTGTGATCACGGCGCATTCCTGGACTTATGTGGGCTGGTTGTTCATCTACCTACTCTCGCTGCCTATCTGGAACTTTGTTCTTCCCGCGTACGCCTTCTGGAAGTTTGACGACTTCTCTTGGGGTGATACTCGCAAGACAGCGGGTGAGAAGTCAAAGAAGTCTGGCCACGAGGCTGAAGGCGAGTTTGACAGCAGCAAAATCAAGATGCGCCGATGGGCGGAATTCGAGCGCGAGCGCCGCACCAGAGACACCAACAACCTCTGGGGCTCACGGGAGAGCGTTGCAGCTGGCGGTGGCGGCGGTAGCTGGTCTAGAGGACCCAGTACACTTCCTGAGCATCCGTATGATGATCAGTACTACCCAGAGGTGTAAATAAGGGGGTAGTTGTGTTTTTTTTTTTTTTTTGTTTTTTTCGCGCTCATAGATGGGAAGCTTTTAGGCGGACCACCGGTGACTGCTTGGTCACCGCGACGACGAGTGGCGTAATTGTTCCATGACCCGGGAAGCATTTCGCTTTTACGACACGACGGGCGGACCGACGACTCAGTCTAGATATACGTGTATTAGTACAAATGCAACGGGGGACATGGCATGATTGACACGAGGCGCCCAACGAAGAGAAGACAAAGAAAGAAAGAAAGAAAAGCCCGTTCTGTTTAATTTGTACCAGCTAATAAATACCAAGTTTTAGCTAAAGTAATGTTGCCAACAATGTTTACATTCGTGTATATTCCTTTATTTACTAGGTCGGCTTCTTCTTCTGGTCTTTTTCTTATGCATGTATTTAGTTATGAAGTATGAAGGGAGGTGAATTGATTCATTGATGCGACTGATTGTTGAGATGAGATGATATTGTCCGTTGTGTGTGCCGCCGCCGACTTCTTCCTGATGAATGGAATATTGACACTTCTGAACCGAGGGGAATACATTCTCTGCGAATCAAGTCCTGATCAGGAGTCCATACTACAGGTAACCAGGTGAACTGTTTGCACGTGGACTCTGGTCATAACCTCCCCTCCTTACCTGATAATCACCTCCGACCGATCCTGAACCTCCAAATTCGAATGATTGGTAGAAGGAAGGGTTCATGACCTGTTTGTCGAGTCGATCGCACGTCACGAGTCAGGCGTGCGTGCGCCATCTTTAGGTAGTTCATTGTATTGGATTTCACTACGGAATATATTTTTTTTTGCTTTTGGTGACTTGTTGCTTTTGTGCTGATCGACGATCGCGAGGAGTGATATTTTATAATCCGGGGTAGATAGATGTCACTTTTAGTCTACGTACAGATTTTCACACATCGACAGAAAGAATTTTCTCACACCGAGTTCGTTGTGATGTTTTCTTTTTCCTTTCACGAAATGCGGAATCATGTTGGGAGGAGGATTTTGTTGCTGTGCAGATGCGTGCGCATGCGCGTCGCAGCGCATGCGATGCTGGTTGATATGTATGAGACGGAATACGCCGTTAAGATAACGAATCACCCCGGCAACTCTCGCATGAGAGTGACAGACAGGCCTTGCTTCTTTGCAGATGCGATGAGAGAGCGGGGAGACGGCGAAGGGTTGTGAAGTTGGGCGGCACGGGTTGTTCAGAGATTCAGCGAGTTGTCTTATCAGGCACTTACCTGAATATTTGCGGCCCGTAAATGCTCAGAATTCCGTATGCCATGTTACTACGAGGCTTGCAATCCGTATATCATTTTCCGTGTTCCGTAGGCGACACAAGTATGAGGAAGGCATTCCGATCAACAACCCAGACCCTCATGTAAGTCATCCGTACAAAATAGGAGTTCCTGGTCTTTTTGCCAACCAAGAAAATAATCCCGTCTATTAAGCTTAAAAACGTTTTTCTCTTGCATTTTCTCTTGCTTCTCGGTGAGAGGTCTAGACACCAGAGCGAACGGGAGATTGGCCATTTTGAAACGACTCTGCAGTGCGCGCATCAACGACGATGTAACGGTGCCGGGTGCCTTTCGTCAAGGGCAGATCCACATGTCTTCCCAACCATTCCATGTGGCTAGCAGAACCACTTCAAGACGAGAGAAGACGAAAAAAGTGGCAAGAGGATAACGTCAGTGCAGTAGAGGTATTGTCGTAGTCAGGACCCTGCGGGCCAAGGCCCAACGCAGGTACCTATCTTGGGGCCAAACACTTTTGTTATCTGTATCATGCGGGATTTGCCGTCAGATGACAGCCAGATGGTACTCGTAGTAGCTGTGGAGGTTAGAAATGAAAAGACCGAAGACAACAGCCTTCTGTAGATGGCCACGAACAAAGCATTGTCGATCACTGGCTTGTAAGTGAACACGAGAGAGATGCGACTTGTAGTTGACGTGCGTGTTTGTATATTGGTCCTCGTCATCACGAGAGTAGCAATAGGCAACCGTGGAAAAAGAGAGGCAGGCAAGACGTTGTTGTCGTGTTGTCAGGACTTGTGCCGCCGTACGTCCGCAACCCAACTGACACCCAACAGCATGGAGATGGTATAATACTCCTGTGATATAGGTACGGGTAGAGAGACAAGCCTGCCCTTCCCCTTCCCGTCCCTTCTCGGACCGACCTTGGCCCGAGGTAATACAAAGGAGAGAGAGACAAGTCAAGCGAGACATCCGAGATCTCTCGGACTGGATCCGGCTCAGTGGTACTGGTACGGTAGCCGTCGACTTCGATGCCATCATCGTAACAATAGCGCAGTCGAGTCGCAACAAAGAAAAGGGTGCATCGAATACGAAGAGACCGACGTATTCTCGAAGCGATGATCGTCATCCCAGTTGCCGGACCGAAAACCGTCAGCTTCCATGTGACAGTTCAAGTGCGGAATATGTACTTCTGTTCTTCTGTCTTCCGTACTTTGTAAGAATTCCCCCCTGTGTTGGAGAAGACTGGAAGTACGGAATACTTCAAGAATACCTCCAGCCTACCATCGAACCAACAACATTACTACAGTATCGTATGTACTCGTAGACGACAAGGGCCCGTCCTAACAACGCCGGTCGCGGACCCCGCATTTTACCTACCCCAAGATTCAGCTGAGGCATGTCATCCGTGATTCGACGGGGGGTGCACGATGACTTCAGCGCCGTTCGGAAAAGTTCTTTTTGTTCTGGCTGATTTCCTCGTCTGTGGTTAAAGATCGACAAGATTGACAAGTCATGGTCAGATGTGGGTGGGATTGCCGGCGATCGGAGAGCGTGGATACATGCGCCACATTCTGTCGCACCGCACCTTCTTCGACTCTTCGACAAGAGAGAAGGAAGGAAGTCGCACTCGTACGTACCTCGGTACATGCCGCTGCGAGTCGAAAGCCTGCCCGGAATTTAACTCACTGCGAAACCTTCGAGGTCCCGAGTGACCTTCCCAAAAATAAGTGTGTGTGGAGCCGACCGGCGGCCGACAGGGGGGAGCTTTTGTGGGGCTGGCATGTATGTACACACATAGCCGGGGCGGTACACGGAGTAAATCATCGGTGCCTCAATTCACAACCGTATCAAAAAATATATATGTATGAAGAACTGCTGTTTCTGCCACTTACTTATATATATTGAAAGACTATCTATCTATCTATCTATTGTATGCAGAGTAATCACATATGTAGAGATTACGGAGGTACGGAATAGATGGATGACAGGCACAGGCGACGGGATGTTCATCTTCGAGGTTTGACGCCGTTGCCGGTAGGTATTATGGATATTGATACACTACATGACCCGAGAGCTTCCAGACAAGTTTCACTTGACTCCAGGCGCATGTGCGGATTGCAGATGATCGCTATGGCTACCCAGTCACGGCAGAACTCCATGTCCGATTCGATGGGCCTATTCCGTACCTAGTGATACCAAGGCGTATCCCGTAGATAGGTAATAGGTAGTAGCAGCAAGCTAGGCGGAGGGCAGAGGGAAAGAGGTCGACTGCATGTAATCCGTGTCAAGATATCTTCCGTAGGGGCAAGACTCCGTGCACCAGATGCCATACGCCAGATACCAGATATCAGATACCAGATATCAGTTAGGTATCGGTATCACTGGCATTCTGGCATGATGTTCCTGTCCAGGTGTTCCACTCCAGGGCGTACGTACTATATGTAGGTAGCATCAATGGCAAACTGCCTAGCAGCAAGAGGCAAGCCGATATCATATCCTGTTATCCCGCAGAAAGGCGAGCAACGTCGACAGTAGCGAGACCCGTACTCGTACATACATCAAAACATGTGCACATATATATGTACGCAGTATTAGATCGATGCGAGATTAGAAGCTCTTGTGCTTGCTTGCTGTCTGGCTGGCTGGCTGGTGGTATCGCTCCAACGCGCAAGGTTCAACGCAGTGTCGTATGGAAGCATCGAGGATCTGCTGAGGGACCTGCCGAAGGCCTGCCGGGGACCTGCTGGGGACCTGCTGGGCGATGCACTTGTATGATATACGAAGTATTCCGTACACACTGCGCACAGCGTGATACGCCTCACTGGGAGTGTGGGTGACAATGCTGTTACCATGGAGCCTCCCCCAGAGTCAGTGTTTCAGAACCAGCTCATCTCATTTGGGAGCTCATCAATGATATGTAACTATTGGCTTGATAGCCACACCAGCTTCTGCCGAGCTCACTCACTCACTTATTCGTACGGGTGAGAGAGTCAACGTTCACTGGTTCCAACTTCACTGTGGTGTGAAATCCGATAAATCCAGACATGGAGATGCTAATAAGACCCTGCATGCCCGTACCCGTCCGTTTTCGAGTTGAGGTAATCCATAATCCGTAAAGTAGACAGATTCTGGATAACTCATCGGACATGCAGACTCTGCTTGTGATGTTAGCATAGGGGTAAGTTGGGTTCTGCGCCATTTAGATGTATTCCGTATCATGGGGTGTGATAAGAGCCGCCCGTTATTCGTACATCAATAGGTACAAGTATGTATCGTACCTGTAAGCGCGGGCCAGATTGGGATCTGATAAACAAGCAAGCAGAAAGAGCCATGAAGTTGATAATCGCCACATACTCGGACCTACTCTTGCACTTCACACATCAAGAAATATCGATTCGTAGTCATAGAGATTGGGGTGAGACCGCGAATCAGCCAACCGACGAGACAACAATATTATGAGAGTGGCTTCTCCTATTGCATGCTGGTCAGTATCAGGCTTTTGTATCCATTGAATCACCCTGACCCTCGCCCTCATCCTCGCCTCTGCCCTTGCCCTGACCTCCACACCGGGAATGCGGGCGCGATGACGGAACGGGGGGTGGGACGGGGCAACGGGGCCGTCTTGACGGCCGGCAAAACAGTGCCGAATAGGGGAAAGATATACCTACTCCTTCTCCTACCTACTCCTACTCGTGCTTCGTACTGGGTGAACTGCGAAGTCACGTCAAGATACATAAAGTAGGAGCAGTTGTACTAGTAAAGTAATAGTGAAGAATATTAGTTAGTGACAGTTCATTGCGACCGTTGCTGTTTGGGAGGGTGCAAAAATGATACATCACTGGTGACAGGTCGTGTCAAGTGTTAAGCCCAGAGCTCCTGTCTCGAAGTCCGAGTCCAAGACCTACAGCAGTAGCAGCAGTCCGGACGAGTACGAGTACTTCACTTCGTACAGCAGCAGGCAGGTTGACAGGTTGTCAGGTTGTCAGACGCGGGCGCATTGATCTACTGTACTTCGTAGGTCGTTGTGTGCAGCACAAAAAGGGCATTCAAGGCTCTCGTAGCATTCGCAGCATTCGCGAAGCCCTCTCATGCGCGAAGCGTCTCGATCATGAAAGCGCAAGCAGCATGCCTCCCTAGGTAGATATGTCAGGAGGCAATAACTTCCTAGGTACGCTTCACTCTTCACGCTTCATGCTTCACACCATCTTTCAGCTTGTCAGTACTTCGTACATGCGTATGGCATACGGGTAGTGTACGAGTCTTCCGTACTTGAACGGAATACAGCGTGAGAGCGCGGGATCCTCAGGATTCGTGGATCATCGCCGACGGGTGGCTTGAAGACAGATAGGCAGACGGTCGGCTGGCGGTTCGGCGATCTAGGCCAATTCTCATTTGGCCTTTGGCATCTGGCATCTGGCATTTGACTGCTCCAAGTCACGAAAAGAGGGGAATGAGGAGGAGAGGGGGGAAAAGAAAGTGGAGGGGTGAGGGCGTGGCAGGGAGGCACGAGACCGCAGCTGGTCGTCCGCAGCACGGGATACATGAACAGGAACAGGAGCGTGGACGTCTTGGTATGTGAGATTGACAATAAATAAATGATAATTCATGGTGGGTTTCTGGTTACGGAGCAGGCATTCCGTCATAAGTCAGAAGCCATAAGCCATAAGCGCTGTTGACGCGCAATACCCTGTCTCGAAAGCGGTGCCCGAGTCTTGTTCCGCACGCCGTCCATATCTTGCATCTGGGAACTTGGCAAACCGTGAGTATTCCGGAAGAGGAGAGAAGGTACGGAATACAGATCCATGACATCGTTGAGGGCAGGTTGGAAGTTTTCCGTCGGCACGACACCTCACGAGAGACTTGACGGGTACATTATAGACAGGTATGCGAAGGTATTAGGGGATGCGAGTTACCTGCATGCGACTGCGTATAGGCACCTATTCCGTAGTATCACTGCCGTGCGGATGAAGGTTCAGCCTGTATTCCGCAGGTATTACCTTAGGTAGAGCATCTTCTCCTCCAGCCTGTTCAGCGACCCTTTACGAGTACTCGTACTTCGTACATTAGGCATCTACTCGTACTCGTAGCGATACGGCATGCTTCTATTCCGTACTCCGTAGGTTCCTAGGTACATAACCTAATGGATCACAGCAGTGCGCGCAAAACGTCATTGTTCATCCTGATATCGATACCAACTCTCTTCCCATCTGGGTACCCTAATAAAGACCAGAACCAGCAGAACCAGAAGAACACATCTGTGACAGTCAGATGCACTTACGTAGTATTTCTGGGTAGTGAGTCTGTGATAGGTCTTCTTCCACCCGACCTCATACAAGTACTTAACCTACTTTACATACGAGTACGAAATACCATCAACCCTAAGGGTCGTGAGGTCATCAGCCAAAGCAGCTGTCCTCACTTGTCCACTCTTATGATAGATACCTCACTGCGACTGCCCCGGCAGCGACACACCGGCACTAGATAGTACTGGAAGTGACAGCCGGCACTGCTCGGCCCAGCGAGTGCCTTGTATCCGTTAGGTACAGTACCTTAGGTACGGATTAGGTGCTAGGTAATACCGATTCCGTGCTGCCTGCCTGCCTGCCAGGTAGTATTTCGTACATCGTACCTAACGGGTTACCTACCTCTGCCTACCTGCCGATTAAAGGTCTACTTTACGACAATTATTCTACCACCTGCTCCGACCTCACTTCCATCCACTCTTCACATCACCTTCACATTCAAGATTGCTGCACACACCCAATTCACCCATCACTACTTTTGCCATCGATTCCCCAAGATCCATCACTTTCCGTATATGTCTCGCCACGCCTGTACCTAACCGGTGTGTTCACTTGAACTGCGGAATAACACTTGGGCACTTGCTTGGGTACTACTGCGAGTCTGCGACGACGGCTATCCATCCATGCATGTGCTTTAACCCTGCGCATCGAGTCGCGCCGAAATCTCCAGTTGATCTCCAGCCGCCAGGCCCTATCGGCGCCGGTCGACCACCGAAAAGGCTTGGGCTTGGGCTAGGTAGCTGACGGCTTCCTGTCCCAAAGCAGTCGTCAGCATAAGATCGTCATCGCTCCCGCAGTCCCCCCGGCTCCCTTCCCGTCAATCTTTCCCGGCTCAAGATTGTTATTAGACACCTTGAAGCTGCTCACTACTTAGGGGACACATCCCCATCCTCATCATCGTCTCCCTCGTCATCCACCTCTATCCTATGCGGCTCTTTTCGCGATTCTTTTTTGCGCGCGAGATATTCTGATCGCCACTCACCTCTCAGCAATCCAGCAATAATCCGTAGCCGCCAGCCCACTACGGATTACATACGAATTCGTGCCGAGACCAGTAAACCGTACGGATTAGCAGGTGGCAACACGCAGCCTGCATTTGTTGCAACTTGCTGCCGGCAGATTTGATCTGTAAGAGAAGCAACCGCCGGCCATATACGAAATACCAAGCACATCTATAGCGAGCGGCTTGACTATTCCGTACTGTCACCCTCGCGACTCAGTCGCCAGCGCGAGTTAGCCCATTCAGACGGATCGCGCGCATTGCGGAATACTGGGGTCGTAATCCCCAGCTGTCACTCAACATTGAGACTGCCTACCTAGAACGTTCGGACAAGACTTGACTCTGTTCGGGGAGAATGCGCCATCGGACTCCACCCGCAGGCTCCTCTTCCGTTGAGTCTGACCGCCCTGCCGGCGAGAGTGTCTCCCTACCGGTCCATTCCCCGGGACTGGTTACCCCCACAACAACTACTTCGTTGAGCGAAATGAGCGCTCCCGCAACTGACGAGGGCTCTCAGCCCGCCGACACAAACTTCTGGGAAACCCCCGCGCATGCGCAAACCCAGCTCCACACTAGTATTGAGGGGGCTGACGGAGTTGGCGAAATGGAGACTGTTGACGAGGAAATCTTTGACCACGAGATGGCTGATGCTGATGCTGATGCCGAAGATGGCGGTGCACCTTTGGGGCAGGATTTCGATGTGGACGGATCCGTGCCTGTAACAAATGGCCCAGAGCCAGTGGCAGAAGAGCTCCTGCTGGAGGACGTGTGGTGGGAGGAAGCCGCCGACTTGGTTCCTAGTCCTCCTCCCGCTGCCGAACCATTCTTACCCACCCCTCCTGTTCCTCCCCCGGCTCCTGAGCCATTCTTCATCATCCCAGATCTCCCACCACCACCTCCTCTCGAATGGCCTGAGAACGATCTTGTTGCCCCCGGCAACAATGGGCCAAATCCGCCCCATGCTATCCCCGATATCTTGCTCAATCCCAATTTCATGCTCAATCCCAACTTCATGCTCGCTCCTAATCCCGGTGTTTTGATGCCTGAGAACCACAATTGCGCCCAGTTTTTGCGACTTTGGCGATTCATGAAGCGGTTGCGTTTCTTGAGAGATGTAGATGGCATACCCTTCAAGGAAGACACCATCAGGGATGTGAAGAAACGGAGAGTTGTCTATGCCGACTTAAACGGGGACATGTGTGACCCCCAGGGCATCGACTGGAATTTGATGGAGATTGATAGGAACTCAGCGCGGAGGTGCAGGTTGTCGACCTTGAGGGCTTGGAACAACGTGAGCAAATCTCACGTTTACGCCGAAAACTTCCCAGATGTACTGTCCTCTCGCCATGAAAACTATTTCAAGTTTCGCAGCATGGATTTGCGGACCGATGTCCGTTTACTGCATTTCCAGCTCCGGAATATCTTGGGATGTGCATCGCGGACGTCCGTCTTCTACCCCTGCTCGGCTTCAACTATTACGGAGTTGGATCCCACCACTGGAAACACCAAGATGGCGATGAAGTTTGACAATGAACGCGATGCTTCGGTCACCACCTTAATCGCAGAAAAAGGTTTCTTGGTTGCAGGCGGTTTCAACGGAAACTACCGTTACCGCCGGCTCGAAACACAGGATCCGTCACGCTGCTATGACGGCAGACTTACCGATCACCCAAGTGGTATTACCAATCACGTACAGATATGTTCGTCCCGTGGATCGTCCGTACCCCTGGCAGCCTTTGCTTCGAATGATTATGGGTTCCGGATCCTGGATCTGAACAGGAACGAGATCATCTCTAACCAAATGTATGATCACGCGCTCAATTGCACGGCGCTGAGTCCCGATAAGCGACTTCGTGTCATGGTCGGCGATCAGCGCGAAGTCATGATCACCAACGCCGAAACGGGCGAGTGCCTTCAACGTCTCGAGGGGCATCGGGACTACGGTTTCGCATGCGCTTGGGCCCCGGACGGATGGACCGTGGCCACGGGCAACCAGGACAAGACCATCCGGATTTGGGATGCTCGGAAATGGAAGAACGCCAAGGGCGAGAGTCTCAGTGTCTCGGTGATTCGAGCCGAAACTACTGGGATCCGAAGCCTGAGTTTTTCTCCGTTGGGTTCTGGCAAACGTATACTGCTCGCCGCCGAAGAGGCAGATATGCTCAACATGATTAATGCTCAAACATTCACGTCTAAACAGACATTTGACATCTACGGCGAACTTGTTGGCGCCTCTTTTGCTAGTGCCGGCCAGGAGATCATATCCTTAATTAGTGATCCCTATCGTGGAGGGGTCCTATGCCTCGAGCGGTGCGACTATGGTGCCGAAGACACCTTCGATTACAAGACGCAGCCGGACCCTCAACATCCATGGTGCTCCTCGTCGTACGACTGGCTGGAAACACCTCAAGACATTGTGGAACATCCAGATTCGCAATTCTCGCTGACCCAAAAGAGAAGACAAGCTGCCATGGCAGAGGACTGGTTCTTTTAATCATGCAGTATCTTGTTTGAAGTCACGCGTTTTATGGCACGAGTGGGCGTTTAAGGGTGATTAGGGAAAGATCATAGGATGGTGTATAAGGCAACTGGCATTCCACGGATAACGTAGGGCATTATGTTATCTTCACATTGGGGTTGATATTCTTCTTCTTCTTGCAGCTCCGTACGATCATCGTTTTTGATTATGCAGGTGGCGTTTAGGGGGAGTGATGCATTTGAGAATCCGGAAACGGGCGTATAGACCAAAGGCTCTATGGGAGAGATGCCATGGAGCACAGCCTGCTAGGATCTAGTTGGGTTATGTGAATGGCTCCTTCTCTTATCTGGGTTCAACATTTGGATGTTTTTATTCTTTGAGGGGGCATTAGGGGTCTTTTGTCAACTCCGAATTTGCGTCGGAATCGGGTAGCAAGGGGCTACGATTCTGCGGTGCACACGTTCATACATAACATAACATATGCGTTCAGATGGCTATGCTGTACTTACACGGACGTATTCACATATCTCTTTCTTGTATGTATAGGGTGGCGAACCTGGCCGGCTTTGATCCACCGGTATATACTCTAAATACACATATTGTTGAATATACCCGTGTCTTCGTTTCTACTGTAGGGGGAATGGGATGAATCATGTTTTGCAGAATTACGGACTTGTTTATGATCCCTTACTCGGAGAATGGATATCGGGTTGAGGTTCCTAATCCTACCCGCTGTTGCACGGGCTCTGCTCAACAACGCTGAGAGCAAAGAAAGACAGTTCCACGCTTCCCTTCTCACTACTCCGATTAAATTCTCATCACACCACGAACAAGTGAGAACAAGCCAGTAAGTTTGATTCCTTCAATAGTAGACACTTAAACATTACATACAAGTTTTGCGACGGGGGGGGGAGGAAGAAAGACACGTCTCGCTATCCCGCGAGAGCGGTCCCGTCTAGTAGTCTACTTTTTGATTCCCTTTTCCCCCAAAATCATCCAACCTATAAACCCCTATTGAACCCCATTTATACCTCTCTAGACGTGCCTTTTGTTTTTGCTTTGCACGACTGAACCGCATGAAAATCATATACAATGTTTTTTACAGGGTGATGCCGAGGACTGAGGCACAACCCCAGAACTGCTCGCACTGGCATTGCGTGTTACCGGACTTCCAGCCGTCGGATGTGAGACTGAAGAGAACGGCCCTGTCACCGACTTCCTGGACGATGGACTGGATGGCGGTAGCCTGTTGGTCGAGACCGGGGATGCCAAGGCCGAGGGCCAGACCAGCGGAGGGCCAGCCTGTCTCCATGATGCGTCCCTCCTTTCCGGGGCAGCAGCTGTCGATGATGTCGAGCTGGGACTTGACGAACTGACCGGCTTGGTCGGCAGTCGTCTGGGCGTTGAAGAAGGCGTGAGCGTTGGCACCGACCATGTCGACGACAGGGCAAACAGCGTCGAGGAATTCTTGCTGCTGCCAGATGTTGACGGTCTCGGCGGTGGAGTAGGGACCAGTGTAGCTGAGTGTCTGCTTGGCAGTAGTAATAAGACCAGCAAGATCAGCAGCTGAGCAGTAACCGTTGACTACAGCCTCGTTACCAACGCTGATCACATCAACGAGATCCCACTTGCTCCAGGACTTAATGGCGTCGAGCTGCTTGGCAACGTTGGGGTTGCTGGCAGCGCAACCGGTCGAATCGATGAAGATACCCAAGATCATCTTTACGCCGTGGGCCTCGCAGGCGCTGCCAACGAACTCCAGCGTGCTGCAGTCGGTTGAGTACACACGGATAGTGGTGATTCCAGCGGCAGCAATGGCAGCAATATCATGGTTGACCTGCTCCTGAGACTTGCATCCACCGCTCGCCGATGTTTCATAAGGAGTGTAGGTAACAGCCCAAGGCTTGCCAGGAACGCCCGGTGGAGGGATACTGACTGAGCCACCCGTGGGCTTCGGGATATCGCTTAACGAAGTGATACTTTCCTCGGGGCTCTGGTCCGAGACAGAGCTCGTGGGGACAGGGACCGGAGCGGACGTAGTTTCGTCAAGGGAAATGGTGGGTACGCTTTCAACTGGGACAGAGACGGGTACACTGGAAATAGTCGAAACTGATTCTGAGATAGTTGGGATGGGTGTCCCCGGAATGGTCGAAACAGGGGCGCCTGGAATAGTCGAGATTGGCATGCCTGGAATACTCGAGGCTGGTGGCACATTCTCAACAGGGACCAAAGAAGTTGTGCCACCGATGGATGCAGTTGGGACAGCATAGGGGCAGTAAATGACGGTGCTGGTCTCATAAATGGTGGTCACGATATCGGGCCGAGTGTACGTGCCAGCTGGATAGCTGGTAACAACGGGGAAAGTGACCGTTGTGCCCGAGGGGACGACCGTAGTGGTGGGAGCAATGGTGTAAGTGCCAGCAGAGGGGCACACATAGGTGGTGCTCTGGATGACATTGGTCACTACGCCGTTGTTAGTAGAGGCGGTGGCGTACGGGCAGACTACAGTCGTAGCGCTATCAACGACTGTAGTGACACCGCCCAGAGTGTGCGTGCCAGCAGGAACCGAGGTCGCGGAAGGGACAGCGACAGTTGTATCCTTGGTCAGGGTGAGGGTGGTACCCGGGAAGGTGTAGACGCCAGTCGATGAGATTGTGTGAGAGATGGGCGTGGGCACGACGGCCTGCACCTCAGCCGTGGTCGCCGGGGAAGCTGACTCTGCCGGCACGGAGGGAAAGACGACTATCTTCGTTAGTACCATCGTTCAAACCGAGACGCTCACAATCCTCAACTGTCTTCACAATGGATGGGACTCATCACATACGAGTAGGCTCTCCGTAGATCGTGCTGTACACGGTCGTGCAATCGCAAGAGGACTCGACCTCATAATCCCTCTTCGCGTGGGCCGCAGCGTGGTTGTTTCCATGGTGAAGACTGCCGGCGCTGACGCCAGCGGCGAGCGCCGCACAAGCCAGAGTTGCCTTCATCTTCGATCTGTCTTCGCAAAAGCTCCTGGTAGCCGATATCCAATGTTTTGAACCTCTTCGTGGTGTCGTGAGTCGTGATGAAAACGAATGCCCGCTGAATGAGTGAAGCGGTGGGTGAGAGTGCAATGCTTTATGGCACAAGCTGGAAGACGGACTGGCGCCAGGTTGGGAATTAAAAGAAAGTCGCCTTAGCAGAAGAAAAAAAGAATAGGGGCCCATGGGGCCCATGGTGGTGGTTCGTTACATTATGTGGCTTTGGTGGCATGGATCTTCCAGCATGGATCTTCCAGCACCCAAATTACGGGAACCTGGCGTCCCTTTCGTCTGTGGATGGGCCAAGCATCAGGTTGGCGTTCCTTGTTTGTGCCGACGGTGTTCCGTATAACACACACGTAGTAAGGGGCCAGTGCTCGCAGTCTGGGCCATCATGGTCTCAGGGACCACCCTTGTCGGTGTACACAACCACATCGCTGGTTCTGGGGCGGTCTCTTGTCATCAAAGAGAGCGCGGCGGAGGCATGCTCCGTATGGCTATTTTCGTCTGTACCCCAGCAGTATCCCGCCGTCTACGGAGTATCGTGCTGCTTGGACGGACAGGACAGCTCAGTGCTTCCTTGATACGACACGCTGATCGAAGCAGCTACTCCATAGCCATCCAAGCTTCGGTCATACTTGGCCTACATTGCCGTCATCCCTGATTGCAAGCACTTGTGCGAGTAGACGTGTCCGTGACGGTTTGCCGTTCGGTCCGTTTAGTCTGGCATTATTACTCGAGCTATTCAGCGAGTAAGATCGATGGCAGATGAGCAGATGAGATGCCACTTATTTTGCGGCAGATAGACAAACAGATAGCCCTCCATGGGACGAGATTGCGAGATTGCTGATATTTGTACAAGTGCAAGGGCAAGTACAATTCCGTGAACGTCTGAGTGGGCATGTATGGCACTAACAACGGATATGTAGGTAGTGTATCGTAGTGTCGGGTTGCTGGATCATGGACGAAGCAAGCCCCAAAAGATCGCCGGCTCCAAGTCAGTCCAAGCCCCAGGTGTCTTGACGCAGGGGTTGTGTGTGGAGGAGGAGAGTCGAGGAGGGTCGAGAGTGCGTCGAGAAAATCCATGGAAATTGCAGACGCTGCCCGAAGTAGCCTAGCGCCAGACCGTTCCGCACCGTGCTATCCGCTAATCTATTCGCACGGCACTAGTGCGTGCTAGTGTCTGTGTGTTAATTCCGTACCTGCATTGACTCGCGGGTGTTGATGTGTGTAAACGCCGGCCGCTGGTCGTGGACCCACGGGGTACAACTTGCAATCCGTCATTCGTGCCTCTCCCGGTTAGGTCGGGTCAGGTCGGGGTACCTTTTCGAACGCTTGCCCTTTGTGATCGCAATGTTCTAGGGGTACTTGCAGCAATTGAGAACACGCCACTTTAACGCCGAATATCTCACCATCACATGCTTTGCCTACGAGTACAGCTAACTGACTAGGTATGTATAGTAGCATCGTCGTTCAACGACCAGACCAGACTCTTGGGGAAGAAAGAGAAGTTACGAGATACTTCGTGCTTACACAAAGTTGGAGAGAGCAGCAATATGAAGTCTACTCTCGCTATGCCGCCCATAAGTTGTTGTCCATATCACCATGTCGATGTCAGGGGATGCCACTCAGCAAATTAACGTACATCTTATAGACTGATGCGTACGAGTACAAGTACGTACTTAGCAGTACACTGTTCTCCAGTCTAAGATCGTCTGTTCTGTAAAGCCGCCGGCATGGTCATGATAACTACGAGTCCGGAAATAAATGCCCACGAGATATGTATCTAACTCGTTATGTTCATTGCACTCGTAGGCAGTGCAGTCAATTTGCGGCCTACAGAAAAATGACAGACAGACCCTTGACGAACCCTGCGCGTCTAGATTCCTTACCCTGGACGAGTATTCCGTACAATTAATTCGTAGCAACGTTCTTTACCGATGCGGCTAGCCAATGAATATTTATTATACTTAGGTAGTACCGACGGATTGCTGCCTTATTGCCTTGACGCAGTCGGTATGTACGAGTACATACCAGAAGCCCCTTTTCCATACTTGGCGGAATTTCTTAAATCCACCTTAATACCTACCGAAATACCGACTTTATGCCTACCTATGTATTAATGTGCTGTTCAAGTTACCAAGTATGTAATACACACTATAATATCTCGGCACTATAGGTAGTTAGAATGATAAGTATGGGGTACAGAGCAGTTGGCAGATTCTGCGGCTGATCGATCACTTGTTATCCGTTGTCGTTCGACACAGGGCGAGACCGCATACACTGCCCCAGACATCAAGCTTCAGATTTCCCAGCTCATTTCACCAGAAAAGAAAAAGTACCTACGAGTACTACTCGTATATACGGATCACACAGTCAAAGAAGAGACGTTGCAACCTTACATACAGAGTGATGATGGCAGTCCTTCATCTCACTTCTCACATGCTTGCAAGTTTCGGTGCCTCTCTCACACCCAAGAAGTGAGTGATATTGTCGCGATCCGGAATCCCCATTCGTTCAACTATGTAGATGATAACAGACGAGATCATCCGCCACATATAGACGGTGATAATGTTTTGCGCACATTCGCAAGTCAATCAGCTTGACAACTCGACGAGTTAATGCGCAATGCTATATAATCTCCACATCGCTCTTCGTAAACGTCTTGATATCGTCAAAGACGAGACCAATAGGCGTCGCAAATGTTAGGTCCGTATTGGGCTTGAATGACTGAAAGTCTGGAGGCTGTTGGTTTGTAAGGGCTTCCCCCGCGGAATACTTTTTCCAAAGCCGCCGGGTTGCGCTGTCGTCATTGTAGCCGGCCGTGATGATCGCCATTACCGAGCCTTTGGAATCAAAGACCACGGACCCAGAATCCCCAGGTTTTGAAAAAGGGACTGAGTCCTTTAGCCCAATAATAATCCACTGCCATCCCACAGATCTCTGTCCGTAGTCCACCTGAACGACAGCCTTAATCTCGTTGGTGAGTCCAAACGTCAGCTGAGATGCTGCTCCTCGCTTGCCTACCACTAGAGTCTTTCCGATAGAGGCCGCTTCTGAAACGCCAGCAAGCCGAACAAAGCCTTCGTCATTCCGGCTGTTTGCAAATCTCGCCATGTCCTGGAGGGCTTCGTGTGGTTCGGGTCGGTCTACCAAACTTGGTGTGTCCCCTCGGCCGATGAAAATCTCATTCGTTATTCCGGAATCCTTGAATTTGGCGTCGTTTAGTTCAACTAACGCCCAGTCCTGGAGGAATCCTTTCTCTGATGCTCTAAGCGGTGCCATCGTTGCCACATGGCCGATAGCTAACCCGTCAGCTTCGTCTAGCCGATCGGATGAAAGCACATCGTTGACGTCCTGGAGGAATGGCACAACTGTTTCGAGGTTTTCTTTAATCGTAGACTTGAACTCCTTCAGCGCGGGGTGCGAGTCGGGGTCGCACAAATGCTTCGTTGCTGCCAGGCTTAATTCCTGCAACTCGTTTTCGGTAGCTTTGACGTGGCTCTTAATCTTCATTTGCAGTTCTGCCAAGTTGCTCGCACACATCTGTAAAATCCTATGCTTCTCTCTTGGGCCTTCTTTGTCCACATCATAATCGTCCTTATCGCGAATCCAGAAGGCCTTTTTTGACGCCTCGTCAAAACCATCTTCGGCGCGATGGACCACATGTCGGCATGTGAGTCCATAAGCTTTGCCTGGGCGATCAGTCAAGCGAACATGCAAACCCATCGTCCCGTATCGTTCAGGATCCTCGAATTCGGGCGTGATTTGGTAGCCGATGTTCGAAAGTGCTGGCGAAAAGGTATCGTAAGTAATGCCACGTTGGACGAGCTCAAGGTTTGGCACGAGCCAGTTACGGGCGTCGATCTTGCTTTCAAGCTCGCCGTCCATGGCGCAGAAGTTTCGGTTGATCTCTCGGATTTCTACCTCGACATCTTCTATCCTGAAAATACGCAGGACGGTTCGACAGCGTGCGGCTGCAGTGGCCGCCTTCTGATGGCCCAGCCTTCCTCGGGGCACTTCAACGATGAGAACGACGCAACTCCTCCACTCGTTTATTTTGTCGTAATTATAAGGCCAGACAACCTTTGTTCGAATGGGGAAGATGCGTTCCCAGTGGACGTCTTGCAGTGTGACTTGGAGACACCGGACGACCTCGGGCGACCAAAGAGAGATAATTGGATGGTCCCCAATGTTTGTAAATCGGACTATACCCATGGTGTAATCGTTTCCGGTCTCTGCCCTACTGAAATCAAACGTACTTGTCCGGGCAAGGAGAATGCCGCCTACTCCATGATAATAGGAGGTCTGCTCGAATGGCGAGGGCGGTGCGAACGGCATGGTCTGTTCGGCGCTGTTTGACTGGTATGTGCTTTTGGTGGAGGAGTCGATGGCAGATGCTCCTCAAGTAAGTCTCAAAAGAAAAAAAAAAGGAAAAGCCTGGTGGTGGGCAGGTCCATTTTGTTGCAGTATTTCGTGTTTATATAGGTAGATATAATCCGTAAAGCCCCGAGATTCATAGTTCGACGCAAACTTTTGCACTCGTAAATGTGCAGAACCAAGTTCGGACGAAGAGGGTTCGTCCATGCAGGCCCGCTTCAAGACACACCGGAGAGGAGACTGCATCGGTCAAATCAGCTATGATCAATCTGAGTCGCGAGTGGTTACCAAGTCAACCCCGACCGGGCATTTGCTGGTCATCACCGACCCAACTACTACTCCGATGCGCCTCTTTAGACGGTATTGCGGAGCCAGTACAAGTGCCGGGTCTTACTATCATATGCCCCGAACCCGATCATTCGGAATCAAGTTTCACTGGGAGAGCTTTGACTAACTTAATGCTTGCTTGAGCCTTCCAGCACGATAAGGCAGCGCCGGATGGTCCGGGGCGTCTGGCTGGCAATGGGAGACGTCCCAGGGAGGAGAGGAAGTCAGTCTCCAGTGAAAACTTTCACGAGGCTTGCGGACCCTTATCGAGATCGTCGAATTGCCAGAGAATGACCACTCAACCCCGAAGGATATTGCAAGCACAGGATCATGAAGAAGGAGCCTGCTTGGGCGTTGCAAAGGTGAGTCCTGCTTCCCGATATTTCACACCTAGGAGCTGATTGTTGGACATGATAGTAGCGACCAACAGTCAGATTTGTTCCTCGTTCGCATCTTTCTAGATTATATAAACGCCAGCCCGCTCAAAGGCGAGTTTGAGCTGTTGATCGCGATAGACGGTCGCTGCCGACCACAGCCTAGGGCCAGGACCCGGGTTCACGACAGAGGCCACATCTTGAGTGTGAACTCCATATGAACCTACTAGGTAGGCATTCCGTAGTAATTTTTATATATATTCATGGTTGTCGACAAATTGGATTGCGTCCAAACACTTCGAACCGACAAAGGGCGCGAGACATTGAGAGGTTGAGAGTTGGCATGGGCATTGAATCCCCCACTTTGTAGGTACTGACCCCCCAAACCAGTGCGTCGGTGGGGAGTGACGTCTATTTCGTATACGTGCATCAGAAGAAACCTTAAAGAATGTCGCCACTTCCTCAGGCAAGACGCTGACTTGAACGTGAGGTTTCAAAGTGAGGTGGACGGAAATCGGATTCGGGCGGTCGCGACTTGCTACTTAACGTACGGAATACATGCTGATAGGTATTATCAGTGACGTTGTGTGGCGGAAGTTTGAAGTAACGGATGGAAGCCGCTAATTACGGAGGTTCGAGCAGCTGGCAGCTGGCAACACCTGGTTAGCCGTATTCAACAAGCCGGTACATCCAGGACCCACTCCTCCACCCCGTAACGTGAATATCGTGAATTTTCTCGATAACAAACATCCCTCTCTCATGGATCAAGCCTTGTTGCGGCGACTCAACGATTCGGCCTGTTCCTACTACATATAAAAAAGATCAGAGCCAGAATTCGTGATGCTTCAAGCTTCACGTCGGTCATATGTGTGCTGGCAATGCGCCTTCCGGCGCACCACGCCAGATGCACTCTCTCGTTTGCATAGACCATCCGTGAAAGTCGTCCTGGGCGGAGCGAGTCAACTCGCCGGCTCGGCATCAAGAAGAGTAAGGCTATTCTCTGAATGACTGACTAACCGGAACCTTGGTGCTGACTTCATTACAGCACCTGGCAACTGTTCGGACCTCACTCTTGGAAAATGGCGTTGCCGAAGATGTTGTGGCAACTAAGCTGAACTTCCGGGAGAACCTCCGGAAGTGGGAGGCAGAGAATCCGAGCAAAGCAAGGCTGATGTTGAACGATGTCACGCACGAGGGCGAAGTAAACAATTCATTTTGCCGTCCGCAGAATCTGTCCATGGCTGAAATCGATGTGGGAGACAATGCTCCCTTGTTCGTTCGCGATGAGTTAGTGGAACTGCGTTCTGATGATGCTACGCTCGACGCCGGCGATCTGGTCGAGTTATCGTGAGTATCCCAAGAAGTCATCCTCGGCTTGGCCTTCCATCTAATTCTATGCTTTCAGTGCCACGACCTCGCGACGACCTGTACTTGCTGTCTGTCTAGGCCGCCTCAATGGCTACTATCACTTCTATGCAGACAACGGAAAGTGGTTCTCAGCCGTGCATTGCAAGACACTATTCGTCGTCCCTCAATTCGCTACACCAGACGAGTTGAAACCGCTCATTGAAGGCATTCCGGCGAACATCCCAGAAGACGTTTTGTACCATCTTCAAGATTCAGGAGAAGGCCCTACACGTTCCGCGGGAGAAGCCATTCTCAGGAAACTAATGAGATTCGCCGAGCAGTCTGAAAAAGTGTACCAGGAGAATGCCGGCCCCTTGGATCACGCCAGAATCGCTATTTGTGATCCACTTAAGCCTCGATATCTCACATTGCATGAGATTGCCAATATCGTCCTCGAAGATGTGCAGCGAGACTCCAACGGCAGGTTTAGCATTCACACACTATATGCGGTGCATCGTTGCTTGCTCGAGCAGGAGATTGTTTTCAGGCCACTCCGCCATGTAGGGCATAACCAATCGTACTTGTTCGAAGTCAGCCCTCTTTCCGAGATCGACGCCATAATGCAAGTGGAGAGTTGGGTGCGCTCCTATATGGAGTCTCAAGGACGAATGTCAAAAAAGAACTCGGCATCTGACTCAATCGTCAGCAGTTTCGTGACCAAGGCGCAACGGCTGATTGATGCAAGTCGGCAACATCGAAAGTGGTCTCACAGCGGTATTATCGGCCCGTCTTCACACCCAGTACAGGTCGATCCAGAATGGTCCGACACGGATCTGCAGATCATCCGTTTCATCGAAACCTGGTCCGGCTACCAAAAGTTCACAAATCAGTCACGCCTGCAAGGCATCGGCTCGACCATCCTGCGCGCTGTTGACCGCTATCAAGAAGCCCGTGGATACTTGCCTGTCACAGGCTGGACATTCCTCCAGGAAATAAACTGGATCCCACCATGGGAGATTGTATCTCGTTACAGTACCCGGTTTCCAGGCGTGGAGATCAACCGGTCGGGTGGCTACGATCGTCCCTCTACGGAGACATTTGAGACATACTTGAAGGAAGACGCCTTGGCAAAGA
Organism: Xylaria sp. L1 SY-2022; assembly: GCA_023079495.1. NCBI lineage: Eukaryota > Fungi > Ascomycota > Sordariomycetes > Xylariales > Xylariaceae > Xylaria > Xylaria sp. L1 SY-2022. The sequence continues at coordinate 1,286,672 of JALIDW010000004.1, forward strand.
TTCGCACGCCGATGTCCGGCATCACAGCCTACTGTATTGACGATGTCACAGCCCGTGAAATCGACGACGCAGTATCCCTCGAGCGAACCTCCAACCCTGAAGAGTACTGGATTCACGTACACGTGGCGGATCCAGTATCGTCAATTCCTCATGACACGCCAGTAGCTGAATATGCCGAGACAATTCCTGAGGCAATCTACCTTCCCGGCCATATGGAGTCTATGTTGCCTGAGGAGATTATTCATAGTCGGTTCTCTCTAGCTTCTGGCCGGCCTTGTCTTACGTTTAGCGCTCTTGTCAACACAGCCGGCGTTGTTCTGGATGAGAAAATCACCGCGAACACTCTAGAAACTGTGCGTTATGTAACATACGACGAGGCTGGCGTATCTTTGGGTCATCCACCAGAGAAACCTGCAGAGGGTTCACGTTGGGGTATTGGCAGGAATCCCAAGACGCCGGTGCCGAACAGAGAGATGACTCCGTCCAAAGACTTGATGTCGACTGAAAAGGACGACCTTGCTATTCTATTTAACCTTGGTAAAACAATGCAAGCGAAGCGTCTCGAGAAGGGCGCGACGCCGTTCTTCGCCCCTCGCGCAATGGCAACCGTTGACTTCGACGATGTCGAGCAAAAGGAAGTTAACAGGACTATTGTCACATCCGGCGATCCCTCGATACACATTCAGTACTCCACGCGTCCTAGCACTGACTTGGTTGAGAACTCCATGAAGCTCGCCAACGAGATCGCCGCTCGTTGGTGCTACAAGCGAGGCATCCCTATCCCTTACCGCACCCAGCCCCACGGTGCTCGTCACGCCGAGCTCATCCGCGAATACATGCACGAAGTGGTCCACCCCCTTCTAAAAAACCGAACAAGGCGCTGACGCCAAAGTATGGAGACGACTACGTGCCCTGGTCGGCTTCGACGGTGTCTCGACAACACCCACGCCGCACATCACGCTAGGATGCGACATGTACACTAAAGCAACCTCACCCTTGCGCCGTTACGGTGACCTGATCGTGCACTGGCAGATCGAGGCGGCCTTGCTTGAGGAGGCGAAGCGCAAAGCCAAGAACGGCGACCGCGACCCGACGATCAAGAAGAACGAGGATCACTCCTTCCTACCCTTCAGCAGCGAGCGTCTCGACCGCATGCTCCCGATGCTCCGCGTCCGAGAGAAGCAGGCCCGCATGCTCAGCAACATCGACGGGACGGACCAGTGGATCCTGCAGGCAATGGCGCGCGCCTGGGTGTTCGGGGAGGGCGAGCTTCCCGAGACGTTCAAGCTGACCGTCGACCATAAGACGCGGTCGCGCATCATGGGTCAGCTCGACTGGTTCGATCGCTCGGCTATCCTCGACCACACGGCCCTTAACAATGTGCTTCTGAGCGCGGATGTGCGCATCGGCGATGTCTTCGAGGTCCGCATCATCGATATCAACGTCCACTCTGGCCGGATCTTCGTTGAGGTCGTACGGCTTGTGGAGAGGGGTGGAGATGAGGATCCGGAGATGAAGAAGTACCATGCTTAACAGTCCACCTGGTGGTTGTCATGAAAGTGTATAATAAGAGCGGAAATGTGACAAAAAGACGAGATATTTCCTGTATTACTACTAGTTCTTTCGCAACTCTACTACTGACATAGATAAAAGGGGGAACAACTCGGACATATCGGCTAATCAAAAGAAAAAGGGACATGCACATGCAATTCGTATCATATGGTTCTACTATTGCCGTTATCATGAATGAGAAGCGTTGCTAGTAGAGACAGACATATGGAGAGCCACGAAATCCGGACAAGACTCCATGCACTCATTCTTCCTCCTCAAGTCCCTAGAAACTCGCGCATCAACCGTGTCCAATCCCAAGTCCACTAAATATCACGAGTCCTGCGTATCTTCCACGAAGCTCGGGTTTCCATTATCCTCCCTCCCTCCTGATCTTCCAGAGTCTTCCAATCATACATTCCAACATCTTGTCCTGAACACGACCAAACTAGCCCACAAACCATGTCTCACGCAAAACACCAGACATTCCGCCCCTGTACCCACCGTAGCCATAGCAACGTTACCCAGACACCATGTCATGTCGTATGTATGCGAATCTAGCTCCTTGCGCGAGTCGAGGCATAGATCACGCGCATATCTCACATATCACATATCATGTAAGGCAGCGAGCAAGCAAGCAAAATATAAACGGGAATTGCAGATACAGCCTCCTATCTCGACGTGCTATGCTATGTATGGAGAGAAAACGCAACAATGTACATGAATAAAGCAAAGACGAAGCAAAGCATCGCGATTCTGCCGTGACCATAACTCGAGCAAGAAAACAGACGGAAGGAGTCACTTGATGAGGATCTTCAGACGGAGCAAATTCAGCAAATAATAGCCCTGACCTAGTAGTAGTAATTCCGTTTGCCCTTTCATTTCCCTTCCACCCTTCCCTTTCCTTCCCCTCTTCTCCCCTCATTCCCTCCCTTCACCCCTCCATTTTGTTTCCATGACTTTGGCAAGAGAACACCCGGTAAAATTCCACCTTTTTTGCCTCCTCTCGTCGCACCTTGTAGGCTGTCATACGGTTTTATCCTTGTGCGGGCCGACCTTCTGTGATTTGTCGATATAATGTGTGTGTATGTATGTGTGTTGTGCGCGCGTGTGAGTGTGAGCGTGAGTGAGTGTTTTAGTACAATTGACGATCGTGGCATCGTGAACAAGACCCAAATCCGACACCCGCTTTCATTCCAACGCCTTCAGAATGCAGTTTTACAAAATGTGTGAGTGAGAGTGTGTGTTGTGTTCAACAAAGAGTAACCCCCTTCGTTACAAGACGCCCCATGATTATGATTAGGTTTCACCAGAAGGAATTGTGCTTTGCAGATTCGTCATCTTCAGATCGCTCCAACGGGACCGGCGAAAGAGGTGATTCTAGGGGTCATCTTCTCCACCCGACATTCCAAATGACGTGAGCGATATCTCTGGCCGTGTTGACGGTGTCAATCACGCGACCTATTATTCCATCGTTGGCTTGCGTTTCGGCTTCGTCGTCTGGCATGAACATGCCCGACTCTGTTCGGTGCATACCAGCTCGCTGGCTTTGATTTTCTTCGGCTCTTAAGTCGCTAACGGAGATAGACCGATGGAGACTTGCTTGCCCTGGAAAGGTCTCGGTCGGATGGTCGACGCAAGTACTTGATTCGTCAGCCTTAAATGACCCATTCATCTTTTCGTCGATTTTGTGAGGGGAAAATACCCCCGATGGTTTGGATGCCCTCAAGGTCTCCTGGGATGGCGATGGTGATATCATCGGACTCTTCATGACGCCCGTGCTATGCTTGGTAGCGCTTTCGGGTGGTGCAGGAGAATCTGTTCTATATTTCAGAGTAGTCGATGGTAGCATCGCGATCGTCTTGCTTTCACAGTTGGCATGTGCAAGTGGCTTCTTCCGAATATAAATTGGTTTCTTCCCGGAATGAGTTTTCTTCATCATAATGGCGCCGTCATCGGAATCGCTGTCGTCACGGTTCCAGTAGGCGTCTAGTTCGTCGTCATCGTCGTCGTCGCCCTTAACGTCGACAGCGATGCATTGCTGAACTTGCTCGTCGAAATGAATATGTTTCCGCTCCACTGAAGGCGATGCTATACCTGATGTTGCCGTAGAGGGCACAAGGCTCGTGTTCTCCCTGCTCTTTCTGCGTTTGGAGAAGGGGAATGTGACAAAATCTGTGTGTGCACGGTATAGAATAGGACGACGTACTGCACTACTACCGCCCTTTTGCTGAGCCTGAACTGCGGCTGCGGCTTGCTTCACAAGCGATGAAGATGAGAGTGATTTTTGAAGCATAATTTCAGACATGGACCGCTTTTTAAGGATCGGCTTCTTGTGGAAGAAGGGATCCGATCTGGACAACGCCGCGCAGTTCTGTTCTGGGCTGTGAGGAAACATAGTGCGCTGGCGCGTCTGCAATGGTCCGTATAACCAAGTAACATCACAGTCTTTGAGCCTTGGTAAGTGTTAGTGTAAAGCCGACGAAAAGGAGCCATATGCAAATAAATACCAGTTCAGAGTCTCTGGAGATACGGTTTTCAGTCGGTATTTGGCCTTCATCCACGTTCTCCAGGACGCGTTTTCTAGCCGTGGCGCATTGGAAAATTCCCGTCTCTTGGATATTATATAGCGCCAAGACGACCAGATATCCTCTTCCTTCCAATTGTGTGACAAGTAGTCCACATGCTGCGTGGGGTGGTGTTTGACAGCCGAGTCATCTTCGGCGTGCTCTGGAGGCACTGGGGAGCCAGGGCGGGAAGTGCCAGCAGACGCATCGTCTTCAGCTGGTGAGATGGTGTACAAATCCTCTTCCTGGGGCTTTAATAGTTGAGGTTCTAAATCCTCCAGGTCATCCAAGGCGAAGTAGGGGTTGTCGCCATACTCCGACAAAAGAAGCGAGCTATGAGAATCGACAGTATCCTCCGCATCGTATGGACCGTCCAGAGATAAGCTGGTAGCAGGTGTTGAGATATAGGATTGATCACATTCACTATCGACGTGAAGTGCACTGGGGGGATGGGGGGCTAGATGACGGGCTAGAATCGGAGAGTGTGTCTATCGACTGGGAGCGGTAGTCCCCGCGAAAAAGCTGGTCTAGCCTCGATGTCGAGGCTGAGGTGTGGAAGCCCTGCGAGTGACTACTGCTGGAGAGAAACTTGGATTGTGAGCGCGACCGTCGCAGAGAGGTTGAGGAGAAGAGATCACTCTCCTCAGTAGAAAGGACCATGGTCATATTCGAAGCGGGATGGCGACACAAGAGTACAATGCATTCCTCCGACGCGGCCTCTTATAACAAGACGGCGCCCATCGACATCACAGCCTGGGGTCCAGGGCGCGGGTCGAGATCACGATCACGGACACTCAATACGGCGTACTGCGTGCGTACTGCGAAATATGAGGTGGCCGAGACGAGAATAAATGGCAGCAAGACGGTCCGTAGGTATGCGGTCCGGGTGGGAATCCGGGTGGGAATCGATGGCAGCAGGTACTCAAGCGCTCAAAGGTTTATGTACGTGACATGCCCCCGGGCGAGTATACAGTGCTGATAATGGCGGGCGAATGATTTCGGAGCAAAAGACTCAGGGATTTTGTGGCAAAGGCTAGACGTCCAGTCTTCCTGGGGTTTCTGGGGAGGTTACGAGATGGAATGTAACTCTTACACCACGCGCAGGCGGGGTGGTGGGCGAGAAGGTGGGTGGATTTTATAGTCCTGGGGGGGAGGTGAGGCGGCGGGATTGAGCAGCCGGGGAAAACGGTGGAGGGGAGAAGTCGAAGATGAAGATGAGAAAATGAGGGTGAGGGTGAGGATCAGGATGAGGATGAAGAAGTGGCAGGCGGGATTGTGGTGGTGACTCGAATGGACTGCAGGGTTCGTAAACGAGTTGACGGGCTAGTTAACGAGGTTTCGCAGCAAAACCTTAAGCGTGCCTCTTGGTAGAATCAGGGCAAGCGCGAGTAGTGCTGGGCAGGTGCTGGGAAGGGAAAGCGCACTGCACTAGGGACGGACTGTAGGTACACGTACGCTAGGGAGTACCTAGGTTAGTGCCCTTCTCAGGGCGGTTTTAGTGGAGGCACGAAGTAGCGTAGGTACGGGTGGTACACAGGGGAGGTGAGGTCAGGCAGAAGAGGGCACGGTAACTCAAGACGGTGCCTCGGTGCGAAAAAATAGGTACGAAGTGCTAATCCGTAGTGGTGGAGGTGGTAGCAGGTAATGGCAGGAAGAGGTGGTGGGTGCCCGTGGGTGGTGGGTGTGAGGCGAGTACCTAGAGGCAGAGGTAGCACCTGGAATCCGGGAGATCGGGAAGGCTGCAAGGGTTATTGGATGGGGGACCTCAGTTTTGGTGGGGCCCCACTTTCGGCGTAACGCTGCATGCTATAGGTACGTACCCAGGTACCTACCAGTGCAAGTGGCTCGTACCCTGTTATCCACACAGGGTGCCGGTACGTGGGCTAGAGTGCGAAGGACTTAGCGCACTTTGTGCCTAGACTAGTGGGATTACTTGCGCCTCTAGTGCAGGCATTCTAGGCATTCTAGGAAGCGTGGGCGCCCATTCCAGTGGACGGAGTCCCGGTAGGCTGCGTTCGAGTCTTCACCATGCGTTCACCATGCTGGTGAACCGCCATCTATTACGGAATATTGCCTGCACCGATCAAAACGTCGAGTCAAAGAGCTTAGTCGGCCCTCTGGAACTGGAATTCGATGGAATACGGAATGGTCGCCCGCCCTTCTACGTTGGGCATTCCGTCCTCATACGGCATAGAATGCCGCAACCAGCGGGCCGGCCGGTTGAAACAGAAGGTCTTGGCTGGGCTTACGGCTTACAGTATGCCCACCTACATATGGAGCGAAGTAATCATCTGGAACTGATCTGGTGTATTCCATGCTTCGTTAAGTCGACAAGGTGTATGCACGTCATTAAGGGACGCTTTTGCCATCCGGTAAATGAAGAGGTGCCCTCAGGAATGGCAATGTCCGTGTAAGGGAACGATGAGGACGGGGCGTCTCGATGACGAACCACGGGAGAACACAACACCATCATGGCATCTGCCGATGTAAGAATGTCAACATCGTGGACCGGAATACATAATCATGTACCTCCTATGATCACACAGGACAGGGACGAAGTAATTATTACTATCGTTAGTTGTCGACCCTGGTAATCCGTAAGAAGCAGTTCCTCCTTGTTTGGACAGTGGTTGCTCCGTGAAAACGATCGGCATCCTTACTGCAAACCACGCATGCGACGTTGCAGGCTGCATTGATAACTTGCCTGGTCTCGTTGTCAGCATCGAACAGTCTCTTGATACATACATGCTTACTTACCTGAACTCGGCGCAAACATCGACGGGACGACACAGGAATGAGACAGAAATCATTCATCATTCCTGCAGGGCGTTTGTATGTGCTCGTAATCGTACGCAGTCCGTTCCTCAGACACTTCGAAGGGAATACCTATTCGCCTGTCGGATGGCGGAATTGGGAATAGCTCATCACCAGGCCTGGTCATATGATCACTTCCACCATCTCCGTAGGTACCATGGGTTCTGCTTGTGCATGGAGGTACCCAATCCGTACGAGTACTCACACGGAATTGCCTCCGTTTGTTTTTGATACTGTCCTTTAAAGAGGGCCTCACCGCCGGGGTGTTCTCGTACTGTGGTGTACTTCGATCGTGGTTCGCACGCCTCAATGCGACCCCGAGACCTCTACCTGACTCGAAACATTTCAGTAAGTAATGCTACGCAGTCAGTACTTGGAGAATCTCGAGTCTGGAGTCGATGAATGAATGAATATGTCTGCCGTGACGCGTACAAATGCAGGAGGCGAGATGTCTGAATAATACTGATGTTTCTGGACGACCGTGAAACCTGCATCGAAGCTGTTGCGCAGCAAGAATTGCGCGTTGCATCGAGGGCAAGGCAAGGTTCAACCCGGATGCGAGCATGTACTCCGGACGGATTACGCATTACGGATGCTCAGAAACGGCACGAGTACCTTGGCATACCTCGGTAAATCTGCCTTACAGTACGAATTACTCCCGTGCGACCCTGACGAGGTGGTACACGCAAGTAGTCGTAGTCCGTCTCGTCCTGGACGGATCAGTGGTGTCCTGGATTACGGATTAAATAGAATTTGCATACCCCATGGGGCAACGGGCTTGCACTATTACCGGTGTGAAGGGACGGATACGGAGTACGTTTGGCCGTTCGCCACTAATGTACCTTCTCTTCGTAGCCTGCCTGAGGCGTGACCTTCCTACACTGCCTGCTTCTTTCCTTCTTCGTCGCTTCACGTGGTCCGATCCAAAAAAGCTCACGACGGGCCATCTCCGTTTGACTTGGTCTCCTCCCCATCTTGGCTCCATCTTGACTCTCCCATCTTGACTACGAGTACCTAATCTCATCCCTTCCTATCGTAGTCAGTCGGCCGAGTTCGCCTCCCCGCGACGCCGATTTGATCACATTCACCCGCTTTCCGTCAGCTTCTGTCCATCATTGGGCTGAACCTCGAAGCCGACATTAGCGCTGGTGTACTCGTATGTCTTTTTTTGTTTGTCTTGGTATGACGTTCACATCGCTCGGTTTCCAATTACAGTAAAGAGCCTCGAAACGGGCAAGCTGCTCTGCCCTGCTCTGCTCTGCCATGCCCTGTCCTGCTATGTATGCCCTGGCTGCATGACGAGATGGCAAGTCATGCAATCGCCAACCGGTCTCGACTGTTTGCCTACGAGTAGTCTGAGCTCATCATGCACATCCGGGCGATCATCTCTGACTGTCTGTCTAAGTACGGAATATTGCTCACTTCTCCTCATACCTGGTTAAGCCGTTTCTCCCAGATCTAACATAGATCCTTATGACCAGAGCTTGTCAGCCGAGCCATTGATGGATGAGGTGATGCTTACCCTCAACCAGGTCTCCGTAACGTAAGAACGGTCTAATAGATTTCGTCATTCAGATCTGCGGATCTCTCCATGACTGCTCAGATCTCTCGACGTTACTGCGTTCATAATCTCTCTTTGTTCTCACGAAGTCACGAAATCAACCTTGAACAACCAAAAGTGTGCACAGATTTGTCGTCGACCAGATCTCCATACGCAAACAACTACTTCGATTGGGTGCCTGACTGATCTAGACTCAGGACGAACAACAGAATGACATATCAGAGAAACGCCTTCAGTGAGTTGGATTATCACACAACAAGCTTCTTACACACCAACAAGAAACTGTTGGAGAGCCAACCCGGTAAGGGAAGATACTCCATGAGCCCATCAGCCGACAAGTTTCTAGATCCTGGGGAACCCGCCAATCGGCTCGACGCCATGCCATCTCCATCAGAGGCCTGCGAGTTGGGGTAGAATAGCCAACTCCCAACGTCTATTTGAAATAAAATACTAGGTTGACAGACAGACATACTTGGTACAGACAGGCCTCACCGATCCGGCGCCGGATTCGGCCGGTAAGAGTTGCATCTCGGGACCATGTTCGTTGGCCTCGTGGGTTCTCCTCATGAACGCAATTCGGTTCTTGACACGGTAAGTGCCGAAATGCATTGATGTTGCTGTTGTTGCAACGCCGTGTGCATCGATGAGACCCGGTCGTCACACATACGCCGTTCCGTCATCCAGCTATAACAGAGTCCTGTCACTCGCTTCACTTACATCATACCCATCAACTACCTATTATCTGTGTACCTGTTCAGTGCCAGAGAGGGGTGTCGATCAAGACCCAGGATGGGCGAATCGTTGCCCGGGAGGTGCAGGTTTCGCGGATCGTTCCCACCCTCACCCCCTTGCCTGCATCTTTATTACGTTACGTTTTTTATATCCCCGCGCCCGCACATTGCAGCTCTCTGTCGTCGCCCAATGATGTTGAGTTGGAGAAGCTCGTGGGTTGCATACTTTTAGATGGTCCTGCGTTATGAGGACTTCACATGACGGGACGTATCAATAGTCGCTAATCACACATTCCTAGGTTTATATGGGTTGCTATCGACGGTGCCCAGAGATGAGGCCGTCGTCGCAATTCAAGATATCTACTACATACTATACTATACTGCGTACTTCGTAGTTATGATATCTATTATTAGTCTCAGCAACAACAACTACGGAATACCATACCTGGCCAGAATCTTCTACTCGTATGTAAGTCAATGGACCAGACGCACGTCCACGACACCGAGGACTTCCCATTCACCCCCTTCAAAGGATCCCCATCCATCTGTCTATATTTACCCAATTCCGACGCCGGTCGCAAAGCAAAGCATGCTATGCATCGAGCATTGCTACCCATCAACCGACGAGTATCGTAACACTTGGGTAACAACAATAGTAATCCGGCCGTCAGTCAGTCCCGTAACTCCCAACTCCCCCAACATCTTTCTTCCCCCTCTGCTCTAACTATTACCCATTCACCCATGACATCCAAGCATGAAGCATATGGAGTTCGATGTCATGTATTCTGTATGTACCGCCACGTAACATGGTGGAGACCTCTACTCGCACATACCTTGCCTTACCTTGCCTCGACATGCCTACCGTCGCATCAGGAACGGAACCTATGAGATCATACCTACGGGCCTGAGAGGGGTTTTCTCTCTTTCCCTTCCTCATCCTTCGTCGTCATAATTTTTTTCGATATTCTAGAACAGATCAACAGTGTTGATCCTGCCTGGCTAAAAGTTCCCTACACTACGGATTATGCCGTGGGAAAAAAAAGTCTTTTTTTTCTTCATGCGTTACGTTGCGTCGCCCGTACCTGGCTTGGCCCGCCCGTCGGTCGGCCGGCTGCTTATCGACGCACCTAAGCTCGTCTCCCTAAGACCGCGGCTCGCGGCAGCTCTCCCGGCCTTTGATCTTTTGGTCTGGCTTGCCCGGACTTTTATCTCGCTCGGTGTCTTTTTCGGTTGAAATTTTTTTTTTTTCCTTCTCGTCGACCGCATGCGTTAATTTGGTTTGAGGCTCTGCTCTTCTACTTTAGAAATGTGACGGCGCGCATAAAAAAGGACGCGAAAAAGAGAGAGAGAGAGAGAAAAAAAGAAAAAAAAAGGAGCGAAGCATGGCTACGTAATGTTACTTGAATGATGGATCCCTCCCAGGAAAAGCGAACAGGGGTTATAATAAACCGCGGCTTAGCAGCAAAGCAGGCAGGCAGAAATTCTGCGCCGCTAGGTTTTTATTATAGCTCAGGCACGTATTAATGAACTCCGGATGACTTCATCGGCATCCATCCGTCCATGAGGCACGGCTTTTTCATTGCCTATACGGACTGGACAGACCTCACTCGTACGGAATACCTAACCTCACTCGTAACCTCACTCGTAATAGCATCTCAGTACTTGGACCTACTTTAGACCAATTTATATAAGAGCTATATTATGGATATCTATAGTAGTCTAAACGTCGACCTCCGCATCGCTACTAGACCCAGGCTCCATGTTCCTCGTAAACGGCGGCGCGAACGCAATCTCGGGCGGTATCCTGAAGGAGGCGCAGAACATGCGCTTGTTAGGCGCCACTGCTCTGATCTCGAGGACCTCGACGTGGCGGGGAATCTCGGGGTCGCCCAGCTTCATCTCGACCTTGAGCTCGTGCGAGACCATCTCGCAGACCTCCTGCAGCGGTCCGTCGCCCTCGCCGCGCGCCGCGAAGCAGTAGACGTGCACCATGGGGAGCTTCGTCTCCGTGTGCGGCTCGAACAGCTTCTCCTTGCCGACGTAGATGCCCATGAAGTGGCGCAGGAAAGTAATGGCCGAGGCCGGCAGGTTCATGACGAAGTGCGATATCGTCGGCGGGATGGGGACTTGCACGTGCTCGATCTTCTGGTGGCCGTTCTTCGTCTTGGGCTGCTTGACGTGCTTGACGGCGTATTTGCCCTTGGCGTTGGCCTCGAGGACCTGTCGGGCGGCCTTGGCGATGAATATCCGGCCGTCGTGGTTGTAGCCGCGGACGAATTGTTCGACCTAGTGATTGGTGAGTATATAGTCTTGAAACTAGGAGTTTCCATAGTCGCCATGCCGTACCTTGTTGCGCTCAACGTTTGTGAGAAGAGCCTTGTAACTCTCCGGGTTGTAGTCGTTCGCCCAAACAATAACACCCCTCTTACCGGCGGGGATAGCGAAGGGGCCAATACCAGCCATGAGATCGCAGACAACCTCGCCGGGCTTGAACAGCTCTACCATGCGTCTATGCTCGCCCTCCAGCTTACTATTCCAGTAAACCTTGCCGTAGTCGAAGCGGTACACACACTCGTTCTCGCGCGCGATAACATTCAGGTCGTCGTCGCCGGCCAGGACCTCGTAGGCGAACGTGCGGAACTCGGACTCGGTTCCAACGCCCGCGACCTTGTTGATGACGGTGCGCACACCGGGGTTCTTGTCCAGCAGCACCTCGGCGATCAGCTTCTTGTAGGGCAGGTATTCCTCGCGCAGGTTCAGGTGCGCGATGTGGCCCGCCAGGTTGAAGCCTGAGGGGATACCGTCTTGGTCGTCGCGCTGGTCCGGCGGGAGCAGGCACTTCATGACGTCGTCGTAGGTCCAGTAGGAGTAGTCGAGGGCCATGTCGTAGGGGAGGATGCGCAGCTCGCTGTTGTCCACGCCGTCGCGGAGGGCGGGGCTCCATGTGTCGGGCACTATACGTCCGGGATTCTAGTCAGATGATCATGCTATATCCCCGTGACTGGTTTACACCTTGGCGACAGCTATTCCGCTTACCTTCCGCCTGCACTTTCGGGTCCAGGAGCAAGCATCGTGCGCCCTGCGACGCCTGTGCCTGGTCCGGGTGCGGCACTACAGCCGCTAACCGCTCAACGGACAGGAGCGTCCGCTCCTTCTCCAGCTTCTTACGCCATTCGGCAATCTTTTGCTTATTGGCGACAGCCGCAGCGGCGAGCTTGACGGTCTTGTTGAAGAGCGACCGGTTCAGGACGCCGATCGTGTAGTTGACATTGGGCGGCCGGAAGAGGTTGTTCATGTCCTCCACGTTCTTGCGAGCCTGTATGAGCCGAGACGGAAGAGAGTACAGTGGTTAGCGGGGAAAGAGGGAACGGGGGTCAGTTCAGGGGGGCTTTTCGGCGATGAAGTGATGACATACGGCCATGGTACCAGCTGGGAAATTTTTGTTGCGCGGCTTCGGTTCATTATGGGGATTTAGTTCGCGAATCCCTGGACTGGACCTTTTTTCCCGGCAACCATGCGCGGGGCGGTTTTCGCGGTACGGATTACGGAAACGGGAATTGTGGAGTTTGGTGGATGTGTCTAACGTCTTTGTACGTAACGGAATGGAAGATCGAGCAAAACTTATTCCTGTCACTTTGAGGTCTCAGATACCTTTCCTGAACAATTAAAAACAAGTTATTGTGAGTATAGAGAACTTTGCAAATACTCAATCTTTAACCAGGTGCTGATCAATGTGCGTCATACCTCCAGTCGATGAGGCTGAGCCGTGACGGACTTACACCAGCTCAACTTCTACATGAGGCTATTCAGACCTCTCTACTTCGTACCGTGTGCTAACAAGTAACGTGTAGAAAAAAGAAAAAAAATATTTATTACTCATAAGCTATGCTCATTCTAACCAGAACCATGACTGGATTAAGCTGATCGAAGTAGGAACGGCTAGATGCCCCTAAGCTGAATGAACTCGTGAGGCAGCCAGGTAGGTAGAACACATGACCATATTGCTTTTCTCTTACATCATTTGTTCACAGACACGAGATGCTATCACTAGAATGGAATTCGAAGGAAAAGTATCTCTTCACTCGGAGAACATGACAATGTAGGTATCTATTCGCCACTTCATTGCAAACCCACAGGCTTTGAGACCAGTAGCGATGAAACAATGACTACCAGCTTCAGCCGTGACAGGTAATCGACCGACGATTCGTCATGCCACAACTCTTATGGGGACCCAACTCGTATCATATCTCCGTAAGCTAAGCATAAGCTCGTCTTCAGTGGCAATAACTGATAATGCCGATCTTGCCTTGACTGTCTTTCGAGTTGTACCTCTCATGGCAGATCGGTCAACGGCCATTTGAATATCTTGAAGTGACCTTTTCACTTGCTCAATACCCTGATAATGATGAGCCTGATCACATGACCTCGCCGAGAGCCAATATCGCCCCTTTTCCTATGCTGGGTCCACAATAAAGTCGCGGGGTCAGGAGTGACTGCCAGAGTCACTCCACGACTCAAAGTCATAGCTATAACCGTCCCGACGACGGCGTCGTGGTGCTAATGCGCGATACATCGCAGGCGATCCCTCACTACACATCACTCCTAGATGTATAAGTCAGAATGAGTGGGATAGCGGACGATCCAACATCCGCCAACGTTTTCTTGTATACTTCGAAGATAAAAGGGGTATCCATTCAACGCAGCTACTTGCTCGAATCCTAGTCGCAGACCTTTGTGCAGATTCGATGAGCTCTTTTGCTGACTTTATTTTCCTAGCCTAAATGTCGCATGCGCGTATTTTCGGAGGGCCTGAAGGAATAGCTGATATCCTACTCCTTGGCAATCAGGCGCGCAGTAAATCTCTGTCAGACGAATCGCCCATGGAGGGTAGCCCTGCAAGTCGACATAGGGCTCAAAAGAGATGAGTAGGTCCGGTTCGTGCATGACAGCTTCGGACAATTCGTTATCGATCACATCCATGGTAATATCCTGAGCTTGAATCTTGTCCGCCTGTACCATCTCGGTGAGCACTCTCGTAAGATCGACCATGGCTTCGCGACCGTCGTCCTCTGCTATAAGAACCAGGTCCAAGCCTTGGCGACTATGAGTCCGAATCGTAGGCGCAGCTCGAGCGAAAAGAGCTAGAGGAGGCGCCTGATGTTTGCCGAACCAAGTCTTCAGACGCTCAGTTACGCTGCGGTGTGTTTGTGTCATGTATCTTTTGAGTATACCTAACCGTCGCGAGTCAGTAATGGATAATTACACAGAGCTGGCGGGGGCATAATAGTACCTGTCCTCTCGTAGACGGAAAGCTGGGGGATACCAGCGGCAGCACACCATGCAGCCACCTCAGCGACTTCATTCACCAACTTCTCCAACGCATTTCCCTTTCCGCCATTTTCGAGAGTCAATATTATGCTCACATGGCTTGGCAACTTCTTCAGGGCGGCCACATCGCGAGCTATGTACTCAGGCGAGTTGTAGTGATGCTTGAGGATAGAGACGATGCGATTCGAGACGGCATGATAGGCGATGCGAATGCGAATATAAAGCGAGAAGATCGCATGGACAAATAGATAAAGAAGCGTGTAGAACTGGGCTTTGACGAATGATCTGATACCAAAGCGCGACGCCTTTTGTTTTCTGTCGCGACTGCTGCTTCTCTGGCGAACCGGCGCGGCAGGGAGATAGTTCTAGTATATCCTGTTAGCCACGAGCTGGCAATATGGAGTTCGCTAGATGGCGACCATGATAGCGGTGATATAATAGACAGAGATAAGGACCGACCTTGACTAGCTCCTCGCGTTGTTCGGCCGCGAGTTTCCTGTATCCAGATTTCTCGTCATCCCGATAGAGTCGGGTGTCTTTCGCTGAGAACGCCATATTTGTCCTTTTCCGCCCAGTCTCGTGTCAAATCAAACAAAAGATAAAAATCGGAAGATAAAGAACAGTCGCGCGAAATCCTGGGTCTTTGCGGCAGCGAGATGTTGTTGTCTTCCTCCGAGTCCCAAGCAGTATCAAACCAGCTCGACGCGCATTATCTCATAGACCGGATCGCCACGAATGATGGAGCTCGTTCGAAGCGCGGTGGCAATTGCGTCAGCTCCGTGATTACTCAATTGAGGAGAGGGATCGCCAATAACGAGTGTAGTAACACCAACCGACGGTTGGTTGCGCAGGGCGATCTATCGAGAAAGAGAGAGATTTCAAGAGAATGAATTCGAAGTGACAATTTGGTGGAACAGGAAGATGCAGCTGGAGCTTACAGGTAACAATCGGTCATGTCTAAGAATCGGTATAGTTGGATACTCTAGGCTATATGCATCGTGAATCTAGATATGCACGTATACTAACTAATGCCACTATGATGCATAGAAGCTGAAAAGCACAGTACGGACAGATACTTTCAAGTGCTCGGTACCACAGTGATGCAGCCGGTAACGCCGAGGTACCGTTACTTCAGCCAGCGATGCCGTCACCTCCTAGTGAAGGAAGGAGCAACATCATTGGCCTTGCTATTTCGCTACCTACATCATACCTGTACACTCTTAACACCTCCAAGTACCTGCTTTCTCTCGTCGACAACCTCTAATAATAGCAGCACCCGACATCGACCTCGACTCGATCCCCTCACAGAAAACGACGAACCGATCCTTTCTCCTAATTCATGCGAACCAAGTCTGCACCGAAGCCACCGGATCGCTACCACCATCGTCACCGCGCCCATCCGCGTTGTTCACCCTTCCCTCCTCCATGGTGCTGGTGGCATCGGCCAGAGTGACATAATCGATCTGATGGACACGACAGGATCAGGGTCGCGAACCCTCTTCGGGAGGGGTCCCAGCTTTACTCTCGAGGACTTTTCGAACAAGGACTTCATCGTTCGCGATTTCGTCGAGAGCCTCGCTGAAAATGCGGTCTCCCAAAACCGACGGCCCGGCGCTCCCCAGCAAGCGTTCGACCCGAAACCTCTGATCCGAGCTTTTGAGAGTAAAGACACCACCTCCGATGTGATCTTTGCACTGGAGATGCGCTGCTGACACATGTGTTTCTTATTTCAGATGCGCTGGAAGGACTCGGCAGCCTGTCCGAGGAATTACAAGGGAAAGAGTCGGAACTCCTGACGCAAGTCAGACGCGCCGAGGTCCAACATGACCAGACCCTCGATACTCTCGGCAGCAAACTCGACCAGTCGATCACCCAGTTCGAAGCCCTCGATATTTCGCTTAATAGTCCGAATACCAATGAAAGGGGCGGTCGCGAGGAAGCAGACGGTAACATCGCCGTGCAGATCGGCGAGAAGCTCGAGGAACTGGATCGGAAGCGGAGGCGGGCCTTAGACGCCAACTTCTTAATACACTGCTGGCGCCAAGTCAGCGAGACCGGCGAATTGACCTCTCTTCAGGACATTCAGCGTCAGGTCGGATCAGAGAACAAGGTTCGATGTGCTGTCATTGCGCAGCAGTTAATGCGGATCAGTCAGAGGCTGGACCCGGCATCGTGGAATCAGAGTAATGGCTTCCAGCGGAATAGCGGCAACACTAACGGTGCCCGCGGCGCTGAAGTATCACATAACACTCGCGTGATATTAGAGAAGTTTTGCGAGAGCCTCGAACAGGACTTGCTGAAGCAGTTCAACAACAGCTACCGGAAACAAAACTTCGACGATATGATGGAATGCGCTAAAGTGCTGCATGACTTCAATGGAGGCGCCAGTGTCATAGCTGTATTTGTCAACCAACATCAGTTCTTCATCGATCGAGACCAGCTCATCACGGACGAGGTCATGGCGGATGGAGATACCTGGGACCAACTCGCCGATCCCGATGCGGAACCCCCTGGCGTCGAACCTAGTCTGCAGTCACTGATTGATGAAGTCCGAATTATCATGCAGGAAGAGTCCTTTATCATCAAACGGGCTTTCCCATACTATGAGATGGTCTTGATCAAATTCATCCAACGAGTATTCCAACAGTCGATCCAACAGAGGCTTGAGACGGTGCTGGAGAAAGCTAGCACTATTTCGTCTCTTGCTTTCCTACGGTCGCTCCATTCCTCCCGCATTTATATCGGTGCCCTAGTGGAAGACCTGAAGTCTCATGGCTTGACTGAACATCCCGACCCATGTTCGCCACAAATTGCCCAGACTCTTGAACAGCAGATGGAAGAGCTATTCGTCCCCTATATCATGGGCAATTCATATATTGACCGAGAAAAGAGAAGTTTGGAGGAGCTCTTCAACTCCCTACTCTTCCGGTTTAACATTTATCACTCCAGAAGGAAGAAGGCCCCGACTGGATTATTAGCCTCATTAGCACAACGAACGAATCAGTTAATGGAATCTGCCAAGGACTCTTACCTGGAAAGACTCGAATCTTCGGACCTGACACCAACCCAAAAGGCCATGATGTTGCGAGTTGCCAGGGTACAAGAGACTGACAAGAATAAGAACGAGATTGAGGTTTCTGAAGAGGAAGGAAACCTATCGACTGCTAATGCTAGAAGAATGATGACCTGGCTGGCAGAGAGTGTGCGACGGACGCTCGAGCTAGGAAGTCCCAACGATACACCCAAGGACGTTGCCATTCTGCTTAATCTCCTCATGACGAATATGGGCGTTTATGTTGAGACAGCATTGGATGCGGCCCTAGAGCGAGCTACATCGCAGGAAAATGTGAAGACAGAACCGGACCTATCCTATCTGCCCTCACTCCGGCCGGCGGCCAATATTACAAGCATGATGTCTCGTTTCATTACGACTGTTTTGATTCGGTTGGCAGAGTCGAACACGACTGTAAGACGCAATATGGAGGCGCAGTCGAAAGTCGGCATCGAGGCTATCGAGAAGAAACTGAACAGCGTCATGAAGAGCACCATGGATGTTATTATCAACTGGGTTACCAAGTCTCTCACGCAGCAAAAGAAACTCGATTTCCTCCCCAAGGACGAGCTCGATCTCGTGGAATCCCTCCAGACTTCCACATGCACATCCATCTGCCTCTTCCTCTCCCGCTTCACCGCTATCCTTGGCCAAGCCATCGACGGCCAGAACCTGGACGCCTTCAGCAGTGAGCTTGCGCTCTCCATCCAACGCCTCCTATTCGAGCACTTCAAGAAATTCAAGGTCAACGCCACGGGTGGTCTCATGGTGACCAAGGACATCACGAAATACGTCGCAACCCTCAAGGAATGGCCGCTCAACAAGGACGTGGAGGCACCCGTCGAGCTCCTCACAGAGATCGGATACCTCTTCATCATCGGCCCCGAGGCACTCCGCGAGCGCTCGAGGAACCTCGCCACGGGCACCGGCCCTTCGACGAAGAAGCTTACGAAACCGGATTTCAAGGCCTTTATCCAAAGCCGTGATGATGCGAAGAGCATTGGGGTTCAGAGTGTCCTCACGGGTCTTTGAGTAGTGGACGGCGAGTGAGTGATGATAGGATTAGGAGTGTGTGTCTCTTGTTGTTTCTAATTACCTGGCTGGTTTACTTTTGTAAACCTCCTATACATAACTATTGAGACAAGACAGAGACAGAGATACCATAAAGTAATAATTTTTTTCCTTGCTCCTTCCTTTCTGTGCCTCCGCGTAGCTATCTTACCATGGAACTGGCGCTGCTATCCTTACTCGCGGCCTACATTTTCAGCTCCGATCAAACTTGCCAATAAGATCGATTGCCCTGGAAATCCATCCTCTCACTAAATATATATGTATACACCCCCTTCTCGTTAGTAATATCTAAGAGTCAAGACGACCGACCGATGCTACGGTACTACCGATCTTTATCTGAGGGGAAGGGGGATTAAAGGCCTCACTATCTTTCACAGCCCACGTGCGTAATACCAGATGAATAGTAGTAGCAATCTGTATGTATGTATGTAGATATACGTACGTATCAAGTAGGTTGGTGGTCAGGCAAGACTCCTGAGTCCTAACATGGCCTACTATACTAATACAGTCGCTTTTCTCAACCCAGACTGACTGGTCTTTCGTATCCTCTTTACTACAGCAGCAGTGCGTGAGTGACTTCACCTCACCTCACTCAGCTCTTCCTCCTCTCCTCTTCCCCAGAGATAACCTCGACCTAGGTAATAATAAAGCCCACCCACACACACACATACATACACCACCGCACACCAGCACCGCACCCCCTTTCCCCGCAGAGCCCGTTCGTTAGCGGCAGTCCTTTTTTCTTTTTTTTCTCAGAAAAAACGATCCTACCTCCTACGCCCTCCTCACCATCAATACAAAAAATAAAACAGATCTCGCACGCACGCAACGACCTCCCTACACATGTTTTAAGGCACCTACCCTCAAGCAAATACAAACAGCCGTTGGTCCCGGGGAAAAGATATCAGGTTATTCTCTCTTTTTTGGTGTGTTGTCAAATAAAGCTTTCATCACTTCCTCTCTTTCGTATTAGAAGTTAATAACCTCTCTCTTCTTCTTATCTTTCTCTTTCTCTCATTCATAAATACACACAAAATGATTTCAGGTTTCTCGTTCCCTTGGATGTTTTCCGTTTCAGCACCAGTTTCCCTGACTAAGGGAAAGCAGGCCGGCAATGCAGTCCATGTCCGGGCGTTTGCTAGGTGAGACCTCACCGCGCATGAAGCGCTCGACTTCGTCATCACGCCTTATGTCTCGCGAGTATCTCTGGTTTTTGTCATAGGTCGTGTTCTCGCTGTCCTCGTAAATCGAAAGTCGAGACTCGCCTGCCTTGCGCATGCGCGGGCCCGGACTGGGTATGGTGTTGGCACGGTTCAGATGACGGTGTTTCATGTCCGTGGAGTCGTTCAGAAATAGTCGCTTGGTCGGGGTGTCCTGGTCGCCGAAAACACGTCCGATGCGCCGCGAGTTCTTAGAGAATGCCGCTCCCTCTTTCATCTCAGGTTCCAGTGGCGGTAAACGACGTCGACGATCGCGGTTTCCATCCTCGTCCGGGTTCCAGTTCTCCTTGTCCGAGTCATTCGCGGCGGTGAGAATGAAGTGGTGGCCCTGCTTCCGCTTCTTCTTCTCGGGCTCGGCGCCATATTCGCCTCTTTCCATATTCGCCACTTTCTCCGAGGCCTCAATAGCAACGTAACGAGCAATGGGAGATGATATCTTCCCACGCCCAGGCTTTTTGTCCAGGTGCATGCGTGGTGTGCCCAACGTATTGCGTTTGTTTGAATTGACCTGTAACGCTCCTGGCTGAGAAGGAGACTGTGAGTGCGAACGGTACCCATGAATCAAGTTGCTCAGACTTGCGGAGCTACTTGATGATCGCATTAGGCTGATAGCGGCAACAGCGGATCCCGAGGCTTCGTTTTCGGCCTGTCGTGTCAGTTCATCGCGCGTATCAGCCTCACAGCACGATTCCCAGGCATGGACATCGCGAGATCGACCACGGGCGAACTGCGGTGGGAAAGGGGCCCCGAGGTTTTTCGTGAGCGTGGAAATCGGTGGTAGCGTAATTGCAGATAATGAACTTCGGCTGCGCGGCAGAGTGCGGCCGCTGAATACCGGAGGCAGAGTCTCCGAATTAAGGGGCTGCGGAGCCATACGAGGCGGTGACGGCTGAGCGGATATTACCTCCGCTTTGCCATCTAATGAAAGAGACAGCCGAAGAGAGGACGACGATGTTGATGACGGTTGTAACAGAGAGGACGAGTTCTCAGCAGCAGATGATGTCGTAGATGAAAACGAATTAAGCCTGCTATTCCGAAGACCAACACGCGAGTCTGACAAGCGTCGAGTATCCCACCCGAACCTTGACGAATCATCAGTGGACCTTTCGGAAATAGGGGGCACCATGAGAGCACCTCCAGTCGACCATCTGTTTGACGCGTATCCGGTTGACGGTGCTGGGACCGCAGGGCGAGGAACATGAGACTCGGTCTCGACCGCTACTGCTCGCGTCGGTGAAGGCTCAGAGTCAGACGGTGCGTGCTTGGCTTCAAAGTCCGTGTTCACATCAGTAACAGGCTTCGGAGCCTCAGCAACCTGGGGAGATGCAGGCTGAGAAGTCTGCTGAGAGCATAAGCCGTCAGGGCTTAGTGAATGTCTTCCCATGTCTGCAGTCGCCGGCGAGTCGGCGGGTGATCCCTGAAGCATCTCAGCAGCATCTGGCAACGCAACGGGAGCAGGAACCGGCTCGAGGGACGAAGGCCTCGGGTCAGTGGACAACACACGCATGCCATTCCCGTATCGCAGAGCCTCGATCTCCTGGGGGGGGAGGGGGCGAGACTTCCTACGGTCATTCTGTCGACGGTTCTGGAACCAGATCTATTTTTTTTTGTGCGGCAGAGTCAGCACCAGCTCCAGCTAGCCTCATTCTCCTGAATCGGCTCGTGCACGCCTCGTCACGCCCAGACGCCCATGCTTTACTGACCTGTACTTCCTTCTCGTTCAGCGAAACGCGCTTTACGATGTCGAGACGCGCTGCCTTGTCCGGCTTCGGGTTCGTGCTGTAGGCCGTTTCGAGAATGGTTTTATCCTGGGAACTAGACAGAATCACGGGCCAATTGTCAGTCAATTGAGCTACAAGCGAAGCACGCCGACGTCCAGTTCCCGTCGTGTCTGCCCCGTGGAGTGTTTTTTTTATCACTGTACACACGTGGTCCGCTTCCGCTTCCCCTTGGGGTGCTTCTCGCTCTCAGATTTCTGGTTCGGGAATGGCGTCTCCAGCCGGAATGAGGACTCGAAACATAAGGCGGAATTGTCGGAGTTGCTGGACTGGGAGTTGCTGAAGGAGTGGTCGTTTCGATCGCGGGAGGGCGACGGCGTGGACGCGGTTGGCACCGACATGATGCTAGTTTTTATTTTAGGAGGGCCGGTCGGGACGAGAAGGATGGCTTTTAGTTGATGGTAAAAAACATGATCCAATCCGTGCAGTAAAAAGAGACGATTGAATCGGAAAAATGATCCAGATAATATCAATAATGAAAGGAGGCGAATATGTTTTTGCTTGTGTATTACCTTTTTCGCTTTTTCAGAAGTTCACGATGATGTTTTTTTTTTTTTTTTTTGTTCGAAGGGACTCGCAAATTGGGAGTCGGGGCAGGTGCGAAGAAGGGGATAATCGCGAAATGAGGACTTTCGGCGGGAAAGAGTGGGTGTTATTATGGAAGGAATGGGGCTGGGGTCTATATTGGCTGGTGGAGACGGCTGTTCTTTCTCTCACTCGTCTCGCTCTTTCTCTCGTTCCTTAAGCGTGTCATGCCGGCTCCACACCGTACCTTCCTTAGCATCGCGTCTCTCTCTGGCTCTCTCCTGCAAAAAGCCCTTTGCGTGCTTAGCGCGACGCGGGCCAATCACGTCCCGCCTGTCTATCCGAAAAGGGAAACATATTGATTATTTACTTTCGAGCGATGCGTTTCCCGGTCGCCCCGCTTTTATTGTTTTTTTCTGTTTTTCTCTATGGCGCGGCTGGCCAAGCGTGTCTGTCTAACGGTTAAGGTTGTTTAAGAGCTTGCTTGGTACGTAAATAGATTGATTGATTGAACCGAGGTCGATGACGATGATTGGGATTGTGCACTTTATTACTCAGAGACATGTTTACACCATAACAATGCATGTATGTATGTACATCCATTATCACTGCACGACCCTCATTCGTGTCAATAACAACTTATTCTGTCTACATGCCTCCTTCGTGTCACTCGACCTGTTAACGCCGAGAAAGAAGAGAGATGGTGACTCTGGACTGCCAGCCCTACGGCGCGCAGGCATGTGCCGAAATGATTATGACATCTGATATATGCAGCTCACCCCCAATGGGAGTCGCTCTATAACCCTTTAATTAGATCTGTTGAGATTTGTTTCAAACCCTTACCTGCTCCCTTCTTCGAGAAGGCTTGTGAGTCGTTGACTTAAGTATGTGACGGCTACTCTATAATTTATATCTGATTACTCGTCCTACATTAACACATACCCATGATACAAAATAAATAACGATTGGCATCTCAACTCATGTGTGATTCAGCAAAGTGATTAATAGCCGGATTCAGAGCAACTGGTTCTTTGGATAAACACTCATGGCCACGAGCTTCGTCTAATCCTTTAACCTCACAATGCATTCGTAAGCAGCGGAATTCTCTCCTTCGGTGAAGAGTTCCGTAAGTAAAGTGAGGGGAAGACGACAGAGATGCTACATACATACTCATCCTTACCCAAAGCATCATTACTACCACCTTCCTTGCTCAGCTTGGTTCTGGAACGGATCTGCGTGCTTCCGTATTATCGTACAACTCCACTCCATAAACGTACATGAGCTCAATTTAACCTATGTAATAGCAGACCCTGGAGCTTACCAGGAGGTATCATCGAGGGATGGAGTGTGGATGTAATGCAGGTTAGGAGAAAGAGAGAATTTCACTTCATACACAGGGCCGAGAGTGATTGACAACGTGATTAGAATGTCCGAAAACATTCGATTCTTCAAATCATCCATGCTGTTTATCTGTACAGCAATCTATCGACCGGTTCAAAGGAAGCATAGCGATACAAGGGTGCATGACCGCCCACAACACTTGGATAGACACCCTGAGTGCTGATACACGAGGATACAATGCGAAGTTCAACATAGGCACTGATGAACATCAGGCCAGAAATAGCCTTGCCGTAAAAACAGAATTCTCCCCGCCACCGAGTACATTGCCCATTATAGGAACCTCTGTCCGGAGCCTGACGCCTGAACTCCTTGGCTAAAAAGCAAATGAAGCACAGATGTGAATCTGTGCTCAGTACACAACTCTATGTCTAATGGCCTACAGCCCTAAGAGACTCATCTGTCGCCCAAGCGGGCTCGCAGCAATGCTGCCGTCTTCGCTGGCATGGTAGGCCGAATCTGTATCGATATCCCATTCGGGCTCTTCGTCGTCTTTGTTGGATGTGTCCTGGCCACTCTTGCTCTCAAAACCCTTCTGCGTAGCCACCCGGGTGTTCCACTGCAGTGTTCTGGATACACTGTCGAACCATTCGGTGTCGGTACGCATGATCGTAGGGAAGGGATACTGCGAGGCCATGATGGTGACGCAATCGCCTGGTCTCAGCTCGAGTCGTCCCTTGCCATCAAAAGCACAATACGCCGTAGCCCGGGAGTTGTGTGGAACTGATACACGGAGAAGCATGGTGTCGCTGAGCACCATGGGTCGGAACGATAGCGTATGGGGACAGATAGGTGTAAGCAGAATAGCGGGGATATCAGGGTGAACGAGGGCTCCTCCGGCAGAAAGGGAGTAGGCCGTTGATCCTATTAACACGTTAGTGATTTATATACACGATAGAAAGAATCACAGTGAACATACCTGTTGGGGTGGAAAATATGCACCCGTCGGCTTGAACAACAGTCAAGGGCTCATTATTTCCATAGAGTTCCAGATTGGAGACGTAAGGGGATGGGCCGCGATCAATCACGAGTTCGTTGAGCACCTCAAACTGCTCGCCTTTCTCTGTCTCGCCCTCCGTTGCGCCGTCTCGATAAACAGTACAAGTGAACCGCATGCGCAGGTTAACACGCATTCCTTCGTCGCCCATGATTCGGTTGAGATGCTGCTTATACTTCGCAAACTCGAATGTGGTCAGAAAACCGAGGCTACCCAGGCTGAACGAGATGACCGGAGGAACAATTCTTTGGAATAGCCAGGACGTGTACAGTACTGTGCCGTCGCCGCCAAGTGTACAGACTAAGTCGAACTTCTCCGGGCGGCTCCAGCAGAGGTCGGGGGTCCAATAGTGAAGCATCGATAGAAAACGAGGATCATCGTCTGTAATGCTAGAGGCACAAAACCGTTTCGAGTGTCTCAGCTTGGCGTCAACATAGACGTTGACCCCGACATCTGAGCCATAACGCGGCGTTTTAATCAACCACGTCGCCAACTCTCTAGTCAAATGAACGAGCTCATTATCGCGGGCTTTCGTAATGATCATAACATTCCGGACTGCCTGGCGAATAGGCTTACGCTGCAACTGTCTAGAGACCTCTCGTACTCCTGTAGCGGTTCGCACGAGGTGAGAATGCGACGACCAGTCGTCGTTCTGAATTTCTTCAAGAACCCTGTTGAAATCGACGGCATCCTCGAAGCGATTATGGTAGAAACAAGGCGAACGTAAAGAATGGGCGGCAATAGTGGGATTCGAGGTCTGACGGGCTAGTTCGCTGAGCGCATTAGCGAGCCTCTGGGGGGATGCAGAGGTGGAAGGCTGCATGTCGACGGCGGATCGTGCAGGCATCATGCTGCTTAGCGAGAGGGACTCTGGTTTGCTATGGTGACTTCTGACTCCAGTGTCCGAGGCGTCGGTCATGGCCTGTCGGGAAACAATTGACTCTAGGGAGAGGGACTTCGTCTGGCGGTTAGACGACCTGGGAATAGAACCGAGGTCGAGGGAATCGAAGCTTATCAAGCCGCCAGCAGCATGCTCAGGCTGTGGGGGCCCCTGATCATCATCGTGGGTAGGGGTAGCAGTGGTTATATCCGGGAGAGCTGTGGTGGTGGGTGAAGAAGTAGTATCGGAGGGAGTGCAGGATGGAGACTGGGAGGATATACAGCCGTCAGCAGAAGTGAAAGCCAGCCGGGGATTGTTGCTGATCAGGGCAAGACGGGGACAGGCAGGGTGTACCTCTATTGACGTATGGGCGTGCGTCTGGGAACAAGTCGCAGTGGTAGGGGGGTTGCAAGTGGTGGGAGTGGAGCTAGATCCACTGCGTTCGGTAGAAGCGGCCGCGGTGGGAGAGGTTCCCGAGACCGCAGCTGTACCTTGGGCACCAGCCATCTCGAGCGCGGTATTCGGATATGGAGGTATCCTTTACGTCACGGCTACTTGGATAGGGAAGTTCAAAGAGGAAGTGGGGAAGAAGGAATCCCCGAGTGTCCCCCCAGTTTCAGCAAAGCCGATTGTAGGTGCCTGTGCCTGTGCCTGTGCCTGTGCCTGTGCCTGTAAATTTATAGCGTCTCAGGGCGTCTCAGAGCGCTACAACTCCGTACAGGTGTTCCGCAATCCGCACAGCTGTTGAAGATTTCCCAGAGCGCTGGTTCTCTCTCCAACTCCCGCTGGGTTACGCCGCAGACCAGCTAATTAAGCGATGCTTCTCTGTGCGAAATCAATTGCGTTCACCTGAGAGCGCTACGTTGATGTGTAACGCTGGCCGTCCAGGTTTGGGACTATCGTTACGCCGCAGCTCAGCTCGCGCACACGCCCCGGCGTCTTGATGATGGCCTGCTTGTCAGAGATCAGTCAGCGAAGTGGTATTCTCCAAAGTCGAGATCCGAATCGGCGCGGATTCGACTTTACCCTATCATCTGACACAGAAGAGCGGATAGATCACCCGCCTTAATTAGAAGCACTTACGATAATATCACCCAGATTAATATAGAATGGCTTGGCCGCCCTATTTCAGCTGACCGTTCCGGGGCTCTCCTTACTATTGGTGGTGCTGATAGACGAAGAAGCCAGATTCGTTCTCGATCGCCGTGAGCGACGGATTGCGGAGGGTGTGAGTTTGAGTGAGTTGGTTTTGCCAGATGATTTTGAAAACAGAAAAGGAAGAAAAAGAAGAGATGAGTTCCGTCCCCTCAGACGAAAGTGCACAGGTGATGCTTTAAGAGGTACTCGTACGTCGTGCGAATCGACGTTTTAAACGGCTTGGCAGTTGCAAACCGTCCTGTGAGATGTGAATGAATGTGCGTCGGAAATTGAAAACCAACGGGGACTTCGTCTGCTGACGTCGACGGGTTTATAAGAAACGAAAAGAGGTAAAAAGAGGTAAAAAGAAGTAAAAAGAAGTGTGGCTCTGCAGGAACACCAACTTTAAACCGCGAAGCGGGAGTTTTGGCTTTCAAAGAAAAAGAAGAAGAAAAAGGAAAAAGACAATAAAACAACGCAACAATGGTCTTTGTGATCGAAACAATGCGCACAGCACACGCTGAATCCGTTGTTGAGCGGGAGAAAGACAGAATGGTGAAAGGCGTTCGAACAACAATAATACCGGACTACCGAAATGCGATGCCGACGAGGTGACGCAGAGGATCGCACAGCCAGGTAATCTCCAGGGTAACTGGCGCGATGTTCAGCTCGCTACTTATGGAAGGAGCCTGGGGACTTTACGTACGATATGAATCGTGAGTAAACAAACTGATAATACCTACTAGAGAGAAAACTGAGGAGGCAGGACGGTGACGGAGGCTTTGCGACGGGCAGTCGATTTCTCATCAAGCAAGAGCCAAAACTCGGGGACTCCTCCCGTAGCCGGAAATAGGTAGCATTTGCGCCGAGGAACATGCTGGTAAGGATCCACAGCAGCGTTCAGGTCGCGTTCAGGTTGCCTTCTCCATATTTTCGGTCTTCATTCGGATTGGATCATGGACGGCTTCTTAAGTTCTTTCTGCTTCGAACGTGGACGGGGGGTCATCATCAGAAGGGGAAAACGCCGGGGAGGACAGGGTGCAGACAATCAACAGATAAGTGGAAGTAACGGGTTGAAATCCTGTTCATCTCTCCAGTTCTTCCCCGAAACTCATCTCGTCAGGACTCTCCCAACAAGTTGGCTCTCATGGTCGGCAAGTGAGTCGCATGACGACACCCTGGAGATTCGTGCCATTCGTGCCACTCCAATGATGCCGGACTTGTGGCGACACACGCTGCAAGACCAAATAAAAGACTGCAAAAATAGCAAAACAAGCGACGCATTTGCATTTGCATATGCTGCCGTGATAACGTGATACGGAATACAAATCAATCATATTCTTTCTTTCTTTCTTCCTTTCTAATCGAGTGGACCGCCTCGGACAGACAATCCCCATACATGCTTCTTCTTCTTCCAGTGCTTGGTCTGTCAGGTCTTTGCCCCCGACTTGGTGCTATATGACTTTCATGACGACTTTCAGGGGTTGTACCGCCCTGTTTCTCGGTATATCCCTTCTATAAAGAAATCGTATCACATCGTCCTGCAGGCTCTGCGTGGTCGGCGCTGTCGCAATAAATCCGAAGATATACGGAGCCCGCATGAAAACAATCTTAGGAATGGCAACTTCTGGCTCCACTCCAGTGATTGGCGACGACCCGGTGAAACACAACCTACATATTCGCCATAAAGTAGCAAATCGGCAAGCTTAACCACGGGCTCGTGACTACCACCAAGTCCACCCGTATCTATGGCAGCAGGTGGGGAGCCGGTATCTTGTCGTCCAAGGGCTACGCTCCGAACCAAGACGCCCTATCGTGAGTATGGAAGTCATTATCAATTATGACCCTCCCATGGATGTTCATTGTCCCCATCAATGCACGTATAAGCCGATGATAAGAGCCAGCTGGCATCGTAGGGTGCGCATTTTCTCGGGGGTTTCGCGGTGAGTATCCAAAGCGCAGACATAGTCGCACAGATACTACTCGTAGTGCTCCTGAACACAGACCGGTTTTAGCTATGTCTGCTGCTTATACTAACCCAGCTCATGCCCAACATAGATCTGCGGCAGTCTTCTGCTGGACAACAGACCGCAAGAAGCGCTTCAAGTCAGTGGCGGTGGGTTGTCCCTCATCCATCACTGTGTTATCTTCAGCGTCTGCAGTTGTTTCCGTGCAACATTGGCTATAGCACTTGCTATAGACCTCGTCCCAGTCCTTCATAGTAAAAGACCCCTCGCTCTCGGCGAGCACCAATTCGTTGTAAGACGTGAAGGCAAAAACATGGAAGGACTGAGACTGGTGAATCTGTCGCACCGTCGGGTTGGTAACGAGCTTTCGGTTACCATTTTCCAGCATGATGGCAAGGGATGTAGAAGTAAGATAGGATGTCATGGGAAGCGAAGCCGAGAGCAGGGAGAGGATCGCCGTGTGCAAGAGAGCGGGAAGGATAGCGAGGTTCTGAATAAGTGAAGGTGGTCAGCGGCGTTTCACGTTGGTTTGGGCTTGTCACAGAACAATGCGCACCGTATTGGCTTGTACGAGCTTGCCATTGATGTATTCGTTCTCGGGAGCAACAGTAATCTGCAGTATGATCTGGATGAGTGTTCGTGGGAAGTGGTTGACGAGGATGACCTGGCGCAACGTCGACTGCAGGAGAGACTCGAGATGGCGTTCCCTGGTTCCTATTTCTGAAGTCAGATCACCATCATATCACAGAGAAACTAGAAATTTGATGCATCTAGCTTACCTCCTACACCAGCAGCAGGTCGCACGATCACGTCGACCAAGGCCTCCTCTGGGAGCTCATCGCGTTTCGGTGCCTCGAGAGGGCCGTTTACTGCGCCGACAACGGTGTATCCTGCGTAGGAGTAGGTCGCGGAGCCGTCTGTCTTGTGAAGATGCGCCAACAGCGCTTCCGGTTCAGATAGCACAGCCATAATTTTGCCAATAGTTTCGTAGATGCTGGAATTCGAGTCGCCTTGGTAGAACCGCGATTCACCGGCAGCTTCAAGTAAGTGGGCAGTGGGTGATACGGAATAAATTTCAGGATAAATTTCAGAATGATTTCACATGGCTTCGAAACCTTGCGGGACTTGCCCCTCCCATGACCGGTACAAGTAATTAGGCCGGCCATGCAGGTGCTAGCCAAACGATGACCTGCTGCAGCCAACTGCACCGACCGTGTAAGGACCCCACTTTACTCAGCACGCACTGGGGCTCACCTGGCAAACACTGCACACGCTAGAGCTTCAAGCAGGCACTCGTACGCAGGGGAAGGTGCTTTACGAACTTCACGTCATACCTACTTGTACATCTCTAGATCGATCTTCAATTCTGACCAACTTCAACTCTACAAACTCATTCAACCTCTCAACTTCAGTTCTCCGTCCTTCTCAACAACCTGGTAACTCTTCCACCTAATCACTTCCGCCACGATTCCGGTTCTACCCGCGCAATACATAATTCCAAGGCGAAACTTGGACGAATTAGATCCCCGCGCCAAGAGGACTTCGAGATCATTCGACCCTCCAAGACCATGGCCACCCCTCAAGAGCAAGCAGCCTCGATTCCGAACCTGAAGGACAGAATACCCAAGCTAGAGCCCAGGAAACGACGACAAGCGCCTGAAAACCGTATACCTTTACCAGAGACTCCTTCTCTACCTTCGCCTCCAGAGACCCAGACGCTGTCCTTCCAGGTGCCCAGTCGCCGCATCTTATCCACGAAAGACCATGACTTATTCCTCGCATCGCCAACACACAATCTAATTGTAGCATTCATATTCGGTCTCTCAGACGCCGTTGTAGACACGCCCATCTCCGCCGTCAAAGATGTCGACTGCAGCGAATCCGTGAAGACCATCGTCGGCATCCTCGACGAAGCCGAAGCCCTAGTCCAGGCAACGCCGCCCGACGAAGCAGGGGGCTCACGATTCGGCAACAAGGTCTTCCGCGACTTTCTTGATAAGATCAAAGCAGCCAGCAATGCGTGGCACCAGAAACTTGGCCTTCCCTCGCCGGAGGCCATCGCAGAGGTCGAAACGTATTTCCTCCAGTGCTTCGGCAACCGCTCAAGAATAGACTATGGTTCAGGCCACGAGCTGAATTTCATGATTTGGCTTCTCTGTCTGTACCAGCTACAGATTATCACCAAGGCCGATTTCAAACCCCTGGTTTTGCGCGTCTTCTTGCGCTACCTCATGCTCATGCGCGCCATTCAGTCCACCTACTACCTCGAGCCCGCCGGTTCCCACGGTGTTTGGGGCCTAGACGACTACCAGTTCCTCCCCTTCCTATTTGGCGCGAGTCAGCTCCTGCACCACCCCTTCATTACGCCACTCGCGATCCACCAACAACTCACCATCGAGGAATTCGGCCACGACTTCATGTATCTCGGCCAAGTCGACTTCGTGAACAGCACAAAGACAGTCAAGGGCCTGCGCTGGCACAGCCCCATGCTCGATGACATCTCATCCGCCAAGAGTTGGTCCAAGATCGAAGCAGGCATGAAGCGCATGTTCGCCGCCGAGGTCCTGCGCAAGCTCCCCGTCATGCAGCACTTCCTCTTCGGCGCCCTGGTCCCGGCCGTCGAGGGCATGAGCACAGAGGCGGACCTGGGTGCGTCAGGCGAGGAAGAGCTGGAAAGGGGCGCGATCATGGTCGAGCACGACGGCGTCAAGCATATGCACCAGCTGAATAGTTGGGGAGATTGCTGCGGTATCAAGGTGCCGAGTGCCATTGCGGCCGCGGATGCTGCGAGGAAGTCGGGCGCGGGCGAGAGTTTGCGTCGCATACCTTTTGATTAGTTACGAGTCAAGTCATGAATTATCACGAGCTCCATAAGCAGAATTAAGGAATGAATTGGATCTTGCTACTATTGCGATTCAGTTCAGTAAGAGAGACCAATTCTTCTCGCGGAAAAGGCTGCCTAGCTAATCATGAAGAGAAAAGGGGCGTCACGAAACATATCATATCATATCCACCAACAGATTCAGGGGCATAACTTATGATAACATCAGAGAACTTGAATTGTATGAGGTGATGATCATTGATCAATGTAATTGGTAAACTGCCCGTTCAGCTCATAAAAAAAACAAACTGTCTACAACGGGTTTGGTTGGTGATGACGAGCGAGTGTACTACCTGATTTTCGTTAAAAACGCGCTCGCTTTTCTCATGAAACGCAATCGCAGCCGGGTATCAAAGCAATGGATGTTAAACGAACGCCGGAATAATCCCACCAAAAACCCCCTCCGCCGCCCAAATCGTGCTGATAGTGGTCAAGACCAGCTGACCCCGTGGTGTTCTGTCCACATGAAAAAAGTAGGATGGGGCCTCCCAATTTTGTGAGGCCAAGAATAGAAGTCTCTCTCTCAATCTTCCCAGATCGTTTCCAGATCAATATCGCCGCGACGTTCGGCTCCACAGACACTCCATCGCTTTCGCTTGTCTCTTGATGCAAAGCCCAATGTCCTGCCACGAATACCGGCTACGTCTAAACCAGTCCGGGTCTTCGCATCCCCGCCTTCTGCAGCCTCCGCAGCAGCTTTCAGTTGTGCGATTCTCTCTGCCTCGACTGCTGCTTCTTCCGCGTCTGGAGAATCGGGTATCGTCTCCAGACTGGAGATACTAGGACTCCGTGATCGCATCGAAGTCGGTGTTGAAGAAACCGAAGAAGATGGGTAGTAAGAGGACAAGCCATATCCATAGCTCGAGGTTTCCGACTTGAAAGACGGAGACGAAGTTCCAGATGAGGGAGGGCCTGGAAAGGTAAAGCTAGTAGGTGGCGATGAGTAAGCACCATAGCGGAGAGGCGAGGGTGGGCGTTTAGATGTTGAGAGAGGGTTGCTCGAGGCAACATCAGAGGTTGGTGAGCTACTTCGCTCGATGTGTCGTCTGTCAGCATCGAGTATAGACGACCGAACTGGCATAGAGGGAGGGAAGACCTCGTCGGCAGGTTTACGAGGTGTTCTAATCCTGCTTGGCGATGCCGTTGGACTAGCTGGACTAGCAGGACGGAACTGTGGTGCGTAAAGGATGCGTCCGGTGCCATCGACGCCCGGCATAGATCGAGTGCGGCCCATTGAAAGGGGGGTCAGACTGGCTGCCGACTTGGAGCGAGTATGGAAACCTGATAGAGGAGACGCCGTTCGTGGCTTGTATGAAAGCGATGCTGGAGAAGGGAATAAAGGTGAACTTGGCGAGGGTGGTTCGGTCGCCCGGCGGACGGTGGCAGGTTTCCGACTGGCATCTGAATCGGTTGCCGCGAGGCGAAGTGCTGGGAGAGGAGAAGGACGGAACTCCTCCATCCTCTCAGTCTCCGGAACCGGTTCCATTGTTGGCGGTTCAGTACGTATAGGCTCCAATGATATGGCTATGGCTGACCAGCGCGTTGAAAGCTATTGTCGGCTGACCACA
The DNA here is from genome assembly GCA_023079495.1 of Xylaria sp. L1 SY-2022. NCBI lineage: Eukaryota > Fungi > Ascomycota > Sordariomycetes > Xylariales > Xylariaceae > Xylaria > Xylaria sp. L1 SY-2022. Next base: position 1,319,695 of record JALIDW010000004.1, read on the forward strand.
AATAAGGAACTTATGATCTATTGTTGCAGAGAGCGCAAACTGTGGGTTGTCACGTAAACGTGGCACGAGTTGTTTTGGTGTTGTCGCTGGGGGTTCCGCTGGAATGCGGTCTAGGTCTAGGCTGGGGGGCCAGGCCAGTGAATTCCAACTGCGATGAAAAGATGGTTGAAGAGGTGTCTGCTGGTGAGAGTAAGAGTAGAGCCGCACAGGGTGTACATAGGTTCTAAATCGTAGACTCTGGTATACTGGCTGTTATAGGGAGACGGGCGCGCTCTGCCCTGCTGAGAAGTCCGCGGAGTTGGGACTGGTCAGTCGGCGAATACGATTGAGAGTGTTTCCCAGAATTGAAGCTATGTCGCTGGTGCTTGCGATATGCTGATTTCGTGCATGAGTCACTGGAGACGGAGCGCGAAAGAAATATGAGACAGGTGGTAGTCGATGATGGATGGTCGAATGTCACCTTTCTGGTTGCCGATTACACGCAACTCAAGGGCATCCGCGATAAACGGGGATTCCTTGATCGGTCGGATGAATGTTGGAAATGCGACCAAGTCAAAGACGGATCAAAGCGCTCAGACGCGTAGGGTGAAAGAAGACACGGGTGAGGGTGAGAGCTGAGAAGGTGCGAAAGACCGTGAGTGAGCTCGGGTTTAAGGGAAGGGAATGTTTAAGGGTTTCACGAGTTCCCAGCATCATATACCATTCACGGGATCGAAGAGGTCAAGCGAGCAAGAGGGGAGAGATGGATGGACGGATGGTGCAGGCGGAATGTCAGAAACAGTGGGACTGCCTGCACTAACATGGTCGGAGGCGCACCAGTGTGCACCAGCGTACGCCAATGGGGTCGCCCATGGGCACCAATGGGGAGGGCGCTGTAGGCTGGTGAGCGTACCTACCTACCTATTAGAACTAGTTTTAGGGCTTGTCCTCTGCGCTATCAGGATCTAGCGCGGTGCAGTTGTAGGAAGGAAGGGACTCGATCTAGCGCGCCGTTGCAGTCAGAAGATGCAACGTCTGACTGCCATTGGTCACTGGGCTCGCGATTTCCAGGGTAGGAGCGCTCATCCTGGACTCGTCCTGGGCCTCTTCGGGCTTAGCGCGCATTGGTAATACAGGCTTGGGGGTATCGAGCGAGAGTTTCGGTGAAGACATTCCCTGGACTCCGGGCCTGGAGTCCCCTCCTGGTCCCTATATCACATCGCCGCGTTCCTACCTCAGGTGCCCTGTGAATCATGCAGGTCCGAACTCCGATGAAGGCAGTATGGACTATGGAGTCATTCGTACACTCCTTCAGCAGTTGTTGAGAGACGCTACACGACATATGCTGTCGATTGCAACTGCCTCATACTACATGTAAGTACGTAGATGGCTCATGTGAAGATCCACACAACTTACAAGCCTTGAGTAAATGGCGACTAGGTATCAGTCGACAACGATGAGATCACTGCCGAAATACAAGTACCTATTGAGGGCTTTACCGCCCAGTTTATACTAGCAAAGCCTTACAGATCTTAATTACCTGCTAGAGAGGTTCAGCCCGGGTTGATCAACCATCTTCGCTAAAGCAGTTACGCTTACTTCTACTAGCCAGAGGCACCTTCTGGGAATGTACGGAATACTGTGCCCCCCAGAGCTGGACTAGGAAGGCAGCATGCTGCTGCGTTGCTAGAGCCTAGCTGATAGGAACGGCAGGGAAGGATTCCTTCTGACCGTAGAATTACATCACCTAAGATGCACTAAAAGGTTAATGTGTTGCCGACTCTACTCAGCCACCAACTCTCTCGGTTGCCTTGCCTGCCTGCGGATTAGGTGAGTAGGAAATTTTTTTGATAGGGCGCTGGAACGAGGGTCCAGGACTTGCAGAGTTGCCTGGCCAGGGTGGCTTAGCACTCTCACTGGAGGCAGGAAGTCGCGTTGCCATTGGGAATGCCGGCATGGATTCTAGAACAGGTAGGGAATAAGAACAGTACGGGTCGAGATTCCGTACAGACTGCATGTTTGCGCAAAATTTTCTCTTTTTTTTCTCCGAGCGAGTCTTTTCTCGCTGCGAAGTGCGGAACACATGAAAAATCCCATTCCGTACATCATGCACACACTCAAGACGCAGCAGAAACAGCGCAGCAGCAGCGCAGCAGCGCAGGTAGGACCTTGTTGGTCTCGACGGCATACCAGATCGGGCTAGGTGCTGCACTAGGATGTGCTTTTAGTAGGCAGGTGCAAACGGCTTGCATAACTGCTTACCAGCCGGGACGTGGTCCGTGCAGTGTCTCTGATGCACTATCGCTTATCTGGCCAAGTCTCCAGAAGATCTATTGAAGCCGGTACCTAACAGATTACATACATCACCGCATGTGCAATGTACCTATTCCTTATTGCACACTTACCGATCGAGCACGCCCGACCTATCATCATCTTCCTCTTACAACATTGCATTGTTATTCCTCGTCATAGCCTGCCTGCCGCGCTTGAGCCGCGCTCTTCGTCCCGCAAGCCTCGTGTCTGACACTCCCTTCGTTCGCCTTCACCATTTGGAGCTCCGTCCGTCCGCCTCTCTCGTCCAATTGTTGGTAGTAGCACCTATGCTCCCACCGTATCCCATGAGTCCGCCGACGTCGCTGCCTTAAAAGAGTGAGAGAGAGCGAGTGTGAGAGAGTCAGCCGCTCGACATCATCTCAAATCGCCAATGGCGCGCCCAGTTGGGGCTGTCCGTCTACGGAGGACGAACCACATGACCGTGATCATCGGCACTTTTCTGTGTCTGTTCATCCTATACTTCCTGCTTCAGAATGGATCCAACGCCTCGGCCGCGACCCTCGCGAACGCAAACAGTCCCCCCAGCCGCAAACCAGCGACCGCCAAGTCCCAACTCATCGAAGGACGGTCGCCTGTCCGTCGCTTCAACCTCAACAATGTCACCATCACGCCAGACCCCATAGCAAACCGAGAGGCCGTGCTCATCTTAACGCCGATGGCCCGATTCTATCAAGAATACTGGGATAACCTCGTCAAGCTAGACTACCCGCACGATCTCATCTCGCTCGGCTTCATCCTACCGAAGAACAAGGAGGGTAATGCTGCAACCGCCTCCCTGCAGGCGCAGGTCGCGAAAGTACAAAAAGGACCGCTAAAGGACCGGTTCAGAAGCGTTGTCATTGAGCGACAGGATTTTGAAGCACCGCTCGCATCACAGGATGAGAGCGAACGCCATAAAATAGAAAACCAGAAGGCGAGGCGCTCGGCGATGTCGCGAGCGCGCAACTCGCTATTGTTCACGACGTTGGGCGTCGACACGTCTTGGGTGCTCTGGCTAGACGCTGACATCATCGAGACTCCACCGACCCTCATCCAGGATCTAGCGGCGCACGACAAGCCCTTAATCGTGCCCAACTGCTACCAACGCTACAGTGATCCCGAAACAGGCAAGCCGGCCGAGCGGCCTTATGACTTCAATAGCTGGCAGGATAGCCCTACCGCCCAGGAGCTTGCTGCCAGCATGGGCCCGGACGATATCATCCTGGAGGGATATCGCGAGATGGCTACATATAGGTCTCTCATGGCATACATGTCGGACAGCGAGTACGAGAGAGATATCGAGGTGCCCCTCGACGGCGTGGGAGGGACGGCGTTACTGGTTAAGGCCGATGTTCACCGGGATGGTGCCATGTTCCCACCTTTCCCCTTCTACCACCTGATTGAGACCGAAGGATTTGCGAAGATGGCTAAGAGGTTAGGCTGGGCCGCCACTGGGCTTCCAAATTACAAGGTAGGAATTTCCCCAAGCGCGTCGTTGTTCCCTTCCTTCCTATACTAACGCCGCACTCTAGGTGTACCATTATAATGAATGAACGTGTCGTGACACGAGTGATGACGACTTTGTCATCCTATGTAAGAAAACTACGCCTTAACGCCCGGGCTTTTGGGGGATTACTATAGCCAACGGGCCCGCCGTGGTGGGTATATCTCACTCACCACACACCTCCCGGATCTGGAGGAAGATTAGGAGTTTTTTGTAATATTTAGTAACATGACACGGTGGGATCCTGCCCACTTACGTTATCTCTGGGGGGGTCGCATACTACGGGCGGGTCTAGATTCAGGGGTTCGAGACCCGGGATACGACTCCGTCTTGGCCTCGAGCAAACAGAGAGAGAACGATGAGAAAGAACGCGAAGAAGAGCGTCTTGGAAAGCGACGTGAAGACGACAGTGCAGTGCTTGGTGGAAACATGTTTTTTAGCTTCATCACGCGAATTATACCACATCGATATGAAGCAATTGAGATTCGATTCCGAACCAGTATGAGAAGATGCTATGCCGTGGTCGTAGAAAAACAATTATACCACCCGCTCGATGTAAAAGAAATGATTATCGTATCTTCGTATGGCGTCTCCAAGCCCTTACTGCTATACAATTTTTGTTGGACTGCAATGCCTCCCCTATATGCGTATGGCCCCTTTCCGGGTATGTAAACGTAGATATATCAGACTTCACCTTCCTGACCTTCTTTACTCCCCCCTCATACCGCCCCTTCTCCCTCGTACACCAAAACTCCACGAGGCGTCTCGCAGCAATATGATCGCCGCCGCGAATGAGCGCCGCGACATCGACATTGAGCGGGGAATCGATGCCCGGACACGAAAGCAGCATGCGCACGGCGCGCACGGATTCGAGGATCGAATACGCGGGCGTCCAGGCGTCCTTGAGGAGGTCGAGGCAGATCTCGCCGTCCTTGAGCGAGACGTTCGCGTGCACGATTTGCGTCCGGAAGGTGATTTTCGGCGGCGCGAGGGGGTAGGTTTGGGGGGATGTCGATGCTGAGGAGCCAGCGGCCGGCTGTGTTTTTCCGTCGTTAGTCACACATTATTCCATATTTTCCCACATCGGGGCAGGAGCGCGTGCGGGATCGCGTGCAGGAGAAAGAAAGAAAGGAGAAGAGAGAAAGGAGATACTCACCATCATACCCAGACCCGACCCCCCGTCCATTAATCACGGCTTCCCACTTCAGCAGCTCTTCCTCGTCGACGGGACCCAGGCGCTCGATGCCCGTCTCCGTGAGCTGCTCCTTTTGCCAGGCTTTGAGCTCGCGGATGAGGCGCTTTGCGGCGCTGCGGGCGGATGCCATTTTCTTTTCTTCCTTTTTCTCCCTGTTTTCAATCCCTTCCCTTCCTTCGATCCCAGTCTTCCTTAAAGGAAGCCCGATTCGTCGCAGGATCCGGGTCTTGCACTAAGCCGGGAGACACCTGCGGCGTTGTTCCTCGGTTTCTGTTTCTGGGAGATAGAAGGAATCTAGGTAGGCAGGCTGGTAGTTTGTTGACTTCTACACGAGTTCGTGGGAGACGGTATTATTATTAGACGATTAGGAAGTGCTGGCGATCACTCGGTGATGGACGATAATTCTCTGGATTCTGGCAATGATACACAGTGCATGGACCTCGGATCGTCCTTCAGTGAATCGAGTTGAAGTTGACCTCGCGCTTCTGACTAAAATGTACCAGGTACCATTGGTGGGTCCGTGTGCGACGGGCAATGGGTCTAACGGCGCAACATTTCCGTACGGATACAGAATCCCGTAACAACCGTGACACCGTAACACCGAGCATGCTGCAAGTTCAGTTCAACATTACTGGAAGCGCTGGCATTGGTCAAGACACCAGTGTTACTACTTATAGCATTGCTACGTAGGAATGTAGGTAGTGAGGGCATATGTTCATCGTATTGAAATGTACGGAATACATAGCGATCTAGCGAGATGTCCGGGACACTCGACGCAACTCGTTGCAACGTTAGTTACGAGCAGTATACTAAGGAGGTTGCAAGTATCATGGGCCGTCTTTCAAGGGCCGATTCCGATTCCGAAGCTCAAATACTTTAGATATGCCTTGGCCGCCTCTCCCTTTACCCCTTTATCGTAACCTCAAGTAGTGCTATGTTCAGAATCAAATAAAAAAAAAAGAAACCTGCCCTCATACCTTATCGACGAGGGCCTCGCTTTCTGTAGTCCACACTGTCTGTCTCCTTGTTCTGGGCTACTTAAACGCTGTCACCACAACGCGCGCGAGCTGGGCGTGACGCCAAATCTGGCTCACAGGGTTACTGGCAGGCAGTCCACACTGGTGCCAGGGAAAAGATAAAAAAGCTTCTAGCCGACCTTAAACGTGAATAAGGAGGCTTTGCTGAGAACGTATCGAAGGGACTATTGAAGGCCACTGGATGGTTTTGGTTTCCAGAACTGCATCAGCTTCGTTAGCCGCTTTGATTTGCTGTGCTTGGTCTTCTTGCCCGCTTCACTATCACAAGGCACTTCCATGCTAAGCTTGCTTCGTTCTCCATGAGCGCTGCTAATGAGACGACTCAAGCTGACCAGACTAGATCTGCGACGCCCGAAAGCAGGGGATGTGAACGACGCTGGCCGCTGCTCGTAAAAGGGCGTGTTCCTCGGCCGAAGGCCGTGTAAAAAGCTGTTCTCTCGAGTCGTTGCCGAGTTCGTGCTGGTGAGAGATGGGACTTCAAAAGACAATCGGACAAGGTCCGGTCCAGGCTCCCCCATCATGAGAGATTCCAAGTTGTTCTCGTCATTGATAGACGAGGCAGCTGTAGAGATCTGGTGCGCATCATATGACATGGGTGAATGTGGCGAGGGAAACGAGGACGATTGACTGGCAGAGTACGGGCTGACAGGCATTGTCAGTGGCCTAGCGAGGATGATGGGAGTTGCATCGGGAGGTACGGATTCCATCAGAGCAGAATCCCGACGATGCGAGAGACCAATTGACTCATAGGGTTCTGAAGGAGCCGCGAACACATTTTCTCCCCATGCAGGAAAGGGGATGGTTTGCTCCTCAAGGCTGGCCTCGTCATAATGGCTCTCGAAGCCGTCCTCGCTTTGTAGTTTTCCTGTGGCTAGCAGGTCCGAAGTTGAAGCATTTTCATTGCTTATGATTGACGACGGTATCGAGATGTCAGCTTGCGCATTCACCGATTCGGTAGTGTACTCTGGTGTTGGGGTAGAGGTCGCGTCATTTACGTCGCGTCCTTCATCTTCGTCACCGGTAGTTGAATCCTGGGATTCGCTGTTTGAATCATCGGCTGAAGACTCCCCGCTCTGATCACCGTCTTCATCGTACTCTTCATCCTCTTCAAACACATCGGCCATAGCCAAAGAAGTGCTGAATCGACGCATGTTGAACCGCCCTTCTTCGAAGGGCGGCATTTCCGGCGCACTTTCGGTTCGGCGGTGATAGTGCATTCCGGGGCCACTGAATCCTCTCATCTTAGCAGCACTGTGAAGTTGTCTTCTAGGAGTTGCCCCAGGCCTTTGGGCCTCATCCCACTGAGGATCACGAGTTGGTGTGTTGAAGGGTCCAAGTGCTGCATCAAGATCGATCATTGGATAGGGCATCTCGTCTTCGACGCAAGTGCGGCGTTGCTTAGTCGCCCCATAATCAGACAACACTGGTGGAAGCAGATCGCTTCCAAAAGTCAACCCAGATGGTTGTTCAGCTCTCTCTGACACCCTGTAACCTGTATCTTCATTTTCCATGAAACGGGTCACCGAGGGTGTCTCCGACCGGCGGCGGGCCTTTCCATTCTGGGCTCGTGACTTCGACTTCCGCGCGAGTATTGAGTCTGCCCACATTTTGACTTTCTTTTTCCGTTTCTTCTTGTCCGACTTCGATTTCTTCTCACTAAGAAGAAGGGCACCTTGACTAGATCCTGAGGCTTGCCCCAAACCATCCGCACCGGTTGATGCCACATGTTTTGTACCGCTTCTCTTCGCGAATTCAGAGGAGCTTGAGGTTGAGGCTTCCGCTCTCGTTGATGATCCATTGTTTGTCTTAGGCTCCAATCCAAAGAAAGACCATCTTTTAGGAGTTTTGGTTCGAGTTGCCGCTGACGAAGTCGAAGTCGGTGGTTCCAGCTGGGCTACATCGTTAAGAATCGGGATGGAGTTGCGTCTCTTCGGGGGTGGGCTGCCTTCAACAGGAACAACGAGACTCGCCGTGCGCTCCAAAACAGCACCTGCTGTGCTCGGGCGATCAGTCGAGTTCGTGGGTGAAATAGGGGAAGCTAAAATGGCCAGCGAATCACGGTCGAGATTCGTTGAGTTGGCGGCAGATGCAACTGAAGAAACACTGCCAGACACGGAATGTCCCGGACGCACCGTGCTGGCTGTATCTGTTGAAATTAAAGATAGCGGACGAGGTATGTATTCTAGCGTATCAGAGAATCCAACCCGCGCGCGTGCGGCTGGCTTAGGGCCCAGTTCCGGCGAGGATTTGCTTGGCTTCTTCGAATATGCATGTTCCATCCCTTGCCCTGCAGAGGCACCAATGGCCCCTGTCACGGTACCTTCATTCGCCATTTTATTGTTGACACCATTCGATGTCTGTTGGCCAGGAATGGCTGCTGAACCAGGAGAAGCATTACTTCCCTTGGGTGAATTGCCTGGGATGCCCTGCAGCAATAAGGTGAGATCGTGCGATGAGATGGCACTAGAACGTCGATGCGAGTGTCCTCTGTGATGTTGATGAGGCCCACTTGACGGTGCTAGTGTCTGTGCTCCAAAGGTGCTCTCGCTTTTGGCCGGACCTACATTCATCATGGCGATCCGTTCTGCTGCGTTCAGTTTGCCGCCAATGAACTCACTGCCTCCTCGTCGGTGACCGATATGGCCAGGTTTGGATCTAGGCGAAGGTGGCGTGAATGACGGACTTAGAAGAGACTGATCTCTCGGAGGGGTCTGTGCAGGATTGAACGAGAAGTCCGGTAGAGCAGGCGGCATGGAACGGCGATTGGCGTTGCTTTCGGATCCGAAACTGAAGGCGGGGTTAAAGCTAAAGCCGGCAAATCCATCCGAGGGTTCACGCGAGTCCGTGTGCTCAACTTCTAGTCCAATCGTCGGGATCTCTATCGCCGATTGATGGCGCCGACCGGCGGTCCTTGATAGAGAGGATGGTGCCAACGAGGCAGGGCGAGCGGGAAACGTAAATGGAGGATTCGGAGGCGGGGGCAGGTTGATATGCGGTTGGGGCCGAGAGCCCATCGGGTTGGCCTTTGCGTCTTGAGAGCAAGTTGAAGCTAGAAGCGGGCTTGTAGCGAAATTCATCTCGTCAATGGAACCCTCGTCCATGGGACTGCTAGTAGTGGCGTATGTGGTAGCCATCATGTCCCCCAAGCCTCTCTCCGGCGAAAAAAAGGCACGACTAGAAACGGTTCAATATCATAGGGTTTTCGTTGTTGAGAAGGGCGGATTGAGTAGGGTTGGTTGTTATCATATATCCAGGTGTCCAGACACCGTTGGAATATTCAGGTAGTTCAGAAACGAGCGTCAGGAAGCAGGCGTTTATTCACAGATCGACGCGAGCGCTTCTTCGAGATGTCAGTGGCAAGACTGGGACGAGACAGACTTGCGCGATGCTACGCAGATGGCAGACGTACCTTGTGAGTGATCAGGCTTGGTGATGCGACGCTTGTGTGGGCACAGAACTGCGATTTTCCAGCAAAGCCAAGGGTTGTTTCTTTGCTAGTACTTCCTTCCGAGCGGACTGCGGGCGATCGTCAATCAGAACTGGGGCGGAGGGGAAGAGAGGGGACAACAATGCGGGCTAGTAGAATGAAAAAAATAAGAGAGTATGTGAAAGTAAAAGGAGCGGACGGCCAAGACCAGAGCAAGCCCGAAACAAAAGATCGAGGAGTGCTGCTGGAATTGTGCCAGGGAGTTGTTGGTTGGCAGCGATGTCTTCGAAGTACGAAGCAAAGGTTAGGTAAAGAGGAAGAAAACGGACGGAGAAGAGAAGCAGCAGGAAGAGGGAGGGATTGTACGTGTACAAACAAGCCTGTTGGGGAGTTTAGATTCAGGTGGAGGACAGATCAAATCTAGGTACACTAAGGCAGGTACGAAGTACCCATTCGGTAGTGGCGTCTAGCACTAACAGGCAGGCAGGTACGAGGTAGGAGGAGGTACACCCTGTAATGTGCTCGACGTGTGCATACTGTGCGAGTGCAGGCCGGCGGGTGAAATACAGCGTGTCTGGCGCCCAATCTCGGTCTCCAATGGCAATGGCCGGCAGGGCGGACAGTGCGGGCGACGTCAAGAGGGATGAGCAGGTACCTGCCTCGGCTATGTGATGCCTAGCGCTGCGCGTAGTGTGCGTCGCCTTTTGCAGGCAGGCCAGGTACACCCGCAGTTTCCGTGGGGAGCGACTCCGAGTGAGCCCTTAGACCCGGCGGGATTTTTGTCGTCTTTAAATCTGAGTAAGAACGTGGATATATGGAGATGGATAAGACGTACGGATCACTTATCAGCGACAACTATCACGACACCGAGCGCCTCGAAGGAAAAAAGATCATGTACGGAATACGCCCATGCACCCACCACCTTCAGGAACGGTACCTGAATATGCAGATAAGAAATTCCGCACCCACTGGTGTGCATGCTATGTAAGGTACTTGCAACTAGTGCAGGTCGGCAAGCAGGTGAAATATTCTCATAGGGCTTTACAGGATGATATTAGTTGACTATCTAGTGTGAGCTGTATTCCGTAGCGAGGTTGTAGACGGTGTTTGAACGGAATACCTGTCGTAGGTCCAGAATGTTTGCGCTGCCGTGGGAGGAGTCCCTTTGAGCTCTCTCGTGTTCGTTATCGGTCATGGACTTGTCAGCAAGCATCCAGGCCACTTACACCTTGTCTTGTATTTCGTACTTTCACTGACCATTCATTCAATTGCAACGCACACAGCACAGCATGGGTCTTTGGTGTAATGTCCACGTCCAATTGAATGGTTGAATCGCAGCAAATTGTCCCATAAGGAGCTAGCAGCACATAGCCGCGAGCAATTGAACACAATCCTCGCAAAAAGTCTGCAAAAAAGTCTTCGCTGGACGTCACAGTACCAGGCAGAGACACGTAAATAGAAATTAACTCCGTATAGCCTCTTTACCGAGGGCCCATTGTGATTGGCGCAGGGGAATTTGCTCGAAATTTTTGACGGAGGCAGCGCAGGCTCGCTCACTTTAACTATCCGGCTAGCAGCGCTGATCTAGTTAGTGGCCAATTTAGGCCGAAGCCCCCGGCTGTTTCAACTTGGCCCCTCGTGTAGGTACCTAGAGACTGCGCGGGTTAGTGCAGGTTGAGCCTAATAGCCCTGCTTATGCGCTGGATATTAGGGCCTGAGGCACTATCATGGCCTAGCAGACTCGCTCTCTGGCTCCGCTACGCCTCTTTGCAGGGCTGGAGATTGTCAGATTGGTTCCCCAGGTGGGCAATAGTGTAGAACAGAATGTCCTGCGTGTGTTTCAGCGCAAAACGGTGTTCCTTGCATTGAGACAGAAACAGTAAGACCGCGGAATACGACTTATAAGAAGGCAACGTATAGGCCGCCGGGGTAACCTCTCAACGCGCTCAACCAAGGGCGAAGGCAGCACATGCAACGGTGATACGGTCGGTATGGCATGTGAGTATGCAACGCGAGGTGCAAGTCGACAATCTTACGGCGTTCAGCTGCAGGCTCTTGACTCATAGCTTTGATTTGGTACTGTACGGGAATAGACGAAGGGTTGCGTTGAAGATGATGAAATGCCAAATCACCAATATGCGCAGGTAATAAGGCGAGGCACTAAAGCGTATTGGCGCTTATTAGTTGTCGGAATAGGTAGACTGGAAGCCGAACAGTTTTATTCATAACTCCAGACGTCCAGGTTGAAATGCCTGGGCTCCGTAAACAGACGAATGACAGTTTCTTTCTGTCCGCATGATAGACCGTAATCCGTAGTTTTCTGTATTAACGCATGACACGCACACGACTAAGACGGACATCTTACTTACCTGGGTACTATTACAACGAAGTAGTTGATGAGGGAGATGTCACGAGCTTCATGCGTTTAACCTACCGGTAACTTGTAAGACGTCAACCAACTTCTATGAAGGCAGTATTATTCCGTAACTTGGATGCAATGCAGATCTTCCAACTGGCACTAGATACTGTACAGTAAACTGCTCGCCGTTGCTTCAACTCCCGTCGACATGACGTTCACACTTACACTCAAGGTCGCAACAACCTACAAGAGTAGTAAGGGCGCTGCGAGGTTATCCCGAATGATACTGAGAAATAAACCCATCCAAATCCTTCGCAGTGCTACCTGTTCCGTACATATGAAATATTACATACTACCTACCTACTGCACATATGGATTACTGGCAGACGGCAAGTCATTAGCCCGCCGCAACACTGCAGGGCATGTCGGAGACAATCCAGCGTGGAGCACGACATGCACCTATCACCAACGGATAATCTAACCGCAATGCCCATGTCAGATCTGCAAGATCACAGTGAACAATCATTTGCATGGACCGAGATGTGTTATCGTATGGGATTCAGCATTCTCAAACATACCCGACGTGATCCTATGGAAGTCATCTACGCAATGCCATCAAGTGTCTGTCTATTCCATACGTCAGATACAATCTCCGGTTTGATCAACGGAGTGAAGGCTTTTCCGTAGTCGTTCTCTCCGCAGATCCAACAGCTCTCATGAAGGCTTTGCGCACTTCTATATATAGAGTACCTAGATATGTAGGTGGTTAGTACCTATTCCATAGGTATCTAAAGTAGTGCAATGCTTCTCAGGCGGCTTGAACTTGACAACGAGTGGAGGGTTCTTCGGCGAAATATCCAATTCGTGCCCTCTTCTGAGATTGTCACGAAATCCTCCATGTAATAGGTATGTCATGGCTCTGTTTATTCCGATGCAGCCTCTCATGCGGAATGCGGAATAAAGCTGCCCCTCAAATAAAGGGCCTCCCACAACCCCCTTGTGGGGGGCTGACAGTCTGACTACCTACTCGGACACTACGCCCTTGGGCTGGCTAATTTGTCTCTCGGAACGGACAACTTACAAGTGAGGAATGGCGTCCACGATGGACATACCTAGCCTAGCAGCAGGCAGTTTTGAAACTCGCAAGGCTTTCCGAGGGTGATGCCACTCTTTCCGGGGGTTCTCCACGTCGTGCGTATCACATCCACCCCTGCACATCAACCTGGATCGACCTCGTCTCCAATGTTGTGCGTGAATTAGCGTAGGCAGGTCATCCGGCTGGCGGTATTCCGTGTTTTGATCTTCCGTAAGGCAGACCATCTTGTCTACTCGTACTCCGTAATCGTACATCTGTTTCAGGAATATGATGTCCTCGCGTGTGCTTGCAAGCATGAATGAATAGATAAGTATGTAGGTCGTTAATATGTTGGCAGACACACTTGGGCACCGCGAGGCATATTAATCTGTATGTATAGTTCGGTCAATAGTAACAAGTGTAAGCATCGTCAGTGATAGCGTCGACTCTTGACAGCGTGAAACAGGGATTTAAATGGCCAAGATTGAGCCTCCAGAACCAGAATGTGCCATATCTGCGCGCCTAGCCCATCAAATCTCCATGAGTGCAGCGTACACGATGCTAGTCGTTAGTCGTCTTCTCCTTTTCATGGGCCTGGACCAGATTCCAGATTCATATTCTCCGTGAGTTGGCTAGGCATGTGGTAAATTCATCAATGAGTTCGATATTGCCATCAGGATAGCGACCATATGGAGATCTCTTTCATTGCTCGCTTGCCGAGAGCTTTGATGCTAAAGATGACAGAAGCAAACCAGTTTGCTGTAATCCGTAACTGGCTACGGATTACTTCGTAGTCTTCGGAAATCCGATGTCGGGAGTGGTCTCACATCCAGTTGTCGATAATAACGGTTGATGAGAGCTTGCCTGGTCGTCGTGATGCTTTTACCAAGGGATCTTGGTACGAATATCTCGATGCTGAAACACATAACGAGTTAGAAGTAAAGTAATACCTAACCTGATTTTTGTTGCTGAGAAGTAATGCAGATGAATCATTGTGCCGACCCCAGATTTCCGAGCCAGGCTATTCGCCTTAGCCGTGGGTATACCTAGTCCTTGACTCTCTCGCATGATATCAGAACATAATCCGTACTCACTCTCGCCCAATAGCGGCACAGGCTTACCAAGCAACGAAGAGGAGCCGCGCAGAGATCCGGCAATCTCAAGCTGTTTTCTCGATGAACGGCTGACCGGCACGGGAAAGTCAACGACTTTGCATATTACCCGGTTCCTTTCCGCCTCTGGTCAGCATGGCGCCATACCGCCGGCATCTGCTCCGAGAAATGGGAGGGCCACATAGGAACATGTCAGGCCTCCTCGCCGCAGCCACGGAACAGTGTTGAGCCGGTTCACAGATCTGCCCTTATGTCGGTCTGGATATGTTAGGTGCCATCGTAGTGCATCGCGAAATCAATCTGAAGCACATCCCCAAGTGAGCCCGAACTTCACAACCCGGCGGCTGAAAGAAATCCTCCCAAGCGCATCCAGACTCTGCTTGGCCTGAGCCACCTCGTACGATACGGAATCAACTGGACTCGCCCTAGGATAAATATATCATTTCTGTGAAAACCTCCAATTCACAGATGACTCCCATATGGCCTCTGCTGATTGCCGTGATCGGAGAGTTGCAGCCAACTCCAGGCGCTGTTTCTTAGGAATAAGGCATCTCTACGAAATATAGTGAAAGCGGACATGTTTCGGGATGAGACTCTGGCAATGCCCGGAACGAGACTCGCATGGCTCAGGTGACCTGCCGAACGAAAGTTCCGTGTTCCGTGTTCCGTTCTCTAATCCGGGCGATTTAAGACCGTAATCCGTACCTCTCATCATCGCAACAAATCGATGCCCGAACGAGTGGTGATGACAAAGAATCGTTCTTAACGGGCTGCCTTTACGGGTTCATAATCCGTAATCCGTAAACTCGACGGATTCCTTGCGCGTACGTTGAAGTGATAAGACTGATTGGCTCGTCACTTGCCGGCTGTCGGTGGGAGACTCGATTGGTAAGACAGGGAAGGAGGTACCTGCGAGGTACACAAGCCCGTGACTTTGCGTGAAGCCAAGTTTGCAATGACCCCTCTTCCTCTCTCTTCACCCACTCCAAACTTCGTGCAATCATTCAAGAGTCACCGCTCTTCATAATTGACCAGGAGACAGCCTTTTTATCTCCTGTAATCCGTATACCGGCATTATCACATGTCGTACCGGAGATAAGTAATCCGTATATGGCCCTGGCTGCGGGTATCCAGGTACCTCCCGGGGCAGTTGGCGTCTTTCACGCGGCTCTCGGGCCTGCAGTCGAGCTTCAATCGGCTCTGATGCCATTAGCCCGGCGCCTCCGACTCCCGGCCTGTTGTGGGGATTCCTTGTGGGGGATGGATGGATGCAGGCGATCGGGAGGTTCTCTGACAAAACCCGTGCGATGATTGGCGCATGACAGAGTTGTAGGCGATGGCGTGATTGAACTCCATCGTCCCAGATGATGCAAAACCACTCTCTTTGCGCCTGCTTGCGACCTGTCTCCCGCGGGAGTCAAGCGCTATGGCATGACTAAAATGCCGTGGCGGGATCTTTTCAAAGCCCCAAGGCCTTCTAGGGTGTGCTGGTTCGGTGTTTGGACAATATGTCGCCATCGTCCCCAGACCTGCGCCTGTCCACATGGACAGAAAGATTACGGATTAGCAATCTTCAGCCGGCCGTGATGGGGCCATCATTTTTTTCTTGTTAAAACGTCGTCAGTCATATAGGTTGTAGCTCTCACCAACGTTGTTTCCTCTCCGTCGTGACTCGTCTTCTGCTGCCAACCGACACAATGGCGAGCAACAACATCCAGATTCACACGCCTGAGGAGGCCGGTAAGTGGAGAATCTCGTAGACACACCTCATAATGTCATAATGCATGTACATATGCAACCCGAGCAGAGCTGATTCCACCCTCTTGTTTTTTACAGTGGCACGGATCGCATACCTTGCCAGCGATGTGGTTGTCTCTGTACAGCCCGCTCAAGGCCAAGAATCCGCATACTCGACTCATCTGAAGAGATATGCCGCCAGAAGAGACCCGGGCCTGGTCGCCAAAACCGACGGCGCGGTTCCAGAAGTGAGCTCCCGGCGCCTCGGTACAGCTAGCTGTAGCTATGCGAACGGTTGCACTAACAGACAATAGATACAAACCGTCAGATACAACAACGACCCTCTCCTTTCCGTCTTCACTCCTGCTCGTTCGGGTCGTTTAACCTCTGTGACCACAACCTCCGCTATCCTCCTGCCCTCCATCACCCATCTTTACAAGTTGGCCAACTACCCTGTGGTCCTTCAT
Source organism: Xylaria sp. L1 SY-2022 (assembly GCA_023079495.1). Taxonomy (NCBI): domain Eukaryota; kingdom Fungi; phylum Ascomycota; class Sordariomycetes; order Xylariales; family Xylariaceae; genus Xylaria; species Xylaria sp. L1 SY-2022. The sequence goes on from JALIDW010000004.1 coordinate 1,335,900, forward strand.
GTCGCCCTTTCACCTCTCGGTTCCCCCGACTACTCTGCCATCACTGCCATTAGAAACTCAGGATGGACTTTCCTCCAGTCTGGTTCTCTTCAGGAGGCCCAGGATATTGCCATTACCGCGCACGCACTCGCTATTCGATCTGGCAAGGGTGTCATTCACTTCTTTGACCCCAGCTCCGCTAGCCAAGAACAGCCAATCTCCGCCGAAGACTCAGATCTAGTCAGCCAGCTACTTAGCCTCGACGACGTTCGTCGGTATCAGTCCAGCCCAGTGACCACCTCTGGCATTTATGCCGATGATGGACGAGTTGTCGTATCCCCTCAGCAACCAGAGGTCCGCATTTCATCGGAGGGCAACAACTTGACAGAATCAGCCATTCTCGGTGTGGCCTCTAAGTTGACATCGACCGTCGCATCCGAACAGACCAGCCAACAGAGCGAGCAGAGCGGATCGCCTAGCTTGTCAGATGCCACCACGATAGAAAGTGCTGCGCCGCAAATTAAGTCAGAAGATATCTACCTTTTGGTGCAGTCATTATGGACACAACTCCGAGACTCAACCGGCCGAGAGTACCATGCTTTTGAGTGGTCGGGACCTTCCACGGCAGAAAACGCCGTTTTCGTCTTCGGATCCGGTGCTGGCCTTTTCGCGCAGACACTTCAGGGTGCCAAGCCGGCTGATGTCTATGCCAACGCTGGCATGATTACAGCTCGCTTGTATCGTCCCTGGTTGGCCGATAAGCTTCTCAATGTCATCCCCAAATCCGTCAAACGTCTCGCTGTTCTCGAACAAGTCTCGAGAAAGACTACAAGATGGGGACCTCTATTGATTGATGTCTTAACATCAGTTAAGAGCAGCCCTGGTGGCGGTGTTGGTACCATCGTTGGCCACCAATTGGGCTTCGTCGCGCCGGACACTATTGAACAGGCTCTCAAGGGAGTTTTCCAGAATTTGACCTTGGAAAAGCCCCTGCAGAACCTTGAGGTGGGCAAGATGGAACGCCCTGAAGAGGTCAGTGCTCTGGAGCAGCCGAAGTTGGAGACGGCGTACACCAAGATCCTTGATCAGCTATTCGGTCAGAGGGCCTTCGTGGCCAATGCCATTAACTCGCAGAACGCGGGCATCTCAGCTACTGTAGCTGCCAGCCCCGAGTTTGGTTTCGGTTCACTGCTCGCACGAAAGGAGCGCCGCCAGCAGTTTGTCAAAGAAGTTAAGCAAGCAGCCAGCTCTTCTTCTTTCGCTACTCAGGCCCCTGTTGACGCACTGGTAAACTGGGCCGCTTGCGCTGAAGATGTGAAGAAGGCAGGTGAGGTTGCAGACGATGTTATTGCGCGTCTTGAATTGGATGGCTCTTCCACCGCCGAGAGCCTCCTTAAGAGCAAGGGTCTCTTCAGAAAAGAATCTTTGTGGCTCGTAGGATCTGATGCATGGGCATACGACCTTGGCAACTCCGGTGTTCACCATGTCTTAGCTTCCGGCGAGAACGTCAACATGCTCATCATCGACTCGACTCCCTACTCAGAGCGTGCTGCTGCAGATGCCGAGAGACGCAAGAAGGATATTGGTCTGTATGCCATGAACTTCGGTAACGCTTATGTTGCGTCTACTGCAGTATATGGCTCCTACACTCAGGTTCTACAGGCTATGCTTGAGGCTGATCAGTTCAACGGTCCCTCCATCGTGTTGGCTTACCTGCCATACTTTGGCGAGCACGACTCTCCTTTGACGGTCTTGCAAGAGACTAAGAAGGCCGTGGACTTGGGCTACTGGCCTCTTTACAGATGGAACCCTGAAAACGGAGAGAAGGGAGAGCCCAGTTTCTCCTTGGACTCTGAGCGGATCAAGGACGAGCTGAAGAAGTTCTTAGACCGCGACAACCAGCTGACACAGCTGATGCGACGAGAGCCTTCTTTTGCCGCCACCCTGGCTCAGGACTTTGGCACTGAGGTTCGCTCTCAGCAGAAGCGCAAAGCTAAGGATGCCTACAACCAGTTGTTGGAAGGCCTCTTCGGTGCGCCCCTGACAATTCTGTTTGCCTCGGACAATGGTAACGGTCAGTCGTTGGCGAAGAGACTCGCTACGAGAGGTCGGGCCAGAGGCCTTAAGACTACCGTCATGGCCATGGAGGAGTACCCCGTTGAAGATCTGCCGACCGAGGAGAACATCATTTTCGTCACTTCCACTGCTGGTCAGGGTGAGTTCCCGCAAAACGGTAAGCCGTTCTGGGATGCCATCAAGGACAGCACCGATCTTGATCTTGCCTCTGTCAACTACTCTGTCTTCGGTCTCGGTGACAGACACTACTGGCCTCGTAAGGAGGACAAGGTGTACTACAACAAGCCTGCCAAGGATCTCTACAAATTGTTGGGTACCTTCGGCGCCAAGAGCTTGGCCGATGTTGGTCTTGGTGATGATCAGGATCCTGATGGATACCAGACGGGTTATGCTGAGTGGGAACCCAAGATTTGGCAAGCACTTGGTGTTGACAAGGTTGAGGGCCTACCGGAAGAGCCGGCGCCCATCACCAACGAAGACATCAAGCTTGCTTCCAACTTCCTCCGCGGTACTATCGTTGAGGGTCTCAACGACACCACCACCGGCGCCATTTCTGCTTCGGATTCACAGCTGACCAAGTTCCACGGCACTTACATGCAAGATGACCGTGATATCCGTGATGAGCGCAAGGCACAGGGACTGGAGCCCGCCTACTCGTTCATGATTCGCTGCAGACTCCCCGGTGGTGTTTCGACACCCCAGCAATGGGTCCAGATGGACGACATCAGCACCAGTCTTGGTAACCAGACCATGAAGCTCACCACTAGACAAACATTCCAGTTCCACGGTGTCGTTAAGGGCAAGCTCGTACCGGCGATGCGCGCCATCAACAGAGCGCTCATGACTACCCTCGCCGCTTGCGGTGATGTCAACCGAAACGTCATGTGCAGCTCTCTGCCTGCGCAGTCGCAATTCCACAAGGAAGTTCAGGCGTGCGCCAAGATTATCAGCGACCACCTTCTCCCCGAGACGTCTGCTTACCACGAAATCTGGCTGATGGACCACGACAAGAAGACCCAGATTGCGGGTGATGCAGTCCAGGACTTCGAGCCCTTGTACGGACCGACTTACCTGCCCCGAAAGTTCAAGATCACCATCGCCGTTCCTCCTCACAACGACACCGATGTTTACGCACACGATGTTGGTTTGATTGCCATTAAGGGAGAGGATGGCCATCTCGTGGGTTTCAACGTTCTTGCCGGTGGTGGTATGGGTGCTACTCACAACAACAAGAAGACTTACCCTCAGACCGGTCGCATGATGGGTTTCGCCACAGTTGACGACATCAAGTATGTCTGCGAGAAGATCATGCTCGTGCAGCGCGACCACGGTGACCGCAAGAACCGTAAGCACGCTCGTCTAAAGTACACCATCGACGACCTTGGCGTCGATGTTTTCCGTGGTAAGGTCGAGGAGATCTGGGGCAAGACCTTCGAACCTGAGCGACCTTTCCACTTCAAGAGCAACATCGACACCTTTGGCTGGCAGAAGGACGAGACCGGAAAGAACCACTTCACGTGCTTCATTGAGAACGGTCGTATCGAGGATACCGCCGACTTCCAGATGAAGACGGGTCTGCGTGAAATCGCCAAGGTCCTCAAGGGCGAGTTCAGATTGACTGGTAACCAGCACGTGATTATCAGCAACGTTGCCGATGCCGACTTGCCAGAGATCAAGGAGCTCTTGGCGAAGTACAAGCTTGACAACTACCAATTCTCCGGTCTGCGTCTCAGCTCCTCTGCTTGCGTTGCCTTCCCTACCTGCGGTTTGGCCATGGCTGAGAGTGAACGCTACCTGCCCCAGCTTATCACCAAGCTGGAGGGTTGCCTTGAGGAGAACGGTTTGGCTCAAGACTCTATTGTCATGCGTATGACTGGTTGCCCTAACGGTTGCGCTCGTCCCTGGTTGGCCGAGGTTGCCTTCGTCGGTAAGGCCTACGGTGCCTACAACATGTACCTCGGTGGTGGCTACCACGGCCAGCGCCTGAACAAGCTGTACCGTGCCAGTATCAAGGAGGAGGAGATCCTTGCTATCATGAAGCCCCTGCTCAAGCGATACGCTTTGGAGCGCGAGGAGGGCGAGCACTTCGGAGACTTCTGCATCCGTTCTGGTGTGATCGTGGCGACCAAGGAAGGTCGGGACTTCCACGACAACGTAAGTTACCTCATCGTATAATAACCTGTTTTCGATTAAATACTAACAGATTTATAGGTCGCCGAGGAAGAGTCCGAGGACTAAATGGCAGCGTAAATCATGATTTATTCAACGGCATATCCTTCGTATGTAATCGGTGTTATATATAGGTTCATGAGGCGGGCGTTCCGGCTTGGGGCATAGTAGTGACGATGTATATAGCTTATGAGACACGCCATATGGCAATCAAAAGGACTTGTTCCACCTTCTCTCTTCATTTGGCATATCTCCCGGTTGTCTTGGACTGTTCTTCGTAACTCATATATTTTACTGAACGCTCAAGGGCATGGCATGCGATCGCACGAGCTATAGGATGCGATCATGGTCAGGGGTAAGTAATATCATATCGGTGGAATCCTCTCACTCATTGCCTTCCTGCCTCAAAGTCTGTAGATCATACACCGTTGCATCTTCTCTCGATGGCTATTAGTAGGCCGGGTGATGTGCATGGAAGAAACTCACCCCTTGATCCAAAGGCGAAAAGGAGAACATTGACACACAAGAGTAAGAGCTACGAACGTATTATGTAGACACAGATGTTTATTCGTTCTCTATCTTATTCAATCAAATCGCAACAAACTCGCTCGCATCACTCACTCAAACTCACTAAGGTCATCCCTGAGCGACCAACTCGCCCACTCCTCCTGCCTGCGCACATAATCAGCAGCCAGAATCCTCTGGCGGGCTTGCACCCACCCATCAAACTCATCCTCCATCTCCTCCACATCAATCTCCACAAGCCTCGCCCTCCCCTCGCCCTCGACAAACCGGAAACTCCTCACCTTCGCATTCTCCCAGCTCCCAACAAGACTCAACGACGTAATCCCATCAAAGCTCTGCGTCAGGAACTGCGCGAAAAACCCATGCGTGACGACGACAATGCGCTCGTCATCCCCCATATCCCGTGCCAAGTCGCGAATCATCTCCCGCGCGACGCGCGCGCGCGCCTTGAGTTTCTGCCAGGACGGGAAGAAGGCCGAGCGGTGGTTCTTGCGATACCAGTGCTCGCCTGCTAACCTGGAGGTATCGATGGCGTCGCCGAATTCGCGCTGCAGGGCAGAGAGGGACACGCCCGTGTCCATGGGGCTGGCGCTTGTTTCCTGGAGTTCGGGGACGAGGAGGAGGGGTGCGAGGGGGGAGAAGGCGGTTTGGGCGGTTTGGATGGCGCGGTGTAAGGGGGAGACGAGGATGTGTTTTACCTTGGCGTGGTGCGGGTAGGCGTGGTAGAGGGCGAGGCATTGTGAGGAGCCTTCGTTTGTTAGGAGGGAGGGGGTTGTGGCGTCTTTCAGGGAGTCGCCGGTGCGGACGATGTCGATTATGGGAGCCATTTTGAGGGTTGGTTGGTTGTGAGTTGGTTGGAAAGGAGGTTTGTATGGTGATGGGGTTGTGAGTTGTTTGGTTCTTAGTGAGTAGGGAGGTATGATGCCGATGGCTTGAGTGGGTTGGTGAGTGAAGGAGTTATGAGGCAGCGTCAAGGACGGTTATATATGCGTGCGACGACATCATTACTGTGGTTGCGGTGTTTTGCGTCCATTCTGATTGTTAGCATGGCCTGAATGAAGCTATTCAGGAGTCCTTTATGCCTGTATATCAATCAATCTCTATGTTCATACTCCGTAATATTCCGGGGTGAACAATCCTTTTGTCTGAATAAAGCGACATTTCAATATCTTGGAGACAACCAACCTCTTTGAACGTCGTCTCACACGATCTCTGGCACTCTATTGGCTTCAGTCTTCACATCGTAGATTACCGATGTTAGTCGCACGCATCGCGACAGATTCGTGTCGCGCTGAACGATATCGCATCTCACATGGCTCAGGAGTCCCCTCGAGACTTACCCGGGGACTACAGTCAAGATTCACAGCAAGAAACCAACCCCAACGATGGGAACACTCACTCTCACGCAAACAGAGCCGAGGGGCAAGAAAAAAACAAGAAAAAAAAGGAGAGAAATCTGTGCAACGTAGACCAACAGAGAGAGGGCGAGGCTTTTTCTTTTCTTATTGCGACAGGAAATCGCCGACGGCGCCAAGCCAGCGCGCATATTAATCCCTATTTCTGATTCGCATTGCTAGAAGATCCCGTAATTTGCTACCTCCTGTACACTACATCACAAGCCTCTGTAAGTCTGTCTTGTCTGTATTCCTGTGCGATCCCATAACGCGCAATCAAGTCTGTAATAGGTAGGTACTCGTACTTTGTGGAAGTGATTACGCAGCCTGGAGGGGGTCGTCTCGAAGATGGGCGTTGCCACGATGGGATGGCTTATTGCATTCGGGGCTACCTAGTCCCGCCGTCTCTGGACAGAATAGGTAGACCAAACAACTCCGCCGGGGAAAGTGGTTCGAAAAAAGGAAGGAGAGTAGTAAAAAAGAAGGGGGGGGAGCCGCGCGGGAAGGTAATATAAACAAACAAGTTAGGGGGATGGGATTTGCTTGGGATGTTCTCCCCTAATCTCTACAGAGTAAGGCGATCGTCCCCTTCTTGGCAAAAGGGGCGTGGCTTTATGCCGCATTACCGCGTCCCCTTCCTTGCCCACGCCGTTCGCTCCCGTCTCGTGCTCATGGGTTAGAACTTAGGACGTACGGAGTAGGAAGGGTTACCAGGTCGGGTAGGTATTTGTAGGTAGGCAGGTAGATAAGTCGCAAATAGGCAGCAGAAGTACCGACCCAATGCGATGGAGCCGTGAATGGTGCGGACGGGAACATCCCTTGTCGTGAAACCTGGCTAGCTAGTCAGTCGTCAGCCAACGTGCAAGTAAAGCGGCAACGCATCCCTCTCTTTGCAGCAGTCGTTCAAGGTGCGACAATCTTCTGATTTGATTCAAAAGGTCCGAGTTGTCGGTGTTTCCTGTTTATATATACCCATCGTCGTGTCTTGTCTCAGTTCTGTTTACTTTTCACCAACTCACTCACCATCACCACCATATCCATCACCACTCAAGTGATCTTCAAGATGCACGTCGTCCCCCTAGCCCTTAGCCTCCTGGCTACCACAACCGCCGTCGTCGCATTACCCCCAGCGCGCATTCTCCACTACAAGGTCCCCAACGAGTTCCGCGTGCTCGCCGAGAAAGAATGCACGTTTCCCGCGAACTTCGTCGTCTCGAACTTCACGACCTACACAGACCGCCTCAACAGCAACCTCAACACCCTGCACTTCGAGTTCAACGACGCCGACACCGGCATCCACGCCGTCTGCACGCGCAGTGTGTTCTCGAAGGCGCTGGGCCCCGGCGAGAACAGATATGCGTGCGACGACAAGAACATCAACTTCATCTACGAGTCTGGCGGCTTGACGCTTATTGAGCGGGCTTGTCCTGGTACTAGGTACGTTTCTTCGATCACTCTAGAAGTAGAGAGAGAGACCCCTTGGAGTGATGCGCCGGTGATCAGTAGTATTCCGTATGGATATTGACAAGTTCCACAGCAGCTCAGCATACGAGGCATCGGGTCTCGTCACGCCCGACCTCAAGTGCACCAACACCACCATCGGCGCCTTCTGCGGCGCCAAGCAGCAACTGGACGGTGTCTACGGCAGCTTCGAGCCCGTGCCGCCTGGAGTGCCCGCGTGAAGGAAGCCAAGACCATCAAAAGATCAAGACAAGACACCGATATAGAAAATCGCTACAGATGACGTAGTCATTCATACCTACCCCATGCCCATGGTCTTGGATCCCGTTGCGGCTGGAAGGGTTGCAATCCAGTTTTGGCAGCGTTGTAGGCGTGGATGGATGTAACTTCGCAGGCAGAAGAGAAAACAGAAACAAAAAGAAGAAACGACGAAACGGCTGGCATTAATGTCTAATTTCAGTACGAAATAACGGAATAGAAACTCTTAAAACGTTCAATTGCGCGTCGTTTGATTTGTACGTTTTTGTGATCTGTAACGCATCATGTCGCATCCATGCATGTACCGCGGTTATCATCATCAAGCAGGTATCTTTTCGTTAACGAGGTGCATTATGTAAAGAATTCGCTCGGTCGGGTGTCATCATGCCGTTAAGCGTACGGTCACTTCGTACTTCGTACTTTCTGATCTTCCTGATCATCAATCTTGCCAATCCAAACCGGCGCTTTCTCTGGTCACACGCCCCAACAATTTCCATTCCTTTAATGATCCCATGAGGAGCGTCGTGGCTTCGAGAACAAGCAGAGGCCAAGCACCGGCCGGCACCCGTAATCCGTGTCCCCTTGCCGATTGTTTTCTTCCGACCCGACAATTAGATAATGTTTTATTATTGGTAGTAAAAGCTCAACGTCGAGTAGTCGCGAACATCTGCTCTCCATCATCACCATCACCATCAATAGCCAAAAACAAGAAACTACCCACCTTACCTAAATCTTGTTAATGCCCTGAGATGCTCTCCCTCGTAATATCTAATCCCCTACACCTACTCGTCCTTGGCGTTGCCGTCGTGGTCGCGTCTGCTTCATCCTACCTGTCTCCAGAGTCGAACGAGATTTCTAGCGCTGCTACTAATGGCATCTCCGTCAACTTCTTCGCGTCACTAGAGCGCCTGTCGCGTCTTGTCGACATATCCTACTGCGTCGGCACGACGGGCATCCGTCCGCCCTTCTCATGCATCTCGCGCTGTAAAGACTTCCCGTCTCTCGAGCTCGTGACAACGTGGAACACGGGCGTGCTGCTCAGCGATAGCTGCGGCTATGTCGCCATCGATCATGGCACGCCGTCGTCACCTATGATCGAGCTGGGGCCTGCGATCGATGAGGAGACCGCTTTTGTGAGGGGGAATAACCCTGCCATTATCGTGGCCTTCCGCGGGACGTACAGTATCACGAATACCGTTGTCGACTTGAGCACGGTCCCGCAGAAATACGTCCCTTATCCGCCGATACATGATGGGAAGAGCCCCGAGGGTGGAGAACCCGAACATGAGTGCAAGAACTGTACCGTGCACATGGGGTTCCTCCTATCATGGCAGATTGCCAGACGAACTGTTATGCCGAAACTGAAGCGTCTTCATGAGCAGTATCCAGACTATCCTATCCACGTGATCGGTCATAGTCTTGGTGGCGCTGTAAGTATTGAAGCTTCATATCTTAGTAGCTGTTCACTCTCTCGGGACATCCATTCAGTACATCTATAACGACACTCACTAACAGCGGATTTCGTAGGTGGGAGCGCTTGCAGCACTGGAGATGAAAGTCAGTAAGTGTCAATATCAATCCATAGTATCCTCAAGATGGCAATAGCTGACTATGATATCGATCTCGGATGGGACCAAGTAATCGTAACGACGTTCGGTGAGCCACGGGTCGGAAACAAAGGCTTTGTCGAGTATCTCGATACTGCCTTTGGCCTCAATGATGACGGGAACGACCCCGAATCGCGTGCCTATCGACGCATCACCCACGTCGATGACCCGGTCCCCTTACTTCCCCTTTCCGAGTGGGGATACAGGTCTCATGCCGGCGAATTCTTCATTTCCAAGCCCCAGCTATCTCCCAGGCCGTCAGATATCCGGTCATGCGTTGGGGATCATGACCTGAACTGCATTGCCGGCTCGGATGGAGAGAACGATCATTGGGCTGCGACAGATTTTCCGCAGAAGCCATTGTCTAGCGACGCGGATGTCTCGTCAGCCAGATCATGGCGCTTACCAGCACGCCTCAAGCTCTGGGAACTGCTTTTTGCGCATCGTGATTACTTCTGGAGGCTGGGCCTCTGCATCCCCGGCGGAGATCCCATTGACTGGGGTAGGGATAGATATCCCCCTGTGACGATGAATGACGAGCTATGAAGTCCTACATACATACATCTACATACTAGTACATATCTACCTACATTCTAATGTAATCAACTCATTGAATCCGTACGGACTAAGAAGGTATTGTCTTCATGCTGTATTTTCCTAGGATTTTCGCCGCATCGGAGACGACGAGTCTATGGACCGACCGGACCGAGCCGGAAAAATGCAAGCTCAGCATAACCCCTCGTCGTTGGTCTGAAAAAGAAAAGGAAACGGGAAAGGAAAGGAAAGACATAACTGGCTGGATATCGGCCTTATGCAAGAAGCCCGGGCCCACGACGTTTTGAGGATTACCGTACCCATCTTCTGCCTGTTGGGCTCGAATACCTACGATACGGAGTATGTACGTTGCCCTTATCAAACATTATTAGTAGGTCTAATGATGGGGTTTATACATACCTGGCCAGCTACGATACTACTACAGCACCTAGAGGTCATCGTAGCAACGTTTATACCCAACTTCCCCGTCGTACCTAACTCACAACGCCTTTCTCGTACCCTATCGGACACAGATATCTACCCAGGAAAAAGGTTGAAGGGCGAAGCTCTGACTCCGGAGGCTATAGGTACGGTAGCATTCCGTAGACACCTAGGCAAGCTCTTTAATCACAATAGATACCGGTAGTATGGGTCCGCTCAGTTGAAACCTCTTGTGATAGTTGGCGGGGGGAGAACCAAAACGAATTGGCATGGAAGTCTAGAGAACAACTAGTGCGTGCCTACTGTCAGCTACAGTGCTTACCTTACGCTAGATTCCCTGCCTCCCTCTATACGCTGCATAGTGGGTCTTCCCTAGCTGGCATACAAAACCGTACACCTTGGTACGTACCTTTGCGCATTTCTGTATGCTGGCCAATAGAATCGCGTATACAATTTTAAGTGGGTACACCGACCCACATACACAGTACTTTGGCGGTACTTACTCAAATGCACCTGTCAGCAGCCGTCAAGCGGCTGCCAGTGGCCGACACAACCTGTCAAGCACCTCGGGTTAGGGGTTAGGGTTAGGGGTTAGGGTTAGCGGTTAGGATTAGGGTTAGTGGTTAGGGTTAGGGTTAGGGTTAGGTGTTAGGGTTAGCAGGAGATATGTTCTTTGTAAGTACTGGCGGATTACAGGTGGGGCGATTCCAGTGTATGGCGGGGCGCAAAGGTACGTACTTTAGCCATTTGTGGGTCGATTTTTGTATGCCAGCTAGGGAACACCGCATAGTGTCCAAATAGTAACACAACCGAACAGCTGCCGGAAGATTAATCGAGATGGAAAATGCCCTCGAAGGTAATAAGCCTGATGAGACATGTTCTAGGCAGCCAGGGTATTCCGTAAAGCAACTGGGTTTCCACCTAGCATAGGGAGGCATACGGGGAGGGACATCGTCGTCTTTGTCCTGAGAGGGTTTGGAATGAAGCATCCACTTGGCGTAGGGTGAGAAATGAGGGGCAACAAAGGGCCTGCCATCTTCGTACTTCGCATGTACATTCGTTGTACCGTCGTGGACTCGTAGGCCGTCGAATCCTTACTGGCGCAAATCTGACTACCGCCGTACCGATTCGACCAGTGTGATATGCAGATTTGCACTATGAACTGTCACAAGTCACAACAACTAGGGCCGACTACCAGGCCCTAGGGATCTGTGACTGTACTGATGTGCTGTACTCGCATGATGAGCGCCGTAAGCTCCCGTATCGCTGGGCCTTCGTACATACAATTCTTGGTGATTGCGTGCCTTACGATGGAGAATGTGCGGCCGTCGTCCGAGGGCAAACCATGCCCTAATCACCGCCGAGGGCCCTCCGAATCCCATCTACACACGCTAATGGGTCAACTTGTGGCTGTGGTGGCTCCTTGTATGGGCCAGATCCACCTGTAAGTCATGTACTTGTAGGTAGTGAGCCATATGTCGACAGATGATAGAAGTTGCCATCTCATCTGTCGAGGTTGGGTGGCCAAGATACCAGCTCGAAGTTTTCGACTTCAGTTTCTTGGAAGAAGTCGAGACCCAAGGCTGGCTGGAAGGACAGTAGAGTGCGGAGTGGCGTATCGACGGGACGGCAGAGGATATAAAAGTCCTCGAAGCCGGGACGTCGTAGGGCCACATCTAATCCGTAATGGCACTCAACTCGTAGAGTTGGTTAGCAGCGCTGGCCTTACCATTTTTTAAAGTATGAGAAGAGCGACGGGCCGACCCTTCATGGTCTAGTGGGCATCTGGGGTCTGAACAAGACAACCGGGGCTGACGAGGGCTGGTGAGCATCAATACTGTTGAGGCCCATGGCATTCCGTAGGTAGATGTTCGGATCACCTGGGTCCGCTAAAGGCGGCCATAATGCCGTGAAAGTATCGTACAAACAAAACGAGAGCAACTGAAGGCAGAGCATCTTGCAACATTCATGGTAAAGAGGCACGGATAGGCAAGTACGGGAAAGGACGGTGGGAATCCAGGAATTTGTTGAGTGTCTGTCGATCCGTCGACCTGTCCCCATTCGTCTTCAAAGATGCAAGTCCATTCACACATTCACCCCCAAACCTCGTGTTGAGGAAAGCGAAGCTCGACATCTACAGGCAGTAAGCAAAGAAAGGGAAAGTGAGGCTGAATGAAGCACGGAATACGGGCAGTGATGGTATATTGGAAAGGTGTTATTGATGCGTCTTACCAGGAGGGGATGGAGCTGATCTTCTGGTGCTGTCCATCTGAACACTCCGTGTACAGGCCAGTAGTAAAGCGAAGTCAGTGCTTTGATACCTACCCACTGTTCACAGAGACATTGTCAGACGGTGCAGCATCGACAATTCACTACGGACGACATATTGTTGAGCTCTGCGTTCTGTAAATCGTGAATATCGTGAAGATGCAAAGTCAAGAGGACGTTCGCCGCCAAGAGAAAAATCTACTTTGGGTAAGCAGAGATCTGCATAGGCACCTAGCCCGTACCTTCCCTCAGTGACTGACAGTTGCCTAGGCACACTACGCGGAGCCTGAGCCGGAGTCGAAGCGTAACCCGCGCTAATCCGCATTGGTCTCGCGCCACAAGGTTGGTAAAGGGCAAAACATGGGAGGTACCTGCCCAGTACTGGGCGGTACCTATCCACCCAATATTTAGTGCGGGATAGAGCCTGCCTAGCACCATTTCAACACATGGAAGAAGTTGTGGCGCAGTAATCCGTAGGTAATCCGTAACGTGATAAAGGGCGCCAAACGGAACACTGCGTGCGGTTCCTACGGATTATGATATGGGACTGGCACTCGCAGGGGCCTTTTGAGCTGACAGATACGAACGGCTATCTCTACCTAAAGTGCCTGAGGTCCTTTCTTTCAGGCATGGAAATCACGGGTTATAGCAGGCCGATAATTCCTATCTCCTCAGGGGTACCTGAGGCAAGCATGGCTTCAAGTTCCTGCCATGAGTTCACGGCACAGTATCAGTAGGCCATGTAGTTCTGGCAGGAACTCTCGTGGAAGTACACGATTAACCTTCCGATGTATCCTTGCCCTACCCTACCTGGAGCGTTCTGGTTGCCCACTGGCCATTGAGCGCTTGTGATGACTTTATGCTGTCATCCGACCAGTAAGGAGCCCGTGCTGGAACGCACTGAACTCAGAAGGTACGACTCGGGTACTTCTGCAGGCAGAAAAGGGTACGTCCCTCTCACAGTCCTTTGCGCACGGTACGGAGTAGAGACCATTCGCTGCTAGCTGTGCACCGCTAACGGCTTGTCTCTGACGCACGAGCCAAGGCCAGTACATAACCTGGTCGGCAGGCATCGACTATGCCTAAGCGGGTCTGGCTTGGGGAACCACCTTTGCTTTCTCCTCCCGCACCCAAACCTCGTTCATTTTGAATGTCCATAGTCAACCCGATTTCTTGTAAACAACCTCCTCCCGCATCCTTCATATCTCTGTGAACTCTCAGTCAACACCACACGCCAACACAACCATCCTACCTTCATCTCCTCCTCTCCCCGTCTCCTTCACCAAGCAACAACCGTCCATTTTTCATCCAAATCAGCCCAACATGACCACTGAAGTAAGTTAACAGCCCCCCACCACCCCCCTTTCTACCAGACCTACCTGGCGCTTTCAACCGCCTTTGTCTTGGACGGGCATTCGCTTAACGTGCCGTTCAACGTTCCCGTGCATGTGCTCTTGCAACCCAGCACACGCATACTCTCCTGCGATCCATGCTTCGATCTCATGCTAACCTTGGTTTCGTGATGTAGCGCGAGAGGTACGGTGCAGCCCCAGGCCCATCGCAATCCAGCCCTGCCCCCAAGACCTACTTTTCTAACTGCTCTGATCTTACAGCAAGACTTTCCTCGCTCGCCTTTGCGAGCAGGCCGAACGTTACGATGAGATGGTTACCTTCATGAAGGAGGTCGCCAAGCTCGGAGGCGAGCTCACTGTCGATGAGCGCAACCTCCTCTCCGTCGCCTACAAGAACGTTGTGGGTACCCGCCGTGCCTCGTGGCGTATCATCTCCTCGATCGAGCAGAAGGAGGAGTCCAAGGGATCTGACAAGCACGTCGCTACCATCCGCGAGTACCGCGCCAAGATCGAGGCCGAGCTCGAGAAGGTCTGCCAGGACGTCCTCGATGTTCTGGATGAGTGCCTTATTCCCAACGCTGCCTCTGGCGAGTCCAAGGTTTTCTACCACAAGATGTTCGTCCCCTCTTCTGATGCAAGAAAAATATTGCTTGGAACCGTGATTTTTCGATGCTAACTACCGTATAGGAAGGGTGACTACCACCGTTACCTTGCTGAGTTTGCCTCCGGTGAGAAGCGCAAGGTCGCCGCTACTGCCGCTCACGAGGCCTACAAGGTGAGCATCACATGATGCCGTTTGATAATCTCCATGCTCGGATTACTAACAACTCTCCTCAGAGCGCAACGGACGTTGCCCAGACTGAGCTCACCCCCACACATCCCATCCGCCTTGGTCTTGCGCTCAACTTCTCTGTCTTCTACTACGAGATTCTCAACTCCCCTGACCGGGCCTGCCACCTTGCCAAGCAAGCTTTCGATGATGCTATCGCCGAGCTTGACTCTCTGTCCGAGGAGTCGTACCGTGACAGCACACTTATTATGCAGCTGCTCCGGGACAACTTGACCTTGTGGACTTCGTCAGATAGCGCCGAGGGTGAGGCCCCCGCCGCCCAGGAGGCCCCTAAGGAGGACAAGCCTGCCGAGGAGGCTGATAAGCCCAAGGAGGAGGCTGCTGCCCCCGACTCCTAGAAGACTACTCTCTTTTGAAACCTCCTTGTCTCAGCTGTAATTGGATGCTCTTAGGGCCTCACTGGTGGCTTGAGTTTCGTCGATACCCAGCTGGCGAATAATTCGCGGCATTTAGTCAGGAGAGACGGTCGGGAGGGTTGGTTCTTACGGCAGGGCTGGAAAGGCGAGCTATGGTTTATCCTGTCACATTCTCCCCCATCTTCGACGCTGTTGGTGGGGGAGCCTACGCTTGTGGTATGCTCATCTACTACTCACTCAACTCGACATTCATACGCCTGAGCCTCAGTTCTGGTTCAAACACTGCCGAGTGTATTAGGCAAGGACAGGGTTCGCGCATGGTTGAGGTTACGTGGATATTTCTTTCTCGCTTATTGTGGTTTGTTTTTCCTTGCGTTTGACGATGTTAAGAGGTATTTACACTTACCTTTGGTCACCAAACATGGGGCGACTATCGACAGACGTGGTTTCTGCAGCAACCTATCGAGAGCCAGGGACAAAGATCTCGCATGGGTGAAACTCCAGTCGGTTATGCCAGAGTTTAGAGTGTCGCAAGGTAGAGCTGGTGGGCATGAGTCGAGCATGGTCAGGCTTACACAGAACCAGTATAGGATGTGATGTGCCTCCCGTGGCACCACACATTCATCTGCAGATGATAATAGCTTTGATTACGCCCGGAAATGAAAACAAAAAACTTCAGAACATACATGCGATTGGACTTGGTGCAGAGACGTGAAACTTGTGCCTTGATGTCCCGCTTAGTTACTTACTGTATGCTGTATGGGCATTCGAACCGAGTGCAGTCTGTAAAAGTGATACTTGTTACGTGTTTGCCCGGCGTGTATCAATGAAATCGTGGATGTTTTGGAGAACTGAACTACATACGAAATAACTGCCACATTTTACACGACGCCGGACAGTCTCATCCGCAACTCCGTCTTCTACGTATACCTTGGATGGCCTCAGTGGCTAGCTAGATATTCGTACGGATTACAATCCGAATATCCCATATTTCTGTAGACTCTTAGGACGTTCGTTCCGCCCCCCCCTTCTCTCACTCCTAGTTTACGGAACCCGTACGGAAGACTCTACAGCCATCGCGTGTTCCGCCGGTTTCTCGGCTCCATCTGGTAGCGGGATTTCGGCCTTAACCCTGTGAACAGTCAACGTTGCTAGCACCGTAATTACGTACTAATAAGATCGATTATAGGGGTTATGGCCGATATATCGGTGGGGCCGAAGTTAAGGTGAGAACAATTACGGACAAACTGGGTCTAGCATGAGCTGGGAGGAATGAATATCTATCATTCCTGGAGGCGGGTAAGGACCTTTGAGCTGGGAATTCCATGAGTAGCGTATCTACGAGTAGCCCGTAGTGCACGAGGTTGACTTATAGATTAGGTACGGATTAGGTAGGCTGTGATCGAGTCCGCCGGCGTTGCTCCATGTGATACCATACTCGACTTCGAGTTTTGGGGGTTATTATCACGGTGGAATTCTCTTACCCAGTGGTTGACACTTTGGTGATATCTGGTGGGGCAGAGACCGATCAGTCGGGGAGGACCTCAATGTATGAAGTACGAATACCGGTACTTGGTAAGCGTATCTATCCTATCTGTAGTAATTCAGCTTGTGAAAAAATCTGTACGGAACAAGCTGGGTTGCATTCCGTGATAGATATTTCACCTGGCCGTCAGTGCATGTGGTGCACCGGTACACAATCTGCTATCGCCGCCGTGTGAGAGGTAACTACGTGTACTACACGTGTGACTGCGATGTGTACGATGTCGGTGGTGTTAGCTGTGTTAGCCACACGTTTCAGTCACCTGACTGGCAAAAACCGCAGCTGCGAGATTGCGCTAAACCCGAGTGGATGTGTCCCAAAACGATGGCAACAGCACTGACATCCTACCGCCGTACCGGTACAAAGCGGTACGGGAGAGGTTCGGCCACGAGACAGCCTTATGTAATCCGCTCAGCCGTTGCCCAGACACCCCTAGCGACCCCACCCCCCGCAGGTACCTGGTACTTCGGTCTACGTCGTACGTCACTCGGAATTTGGATTACCGACACCACAACTTCGAGGCTACATCGAGTGATATTCACGGAATACATTCACAATGCACCACTGACTTGAACATTGCAACTCCCGTGTCTCACAGGCAAGCTCCCTGATCGCCCAATTACCTAGCATAGCACTGTACGGACATAGCATGCGCCCCGGTTTGAATCCTCTCGCTCCGTACTGCTGCCATCCTGCTGCCCAGCATGGATCAGTCTCAGTACCCGTCGACCGCTCGAAATGTCCCCGGTCCGCAGCCGAGAGGCGATAACTCGAGCCAGCTCATGATCCGCGACTATCCGCACCGCGCCATTGCCATTGTTACGAAGTCACATGCTCTCGTGTTGCGACACTCATCCACGACGGGAGAGGCCGTTGCAGATGGCTCGCTTGCCTCAGTGGCTCCGTCACGGCCACGCACCTCTAGCGAGTCTTTCCCGTCCAAGTGCATGGTTGAATTCTCGCCGGTATCGCGACAGCTCTTGCACGGCTTTCGACCTCTGATCCCGCGTCCTATATATGGAACGCTGGGACTGATCTCAATTGGCCGAGATGTGTTCCTGAGTGTGATCACGCACGCAACCCGGGTGGCGACCCTGCGACCCGGCGAAACAGTCGAGAAGATCGTCTCCGTCGAGTTCTTTTGTTTGAATACGGCCGATTACGACAACGTTATTTCGTTGAACCCATATGAAAAGGACGGTCTAGACGCTGCTTCGGCTTACGGACCGAGCTTGGGTCGCCGGGAAGGCGAGATAGAATACCCTTATAAAGAACTACAGAAGTTGTTGAGCAATGGGAGCTTTTACTACAGCACCGACTTCGACCTCACGAATAGATTACAAGACAGGTCAGTTAGCACACCTGCCATGTCTCGAGCTCATCGAATTTCCAGTTCACTGTTAGAACCCCGGCTTACACCCCTTAAGGCCAGTTGATTCGGATACGTTTGATATTAACAATTTCGACGACGCTTTCTTATGGAATTCGTTTATGATCAACCCGCTCGTCCAATTCCGATCAAGACTCGTGGGGCACGAGCGCGAAGCCCTGGATGCTTCAAGAATTTTGACCTCGGCAATTCGAGGTTTCTGCTTAACCATGGCGATTCCCCAGGCCTCTGCGCCATTACGCGATTCTAGTTCGGGTCTGCCTTCTTATCTCACAGTTATTTCACGTCTATCATGTAGGAGAGCAGGCACTCGTTTCAACAGCCGCGGAATCGACGATGACGGTCATGTCGCAAATTTCGTTGAGACCGAAACGATATATTGGAGTCCATCCGGCATCCTTTTCTCCTATGCCCAGGTTCGCGGCTCGGTCCCTGTATTCTGGGAACAGAGTCCGGGACTTATCCCTGGACAGCAAAATATTACCATCACACGTTCTGCGGATGGAACTCAGCCGGCATTCAATAGGCATTTTGAAGAGCTTGAGAAGACCTATGGTGCCGTTCACGTCGTCAATTTATTGAGTGAAGCGAAACCAGGAGAGGCTGAACTTACAAACTTGTTCCATTACGGCGTGAAGCACTGCCCCCTGAGTCGTCCTGAACAAGCTAATTCTTCTGATCATGCTTTACTACGCCAGACAGATTATGATTTCCATGCGGAGACAAAGACTGCCGGCTATGAAGCAGCCAACGAGATTCGTCGTTATATTGAGCATTCTGCTGATGGATTTGCGTACTATCTGGCCGAACAGACGGAAGATTTACTAGATCTTGAGAACAACGAAACCAAGAACGAGACACGAATGGTGGTTGTCTTACAGCAGGAAGGTGTCTTCCGGACGAACTGTTTAGATTGTCTGGATAGGACAAATCTAATACAGACACTCATATCACAGATGTCCGTGGAGGCGTTCCTGGGCCATCGGGAAGAATATGCCGCGCCCGATTTCTGGACAAGGCACTCCACACTCTGGGCTGACAATGGTGATGCCCTTTCTAGGATATACGCCGGAACAGGGGCCCTGAAGTCGTCTTTTACACGAACAGGAAAGATGTCATTGGCTGGTGCGTTCGCAGACGCTCGCAAGAGCGCCACGAGGCTCTACATCAACAACTTCACTGATAAGGGGCGACAAAACACCATTGACATGCTCCTCGGGAGACTGGTGGGCCAAGCGCCCGTCCATCTCTTCGACCCCATCAGCGAATTCGTTGCTATGGAGCTTAACAAGCGTAGTTCCGAGTTCGCCTCAACGGAGTCGATCACCCTGTAAGTTGAGAATGGTTGAGATATCATTTCTTATGGGCTTGATATGCTAACGGTTCGTAGATGGGTTGGTACCTTCAACTTGAATGGACGTACCAATGGAATTGACGATGATCTATCGCCTTGGCTGTGGCCACGAGAACTTGGGGCTACCCAGCCAGACATATTCGCTGTGGGATTCCAAGAGATCGTGGAGTTAAGCGCTCAACAGATTATGAACAGCGATCCTACAAGAAAGCAACAATGGGAACGGGCTATCAAACGAACATTGAACAATCGCGCTAAAGAAACGCGGGGAGAAAAGTACGTCTTATTACGAAGCGGACAGTTGGTGGGAGCCGCCCTGTGCATCTTCGTGAAGGCATCCGCACTCCCCAAGATCAAACATGTTGAGGGCAGCGTCAAGAAGACCGGCTTGTCTGGCATTGCCGGCAACAAGGGCGCTGTTGCCATCAGGATGCAGTACGCGAACACTCAGCTATGTTTCGTGACCGCTCATCTGGCTGCCGGATTCGCCAATTACGATGAACGGAATAGAGACTATGCTACTATTCACAACGGACTCAGATTCCAGAGAAATAGAGGCATTGATAACCACGGTATGTTCGTTGAGGTCTCTGTGGTGCTGATTTTACTGACCTCTATCTAGACACTGTCATATGGATGGGTGATTTCAACTACCGAATCGGTTTATCACACGAGAGAGCTATGGACCTCGTCAAGAAACAAGATTTGGAGAGCCTCTATGAGAATGACCAGGTATGTTGATGGCGAAGTTGTCATCATCAACGTCCAGTTACTTACGCTTTACAGTTGAATCTGCAAATGATTGCCGGTCTTTGTTTCCAGTACTATTCCGAGGCCAGGATCGAGTTCATGCCTACCTACAAGTTTGATATCGGAACAGACCGATATGACACTTCGTGAGTTATCCTTCCAATGCCAATGGACACTTACAACAGAATACTCATTTTACTCCAGTGAGAAAGCACGTATTCCTGCCTGGACGGATCGAATCCTTCGCAAAGGTACTAATATCAGGCAACTATCTTATAATTCCGTGCCGCTTCGCTTCTCGGACCATCGTCCTGTATTCGGGACATTCCAATGCACAGTTAATATCGTGAACGATGCTCTTCGCGAACGTATCAGTCGTCAGCTCTATGAGCAACGCAAAGCCGACGTAGGACACACGGCAGCAACCATAGACACAGAAGACTCGGAAACCGATGAGGATCTCATTGGGTACGATCCGATTGAGCCGGGACTCCCTCCAGCGAGCTCCGATCAACAGAGATGGTGGCTTGAAAACGGAAAACCGGCGAAGTCCATGGTCGCGCCGCCCAATTCTTCCACGACCGGCGTCAACGAATTTTCGTCAGTAATACTTAACCCTAATCGACCTTCAAATCCGTTCAGTGCCACGGAGGAACCCGACTGGGTTGCGATACCCCGGGCTAGTTCCAGGCTCTCATCGTTCTCCAGTATTTCCAGTTCCCCATACGAGCACATCAATCACTCGACCCTCCTGTCCACCTCAGCGTCTAGTTCGGGGCCTAGGAAGCTACCACCTGCGCTTGAGGCGCCGGCTTTACCGGCTAGGATCAGTAGGGTTAATGCAGGCGACGAGTCGACTTTCACAGTGGCACAAAAGAGTGAGCCGCCACGTCCACCCCCGCCTCGGCGGCAGGCCACCATATCCACTCCTCAATCGAGTAATCCTGTGAGCCTAGGTGCCTCGGCCATCCCATTGGCATCAGGACTCAGCGGACTCAGCCTATCCCCATTACAAACCAAAGCCGCATCCTCAACCAAGGCCCCTCCGCCTGTAGCTAAGAAGCCAGCACATCTGGCATCGATGTCGCCAGTGAGCACGGAATCGAATAGGTTCAGTTTACTGGATGAGCCGATCCCCAAACCGCAGCTGCCTCGTAGAAACACTAGTAACGTTTCTAACTTGACGTCGCGGCTTGAGGCCAGCGCGACAGGGGTACTTACGGGTGGAATGCAGAAAACGCGATATTCTCAACCTGTCTTAGGGATGTTTGAACCAAAGGGAGTATCGAACAATTCGACCCCTCCAGGCGCCGTCAGTTTGCCGGGTCTAGGGATGAGCGAGCGAAAACCAGTTCTGCCCGCCCGGCCAACTCTGCAACACCAACATTCATCCTCGATGAGCTTGCCGAGGAGACCAGTTCCTCCTGCACCCAAGGAAGGACCCATAGATCTTCTTGGGACCGACATAGGTTCCGAGTTGAACGGCTGGGAAACATTGAAACCCAGGTAGTAGAATAGAGACGCTCCCAGGCAAGGTCTCGTGGAGTTACGAGTAGTTCAGTTCCCTTGATTGCTGGGTATAGAGAAGAGGAGAGGAGACAAAAACCGGAATTTGCCAAGGCCGGCGTTAATCGACGTATAGAAACGAAATACTAATGAACTTTGCATGCTTATTTATGGCGGTTCCCTGGGAACGTCGTGGGCAAGGCCAATCAGCCTGCGTCGCGGCGGACTGTGGACTGAGGTTGATTCTAAAGTGCGGCAAGAAGCAGGCTCGATGTGACGCTGGATGTGACCATGCCAGACCAATGTTCCGGTTGGGAGACTATTGCTTTTTTAGCTGGGAATTAATCAGACACATATAATCACGACCAACGAGAGAGATTCAGTCCAATCCCTCCATCCAGTGAGAGTGACCCGGGTCCCCCAGCCCCAGCCCCAGCCCAGCCGCTGTACTTGTACGAGTACCTATGTAGAACGATCCCTCGAGGGTACCAGAACCTGGCTAAGGGCCCTACAGACCGGTAGTAGTAGTACCTAACGGACCAGGCGCTGCTGAACGCTCAGCACAGTCACTCGTGCATGGTATTGTCGCTAGCGGTGCTCTAGCGTAGGCACACTACCAGGTAAAAGTTGGCACACGAAGTGCCCTCCAGCACACCGAATGTCTCGATTGGGCCACTGTTTTTTGACGACTCCGCTGCTAGCACGGGATCACCACGGACCGTGATTGGGCCGTCCTCCGCGATCTAGCCGGTTGCAGGCTAGCGCGGCCTAGTATTTCTTTGACGTCATCTCAATTTGAAATTAGCAGCTTCAATCGTCTCAATCGATCTCGGTTAAGTACTTACCTAGCATATAGTCATGTGAAATTGCCAGCGTCGAGCGAGGCCATGCTCTGTCTGGTTCCCTTCCTAATTTTTTAGACCTGTATTTATCTAACCAGGAATCTACAAGTGGTAATCCGCATGGGCAGTCGTTAAGGTACGAATTCTTGGCTTGGGGGTTTTTTTTTCGCACGAGCACTGTCTTGTTTTCTTGCCTGTCTATCCTGTCCTGTCCTGTGTCTCGTGATTATCTTGCTTGGGGATCTTTCGTTTTTTTTTTCTTTCTCTTCTCCTATTTTTTTTTCTTTTTTGTACTCGTAGTCTTAGCTCTCTTTTCCCCTGTCTTCCCTGATTCGCTGCATCGCTCTGTCCCCCTGCAAAGGTCGATGGGCCCCCCCATCGCTGAATTAATTTCCAAGTTGTATACCCTATCACGCACTTGAGAGGTCGTGGTTTCTACCTATTTGCTTAGGAGGCCGTTGCTTGCGAGGAGCAGATCTTTTTTGGATTATTCGGGGCGACAACCTGATCTTCATCAGTTAGGCTACTACTCACTACCTAACCTTTCCACCCTCCCTTACCTTCCCGCCAGCCTACGGAATACCTGCCGCGAATATCGAGACGGGCGCGTACTGTACGGATTGACGACCAGGGGGACTGACTTGTGGACTTGACCTGACGGATTCATTACTACCACCTACCCACATCTAATGGTATCCCCGGCAACCGGCAAGGCCTGCGAGCTCGAAATGATGAAGACATCGCCACTCTCGCTGGCGAAGCAGAAGCAGCTCGCCAAGTTTGACTGCATCGACATATGGCGGACCGAGGTGAAGGCGTCGCGGATGCACTGCATGTGCTCCGCGTCTACCGTCGAGGTCAAGAAGCCCGCCGTGAGTGAGAGCTCATGGGCGGCCAAAACACCATCGACATTCACCGCCAGTATGACTTCAGCCCCGTATAAGAGCCTGCTGAAGCTGGCAACACCCTCCGTGAGTCGAGAAGACGACGAGACAGCATCAGCATCCGCTTCAGCATCCGCTTCGGCAACAGCACCAACACCGGCACGGGAATCAAAGGCTTCGGGATTTAGTCTAGGTGGCAAGCGGAGCAGGTCACGCGGTGGCTGCCCCGTCTGCTCATTACCCACCGATGCCGTCGTGTACATGCCCATAGGCTCCGACGAATACGGATTCATGTGGGCGCCGCGGCCGCTCTCCAGCATCAAATCCCTGGAACAGATGTGGAGGACGAAGGAGAAGAAGGGCAAGGAGCTGTTGTCAAAGATATCGCCGTCATTCCTGCGACCGAAGAAAGTCATTGCCCCGCAAAGCGACGAATCGACGGAACCTTCTGATACGACGAGTCTAGACGGAGATTTCCCCCGGAAAACGACGGCCACCGAGATGTACCGGAGCTTGCGCCGCCAGGAGCCGGAAGGTTCGGGCAAGGACGCCGAGGACGATGAGAAGATAGAAGACCCGTTGAGCAATAGCGACGGCAAAAAGTTACCCATTAGTATTGAGGAGATTGGCGCGAGACTGCGCAGGGCTAAGAAGTTACTCGACAAGTCCGTGGCGTCGAATTCCGCGTCGAAAAAGTCATCGGTCAATATCGCGAGTGCTATGCTACAACCTCGGTATCGATCCAGCACGTGAAGAGCGGTTCCAGCAACATAAACACACGCACGCCTTTTTGGACGATTACGGTCATGCTACGACATATATATCTTGAATATCGATATCGATCGGGACCAACCACAGCTTTATTCCGTAATGCTGAAGACTCTAATACGTCTAACTCATTGGCGATACGCATTCACTCATTCTGGGCCGGCGCGGTCCTATGAACAACACCACCTTTTCATCATCATCCATTCATCCACCTGGGTTATATGGCACAACAACGGCGTTTCATTTTTTTCATCACATAGCGAGCGGACTTGGGAAAGATAGATGGAGTTCTCTGCCTTGTATTTTCACATCATCTCAGGACAGCAAAGGGCGTTCTTTTTTGTGCCCTTTTTTTTCTTGTTATTTTTGTTAACCTCGTCATGCGTTTCCAAGAGCGAATAGCGATGGCATGTTTTATTGATTGATTGTACTATTACGAACGAGAAATTGATTTACATTTTCAACGGATTCTTGGGGTGGGTTGTGTTTATTTCTTCTTCTCTGTCGTCGACTTACCTGCCCTCCTACCCTGTCCTATCCTATCCCATGGAGAGATGATGCGTTGCTGCTCTGCTCTGCTTGCTCTCGCTCTTGCTCTCGCTCTCGCTCTCTCGACATCCCTATACCTACCTAACCTATAGACTATACATTTAATTTAATGCGGAATCTAACAATGGCATGTATTCACCTACGATGTAAATAGATTGGAATCGACGGGTTGGGCTGGCTGACACTGAGAAAGTCCCCTCCTGTCTAGATAGGCATACAGATTGTTTGTTCCACATGCTGAGGTTTCTCGTGATGGTGATGATATGTTCCAACTTCAAGATCATTATTTAAGGAAGCAATTCTACCGACGATTGAGTCGACGGGCTGAGGGCATCTGGTAAGAGCTTCGTCAGTTCGAGTTTTTCGTCTCGAGCATGCAGTATCTTCAACACGTCAGGTTACGATCTCCCAACTTGAAGTCTCTCTTGCCGGGCAGGTCAACTCGCTGAGACGCGTAACGATCACCTCATATACAGCAGCTTGACCCTTGACATAATCACGAGTATTGACACGAGAGCTTCGCAGATTCGTTGAAGATGATATATTGATTATCTAGGGAGACTATATAGAGGGGAAAGGGTGTAAAGGGTAAAGGGAATAGTGATCGAGCAAGGCCTCAGATTGAATAGTCTGATCATGTCCAAAACATTGTTTGGATAATCCTCTTCCTATCATATGTTTTAATGGGTAATCATCACCGGCCATTTACGCTGCGATCGGGGTGTGTTGTGTAGGGGGGGGATATATATGAGAACGATGCGAACGGATAGCTCGTTCCTTTCGTGTCTTATTGTCTGCTTCTTCTTGTCTGTGCCTTTGTGCTTGTAGCCTTACCGTAAAAGATTGGCCTTCTTGTCTCTGTCTGCGTGCTATCGCAACAGTTGGCTCAATCCGCCTTGTTGTTGTTGATCATTGCGACTGCAGTCTACTGGACAGCTGCGCGATCTGGAAGCACGGCATCGGGAGAACACAGGTCTCCTTCAAGAAGTGTCAATAAACAAGAGCAGAAATGAAAACTTCACCCCGAGTGAAGCGAACGAAGATATAAAAAAATAGGAAGAACAGAAAAAGCTGCGATCGAAAAATTCGCAGGACAGAGAATTTATGGCGCAGACCTAGGCGTGCCACACTACCGGTGCTAGTAAAAGTGGAGACTGTGGCTCTCATTGGCTGGAGGGCGACGGATGCATATTCCGTACATTGTATGTACATAATGCTCATTATTCGCATATGTACGGGCCACCTCCACGTTAGGTACCCTCCCCTGTACCCACGGAACGCTACAGCTGTGGTACCTGCCCACGAAACGGTAGGTACCTTCCTCCGCTACGGAATTTTTATTAGATAAGGCAGTCACAAGACGATAGCCAAAGTAAGCCCAGCCTTCAGTATTTTTGCACTGGGATCTCTCCAACTCAACTCCTTCGCGTGACAGCCTTTTCTACTCGTAAGCCTCGCTTTCTACGGAATACTGCACAAGTACCTAGTGTGGTCGTCTGTATTGGTCGCGATCATCCCCCATTCGTCGGAATTGCATACATAGGTCTTCACGAAGATCAGCCTCTCCCGTCTCTGTCGCAGCGTTATCGCAGTTTATCTCGCCGGTGCGGAGTATTCTTACCCTGCCCGCCCATCCGGACCACCGTCTTTGCCGATTCCCTCTCTGGCGCATTCTATCGAGAACTAGGACGAGTAGCCTAGGTCGCCGATCCTCGACAGCGCCCAATACGCTCATTCATCGTTACCCCGCGAGTCGCATTTCCGTCATTCCTATTCGTTGCGCGTTTCGATAGGGCCGCCCGCCGTGTCTCAGTTACATACCTACCTTCTCGTTCTCGTTCACCTTACCCGACAGCCCTAGAAGGGAGACAGAGACAGCCCTACTCGCTATCAGGCCTGTTGACACTGCACCGACTTTCTACGTCGGCACCTTTTCCATCGTTCAACTCGTTTGCGTCTATCTCGTATACCGTCAGGCTCTTTGACAATGGCCGACTTCAACCAGTTTGGCGCCTCTGAGGAGGAGAATGCTGAGATTAAGAAGCTCAACCAGGATGTGGTATGGAACCACGGCGCTCATCATCTTTACTGTTGGATAATGGCTGACCTTTCCATGTAGGAAGCCGATAGCGACAGCTTCGACGCTTGGGAGAAGCTCATCCGCGCTTGCGAGGCCCAAGAGGGTGGCCTCAACCGCAACTCGAGTCCCCAGGCGCTCGCTACCCTCCGCGACGCATACGATCGGTTTCTGTTCAAGTTCCCGTTGCTTTTCGGCTATTGGAAGAAGTACGCGGATCTCGAATTTAATATATCCGGGCCCGAGTCAGCAGAAATGGTACGGAACCCTTGACATATTGTGATGATTCACGTCGACTGACTGGGTCCATCTAGATTTACGAACGGGGTTGCGCCAGCATCAAGAACTGTGTCGACCTTTGGGCCTCCTACTGTTCCTTCAAAATGGAAACCACCCACACCCCCCATCTGGTCAGAGAGTAAGTAGCAAAGGAAGTTTCCTGCCCCTCCCTATAACCGTCGCACCGACAGAGCAATGAATCCGTCCCCCAAAAGCACTTATCATCTAGCATGTCGTCCACGACTGCGCACTACCCGGTTTCGACGGTGAGAGATGCCAACAACATCCTTGTCATGTTGGATACTTTCTCACAAATCTACCAGACAATGGTATCCTCCAACTTCACGGTCTCGTTCCCAGCTTACACGTCGCTTATTTACCGATTCGGATTGATTTGGATTTGGAGTACTGCATCCTCAAGATTTCGATTTCCCTTACCTGCCTGTATTTACGTTCTTGCCCCACCCCTCACTCCTCGTCCCCCCCTCCGCGATGATAGGTATTGATCTTACGTGCTAGGCTTTTCGAACGAGCGGCGACTTGTGTAGGACTGGACTTCCTGGCTCACCCTTTCTGGGACAAGTATATCGAGTACGAAGAGCGACAGGAGGCTCACGATAAACTCTTTGCTATCCTGCAGCGTGTTATCCACATCCCGATGCATCAGTATGCTCGTTACTTTGAGAGATTCCGTCAGATGGCCCACACCCGCCCGATCCAAGAGTTGGTTCCTGCTGCTTCGCTCGCACGCTTCCGGGCTGAGGTCGAGGCCGAGTCGGCTGCATACGGCGGCGCTGCACGGACAGAGCTCGAGGTCGAACGGGACATCAGAGCCAAGATCGACGCGATGTACTACGAGATCTTTCAACGCACTCAGGACGAGACCACCAAGCGATGGACGTATGAATCGGAAGTTAAAAGACCCTATTTCCACGTCACCGAATTGGAGAACTCCCAGATTGCCAATTGGCGCAAATACCTGGATTTCGAAGAAGAGCAAGGCGACTTCGCCAGGATTGTCTTCCTCTATGAACGCTGTGTGGTAACCTGCGCTCTCTATGACGAGTTCTGGATCCGATATGCTAGATGGATGTCCGCCCAGACCGACAAGGAGGAAGAAGTCCGTAACATCTACATGCGAGCGTCCACGCTCTTCGTACCCGTTAGTCGGCCTGGAGTAAGATTGCAGTGGGCCTATTTTGAAGAGTCCAGTGGCCGCTTTGGCGTCGCTAGAGACATCCATGAAGCCGTTCTCATGCAGTTGCCCGACTGCGTCGAAGCCATAGTATCGTGGGCGAATCTCGAGCGGCGACAAAACGGTCTGGATGCGGCCATTCAGGTCTATAAGGCTCAGATTGACGCCCAGCATGTCAATATCTTTACCAAGGCCGTGCTGGTTACGAAGTGGGCTGCTCTGTTGTGGCACGTCAAGGGATCTGTGGCCGAGGCACGAACTGTATTCGCTAAGAACGTGCAGTGGTATGCCGACAGCCGTCAGTTCTGGGAGCAGTGGATTCGGTTTGAGCTGGAACAGCCTACGAGCTTGGAGCTCGAGGCTCAGCACGGAGAGCGTCTCCAGCACATATTTAACGAGCTAGTCACTAAGAGCCATATCTCGTCTGCTGCGAAGAAGGAGCTCTTCTTGATTTACCTCAACTACCTACAGGAACGAGGTGGGCCGGACGCCATGAAGACTTTCCTCAAACTGGACCGTGAAATTTACGGGTATGTGCCGTCTCCTTTTTATATTGAGTCGAGTTGAAATTTTACTAATAATTGATGATCTAGTCCTACTTCTCTGTCTGTTCTTGACAAACAGCTCAAGGAGAATGGTGCGTCCAGGCCCCCCATGGACGAGGCTACCCGAGCCAGGGCTGAAGGAAGATACCCCAAATTTTACGAATATTACTGTGAGCTTGATGCCACCGCTCAGGGCAACGCGCCCTTTGAATGATTGCACGGCTTTTCTTTGCCGGTAATAGCTCGATGGAAATATCAGGGAATGCTCCCTCCCGCAGGGGCGGGTGGTAATGACTTGCACGATAGTAAGTGTCACTCCCTTGCTCCATATTTGCGACATGTGGATGATTACAGAGAGAGTGGCGTATAATGTACAATCCTCACAAACAAAGGCCTATACGACTTATTGTCTTTTGGGGGGGATCGCTGTTCAACCCAAGCAAGAGGTCCAGCGAAGTCTTTATAAGAGTCTCACGGGTTTAGTAATTTGTTTTACTTGCTCTTCAGCTGAGAAACGGTGCCGGAGTATACAGCAAGATGTAGTTCAATGCGCATCCATGAATTGATGTACCTATTCCAACTGTCTCGTCTGCGTACGGTTAATACTCTGATTATCTATTACGGAGATAAGACTTGCCATTGGAACTGTTCCATTGATATAAGTGAGGTGTTTCAGAGAATCTCGTAATCCAAGTGACATGATGTCTAAACATAGCACTTCGTAGGTGAGATGTCAAGGAACACTCCGGGCTTCTGTTAAGTACTGAAGCTGTTGCTACCCGAGACCTAAGCTACTTATATTCCGTAGTTCTTCTACAATGTCACTCCGACTCTCTAATCCGGGGTTGAATGTGAGTTAAGTACGAAGTATGTAATCATCTTCAACCCGCCGGTGCTACGAAGTACCTACCACACAGAAACTCATGTCGGCAGGTAGCCGTACTTCGTCCGCCAGCACCTCAAGAGATGCCGCACAGTATGAATAGCTGTACCCGCACGTAGGCCGAGGTACCGGACCTCTGGTGGCGGGTCTCCCGTACCTTTGCGCTAGGCCGAATGGCGTAAGTGGCTGGATGACCAACGCTGCACGTGCGGATGCTTTTACCGCAGGCTAGGGAAGGGGACCTGAGCTGTGCTGGTTGCTCTGCTCTCCCCGCACGCAGGTTAGACCCATGCTCTTAACATGATCGTTGATTCACTTGGATTTACGAATGTGAAGCTGTGTTGTGAATGTTGAAATGAGATGAGATGAGTTGAAGGGAATTATCAGTGAAGACAGAGGGGGATAACGGGGTTAATGACGGAATAGGATGGAGCTTGCACGGATTGCAACTTCACTGGGGCCGAGAGCAAGTGCGGGGATTGTGCGGAGTGGCGTGGATAGGTAACGTAGGTATTAATCCCGTCTGGTTCATGATCCTTCGTTTGTCAGTCCGCATTCCCGTAGGTAGGGTGGAGGATGTGCCGAATGGGTATTCCGTCGAGTTCCTTAGCCAGCTTGACTAATCACCAGACCAGCTTGAGTCGAGGGTTCCTGACTCCTGCCACACACAGTGTAGCTGCTACGTACGGGGATCCCTCAGGGTCCCACCACTCGGAATCGAAGAGAAGAGAGAAGGTGTTGTTGTAGAGGTGGTAGGTAGCATGGCCACCGTCCAATGGACGCCTCCGAGTTAATAAGCATGTCCGTTCGTCCCTGGGGGTTTTATACCCTTCTTCTTCCCTTCTTCTTCTTTCTTTTCATCATCTCCCATCCCATACGGCATTGTTTTGACCTTTGTGATTGTTGACACCGTTGTCTTATAAGTCAAGATCTCGAAGTCATTCAAGGTGAGATGAGCTTCTTGATAGCTTGATATTGTATCTATATCTGTCTTTTTCGATAGCTAACACCTCGGTATCTAGATGTCTGCTGCTACTGCTTCCCGTCAGTTCGCTCGCGCGGCGTTGCGAGCCTCTGCCCGTAACACATTCGCCACTTCCTCCCGCCAGGCCTTCCGCCAGAGCGGTCGTCGTTTCTACTCCTCCGAGAAGCAACAGCAGCAGAAGCAGGCCAGCTCCCTGCCTCTGCTGTACATCGCCGGTGCCGCCGTTGCCGCCGGTGCCGGATACTACCTGTACACCCAGGGCTCATCCACCAAGGTCTTCGTCCCCACCAAGGCCGACTACCAGAAGGTCTACGACGAGATCGCCGGCCGTCTTGAGGAGAAGGACGACTACGATGATGGCAGCTACGGCCCCGTCTTGCTCCGTCTTGCTTGGCACGCCAGTGGAACGTACGACAAGGAGACTCGCACTGGTGGCAGCAACGGTGCTACTATGCGCTTCCACCCTGAGGGCAACCACGGCGCCAACGCTGGTCTCGTCCACGCTCGTAACTTCCTCGAGCCTGTGAAGGGTGAGTTTTGATTCTCTTATCATCTGTTGTCGCAATAGCAACTAACGATGAACCGCGAATTAGCCAAGTTCCCTTGGATCTCCTACTCCGACCTCTGGATCCTTGCTGGTGTCTGCGCCATCCAGGAGATGCAGGGTCCCACCATCACCTTCAGACCCGGCCGTACTGACAAGGACGCCGCCGCCTG
Organism: Xylaria sp. L1 SY-2022; assembly: GCA_023079495.1. Classification (NCBI taxonomy): domain Eukaryota; kingdom Fungi; phylum Ascomycota; class Sordariomycetes; order Xylariales; family Xylariaceae; genus Xylaria; species Xylaria sp. L1 SY-2022. Next base: position 1,367,437 of record JALIDW010000004.1, read on the forward strand.
CACCCCCGACGGACGTCTTCCTGACGCCGCCCAGGGCACCAACCACCTCCGCAACATCTTCTACCGCATGGGCTTCAACGACCGTGAGATCGTCGCTCTCGCCGGCGCCCACGCCCTCGGCCGCTGCCACACCGACCGCAGCGGTTTCGACGGACCCTGGACCTTCTCCCCCACCGTCCTGACCAACGACTACTACACGCTCCTGCTGAACGAGAAGTGGCACATCCGCAAGTGGGACGGCCCCCAGCAGTACCAGGACAAGACCAAGGGCCTGATGATGCTGCCGGCGGACTACGCGCTCATCGGCGACAAGGCGATGAGACCGTGGGTGGAGAAGTACGCCAAGGACAACGACCTGTTCTTCAAGGACTTTGCGGACGTCGTCACGCGTCTCTTCGAGCTGGGTGTCCCCTTCAAGCCGGAGACGAAGGCGATGATCTTCAAGCGCACGAACTAAACGCTTTGAACGTTTTGATTGATTTTTCCCCCACTTCACGCATATATGATATATAATGAAACAACACTCAGACAAGAAGCAAGTGCTTCGAACGATACCAGATACTATTATTTATAGAAAGAATCTTTTTTAGCCCATGGGGAGGAGGGGAAGGAGGGAGAGAGGGAGAGAGGAGATGGCACCCCCCGTTAGAAAAACCTACACTTAGACCTAGAATATGGTCGGTTTTTTGAGATCTTGTTTGGGTTGGATTGACTCGCGGTTTGCGGGCGAGACTTTTGCATGCTTGATGTACATAGGTAGGAACGAAGAAAAGCGAGAAAGTCATTTTGATAACAGTTCTCTACTGTCCTTATTGAGTGTCGTGATGGGTGAATGTGATGTCTGCGGTGCTTTGTCGTCAGTGGTTAACACCAATCCAATCATCAGCCAAGAGTCTTGAGGGGTTCTCGGTCTTTTGGACAAAGGCATCGTTATTCCGTAGGATTGAGATGAATATGGATTCCCCGCATTCATCTCTGAACCTGTCGGGGTTGACGATCTCATGTATGTAGGCATCGTACAGTTGTGAGTGGAAGGCGTATATAATATGCGATGCTTTGCCGAGAGCTCTCGGGGGTGGTGTTGGAGTCGTCCAGAAGCCATGTGCTTTTCATTAACACACCAACTACTTGGAGATGTTCTTGTGCCTTAATTTGGGACAGCCTTGGACAGGCGAGGTGGTTGAAGCGGGTGATTGGGATTGGATCTTCTCGTGTTGGAGATGGTGTTTGTTGCTAGAGTCGGTACCGAATCATCTGGAACGGTTTAGATGAACTGTGAGGGCAGAAAGTTCGTCGTTAAGACATTCATTTCCACACGGAATAACGGTAGAAATTAAGATTTCAAAACGGGTTACGGATTACTGGAGGTGACGTCGTCGTCCGTTGAACGGTGAGGTGAATCTACGTTTTGTATAACAACTGCATAAACTCTAAAGAGCTCGGCGATAAGATAAGCACCAAACTGTATCAACGGCGCAACATTCACATCTCGACTCTGACATCACAACCTACCTTTCTTCCAAAGCATCTTACACATCAGACCGCCACCATGATAGCAGCGCGACTCCCCACAGCCCTCGTCCGGCGCGCAACCGGCGCCCTCCCGCGCCTCACCAAGACACAACAGCGCCGCTGGGCCGCCGTCCACGACGTCCGCTTCCTCGCAACAACCCAAGCCCCGCGCACCATCAGCGAGAAATACCGCGAAAAGCTCGACCGCAAGGCCCAAGAAGAAGGCCTCGGCAGCGTCGACGAGCTCAAAGCAGCCTACGCGGACCGGATCCAGGACTTGAAGCGGAAAGACCACATCTCTGTTCCGGGTCTCGATGCGATTCTAGCGGATGAGCAGCCCGCGTCTACATCTACACAAACACAAACACAAACAGTGCAGGGAGAGAATAAGGCGCAACGACCAACTTCCCAAGGCAGCATCAAACCCCTCTCCGAAATCCTCGACCTCCCCAAAGCCCGCGCCCTCCCCGCAAAAGAACTCACAGCCATCTGGCGTCTGCGCCACGCCTCCTCGACCAACTCCCTCTGCGCCGTGATCCCCACGGCCACATACAAATCCCTCGAGCGTACGGCGCGGAAACACCCGACCTTCGTCCTCCCCGTTCCGCGGGAGGGCCAGGGCGCCGAGATCCATTTCCTGCAGTGGGTGTTTGATACCGTCTCGGGCACGAGCACGGTGCTGTTTACGCAGTTGGCGGAGTTTAAGGCGAGGGGCGAGTGGGCGCAGCCGCATACGAGTGTTACGCATTATGTGGATTTTGAGGAGGGTGGGTTGTCGAGGGAGGAGAAGCAGGGTGTTGTGTTGATGGCGGGGAGTCTGGTGGAGGGAAGGGGTGCATCGGTGGAGGATGCGAGGTGGCTTGTGATGTTGCTGCAGCGGTTTTATGGGGGTGTGGAGAGTGGGAGGGGGGAGTTGTTGGAGCAGTTTGGACGGGGGGAATGGGAGTTTTTCGGTGGAGAGGTTGTTGGAGGAGTGTGAGAGGTTGGGATGAAGAGGTATTGGTTTGTTTCTTGGGTGGTGGTGGTGTATGATAGAGTGAAGGAGGTGATCTTGTAGATATGGGCAGGGAGTTCATGAGTCCGACCAAAAAGGGGCTTTTTTGTACGGTTTACACAAAAGTTCATATTTACACGGTCAGACAGACAGGAGTGTGAAGCCAGAGGCGTTTCGTTTGGTTCATGGTATTATATATCAGAGACTGCGAGGTATACTACGTAGACAATCCAAATCGCAGTACACGTTAGGTATTTTCATTCGTTCGTCATAGACTCGTTTCGTCCACCCATTTCGACTCCTTATGTTTGTTTGTTTGTTTGTTTGTTTTTACCCAAATCCATAAAAATGAGTCTTTCAAAAGATCTTTTTTTTTATTTTTCCAAGCATCAATCAATCAATCCTTGGGGTATCAAGACCAATTATATTGTCATTTCATATGCTCGCTCAAAATGCTATGTTTTTCGGCGCTCAGAATAGACAACGACAGCAAACATATGCAGAGGAGGGCGTTTATGTTATGTGTACTTGGTGTCCGGGGAAGAAACCGGATCATAGCTTGGGTCCGTTGGCGCGGTCTTCGGCCTTGGCCTGTTCTCGAAGAACACGGCGCAGCAGCTTGCCACTTGCGTTCTTGGGGATCTCGTCGATGAAGCGGACACCGCCGCGCAGGCGCTTGTGGTCGGTGACGCGGTGGCCGAGCCACTGGATGATCTCCTGAGCCGTCTTGTCGTCTTTGGGTACGCCTGGCTTTAGAGTCACATATGCGCGGGGAACCTCGGTCTCGCGCTTGTGGTCGTGGGCGGAGATAACGCAGGCGTCGGCGATGTTCTGGTGGCCCTGGAGGATAGCCTCGAGTTCGGCCGGCGCGACTTGGAAACCCTCTGTAATCGTTTGTTAGCCATTGTATATTATTTGAGTATGTCTCCCCGGGAGAATGGCAGACTTACTATACTTAATAAGTTCCTTAAGTCTGTCGGTGATGTAGAGGTTACCCCTGGGATCAAAGTATCCAATATCACCAGTCCTGAAGTATCCATCGGCGCTGAACGTATCCTTCTGGAGATCGGGGCGGTTCAGGTAGCCAGGGAACACATTGGGTCCCTTGATCCAGAGCTCGCCCTCCTCACCCGTGCGCACGTCCTTGCCCTCCGCGTCGACAACTCTGGCAACGATATTCGGCATCAGCTTGCCGACGGATCCGTTATACCGCTTCCAGTCGTAGATGGTACCCTTGGAAACGGTGGGCGAGCACTCGGATAGTCCGTAACCCTGGATAACAGGGATTGTCAAGCGGTTCCATACCATCTCGACGAGCTCGCGACCCAGAGGCGCCGCACCCGAGTTCATGAACTTAATGCTGGAAAGGTCGTACTTCGAGACAACGGGGTTCTTGGCCAAGGCGAGAACAACGGGGGGAGGGACTGAAGCGTAGGTAATGCGGAAGTCCTGGATGGCTTTGCAGGCCTTTTCGATTTCGAATTTGGGGAGAACAATCGCCGTCAGTCCAATGCGGATGGCGGCGAGCGCAATACAGGTGAGGCCCTAGAATCGTTCATGTTAGTCTCCATCCAGGGGCAAAAACATTTGTATAATATGAATACTCACATAGACGTGGAAAAAGGGCAGAATAGCTAATTGCTTGTCACCCTTTCCGTCCACGCCACCCGCGTGGTAGATTCCATTGTACTTGGTATCGACGTGCTCGAGTTGGTAGAGGTTAGAAACGATGTTGTAGTGTGTCAGCTGAGCACCCTTGGACAATCCAGTCGTGCCTGAGGAGTAAGCCAAGAAGGCAACGTCCTTCTTCGGATCAACACGAGTCGGGCCCTGGTTCAACGTGCCCAGGATACGGGAACCCTTGATCTCGGAGAAGTGCTTGAATTTGCCGCTGGGGTCGCGCTCGTCACCGAGGAGAATAATGCGATCCTCAGGAAGACCAATGGCGCGGGCGGTTTCGCAGGCAACGGAGAGCAGGGACAGTTGGGTGACGATGCCCTTGACCTTGGAATCCTTCATCTGGTGGGCGAGTTCCTGCACTTTGTAGTTCGGGTTGGCGCTGCTGACGGTGCCGCCGGCGTAGTGGGCGCCGAAGAAGACGGGGGCATAGTCGATGCTGTTGGCGGAGAAGAAACCCAGGACGTCGCCCCTCTTGAACCCCCACTGCGAGCGCAGACCGCGGCCGAATTCCATGGCCGTGTTCTTGACCTGTAACCACGTGTACGAGCGTTTGGTGATGGCATCAATGTAGACCTCTGTGTTCCGTATAAGTCGTTAACATCTACACACATGCAACAATAGTAGAAATCGAATAAAATCAATAGATCGTGGATCTCGTGAGGATCTTCACCTTTGTTGTCGGGCCATGGCTTGTCCTTGCGCTCGAAGAGAAACGTCCACAGATCGACCTCGGGGATGTCGATCTCCTCGTAGGGCGCCTTGACGACGGACATGGCGAGACTAGAGTCTAGACTATACTATACGGGATCCTACTGGTGGTGATGGCTGGCGACTCGAGATGGCAGCAAGCATGCGTGAAAGTCTCAGATGCAGTGTAAGACACCCGGACGGGCTGGTTTTGTTACACTGCTTGCCTATTTATACCTGCCCTTTGAACTGCTGCTTCCTCACCGTTTACTAACGTACCTACTCGTACGTACGTAAAACTAACAGGACGAGCTTAACCAAAACCAAAACCCAAACAACCAAAAACGTGTAAGACGGAATACGGACTGCAGCCAGGCCGGGTCTGCCTCGGCTGGTACTTTGGAAGGCCCCACCCCCAGGATCAGGAGCTTGGCCTCGAATCCCTGTCGAGCCATTGAAGCCATGCAGTGAAACGCCCCAAAGAACGGTAGCTAGGCCCAAGGGGGCTAGACGGCGCTGAATTTCCAGAAAAGTCTAGGCGGGCATACGTATCGAGATAGGTATGTACAACTGTGCGCTAGCCTCCTTTGTCTGATAGGGGGCACTCGGGGGCTACGAAGCAGCGATGATAGGTGCGCTAGAGCGAATGCGGGATGGGTGCGACGTCAAACAGCTCAAAAACAACACGTTCGGATCATATTTAACGTTACGGAGGACCGGCAACCGTATCTACCCGTCCTGATAGCTTCAGAGCCGTTGCAATCCTTTCGAGATTGACTGTTTTGACCGGGTGACACTTTAGCGACAGTTCGCAACAGTTACTCCTACCAACAGTTAGGTAGCATGAATCAACAAAAAACTTCGCAGTTCATAAGCAGTTCGAACCGAGGCTATCCACGAACAGATTATGGATCCCCCAATATGCACGGAATAAAGATTACTGGACAGATCTGCCCAGTTTCCCGATACCGTGCTCCAATGGCGGTTAGTGCCAGTTCGTCACGGTGCACACGCTAAACCCGTCCGGGCATGACTTAAAGTGGATGCGCCGTGCGAGATGCGCTAGCTCGACACCGATTATGGCGTTAAGTCTTGGTATCGCCGATCCGCAGCTCACCCGCCCCTGCAGTAGCGAACCACTCGTTTTGAACGGAACGTGAACGGTCAAATATAACCACGCGAGCCGAAGGCGAGCCGGCTTTCTTTCATGACTCTCTCTTTTTTTCTCACTTTTTTTGTGTATTTGGTGCTAGGTATGAAGTATCTTCTTTGAGACGGTGAAAGGAGGTACCAGCCTGCCCAGACCGGACGATAGGAGTCGATATTTCTTACCAGCCTCCGTATCCACGAGTTCTCGCTTTCTCGCCACTGACGTGATACATTTCCGTTCGTGCCACGCACAACTACCGAGGTCTATGACCCGAACATAATTCCGGCGACAATGTAAGCCGTAAACAACAGAAGACCGGGGTTCGATTGGGGTACGGATTATTCGGGTCAACAGGTGTTACGGCGGTTGTCGCGACAGTTTCGAGTTGTTGGTTTCAACTGGGTGGGATCAAGTCAGATTCATTTCTCATACGGAATATTATTTACGTAAATCGACACATGGTGAACCAGTCGAATGGTAGTCGGTCTGATTTGACACTTACGAGTACAAGTATTACTACAAGGTATGTAGGTATTCCAGGTTATCCAGGCACACATATCAGTGTACATATGTAAAACATGTCACAATTGCTAGTGTCAACATAGCATCGTCGAGTCCGGTTGGCGCCCTTGGAACCGAAAAGGGGTGGCACCAGATGCAGTGATGCAGGTCATCCGTACCGCAACAGCAACCATCTTGAACCAAGAAAGGGGATGCAGGAGAAGACAGACATTGATGTTGCCATCTATCATAGTTCCCTATCGTCAAATTTCGCTATTGTCAGAAAAGGGTTGAGTATCTATTATTATTTGTTACGACTAATGACTACGGATTACTCGGTTGTCCGATTACGTCTATACTCTTCTCTACGACACTCGAGGCTCTCCACGCCGGAACTGACTCACAGCCCGTCGGGACTCGACATCTGTCTCGGGCATCACACGTTTTCCAGAGCACTTCCCGCACCTCCTTGAACACCTGGTCGACGACGTCCATCGCCCATATGACGTCCAGATGCTCATATTCAGGTATGACCTTTCTGTGAACTACCTTGACATGCGGCTCTCTGCCTTGCTTAAAGCGGCGCAGGAGTTTCTCCCCATCGACTAAATTGTCATTCCCAGCTACCCAGAGAGCAAATGGAGGGACCTGGTCATTGTACCATGCAGTTGATGCGCGGGATATTTGCGCAATGGAATCCGTAGACAAATTGGAGACATGGCGTGGGTGATCCGATGGACGAGTATGGCCGATAGTGCCATCCCTGACCCATTCTCGATCTTCAGAAGCCACTTCTTCCTCGGTGGCCAGGATACACCGGTGTTTTGCGAACCCCTCAGTCCCAAGCCACCAGCGCATCGACTCAGCGCTGATATACACCGGACAGAACTGAAACATACGAGGCTTGAAGGCGCGGTCCCAACGCGCATCAGTCCAGCCAAACAGGAAGGAGAACACCTTATATCCAAGCCACCCGTACAGACGCGGGTGTAAGATGGGATGCATCGACATCATGATGGGGATGAATGCGTGGATGCCAAATACGAGGCGGAAGACAGTTGGCGATATCAGGCGCATGAACCTGAAGTACACCTTGTCGATCAAGTCAGCCGCATAGACAGCTGGCGCAAGGGCGCAGAACACCGTGAGCTTCTCGCCTAATTCCGGACGGTGTTCTTTGGCCAGCGCTATGAATGTCTCCGCCGTGCCCTGCGAATGACAGATCAATCCGAGTTTCGCGAATCCGGTCTCGTGCAGGACACGAGACGTCAGCGCCGACAAATCAAACATGCCCATCTGGCGGATGTTCCAGGACCACATCCGCGGGTCCGAATAATCCAGAAACTTGTGCTTGGGATGGAAACCGCATCTGTTGTTGCCTAACCAGACATCGTATCCTGACTTGCAGAGATAGAAGGCTAACGAATCGTCTTCATTGACACAGTATGTGCCAGCACTTTCAAGCAAACCGGGTATGAGTAAGACTGGGAACTTGGGCTTATGAGTTGGACCAAGGGGGTTTGGGCCTCGGTCCGGCTTTTCGGTATTGGTTGAGATCGTGTCCTCCCTTGGATCGTAAACATGCCACAGGTCGATGATGAAGCCATCCTCGGTTTCCACTTCCAACTCCTCGACGTCTAATCCCACGCGACGCGCATAGTATCTAACGTCGCGAACCATGCGATCAGGCCCTCCTTCTGCCGGGCAAAAGCCGTCATGACTTAGCGGAGACTCGTGTCCGTTCTCGCCAACAGGTGCAGATTTACTCCTTTTCCAGGCCGCTTCTTGTTCCTTGCGCACGCTATTTCGGCGCACTTCTTCCTCATAGAGCGGTCTCGAAGCATCAGCATTCCGGAATGTCAGCCGGAGCCATATCCTATTACATGTCGCCGGTATATCGGCGACAAAGGCTACCAGCACAATGGCACCCAAAAAGCTCGCACTCAGAATGAATGACGAGAACCGAAAGATCCAGCATTGCAGATCGCGGATTAAGCTTGGCGGGCCGTACTGCGGAAGCGGCGGGAAGAGCGGGTGACCACGGGATGCCGGGATGGGTCTTTTAAAGTCCTCGCGGTCCCGGTGTCGCGATTCTGAGCTAAGTCTGACTGTCGCATTATTCGCATCGCGCGGAATCTGGAGCGCGTCTGCGATGCCGCTTTGGTTTGAGATTCGGCTGTCCGGCCGGTGTTTCAACAGAGTGGGCTTGTAGGCTTCTCTGATAGGGGCTGTGGGTATGCCGTCATGTTTCGCAGCTATTATGACGGTGTCATTGGGCGTGATGAGACGCGCCTCGACTGCAATGGATGTTGAACTGTCGGGGCCCTGCACGCTCTGACTTCCAGATTGGCTGGTGGTGTATTCCACGGCGGTACTCATAATGAGCGTGTTCTGAGACGCCGGCGTGAACTCCGGCCCCTCGTTGTCGTCCAACGATTTCATTATTAGTTATTAATGTATTATGTTGTATAGGTGAAGGAACCATGACTCCCGGCGCATCCATCGAGTCAAGTCGAGTCCGGTTCGGTTGGTTGGTCTGTCTGTCGCAAGCATGTCAGACACTGACGCAAGGAGGAGAGAGAGTACCTTTGTCAATCATTTTCCTAAGGTATCCGTGATAAGATAGGTACTAGCCCTGGCTTGACTTACCGAGGATTATGATATCAAGTCAAGACAAGACAAGTCAAGCCAAGTGAAGCCAAGCCAAGTCATGACGTTCAGATGTCAGTCGATAGTAAGGTTCTATAAATATAGAAATTCGGGGGAGAGGAAGTTCCGGGTTGCTCGGGCCAGATGGAGGGTCCATGAATTGGGATTTGAGAGAAGAAAACGTGTGTGCATTTAGATACTTGGGAGGATTGTAAGAAAAACACCAAATGCTGTCCGGATTAATCGTACCTGCCTCTTCAAGCTTCTCACAAGACATTGTAGGAGTGATCCTTCCTTGTCTGGAGAGCTGTATGATATCGTACAGTACTTGTGAAATCCACACACTGTCGTCGTGTGTGTACAAGTACGTAAAGTCACGTTTAAGCACAGTAAGTATCTCACTACTCACTGTCTATAACTCCCTACGTGCATAGCATGATGTAATGGCGTATTATGCCTGTATCCAATATCTTGGGCTCCACCAGACGCCAGCTCCCAGCGGACGTCGTGCCTCGGTCATTATTTCGTCTCTCAGGTTCGAACTGCACTTGGACAGTCTACGGTCCACGGAATATCCACAGCAGCTTACCCACGCCTCACACTAGGTACAAATAAGTACCTCTATGTAGACTAGAGGACGCGATCTACGGAATACTTGTATGTACCTGACTGCTCATTTGCCTATTATCCCCCGTCCATAAGTACAGTACACCGCATTCGAAGCCCACGGCCTGATGATTTTGAGCTGGCGCATTGTGTCTTAAAGCTGGATGATAAGCCGGCCGACGGAGAGCCGCTGGTTGGTTTGTGCATGATACGAAATAGAGATGGCAGCTGCGGCATCGTCAAGTATGGCCTCGAGCTCGGCTCAGGGTCGACCTCAGGATCACCGAAAACACACGCGGATACGGGGACGGAGACGGAGACATGACAAGCCCCCTATCTCGGCGCGACTGCTGCTGGATGACCAGGTGAAGGGCGAGGTGGGCATGCTGTCCGACGACCTCTATGCCGACCTATTCCCGAATCTTCAGAATGGTATGTAGCGAATACCTAATTCACGTGTTCGGATACCCGTGATGTGCCTATCAATAATACTCCTCGAAGTGTTGGTCTGACCATGTGATGAACCTCCTTTCCAGAATCCGATGAGATCCAAGTCCACCACGTAGCCATCGCGCTATGGGCCCCCGACACGACCCCCCGAGCGCACGAACTGGACCGTCGTCCCCGTCGTCAAATCGAACAACCTCTCCCATTCCACCGTCCAGTTCTCCCCTACCTCCCTAGCTCTCCAGAACTTCGGCACAGCGCTCCAGCAAGTTGCGCCCGCCAAACTATCGAGTCACAGCAGAAGTGGCATCGAGATCCATGTTCTAGACGTAGTCGCCCTGGCCCTGGATACCGTTTATGTCCACCTGGATAGCGAGCATGTCAGGAGGTTGGAGAATGGCGAGGGAAACTATTATCAAAACCACCCGGCTGCCCGAGGAAAGAGCCAGGGGGCACTCGACACACCAGCAGACCGTCTTGCGGCTGGTCTGCGTGTCGCGTTAGGTTCTCTCAAGGTCGTTCACAATGGCGATCTATTTCCCCTACCGCTACCACCGAATCCCATGACGCAAGCTCCCTCAAGCCCCGGAAAAGTGATGCTGTGCGAGCCCGTGGCCCAGGGTATACTAGCACCAACGACCAAGATTATCCTAACGCGCGGTCACTCCCAGTCGAAACAAGACCGTGCCGCCGTTGCCTCCGATGACGAAGATGCGAATAACGATCAATTCTACTCTGCAACGGAGGAACGCCCGGGAGCAGGGGGCATGAACGGGAACTCTGCTTTCGCTACGGAAGCAGATACCGAGGCTTCAGAAGTCGAGAACGAGGACGACCTGTCGGATGATTCCATGGACGACATGATTTCTCTGACGATACCTGCCTTGTCGACGAGTAATGTCAGCGGTGTCTCTTCTTTGCAGCCAGGAAGCCCTAAAACAGGGGCTACAGGTCGTAGCAGAAAACCAGGTGAACCGCATTCGCCCGGGTCTGTTCTGTCAAGTTTCACGACTACGACTGCACGCCAAGATCGCTTAAAGGGCCGTGTATTCAAGACATACGGCTTGACCAGTCCCATTCCGGCTGCGTCGCTGCATCCTAAACCGACCTCTGATGACGACGATGAGGCGTTTGTGTTCGTCGACATTAACTCTCTAACTCGTATTGGTTGTTTCTCGGGAGACTGGGTACGTGTTGAAACTGCTGAGGAACCATCCATGAACGGGGCCGGCGCAATCGCCTTGGGAAGCCTTGTTGAGACAGGGGAAGAGCCGAACTGGAGACCTGCCAAGATCTTTGGACTTCCCGATGGCACTTCGCGGCGATCCGCGGCCAAGTCATCGAGTTTGAAGCCTGAAAGCGGCGGTCGAAGAGCGTCATTCTTTGAATCTCAATCCCATAAGCATGGAGGAACAGGAGTACATATGTCCCCTGTCCTGCTTGCGAACCTGGACAATACACCCTATGTCCGTTTATCCCCCTTAAAGCGACACTGCAATCACCTACGACCCGGTCACAAGATCACCAGTGCCTCCCATCCCCTTTATGCCCGCGACGTGACGATACAGCACATCCGTACTCCTATCTCTTCCGAGAAAGCCCTACAAACAGCTATTCTCGGTGGTTTGAAGAGCTACTTTACGCGAAGTCTGCGCATTGTGCGGACCGGCGATCTTATTGCTGTACCCATCGATACACAGCTAGGCAGGGCTCTCCAAGAAACTTCAGGATCAGATGGCCTCGCTTTGGATGATTTATTAGCCATTGAGAAGTCTAGTAAATCTTTACCTGGTACTACATCTAAACCTGATGCCATTGCCTGGTTCCGAGTTAGTCATGTCACGCGGCAGAAGTCAGAGACACCCGAGGAAGAGGAAGAAGAAGACCTCTGGGGTGCTGTTGCTTGTATCAACAGTGCTTCGACCCAGATCGCGCAGTCTGGCAGCACTACTTGCTCCCTCCCCGGTACGAAGGACAGCAACTGGCCGTTCTATCTTGGTATGGAAGAGCTTCCTTCATCTGCGACCACGGCGCCGGGTGGCACACTCCAACAGCCCCCTCCGGAGTTTGTATCGCCCCTGAGAAGAAGATTACGAGAACTCATGGCGGCAGCAACTAGCAAGCGAGCTATTCACATGAAGATCCCCCCTATTGCCGTGCTGCTCGTTTCTACGCAACGTGGTATCGGAAAGGCAACGATGGCCATCAAAGCCAGTTCGGATATTGGTCTTCATACCTTCACCATCGATGCTTACGACATTATCAACGAGAGCGGTGCCGGTGGCAGCGATGTCAAGACGGAGGGTTTCCTGAAGGCGCGAGCTGATCGAGCCATGAGCTGTGGTCCTGAACACTGCACTTTGCTCATTCGCCACGTTGAGGCTTTGACGGCTGATCGAATGGCATCAGCTGTGAAGGAGATTCTCGCTGATGCCAGAGTTCTGATCGCTACCACGACTGAAGTCGATAAGATTCCAGACGGTGTCCGTGGTCTTTTCACGCATGAGATTGAGATGAATGCCCCTGATGAGGGTGAACGTGAGGGTATCCTGCGTTCTATCGTGAACAGTCGCGGTGTGTCTCTAGCACCGTCTGTGGAGCTGAGTGGTGTTGCTCTCAAGACTGCTGCCCTCGTTGCCGGCGATCTTGTCGACGTGATGGAACGGGCTATGGTGGTCCGAGACGCACGCCTTGAGTCTTTGTGCAAGAAGGCATCCAACGAAACCACTACCGTCACTATTCGGGATATCCATGTCGCCGGCGGCTCATCGGCAAGATCTCTGATCAAAACCGACTTCGATGTCGCTGTTGACGCGGCTCGACAGAACTTCGCCGATGCCATCGGTGCTCCCAAGATTCCCAACGTCACCTGGGACGATGTCGGTGGTCTCAGCAACGTTAAGGAAGCTGTCATGGAGACTATCCAACTGCCCCTAGAACGACCCGAGCTGTTCGCCAAGGGCATGAAGAAGCGTTCTGGTATCTTGTTCTACGGTCCTCCCGGAACTGGTAAAACATTGCTCGCAAAGGCCATTGCGACGGAGTACAGTCTCAACTTCTTCAGTGTCAAGGGTCCCGAACTGCTTAACATGTACATCGGTGAATCCGAAGCCAACGTGCGCAGAGTGTTCCAGCGCGCGCGCGATGCCCGTCCTTGCTGTGTCTTCTTCGACGAGTTGGATTCCGTCGCGCCGAAGAGAGGTAACCAAGGTGACAGTGGTGGTGTCATGGATCGTATCGTATCGCAATTGCTCGCCGAGCTCGACGGCATGTCGGGCGGCGATGATGGCGGTGGTGGTGTCTTCGTCATCGGTGCTACTAACCGTCCTGATCTGCTCGATCAAGCCCTTCTGCGTCCTGGTCGTTTCGATAAGATGCTTTACCTCGGTGTCTCTGATACGCATGACAAGCAATTGACCATCATGGAGGCCTTGACGAGAAAGTAAGTCTTACCCATTCCCCCCCAAAAAAAACAAGATAAAAAAAACTAACCCCCTACACAGATTCACAATCCACCCGTCCGTCTCCCTAGCCGCCGTCGCGGAACAACTCCCCTTCACCTACACAGGTGCCGACTTCTACGCTCTCTGCAGTGACGCCATGCTCAAAGCCGTAACGCGCCAAGCCGCCGCCGTCGATGCCAAGATCAAGCTCCTGAACGCCAGCGCGCCCGAGGACGCGCACCAGATCTCCACTGCCAACTTCTTCGACCACTACGCCACGCCCGAGGACATCACCGTCATGGTGACGGAGAAGGACTTCCTCGACGCGAATCGGGAGCTCATTCCCAGTGTCAGCGCGGGCGAACTCGCGCACTACGAGCGCGTGCGCGCGACGTTTGAGGGCGGCGGTGATAAGAAGAAGCAGCAGGAACAGCAGCAACAACAACAGCTACTAGAAGCCGCGCCACCACAGCCCAAAGGACGCGCACGGGCGAAATCCGTCTGGAAGAAGGACGATGCGAATGCGAATGTGAATGGACGCAAGGGGAAGGCGAAGGCGACGGCTGAGTTCCAGGAATTGACGGCGAGTGGGGATGAAGGGTTGTATTGATGAGCAGCGTTTAATCTGAGAGACATATAAGTACAGACACACAACACATATAAAGATATATATATGACCACCCCTATTATATAATGCATACTATCTATCTATATATTGGCAGCGTTGAAGTTGAGATAGAATAGATTCGAGTTGGATTTGTGTGTTTAGGAGTTGAGATGTTGATGTGAGATGGTGTTGAAAAGTGTTTGATGGCCGTGAGATGACCGTTGCTTGAGTACTACCGGGTAGGTGAATGAAACTTGTTCATACCAGACTAAATTACATCCAATAAGTCCGTCAACATTTAACCCTCAGGGGCATAAGAATCTCACCATTAACTTGAAGCTCAAACTCATGCAACTACTCACCACATCTCATAACTCATTCCTACACCTTCACTCACGCAAGCTCACATCCTAGAATCATCAATTCATCCTCGAAAGTCCCCAATATATTAAAAATATCTCTAATCTGACACAGACAAAGTACACTAATAAGGATAGGTAGGTAATAAAAAAGCGAAAGGGTGTGTGTGCTTTCGAGCAAGGCCGCTCAACTCAACATCATGCAAAAAACAAGAGTCTGTCTGGTCTGATTCTGTCTAGATGATTATTTTTTCTTTCGAGGGCCCCCCCTTAATCGAAGAGAAGAAGTAAAACAAATGCATGCTTTTTTTCAATTTTTTTAATGCTTTGAAAAGGGGGGTTCATTGCTTTACTTTGGCTTCCTCTTCGCTATCTTTCTCTTCGCTCTCAGACACCTCGGGAATTCGTTCCGCCTTTTCTACAGCGGCGATCTCCTCTGGCGGCGCGTTTACTACGCCGCTGTCTGAGGACTCATCCTGGACCGTCAGGTTGCTCAGACGCTCAGCGGCTGAGTCTACGGTGGATTTCTCCGACGATGGCGATGCGCCGGAGGCATCGGGTTTGTGATTCTCCTTTTCCTTGGTCTCGGCAGTTGAAGATGAAGATGTCTCTTTCTTACCGTGGACCTTCTCTCGCAGCCGGTTTAATTGCGCCTGCTTCGCCTTCTGCGCCGCCTCTTGCGCAATGGTATGCACCGGAGACGAGACATTTACGCCGCTGGGCACCCTCGTGCCAGTCGTCGTCGGGCTTGTCACTATGGGCGCCGACAGGGGAATCTTCATTTTGTCCTTAGCGGTTGGTAGGGGCGGCGCAGGGGGCGCAGGGGCTGGCGCGGGCGCAGAGGCCGTGGTCGGTGCTTTCGCAGCAGCAGAGGGGGCAACCCCTGAAGTAGGGAATGGCTGGTTGAGCGGTCTCATGGCCACGGGAGCCTGAGCCTGGCTCTTGGGCGGGATGGTGAAGTCGTCGTAGTAAATGGTGACGTGCTGTTTCAGCTCGGCATATTCGTTCCACTCCTCGATCTCGACTAGGTCCTGTTCACGCCAATGGCGGGTCCCCGGTCAGCTCAGCTCAGCTCAGCTCTCATCTTCCCTGGTCTTTCGAGAGAAGATCGTCATGTATAATAAGAGAGAACTAAGTAAGAAGTAAGAAAGAAGAAAAAGGAACGTACCCCTAGCACCATGCCCATCTGCACGAGACCCGGCAGCTTGCGCACGCGGCCGGCGGCATCTTTGCCTGCCCGGCGCCCCCACAGCATGCGTGCCTTCTCATCGACGGCGAGATCGAGGGCCTTGAAAGGAACGCGGTTAGCGCGCAGGATGGTCTCCAGACGCGACGTGGCCGTGACGATGTGCGAGGACCCCGCGGTCAGGGATGTGTAGATGTATAGCGCGGGGTCCGTCGAATAGGAGGTCGCGGGCTTGGTCTCAGCCATTATTGGGCGAGATCTGAGTCGACGGCGTTCGATAGATTTACGGATTGGATTATATTTAGCAGCTGGAGTCTAGTTGGTCAATCCGGAGGTGCAGTCGAGGAGTGGTCGCCGGGAATCGTCGGTTGAATGGGGGGGATGGGATGCGAGGGATGACACGGAAGCAGATGCACTCGGTGCAAGTGGAGGGTCGTTGGTTGGTCGTTGGCGAACTTGGCAGGCTGGGGAATAATGTGGGACTTTTCTCGGGGGGGCTTGAACTGGCTGGCTTGGGACCTGCCTTGGGACTTGGGCTTATGGCGGGTGAGCGAGTTGGGTCGTAGCAGCCCGATCCGGATCTGGGATTCTGGGGGAGGTTCGAATCTCGGAGCAGGAGCAGGAGCAGGAGCAGCGCAGCGCAGCGCAGGAGGGAACTTCCTTACCGTCGAGCTGATGCGGTGCTTCGGCTTCAGGAGGTACACGCGCTGTAGCGGCTAGGGGCTCAGCGGTATAAGTACATGCGCGGTACGCCGCAAGTGTATGCAGAATAGGGCTAGCTGCGCTGTAATTATCGCCGCCCGGGTACTTCCCGGCTCGGGCAAGTTACGCACGTTACCTCTGCTCCCTAGGTCCCTATAACCATGCCTATAGCAGTGCTCTTAAGGGGCTTAACAGCTCTAATAAGGGCTAATCACGGCTAATAAGGGCCGCTGATATGAAGCTTAACCTCTCGCAACTCCGCGCTTCCCCAGAACCACCGCTTTCACGGAGCGACGCCGAAGTGACTCGTAACATTTTCACAACGACCGCAGCTCGACCGACGGCTGTACGGATGAATACGCATTACGATACCAACAACATAGGGAATTCATCGTGCGTGGCCGGGAGGCGTTATACATATCCGACGCAGCATCTCAGCCATCGTCGTTCATACCGTTCCTAGATTATCGTGCAGCATATAATCCGTATGGGTATCTGTGGAGTGGGAATGAGAGTGAAGTCTTTCATCTTCAAGTCACTTGACTTGCAGGGGATCTTATTATCTAGTTATTGAGTTGAGAGTGTTAACTGGATGTTGTCATGATTAAGTGAACGGATGAAGTCGAACTCAAGACGTTGTAACTCACCGCAGGTTATGACCACTCATCTACTCGTATATTCACGATATCTTGTAAGTCCGGAGTCCGGAGCATAAAGCCAGTAACTCAACAAACAAGGTAATAGAGAAGTACGACATGCTTCTTTCTTGCGGGGTCGCTCCAGGCCCTACTTGGCTGGACAAGCAATGAATGGTACAGAAACGCCATCCATGCCTCTCCGGGTCAGAAAGGTCAAGCCCCCCGAGGAGGGGACTAAGGGATATTAACTCATCCCTATTATGGAACCGGTTAAGGTGTGAAATGAAAAGAAGAGGAGGAGAAGAAGAGGGCGGAAGAGAGCGGGGCAAGAGAAGAAGGCGGAGAATAAGAAACTGGAAGCATGCCGGAACGGTAGGGATGAGCGTTTCGGCGCCCAAAGGTTGACCATCAAAGGTTCGCCCTGGTTTCTGGGTAGGGCTATTGGTGAAAAAGTACCGTGAATATAACCTCAACTCGACGTGTATGGTAGTAATGGAGTTTCACCCATGGCATTAATATCTAAACTAGTGACCCAGAGATGTGAGTTGATATGTGAAAGCGGGATCGTTAACTTGATTTCGGTTCTGATATTGCAACGCAGGAATAGCACCGGCCGACAACACCAACTTCAACCAATGTGTGAATAGTACCTACAGTAAGTACACTCCCATCGTGCCGTGTAAGAGACAAGATGTAAAAGATAGAATACCGAAGGACACTAGATAATGCTCCGGAGTCCCCTTCGCAAACAAGGATCAAGGAGGGAGTGAAATAGCGGAGTCGATGGAAGCATGAGTGTGGGAGCCATGGGTTACGTGGATTCCTCACGATGCTGATTCGAATTCCAATGGGCTGCGGGACGTCCACGGGATATCCGGGCTAACGGAGCAGCTTGTCTTGTATCGATTTCCCTCTTCGACCTGAAGCATCGAGCTCGTGCAACAAGTTCTTACAAGAGAAGGTGCTTCTGCATCTGTCCGTGCTCATCAACCCAGAAGAGAGATCAGTCGCATTCTCATCTTGCTGCCTACTTATACACAAAGAGTTATCACAAGTTTCCGTAAGAACATACAGTGATAGGGCATGGCATAGCCCCCCCCCCTCCCTTTGCATGATCTGTACGTCCCTTCACTCCGGTGATGGTCAACAGGCAACCAAGTGTCCAAGCCCCTTCTCAGCTAGCCCAGGCAGAACCAAGGATAACTGTCACCACACCACATCACACCACACAAACACTGCAGTATGCATCCCATGGGCTTGTCCTCAGTGGCTGGAAGAAACGGGCTCGGAATTCTGCAACCTACATTATCGAATTGCTGTAGAGCGGTCCCGGAAGTTCCAAGCCGGTATCGACGGCCTGTTATTGCTCGGTCCTTTCGAGGGTCCATCCTGGGAAACCAAGCATGTCTCTCTGCTTTGCGTCCAATGTCACCCTCACCAAGGAAAGTGAGGTTCTCATAGGTTGGAAAACGGGGGAGGAGTTCAACTCGCGTGAACTGGGACACCATTTGCCCATCATCCCGCGGGGTGTGTATCCCCTTCGTTGCAACCGGTTAAGTCGTGCATGAATTCATCTTCTTTCCGTGCTTTCTCTTTGTCGTAGCGTCATGAACAAGAACTTGTAGGAGAGTGAAGATTGACAGAGATATCTCCTGCCATTATGGCCATCCCTATTCGTATATGGCCGAGATCTTGCTAGTCATGATACTGTACTAGGTATTAGCAGTAGTTATTCGAGAGTACCGAATCTTGTGAAGTCGTAGAAAGGAGACGGAAGATTACCTAGAGGGGATCGCCCACCGCGATAGGGCAGTTAGGCACGATACCGTACCATCCATGGCATCTTTAGCTTGGAAACCAAGCCCATAAATTTTAGCTGCCGTACCAAGCAGCAAGCTTCATTCGCCTTCCATAAGATCACCGCTGTGGAATCGGACAGATCCCCGGGGGATCGCCCACCTAGGCGTAACTAGGCGTGCTCCTAGTGAGCACCCATTGTCTCACCCTCTAAGAATGCCGTGGGTTGATCAGTGACTACCTACTCCGTACACTCCTCTGGACGGAATATGTACTCCGTAGCCCCCCTACACTGCGAGGCAGGTAACGTGCAGAAAGAAGTGATACATGTTTGGTTTCGTTAACGATAAGGCCACTTTCATTACCACCGCTGAGAAACAGGGGGAAACCAGGGGGGCCCATACAAATTATACGTACGAAGTAGCTCCGGACTATTTGCACCATACCTAACCTCACCTCTGCTTTGTGATTTTAAGAGTACCTGTATGGGTTGTCAATGTGCTAAACATGACACCGTACCGTGGATATATTACGAGTATGTAGTTGAAAGATTGCTTGTGCGGGAAAAATCCACAGACTGGCAAAAGTGGTCTCTCATCAGAGAGGTGGACGCACCGGCGTGCATTTTGAGTCCAGGCATATACCATCTAGATATGTAAAGCATGGAAAAGCGTAGGTAGAAGAACCGATTCGGTAGGACCTGGACAAGTAGCTGCTTTCTCATGCACGTTGCTGTCTCCAATAGCAAGCTCACCAACACACAGCCCTTTGTCTGTCGTCGTCGTTGCTGCTGTTGGTGGGTAGGTATTACTGTATGCTCCGGACTGCTCCTACAAATAGTAAGTCTTCCGAAGAGCCGTTGTGGGCTTGCTAAACCAGATCTGATGCACATACGTACGCACCAGTGGCTTATACGTATACCCAGTCCCCATTCAACAACGAGGCCTGCGATCAAAATAGGCATGTCTCAGTAGTAGGCAGCATTCCGGGCGAATTACTTACCAATGCACAACATCTCCTCCACCAGTTGAGGGTTGTCCGGACAAACCATTCCGAATACATGTTTAGCTCCAAGAACGTCAACTCGCCCAATCTCACGGAATATTACTCGTCGATCTGGCCAAGCGTCCAGTTGCTTCGATTAGGGATTTCTTTGTACAACCCCCGAATTAAGGGGGTGGTGGTGGTGGGTTAGTTCCATGCATGTCGTGACGTTGGTGTCTCCTGACTCTCCTCTCCATGTCTCGCCAGGTGAGACATCCTCCTTCAACGTTGTCTCCAAGACACACAACGTCTACTCCCTGCCAGTCCGTCGGAGATTCCGAGCGGGCGGTATGTGTGTATACAAGTGCCGTTGCTACTGGTATTTTTCTGTATTTTTGTTTCACAGAACGCTGGTAGGCCTACTACGCAAGATATGTTAGCAATAGCGAGCTCAAATCATCGTCACAAGACAGTTACCAGAAAAGCTATCAGCCGCCTATGATTCCTGAAGGTATGGGTACATGGTAAGTAGCACGAGTTACGAGTTACACCACATAGAAGAGGATCTCCCGAGAGGGGGGGCGCCTCATGTATCGGATTTCGCAAGAGTATACCTAACACAGGTGATAAGCACGATTCTACTCGTAGCGTGAAAGCACTGGTGTGCCGCTCACCAGGGTTGAACTATTCCATCTGGTCATACATACCTTGCATCGAGATCGACGAGATCAGTGTGCGACAGGAAGCCATCTAAAGTCCATTGCTTCTCTAGTTCCACTTCTGATGGTTCCCAAGCTTACGAACCAATATCTTTTTGTGTGCACGGAAAAAGGGCGGAGAAGGGGAAGAAATATTTTTCAACCTGTTAAAGAAAATAAGCTGATAAGTTGCCCGGATCACATCTCTTCTGCTTATGTCGGGCGACGGGCCGGCCGGCTTTGATGAGGGTAGGTCCGGAGCGCATCCGGCGTAGTATCAACTGGACCCGCTGCTCAGGGGGATTGGCGCTGCGAAGTCCGGGGAAGCCCTTTTCCGACTCTGGGCAACTAGACTTGGCTTCCAACGTCTCCGTTTTGAATCAAATCATCGAACCTACCTACCCAGTTCAAAATACGGGAGGATGAGCTGCAGGGTTCGAGGCCCGGCGCGTGACTCTTCCCAGCCCACTTACGTGGCGTTCGGGATACAACGATGCATACGTAGTATGTGATTTGATACGATAGGGTTGGATAATGAACCGAACCTTCGATGTGGTCTGGTCTTCCGGTCTTCGACACGGGAATTGTGCCGCTCATCCAGGAACGGGGGCCATGGGATGCTTTGCAGACGGGAGAAGGGGCTTACCAGCAACACTTTGCTCCGTCAAGGTCCGTCGACTTCTATGGCTGTAACGCTTGCGCATTGAGAAAGATAGACACTGGACTCGTCCTCTTGGGATACCTACCGGCTGCCCATCCCCAGATCATACCTACATGCTGATGAATTCCAGACAGAGCTGAGCCAGAATAACAGGAGCGTTGCGGCGCCTTCCGGTTCCTCATCTCGATAGCCGACTGGCTTGAGAATAATTCTTGGCATCGTGCCAGTTGAAACGGAATGTGTTGCCGAGATGTAAACGAACGTTGAACTCTGAACCACTCGGATTCAAAGCACGCTTGGACTGGCAGCTGTACGTATGTAAATGGATCGTCAGAATCCAAAACCCGAGGGTGCTCGTATAAGCCACAGAGATAGTCTGCTTTGACATGCACCCCGTACAACCCAGTCAGGTTCTGGTAGCCTGAAAATAATATCTCGCTTATACATGCTCCACGATCGAGCCAGCCGAGTCAGCATAGCTTGGCGATGGCGTGTGGCACACTGGCACACTGGCACACTGGCACGACCTACTACTTGTCAAAATGAGATAGACGGGGGTAATTCCAATCGTGTAGACGGAATACAGGATCCAACAGAAGGAATACTGAGTGTGGCAAGTTTGTGCATAGACCTTTGATCCGCCACGCATTGTGTACAAGTAATGCGACGAGAGCTTCTTCAACACGCACACCCTCTTCCGTCTTTCCCGTTGCAAACCGCCCCATGGACTTGGGTATAACCGATCCAACCCCCACGAGACGAAAGCTCTCCGGTGGCGATTTCGTACCGTTCACAGGCCAGATTTGGGTCCCGGAAAACCTAGCCAGATGTGGGATTTTTTGGGGCGAGCTGGTGGACGAAGGACCACAGAACAGTACTTTGTGGGGAGAGGGCGGGGAGGGAAGGACATCGGGTAGGGGGTAGTGGTAACGATGAAAAGGTGTGGCCACCGCCCGTCGTTTCGGGAATCTTTGTAGGAGATTTGCCCCGATCTGAAATTATGAGTATGACAAAAAACAATTTCAGTCATGCAGTCCTTGCGACACACCATATGCACGCAAGACCGCCACACACGTAGGCTGCCATTCCTTGGAACCGTAATGACGCATCATATCAGAAGTCTCTGATATCAGACCCTTGAGTCTGATCGAACTGATAGAATTGACCCCTAATATCGGTTATGATACCCCGTAGTCCCCCGTGCGAAACGATGGAAAGCCGTGCGTGCTGATCCCGCCGAATCATCCCTGATCACCTGGCCTAGCTTGGCTCAAGTCATGCAAGGCAATAACAATCCTTGGCGACCCAGGCGTCTGGGACAGATACTTAGATTAGCGGTCTCCAGAAGGCGTGCATGTAGATGGTGGTTTTCCCTGAGGGTCCATAGCACAAATTACAATGCAACACCGTATGTACTCGTAAAGAGGGTCGCTTGCTAGGCCAGAAGACTCCCTTGCATGACTGCCGCGCCGGCATAGGTATGGGCATCAGCCAGACGGACACCCAAACTTGTTCTCACCGAAAAATCAAGATAATGAAGCGTAAGAAAGGATGTACCTCAACAGAAGCGCCGTTGGGGGACGGGGTCTGGGACGGGGTCTGGGTCTGGGACTGGAACGCAGGCGCATGGACTTCACTCCCCGAGGTGTGGGCGACGAGCATGGTATCATGCCGATGCAATTGCATATTAGCATCGGGCAAATCACAGCTTTCCGGTTGGTTCATTGCGCCTGCGACCAGAATCACGCCAGAAACTTATCACTCAAAGTGCATATCCACTATTGCGCGAGGGGCACTTGGTTCTGGAGTTTGACTTGCTGGAAGATGTTCAGGGGTAGCAAAGGCTTCCCCTTTGACACGTTCGCAAGGGTTATGGGCAGGAAGGACAGGCAGTGGATCAAGTCCCAAGACTCAGCTCTGCGAATCGTATAAATATCCAAGGTATATCGCGGTTTCGAGGACCTCCTCACAACACGAGTCAACCGTGAAGAGGCACGCAAGTTGCTTCGGAAACTGAACCGCGACACCGTACGTAAGTACACACAGAGTCAGACTCTTCAGTGGACCCAGTAACTGAGCTCATCAACATCTATAGTTAGTCGCAATACGTTCCATACAGACCTCGGTGAAGCTCACGCCAATCGGAAACGATATCCGGAATACGAGATCCCCTAAACTTTGGACTACTCAGTCCTAACTCGTGAAGCGGACTTAAAGGATAACGCCTATTTCGTATTCTGCAATTTGCAAATAGTAGCCATGATGTCGATGGCTTTCCGTGAGCCCGAGAACGACGGGCCTGTCGCTAGTCGAATCTGGCCAATGCCGGTTGGTACAGTTCTTTCTGATTGGCATTGCTACGCCTGCAACAGGGGGGTATCGGCCACCAAGTCATGCCCGATGTGCAATGCGCCGGAGCCTCCGCCGGCGCCCCAGCCCGATCAGCATAATTATCCCTTCCAAGACCCGTCGGGTGAAGGCCGGCCGACGCCAGGCCCGCTCGGTCAAACTTTCTCGGTCTGGGAGTGTCCGAAGTGCAGGACAGTCGTTGAGGACTCGAAGGTCTGCGGCTGTGGCCACCCCGAATCCTTACAGCAACGCTGGCTCGTCGCCCCTGGAATAGAAGGATGGCAGCCAGTTCCAAGACCGAATCCACCGGGAATACGTCAGCGTGGCGACTCGGGGCCGTCGTATTCTGCCGATGCTCACGGGAGCGGCTATATCTGATGCATCATTTCAATGGACGACGGACGCCCGAAATACACCAGATCGCAGCTACCTGATTCTTGTCGCGGAGAAAACACATCAAAGATGCGGGGTCGAGAATGGCCGTGAATGGCTGGCTGGACGAACGAATGGATGAATGGACGATTGAATGAATGGAAGACTGTTTATTGGTTGGATTGTTCTGATTGATCTGCTTAGGAGTCCAGCATGATCAGCCTATTTCTGTGAATTCATTATGGAAGTGAGGTGATGGCCGAGAATGTAGGTGCCAGAGTCACCGGTAATGTTGTTGTTGATGTGTTGATCATGAACAAGGAACGGGACTTGCTAGGAAGTGCTTTTTGTCGACCACCAAATCATACTTTCTCTACTGCGCGTTATTGCAAGTTTCGGTTCCACAATTTCTTAATTGAATATGATGAGAGTCGAGATGAAGCCCCATGGGCCAATGTAACAAAAGGGGCTGAGTAAGAACGGGTGGTGTTTGAACTGCCGAGTATCAAGAATTTCGGTTTTCATTCGCGAAGACTGACTCGGAATGTTGCCTGCCTGATACCGAACCTCCCGTGGTGGCAGTCTACGCCTTGGCTGGCGACCTGGAGGCAGATGAACCAATCGGGTATGTATACTGGAAGGACATGCACGTGGTCGTTTTCGGTGAGCAACAATGCGTACTCGTACGTCGTATGCACAAAACGTCTCTTAATGGATAGAGTAACTACATAGGAAACTGATATACAACTACATACAATTGTAGCTCGATGCATCGGTGTCTCGTTCCTCTTAGATGACCCCTATCGTGGTTACACAGCTGTCTGCCAGACACTCGTTGTAGTGAAGTGCGCACATCTGGTTGAGTGCCCATTTCTGTGAACCTATGTGGCCTGAATCATAGAGCTGACCGTCATCGATTTGCTGGATCCCTGTGGATGCCGTCGGTTCGAACTGAATCTAAATAGACATAGAAAAGAGTGTGCGTCGTGCCACAGTCGGTCCTCATACTGTTTGTGAGTCCCGTCTCTAATGCTGCATGGTATCATGAAACCTGACTTGTTCAGGAACCAACAGCCAATTCCAAGAATAAAACATATGGAGAATGGAAGACGTGAAATGGAATCTCTATATTCCACAAGCGCGAATCTTAAGCAAGTGGTCGGTTTCCTCCAATGTATCCGGTCACTGGAGGTTGGATGGCGGGTCATGGCTTTCCTATCCTCAAGGCTTCGGTGTTTGCCTTGAAACAGAATCATGAGACGGCGCTCATACCAATAAGATGCCACTGAGTCCCATTGCAAGGAGGGCAAACCCAGAATGAGCAGCAAGCGAGCCGGCGCCGCCAGTTTTCACAGGAGTCGTAGTAGCTGCAGGAGGAGACATCGACCCGGTGATCGTAGCAGCACCGGAACGTGTGGCAGTAGCTGGAACTGTAGGAAAGCCAGCAAACAGATTGGGTGCGGTCGAGTTCGGTGCAATACGCTGCGAAGATACGCTTTCTGCGTTGAATTGCTGCGAAAAGCCCAAGGCCTGGATGGATGGTGCCGCAAACTGCTTAGGTGGCGCCGGGACCGAAGATGCGGGTGACGACAGCGACGATGATGATAACGACGACGAAGACAGTGTTGGTACAGCCGAACTAACGCTCAGAGTAGGCGGCGTATACAGCGGGCACTCTGGATTGGTCGAGTTGCAGTGCGCAATCGTTACAGTCGCCGTCATGAACACCGTACTGGTGGTTGTCTGCGCCATGGCAGACAGGGCGCCCGCGGCCAAAAGGAACAGAGAAGAGGCGTGCATCCTGGCAATTCGCAATCGTTTCCGATGTCGTGGTTTGATAATGCTGTTGAAGCTGGTCGAAGGGACAAGACGGTAGAAGGCGGTGGTCTTTCGGGCTTGAGGAACCTGCTTTTGCCCCAAGAAGCGTACAAGACAAGAAGTTGGATAGTAAAAGGAGTGTAATCTTTCCAGTCAGGCAGTTCGACCTGTCGAGACGGAAGGGAAGTGTTTGAAGAGGAGGAAAATGAGTGAATGAAAGGGAAAATGGGTCGGGAATAATGAACCTAAATTCGCCCTTTTCAACGAGGAGGTATCCCTCCATATCGCCAGAAGTACATGGCAATCTGCTAGAAGACCCGCCAGGGTTACGCGAAAAAGGCACGAGAAATCGGGAATAGGCATTAAATGGATCCAGACCCCCCTACCTTGCCATAAAGAGACTAGCACGAGGAGGCATTAACCAGGTTCGTGTGCATTCTATACGCAATCTCGACCTTATCTGTCAAGCCTCTAGCCGGAACGGGTAGTAGAGATAGATATTTCATACTTACGGCGGGTCGGCGCTAATGGGAACCCCTACTTTTAGCTGATGTTCAATAAGGTTGGACCCACATATACCTGCGTGGCTAGCTGCAGGTACTTCCGATATTACTCATCTGTCTGCGGACTTACATGGCTGCTTCCCATCCTGATATCTGCCAACGTACAGGGCACATGACTTATTTTCGATATGTAGGCAGGCATATCGATGCTTGTATGGGTGTAGAGGCAGATGTTGTAGTTGTCTAGATTGTTTCATACGCAAGTCAGGAGCACGACAACGAGAACTGTAGATAACCAAACAGTCAAAGACGCAACCAACATTCACAGTCCTCGAAGCCCAACATATTTCATAGAGAGTAATTCGTACATATCTCATACTTCTTCTCTGGCCTCGAAATTGCGATTACCGGTGCTAGTCAGAAAATCGTTAGTTTTCTGAACAGTAACTTAGGGCTTACGGAGTTGATAGAACGCAGTGTGGTCCAGTCGGAGCTGAAGTGACGCATCTCATCATAAACGAGGGGACGGAATTGGTAAATTTAGACCTTTTCACGTCTTCCGTCTTCCATTCTCTTTGAGTTCTTTCTTGCAGCCATCCGTTCTCAGCTGAAAGCCTGTGATTTCTCAGCTAGATTACTAACCGCGACTACTGAAGTCCAAGACAACTGGACGCTCCTGGTATGTAGTATGTAGTCCGCTATCTAGGTACGTTAATAACTTAATCACATCATCATCACGTTCATCATGTGTGCCAATTACTTGTGCCGTTCCGATCTACGCTCAGAGGTTACGACAAAGGTGGGCCCCCTAGCACAATGTCATATTTGACAGGTCAGGTGATTTTACTCGTATGCCGCCATTATGGGGCGTTGCGGGTTAGCACAGACCCTGCACAGTGATTCGCCAGCGTGGTACGGAATTCATATTCCGTTTGTTGTACGGAATACGAAGAACGGAACACGCAAATCTGTCCTTCTCACATCTCTACATGCCCAATCATTCGCTTTCATTTGGTGGTAAGCTTCCGAGTCAGGATTTTGGGAATTGTCCAAAAAGAGAGACCACTCGGCCAATCAATTCGAAAATCGGGTTAAAAAAAGGTCCGACTTCGTTGGCGACTCCGTGAATCAAGGATTTGATGAAACTCAGGTACGTAATGGTGATGAAAGTTACGGGAAAGCAGGTCGTGCATTCCGTTTTCCGTACAGCCAACTGCGGGCCGCCAGACTTGCGCCAGCCCGAAATGGGTAAAATGATGTGCATGCCGGCAGCGGCATCGTTCTGGTTCCTGCATGAATGCATGCCAGCAGGGATCTCTGAATTTCTCCGGACCCACGTTGGAATCTTCCATCGTATGATTCGTCCCAGATGCTGCTGCTGACTGTCAATCCTGCAGAAAACAACTTCATGCTTCATATGAGCCTCCTCGATGGGGCTTTAGCAAAATCATCTCATTCATTCCATGGTCGCGATATGAGACTACCTACCTAGTGAGGACACTAGTAGCTTGAATGGCGCTCCTCAAGCCAACAAGATGCGAGATCTAGATATCAACAACGAGGATCCGAATAATAAAACGTGTTGTCAGTACGGATACAATCGTTCTGACTACTACTCGATCTGTATACAGTCATGAAAAAATGAATGTGCTGAACCCTCACTTGACAACGACCACTTCACCGCTCATCTAGGGCTCCGGCGACGCCATCATTGGTGATACTTCTCATGAACCACAACCTGCAAAACATAAGCCTCCAAGCCCTAATTGTATCGCCTTGCCTTCTGTAAGAGAAACAGTCTGAAGCCTGAATCTACCACGTTCCGGCTCACTCATGTGCCCTCCCACTACAGCCATGAGGATCTCCTGCTGTTCCAATAGACCAGAACCTAGTGATCCCACTGTCGGCACTTAGGCTGCGCTCGACGAGGAACACGGCTAGCTCTATCTCTGTGATGGCCGACATAGGGATCAGCGTCATAAACAGGCGTGTCGACGGCATCCTCGTAATACGACCCCTGTCGTGGACTATGGTAGTATAGATCCCGACGCCGAAGCCAGTCAAGCTCCAATTCGGCCCGGGACCACCGCTCTTGTTCCTGCTGCAGCCGCTGCCGGGTATCCGCGATCCCCCGCATGGCTTCCGAGTACCGTGATCGATGATGCGACTCTGGCTTCACTCTCTCGCGCTCCCATTGCCGGCGTCTGTGTGTCTCCTGCGGCCTGTGCGTGCTAGACGAAGACAGCGTCTCGGCCGTGTCAGGACTGCTATCTCGCGAAGTCCGATCGCGACCCGCCCGGAGTTGAGCAAGGGTCAGGGCCTGGGCCTGCGTCTGCAAGAGCCCCTGGCTTTGCGCGTACCGGACCATCTCCTGTACACGGCGCGTCTCCTCGCGCTGCTTGGCCTCATCCTCCAATAATTGGCGGACCTTGGCGACGTCCGCGGCACATGCCCCTTGCTTGGTCATGTATTCCGCGTGATTGTCGCGGATGGCGTCCTGCGTTTTCTTGAGGGCGACATGGGTTTCGTTGACGGCATAATTGGTATTTCTGATGCCCGCGTTTGCCAAATCGATGGCCTCACGTGTCTCTTTGATTCGGGAGTCCGTGCTGGTGACGCCGGCGTGGGTATCCTTGATGGACTTCTGCGTCTCCTTGATCTCGTTCATGATGGCGGTCTTTGCTTCGCCGATTTTTGCGCCGTTCTCCTGCGATATGTTGTATGCGCTGTTCATCTTCATATAGTTCCTCCATTGCTTACTGGACACCATAGCCGGGTAGTTATCCTCCGAAGTGGACCAGTCATCCCAGTTATAGACGGCTCTATGCTCGTGCGGATCCAAAGCCGGACTCATCCACGCCGCCGTACGGTTCGTCGACATAGCGGGAAACATACTGTTGACTTCCTCCCTCGCAGCCTTTCTCGCAACGCACTCAGAGCACTTCTGTTTCGACGCCGACGTCTTCTTGTGACCGGTTTTGGACTTGGACCTCGCACACTTGACGTCGAGAACGATGCACATCACTGCCAGCTCTCTCTCTCTGTTGGAAACGAAATGAGATTTGTACGGCTGTTCTGCAGGATACCGATTCCCCAAAAGACGCGGTTACGCCGACCAGTCTTATATGCCTGTGCAGTAGACGGCATCATGTCATGTAAGACGCCGCGTCACAAAAAGTCCACGCACCCCGTATCCTCAGACATTCCCTACCGCCCTTTCGGTCCGCCGGCCACGTTCCCCGTGGATCCGTCTCATGCATTTCTTTGAAGGGACATGTGCGTCTCGAACAATGCGTATTATTTTCGCCTGGGGGCTCTTTTACGGCGTTGAACAGGCGGTGATCCAATGTTTCGGGCTTCCCTGTTCTCCTGGATTAGCGGCGAGACGTGTCTATGACCATTTCACGTCGTAGTGAGGATTCCGGCTTCTACCTCTACGGGAGTTCAGCATGTCTCTCACCCCCTTTGAGAATCAGAGACCGATTTCTTCTGTGGTTCCTTTGTTCTACTATGTGCAAGAATCGCCGTGATTTCTAGCGTTTGGTAGAATGAATTTGTGCTCAACAGACAGCCACCGGCGACCTCAGAACTATGGAATCATCAAGATAGTGGAATTTTCAAGAGCTTACCTGTGGGAGATGGAAAGGATTGCGTGTTCACCACCTGGTTAGATCATAACATCCAGACATATGCGCATCAGTTAGGGACTGCATTCTGGTAGTGGGCTTATGCGCTTCACTCAATCCATGTCGCGGACATCAGGTAAGTCAATCAAGATCATTACGGATTACGAACATCACATGAAGAAAAAGAAAGTCTGTTTTGGTGAAAAATAGTATCTGTTGCTAAAATCGAGAATAGCACGAAAATGTACACCGAAATGTAAGAGTTTGTCCCCAAGGCAGGCCTGGGATGATCACGCTCCCTGCACTGGAGCAAGCCAGTGTTCACTCCCCTTTAGACCATGCCTCCAGACATCTACACACTCGACGGTAAGATGTGAATAGCCACCCTTAAATACAGAATCCACGTATGCTTTCGCCCCGATATTTCCATGCATGCCATTGATTGGGGTATCAGAAAGTGGAAATCAACAGTGTTCCCTCTCTTTATTTCGTGACCACATAAGATTTCTAAACCAGCCCCCTTTGCTTAACTCGACCTCGAGCATACCCCTCTAAAACCCGCAGAACCGCAAATGCAAACGCCGTGATGAAAGCGAAAAAGGAAAGACGAGTGGCTTTCGGTAGTGTTCAACTGGACCAGGTCTTGACGGTGCGCTTCTATGCCTGGAAGGGCTGGTACACGCTCCTCTTGGCGCCGTTAACGCTGTAGACCTTGATGTAGTTGATGAGCCAGTACGAGTCTTGGAAGTCGGCCGGGTTGTTTCCGACATATTCTTCGCATGTGGGCGCCTTGGCAGAGCAGACAGGATCGCTACCCCAGACCTTGCCGGCCCATTGACCGCAGAAGGTGGTGTCGAAGACGATGTTGTGGTTCATGAAATGGGAGTCGATGTTGCAGCTGCCGCCGGAGAAAGACGAAAGAGGCTGGCCCCAGGCGCTTGGATTCGGGTTGCCGGCCGTAATATCGGCGGGGATGGTGCTGGTGCGGGGGAAGAAGAAGATCTTGATAGCATCGGAAGTCCAAAGGAGTGCGTAGACGCCGCCGCCAATCTTATTGAAGCCGTCACCGAGCGTCGTAGTATCCTGGGTCGGGTTGCCGCATCCCATGGTACCGGTGCCGGGTGCACCGCAATCGCCAGTTGCGAAAGAATCCTGAGAGAATGTGCAACCAGAGGAGGTGTGCAGAGTGACACTGGAGTTGGTTTGCATGTTGACTCCCTCGATGATGTCGATCTCACCAGAGGAGGGCCAGGAAGGACCGAATGTCCAGAAAGCGGGCCAAGAACCACAGACAGAAGCGGGCTGATGGGCGATATCGGCGATGATGAGACCATGAGTGTAAGACTTCTTGGTGCTCAGGCGAACTGAGGCCCGGCCACCGGCAGGGTTGGCGGTCTTGTAGTCAACACCAAGATAAACACCATTGTTGGCGTAACCAGCGAGACCTGTGGTGTTGGCAGTTGCAGCATCCGCGTACTTGACGAAGCCAGTAGTCGGGTCGGGGCCGCTGTAGAAGTCGAAGTTGTCGAAGAAGTTGCCGGCATCGAACGAGTCTTGAATGGCGTAAGAAGTGCTTGGGGCGGTGTAGTAACCCTGGGCATTGACAATGGCGGCCAGCGCCATTGCACCGCCCATGCGGACGAGTGCCTTTGCGAACAACATGGCTAGAAGTTGGATATGAAGGGTTCAATTGAAGATGGAAATGGTGCGAACCCGCGCGCGCGTAGAACTTGTAGATGCGTGCGAAGAGATGGGTGTGATTGTGAACTCGAATGTGATGGATGGTAAGAAGTCGGTTGGGTTGTGTGGAAGAAGAAAGGTGTAGGAGAGAGAATGGGAGAAGTGAACGGGAGAAAGAGAAAGTGTTAGATATAACCGGGGGATATTATCTAAGAAAGAGCAGCAGAAGAAGATGGAAGGAACGACCGTGAACTGTATCAATGCGCAAAAAAATGAGGAAGTTGCACCGGGCAATCAAGAAACTGTTTTTAGAGAAGGAAGGCACGACTAAGCGGTGCACAGACGGATCGCGGTGGACGTTGTCGTGAGATATACACGTTCTTACTGAAGAAAGGAGCGTTCCCACGTGATACTGTGCATCAAAGACGGGGTTCCCTCGCCTTGTTCGATTTGCTAGGTCTTTTGTCTGGTAAAACACACCGACAAAGATTTCTTGGACTTAGACGCCCGTGAAGTAAGTCGCGTGTAAGTCGGAGTCGATGGCCAGGCCAAGTACGTATACAACTATGGATAACCTGGTTTTTGGATTAACTACCTAAGTAAGAAGACACTGATTGAATTCTGATGGAGAAAGTAGAAGGATAAGTAGTATATATGCTATTTACTGTTGAGGTAGGCAAGACTATCAGGTGCCATGTGAAGGCTGGAGGTGAGGCAGCGCCAGCCTGCCAATATTGGAGACCACGAGACTCTGTTTCGCGGGTCTCAGACTAAAAGAGACATCCTCAAGTCACAATGGGTATGTCAGCATACAGAACATTCAAGCCACAACTACAATGGTACCCGGTAGTGTAAGGCAATAGGCGCTCGCTAAGGCAAGTCAGTGTCAATGACTGATCGATCTCGGTCGTGGCGCTGGGACCGTGACAGGGGCGGCTTGACGAAGACCATCGACTCCGTACGGAATACCGGCGACTTACAACCAGGTAATCCGTAAGCTGCTAATGTGTTCCTTTGTTTCATTCCTCGACAAGGGAAACGGATCCCGCGAGTATGCGGTTTGCCTCTCATGATGACCTCGAAATCCGGAAAAGAGAGGCATCCCTCGTGCGCACTCGCACGTAATGCATGGTCTTTCTGCCAACTCGACTAGATCAGGTACATTCACTCATCTCCAATGTTGTCACAGCCTCTGTCTAACACCGTCACTGCCATAGAATCTCGTCTAAGATCCGAGTGTCTGACTCTCGAGTATGCTGGCTCTCTCAACGCGTGGACGCGAGACAACGAATGGCCGAGAACTTCCGCCAGCAGAGCACTCGCAAAAGGTTCGTCGTTTCGTCGCGATGGGTTGATGTTCTGCAATTAATCCGTCGGCCATTCTCAACCAATGAATAACGTGGAATCTGCGAAATCTGGGGTTCAAGCGCCTCGACCTGGCATCCTGGACAGCCACTCCAATTAATAGCCGATCTTGGGCAAAACCAGGGGACCCGCTCGATGCGCTAGTCCCAGACGGGTAAATTGCTTGTTATCGGAACTGGGAAGTCACGACTGTTAGCGCCCAGCCCTGAATTAAACGTTCAGCCCAATTCTATCTGCGCTAATTGTGCGCACTGTCATGGAAGTATTCCGTACCCAGTGCGCTGGTAGCTGTCTGTACTATCGCGAGATACCAGCCAGTCGTGAACAATTGCTTCCAGCAATTCTACGCCCGAATCCCGGGGCCGGCTATATTTCAGGTTGTGCGTCCCGATCCGAGAACAAGAGAAGAAGATGAAACGACGCACAGATCTTCACAAGTACTCCATACCCAGATCTCACGACTCCCGCACAGAAGAAAAATTTTCATCTCAAGATGTGTACGAGTAGTCCGTAAAAAAAACATCTCAACAAAAACACGCAGATGGCATAAGTGCCATCTCCCTACTGCGCAACCTAATGCCCGGCGCGCACCGAGGTAACGCAGTAGCGCACTCCATCGAGCCGTAGCTAGCGAATCTTGAAGCGGTCAACAAGTTCAGAAGTTTCTCTTTAGTTTTAGCCCCCTGCTAAAATGGATTGCAAGTGGGCTTGTCTTTGATTGGTCTCATGGCCCTGCTTCTTGAAACTCTTCTCAAACTGCATCTCCCCCCTCCCCGATCATGACCGACGGGCGCAGAGTCGATACAAAGGAGCTGAGATCTGGGACAGACAGTGATTGAAGAGACGAACACGTAGAAAGGAAGTCTAGGTAGATAAGAAAATGTGAGATAATTCGTGTGCAGAGATCGAACGCTACGTTCACCGTCCCATGAAGTCCTTCGTGAATATTCGTAGATACTACCCATATAGGTTAGCACATCACATAACTCCCCGTAAACTCCCGGCGTATCTCACAAAAGCCAACTAACCCCCAAAAGCAATCCAACAGGAACCGCTCATCTGATAAACCACCCGGTAACCGACATCGACATCCAATCCCATCATCGCGGATACTGAAACAAGAACCCTATCCTCTCATTCCGGTTCCAACCCATCTTCACCCAATGATCAACATCTCCCTAATTCTCCGCGTTCTCGGCTTGAACTAGCAGTGAAGATCACCTTGATCGGCGCGCGTGATCGGCTCAGGTCCCGTGTTATTTTAAACCTGTTCACGGGGTAATTATATAGAGGGGGTCAACACATCATCGAAAACGTTCGCGCTATCTCGATCTCACGTGTATGCGCCGACATGAGTAAGTAGGTACTTACCTACGTGCCAACATGAAAATAGTCCCGATCGTGAGGAGAATCTAAGACAACGTCATGATCACGCCTACCCGGTAGTTACCGGTAGGCATCCCATGACCATCTACCCGGGAGACCTGCATATAGCTTCAACCCCTATCTGATGTCTACATCAAATGAGGGGAAGGGTTCCAAAGCTGTATCGCGACAGCGAGACTAAAGTGTCTGATGACCAGACATGGGGCATGACACACTCGCATTACATAGACTTAAGTATCGCAATGTAATTCCTGTTACAGATAGGTAGGTAAGAGCATGAGGCTGAGATGATAATACTCTGGTGTTTTTTGGCTCAAAGTTGGGAGCGCTGTTAAAAGACGTTAGAGATTCATAATGCCATTCAAAGCTGACAACCGTAAGCCCGATCAACTCCTGTATCTCACGAGAGTTGAGCTCCTACTAAGCTCCGATGGCAGGACGTTTCAACGTGAGACTACGATCTGGCAACAACACGTAAGACAAGCAGAGAATCGCACACTTAGGATCAGAATTCTTCGCATAAAAGCTAAAGCCTACCCCTAGTAGATCTTGACTGCTACCAGTATGAAGCTGACCGGAGCAAACCGAGGCGGGTCGTCCGAGCCACCTCATGTCACCAGGATCCGAGCCCCTCACGGCCGTAGATATCTCGAGTCGGTAGTTGCCACGCCATCCTCAAAAACTATGACCGAAAATCGACGTCCTCCGTGCCGTGATGATGCAACATCCTAAAGAGCAATACCCAGCCAGTATGAAGTTTGCTAGCCACCCTTTCGGTCATTTCCTTGGTATGTCGTTCACACCCATTTCGTGGGATGTTTATCGGGCTCCATTGTGGGTGCCTCTCGAGTCTCGGTGGATTTGGCATCATTAGTATTCTTAACAGACTGAATATCGGCTTTGTCAGCTTTTCTCATAACCAACAGATCCGGAGAAAGGATAACGAACCTCCCAGGGGATTCCCTCGAGGCGGTGGCAGGCTTGCTTGTGAGAACGCCAGTCTACTTTTTGGCATTGACTGCCACAGTAGCGAGCAACCCGACAGCGAGTGCAGCGTCGTAGATGCATTTCGTTGTCACCGCATTGCATACAGGTCACGCTTTTCATGGTGTCCACAGGGGGCTTATTAGCGGAGTGTCTGTTGCGGGTTTCCCCAGGGGTCAGTAAATCGATATATTCTACCCGAGCAGAGAATGGTGGATGTCTGTCAAGAGAAGCAATCTTACCCAATTCCGCCATGCCAGTATGGATTTGCCTCGTCTCCACCGCCATCATGATCGCGTGTTTGCATGGTCTCTGCAAAGGTCTTGCTGCCACTGATCCATGGCGTAGTGCCGTCGTTGGCGTAGCCATCGAGCGCAGTCACGAGCTGAACCTGCTGCACGGCGTTGGGCAGGAAGCACCGGAGCATGCGGAGCCCGACGAGGTGTTCATCACTGAGCTCCGCGCCCACCTGCATAGCGAGCATGCCGAGGAGGACGGCGATGCGCTCGCGCGTGTGGTGTGCTGTCAGTGGCAAGAATGAAGAGGTCATGATACTTGAGAGCTTGCGGTACAGCAAGTTGTCATCGTTCAGTTTTTCTGCAATCACGGTGCGGTCAAATTTCGGGACAGGCGTTGTCGCCTGGGCTTCTGATCCGAAGGGGGGACAGAGCTGGAACCCGAACATGGTTTCTAAATCTGCGACGACTTCCGCGTCATCGTCGCTCTGGAAGAAACCGTGACCCCAAGTAACCATGTTGGCGGTGTGAAAAGAGGACAGCTGTTGCCGGAATTGTGGTAAGTTTGTGCGTGGTATATGGCGTTGGGTGTGTGAAGTTGCGATGTGGTCGTTGACCGAGTAGGTGGGTGAGGATGAGAGAAGGCCAGGTAATATTTGGGATTTGCCTTGGAACCGGAAAAGGAAAGGCAACTTAAGGCAGGGAAGGCACGTGCGTATGTGATTTATACGGGTCTTTTGGATATAACTGCGTACGTTGGGAAGGAAACTCCATAGTTAGGTCAGAGACGGAAGGAAGTGCGTCTTCGACCATTAGGCACCTGCCGTGCATGATCTGGCCGATTGGGAGCAAGCAGGCACGTACGTACGTGAAGTTGCAAGTGTAGATGGCGCCTTCCTTCTGTCGCCGTATATTTATAAGCCACCTGCTGCCAACTTATTCACCATTTTGCTCTTGCTCGCACGTGGCATTGAACAGACCCATCATCGTCGACCGTTCCGCATCCTGACGGAAATACGGTACTCAAAGCTTGAAATGCCCGATTGTGTCTATTCTGTCCCCAATTCCCATCGAGCGCCGAGTGATCGAGTGGACCGAATAGATCATATAGCTGGCAACGATCAGACATCTAATCTCAGTCACTGACCATGTGACTCTTGCTGTTGCTGTTATATCTCTATTTTAACACATTATACCATATTACAAATACACGAGACCCGAACGGTCCCCGGACACTGCTGTCTAATAACTTCTATCCCCAGGCAGCATAATGAGAAGCACGCAAAGGCCCGCTGTGAATGGCCACGATGCTAGGCGATCTGCTGTGAACTTGCAACGCCCGAGAGTCGCCTTAGACTCAAAACCCGCTTACCTCACTGTATCCGATGTCGTCGAAGGCAAACGTGATTATTATTAACGCGACCGTCACTGTCATGGAAATGTGAATGGGACCACAGGCATTGCCGTGGAAAATAAACCGAGTAGGAAATGAAATAACGCCTGCGGATAACATTACAACTTCACCTTTTGACCAGTGAGCTTGAACCAAAGGACGGCAACCAGGTCTTCTTTGAAACGCTCCCAAGGATTCCGGTTCAGGTAGTAGCTAAGCTCGCGGAAGTTGTAAATCTCGCCCCAGCAATCACGGCCGAACTCACAACCGGCCATGTTGACAAGAAAATCCCTGTCTTTCGGGTCGTAGTGAATGCGAGTATCGTTACCGTTCTCACTGCAGGCGCCAGTTGGGAAGCTGTTAATCATCCTCTGGGGAAGGAAGGCTGTATGACTTCGGATCCAAGGCTGCGTCGAGTAAAGTTGTTGCAACGCACTTTGCTCTTTGTGCTCCCACTCCATGTGGTTTTGTTCATAAGAGACGGGATCCCACCAAATGTCCAACAACCGATCTGTCCACTCACTCCGTCTCATGAAGAAGGACCCGAGGTTGAATCCAGCGCAGTCTTGCGATAGGATCAGATTGACCGAGTCGGGATTCCCATCTCCCACAGGACTGAGAGACTCGGGGTCGAGGTAGTCGGCAGTGAGCGGGTGGGTGAAATTGAGTGGATTGTACTCGTTGATGTCTCGATATATATGCTTGCCGAGGTTGTTGAAGATGTGATGTTGGAGCGAATAAGAAGGCTCCATAATAAACGTATTTAGATCCAACCACCAGATCCTACGTCGACGTTAGTACGATCTTAGCTCGAAGTAGTATCCCGAATGGGCTGACATAATAGCTTACCATTCGGCTTTAGGATATTTCCTCAGGCTGTTCCGGATGCTGTCGACTTTCTCCCAGCTCTCTCGCCATTCGTGAGCGTAGCGCTTCTTGGTACTCATGTCGACAATCTCCAGCTCATAGCCCCATCGAGCGACGTATTTCCGTTTATTCCGAACGCTGTCCCTCTCGATCGCCCATTCTCTTGCGCCCTTCCATTCCATAACACCGCCGCCGACATTAGCCGCGAGGATGATGACGAACTTTTGCCCGCCTCCGAGACCAATTGCCCGGTGCCAGTAATAATTAAGAGCTAGGATCGCGTTAGTATCTGGACGTCAAAGGCCCATGCGAGAGAGAGATAACTCACGTGTGAAGAGAAATATGCTATAGCAAGCAAGAAGAAAGAGGGCGAGGAGGGCGCGGATTTTCCATTTCCTACTCATTCGCGCCACGAAAGCCTGGGCACGCGCTACGAGCGGCACTCGCCATGCCTTCCGCATGGATCTGTCCTTCTTCAAGTGTGCGTTGTCCTCGTCCTCACGGACGGAGAAGGACGGGAGGCTGCTCGATATACGGCGCATATGGCGGGTGAAGAACCCTCGGTTCTGTGTCGAAAAAGATGGATAGCCAGCGACGCCCCGAGACTTCTTTCGTGCTGACTCCCACGTAACGAATCCGGCGTTGGAATCAGATAGGGTCATCCTGGTCGGAGTCGATCGGCCACTGGAAGTGATATCTAAACCGGGGGAGGACCAACCACCGCCGGGAATTGGCGAGGGACTGCGGCTTAGGGACATGGAATTGGGGGAGGTGGCCGGGGCGAATCCTGCGTGAATGGAGCGTTGCAGATGAGGGAGTGTGGAAACCTATGGCGTGTGGATAGACCGGAGCATGAACCGTGCATACAGCCGCGGGGCAGGCTTGCCGCCTCGTCGCAGAGCAGCCGCGCAATATCTACAAGGTACGCGTATCGGAGCTGGGTATTCGAAGCAGGCGTTTGACTTCGGGATGCGACCCAATGGGGCGTTCGTCCACATACAACGAAACCACGTGGCAGTCTGCGGGAGCAGGGTTGCTAATTGGCTCGGCGGCGAAATTCGTTCGCGACGGCGCTGAGGAAGGATGGTCGATCTGCAAGGCGACAATGGAGCGCAAGTCAATATCAGGTATGTAGTCAGAGGACAATGGCGAATGCCTACGCCAATGGCATATGAATCTGGTGAACGGTTGTGTTTGCCGTGTCTAGATGTACGCTAGAACGGCCTAACACAGGGAGACAGGGGTTGCGAATATCTACCGGTGGCGGCTGGCTAGGAGATAGTATGAGGTACGAAATACGAGTAATCCGTAGGTAGTACCCTGGTAGGTGTCGCGATTCAATGCAAGTCTTGACTGGACCCTTGCAACGGAGGGATAAAGCACGGCGCAAGACACTCAAGGCGAGGGATAGAGAGCAGAATGAATTGAGGTTGATGTTCTTTGCACGACGGGTGTCGCATTACCGACTGGGCACGGGGTAGGCTGACCGGCACTACCGATGTACTCGTAGGTAGCGAGTGGGCATTGTTTACGAGTAGGGAGAGATAGAGACAGAAGATGCCGAGACATTAAACGCGAGTCCGGGTTGCCCTTAGGTAGATTGCAGGATCAACGTAAGTACGAAGTACCTTCCTTAGGTAAGCGGCGGGTTTCCAATTGGCGAAGTTTGAGTTAACAACAGGAGTATGTATGCAGATACTTGGTTAGAAGATTAACACGCAAACACGCAAGACCGAAGTAGTCACTGACTGCAGTGGTGGGAAACAGGCGAGACAGTCTCAGCAGGTCAAGTTTGTGGTGTCCTTGGAAAAGACCGCGACAATGGGATGGAACCTTACCTGTCCAAAGCACAATTTCGAACTCCATGCGCTAGCACAATGATGGATAGATACATACCTAGGAAAAGGGAATTCATCTATTCAGTATAGCGGTTCCTGATAACCGCATACCCATGTTAATGCAGGTACAGAGTATAAAGTCTCAACATGGAACACGGAAATGTGTTTGACTGGTCCGGTAAATTGTATCGGTCAGAAGACATTCGCAGCACAACTTCGTTTGTAAACGAGCATGTCGTCTGCCGGTATTCCGTAATGGTGGCATCGTTGCTCTTGCTTCGTAGCAATGGGCTAGGCATCGACATGGAACACCTGTTCTCGCCCAAGTCGACAAACGTCTCGGAATACTTCGCACATCGGCTCCATATCCTGGGAAGACCACACGGGATAGTTGCCGCCACGACATCAAGGGCAGTCCCTCACGGCTTCATCAGTCGATGACTTCAGCACTAGCTGTCGACTTCCAATCTACCTAGGTTCACTCCAGAATGATATACCACGAATTCCGATATATCTCGTCGCCGTCATCCGTGCTACGCGTGAGGTCTCATCGGGTCAGCACGGGTGGCACAATAAGTTAATGGAAACTGTAGCTTTCGTGATTATTCGACTGCCCATTGGAGTATAAGACGTGCGTTGTCGATGGCAAAAGCACTTCATGGTGCTTAGCAAGGATGAAAGTCGGGCTTATGGTTGTGACGTATGGGATGCACTCGTATCGCGACAGGCATGCCCAAGAAAGCAAGGAGTCCTACGGAACACATACCGATCTGGCTCACGGCCAAGACGGCTCGTGACAGTCAGTGCTGCACGGCTGACCCTGCAAGTAAACACATTTTGTCTTTTCTCCTCGGCCTTGTTGTCTTTGAAAGCCACGGCGTTTCTGTAAGGACGGTGATACAGCAAACGCCGGAGCAACGACCGGTGTAATTCGCAAGGCAGAGGTTGGAAACACAAGGCCTGTCCGGTACTCTTCCGTGTAAAAAAGCTGTGGATAGGTAGTCCGTACGGATTACAGAGAGCTTGATTCGGTCTAAACCGTCAATATAGCAGCAAGAAGAGCCTTATGATTGCAATCAGTACAGGATACTATTCTCCTTTCAGGTCTCGGTGGCCGTTGACCTACCTACCTAGGTATGTACAGGTAGGTCTCTCTGCGCGTGATTTGTGGCGGCAACCTACTGCATGTAATTACATAAATGGATGCTGTGCATCAACACGTTCCGAGCAGTCCAGTCTTCTCGTATGCTAGCCTAGGCTGAGTGAGGCGAGTTAGAGCGTAGGAGGAATAGACGGATGACTGACTCGCACATCTGACGTGGCACCGCATGCAACAACCTGGGTTGGCTGTTTAACAGAGACATTTTTGAACACGCTATCGTCGATACCCCCTAGCAAGGTCGTGTAAATCCGTAAGGTAGGTGGTAAGTCGCTGCTACTTCATGTTCAGGGAGATGCGGATGATACCAGCTCAGTCGATTGGCGGTGCAGCAGCCGGATCGACGGTATCGCGTAGGTATTCCGTACTTGGCGAGGAAAGAACTCCAAAACGCCAGCCACCCTGCTACGCATCCAAGATGGTGAGAACTTCAGCCCGTGTGAGAGATGGATGGGCGCAGACTGTGCAACGTTGCTATGCCAGACGGGGACTAGCCCGTCGACTGGATGAGCGGCGCTAGGCCGCAACGAGCATAGACGATCTCGATTTGAGCACGCTAAGCAAGACAATCTCTTGTCCAGTCTCGTCCAGTCTGCTCCTGTCTGATTCCACTGGACGCGGTGGTACCTACCCTAGTCGACCCGAGTGAGCTTCCTTCTCCACCGCATCCACTGGACTCCACTAAGCCACAGTAGCGTGCTGGCTAACAATCACAGACCGAGCAGAGAAAGCTGCTGGACCAAATCAACCAAACGAAGCCGAATCTGAAGAGGTTGGACAACCTTGGAAAACTGCCTGCCTGCCACACTAGCTACGACCGGGTCGTGGGCAAGATTTGTTTGACCTACGACCTGCTTCTTATACGCGAAATAGCTCTCTGGTAACCTGGCTACCTTCGCCTAATACCATCACCAGTCCTACGCGCCGCAGGCCATCCCTACTGC
Source organism: Xylaria sp. L1 SY-2022 (assembly GCA_023079495.1). Taxonomy (NCBI): domain Eukaryota; kingdom Fungi; phylum Ascomycota; class Sordariomycetes; order Xylariales; family Xylariaceae; genus Xylaria; species Xylaria sp. L1 SY-2022. The sequence goes on from JALIDW010000004.1 coordinate 1,409,258, forward strand.
TTCAACTGTGTATTGATAACATTCTTTCCTATTGTTGTGTTTCGCAGTCGACTAGCAAGCAAAGCAAAGCAAGCAACGACCTTTAATGAGTCTCATGAATAGTTTTCTTAAGTAATTATAATCGACATGATGTCTCGGGAGCATCATAGCCGGCGGAGTCCCGAAAGCTCTGACCGCCGGCGCGAAGAACACCATGATGATTCTAGAGGCCAACTGCAGAGTGGTGACATTTGGACCGCCGTCGCATCTATCCCGTCTCACCAAGACTCCTTCCCGCCGTATCCCTCCCGGGAGGACCCGTCTCGGGAACCCATCAACCCCGAGACTGCCCTTGTGCGCACTCGCAATCGAGATCTCTCGGACGACGCCGCCTCGACGTCCTCCCACACTTCCTCTACCTCGTCATCGCTGCTGAACATCTCTCAGCCCCTCCGAAAGTTTGAGCTCAAGAACTTCTTCACCAAGGGCGTCCTCAAGCAGCGTCATCGCGTGAGAAAGCGGCGTAGCAGGTTCTTGCCCTTTGGCAACTCCTCGTCCTCGTCCATTGGCTCGGACCTCGCCTACGGCAGGGGCTATATCGATCGCAGCACAAGCCGGTCAGGTAGTTCACGAAGTCGAAGTGGGCGCAGCTCCCCAGGCAGAGATAGTGACACGGAGAACCGCAGACGTCCTTCTGTGCCAACTGACGAAGAGATCATAGAACTGGGCCGGCAGTTTGCTGAGATCGCGAGACGGCACCATGACGATGACCCCCGAGGTGCGGGCAAGTCCCGCGCATCAACGGCTGCTGGAGCAGCTGCCGCGATGAAGAAACGTCGCCAATCGAAAAGGGGCCTCAGGGAGGCAGGAACCTCCACATCAAACAAGAACTCTTCTTCTTCTTCCTCTTCTTCTTCTGATGATTCAGATTGGGAGTCTGCTTCGTCCGGTGAAGAGGACTCAAACGAGGAAGAAGAAAGTGACTCTGGCCTTGCTTATGGCTCAGCTCATAGTCTCTCCAGCAGTGTAGAGAGAACCTCTCACTTGGAAGTATCTTCCCATTCCGTGCAAACCCAGTCTCGTGAGACCATACAAGAAGCCTCTCCTGCTGTTTCTGAGTCAAGGGCGTTTGGAGCAATCAGTTCGCTTAGGGGGCTCCTCTCTAACCCATGGGGCTATGGACGCCAAAGTCGGGACACTTCTGGCAATGCATCCCCGAGTCATCAAGAAACTGAAGTCACTCGGGTCGAGACCGAGACTGTTGTTGAATCGACTGAAAGCCGCCCCCTACAATACGTTTATCCAGTGCCCACCGCCGATCCATCTCTTGTTGACGCAAATCGTGGGCCCGCTTTCCCGGCTCATGAAGCATCCAGTTCGAAATCTCGATCCGAAACCCTGTCAATTCAACAGCCCAAACCGATCACTCCAGTCAATGCTAAGGTTATTGAGTCTGTTGATGCCGAACTTACTTTTGAGAAGAGATCATCAGAAAGCTGGTCTGGCGGACAAACTTCTGATGTTGGACTTCCCGGCAGTTCTGTCGGCCGCGATGCGGGTTCAGGGTCTGTGCTTGGTGCACTGTTGCAGACTACGTTGAGCGATCGTAGCAAGGTCAAAGAAGTTCAGGAAGACGACAACACGCGGCCGTCAGAATCCTATGGTGACGAAGGCTACGATGTAAAATATGAGAAGACCGACAGCCATGCTGTTTCGCGCGATTTACTTTCCGAGAAAGCTCGCGGGAAACAGGTGGCCATTACCCGCGACGACGAGAAAAGGAAATCTCGTCGGGAGAAGGGGGAGTCCGAGTTGGATCGTGATGTTCGAGGGCGGCGCCCCCGGCACGATAAGTATCGTGACGTTCATGCCCGTCCAGAAAACCATCGCCGACACAAGGACGAAGTAAAAGGGGACCTGGAATTAGGCCAAATGGAAGTCGAAAGAGAAAGCCGCGGGGACCAATTTAATACTACATATGAGTCGAAACGCGACATTCCAGTGCTCGTGGGCGAATCCAGCCCCGCCCTGTCTAAGGGCAAAGTTGATTCGTTTCAATCTCAAGCTGCAGACAATTCTTTCCCAGCGCCACAGTCTAGAACACCGACACGGCCACTGACCCCAGTGATCGTGGCAGTGGAACGCGAGCCCGATTTCTCCAAATTTGAATCTTACGAACACTCAACGCGCAAGGAATTGATTGAACGCGAGCTCCAAGAGGCGCAGAAAGCGTATCAAACCGCCAAGGAGGAGGCTGTTTCCATCGACAAAGAAGCTTCCGTGGCAGTGACTACAGTTGAGGCAATTCAAGATTGCCATGAGCGCTCACTCAGTCAAGATGTTACTTCAATTGAACTCTCCCAGCGCACGGTTCCTTCGATTCAAACCAGGGACCCTGTGTTAGACGATGCCAACCACGCCTACCGTGAGGCCAGCGTGGCACGCAGGCTCCAAGAAGAGGAAGAGAGGTCCAGAGGCAATTCACTGGACATGTCTGTGGTCGACAAATGGAAGGACGGAAAGGACTCCACAGAAGTGCGCCAGGTTGTAGAATCCTCAGTCACCGAGCATGTCAAACTGGAGAGTCCCTACGACGCACCCAACGCGGATGTTAGAATTGATCACGTCTTAGAACACCCTAGAGAGGTCTCTCCATTCCGAACGTCTAGATCTCGGAGTCGATCGTCGTCTATCCCTGTGTATAGCGTACGGGATCCTTCGGCTGAGCGTGAACGCCCGATACTGAGTCTCATACGCCCAACCCCATCGAATTCGCCAACCCTTGAGACACGGCAATCCACAGAAATACACGTATCGCCCCCTACCGCCGATGAAACTGATGTCACTTCGACCGAAACACGCGAAGAGGTTACGACGGTGACATCAACCTCATCTGCACGGACTCCACAAGCCCGAAGAGTTGTTAGCTGGGGCCAGAACCAGACGGTGCATTATGTGGTGGAAAGTCCGGAGCGAGATGACGACCATTCTTCTGGGACCGAAGCTCTCAGTCCCACTGACGCTCTTGGTCCCGTTGAGATACCCGCGCCCCGAAGCAGACCGGTGACTGACTGGAATGCTGTCGCTGCTGCTATATCCAGCGCTGGTGTTGCTGTTGCGGCCTCATCGACCTCTGACTTGCCCGCCGCGTCAAAGACGGACCGTGAATTATCACAGTCCGCCGATGTTGAAGAGTCGCGTAAGAGCACACGTTCCCACGTTCATGATGCTGCGTACTCCGTTCCACCAATCCCTGGACCCAAGCCTGCAAAGCCAAGGGGTCCACAAACATCCGGAAAATATGCTGAGGACATAGAATTCATCGCAAACATCGCAGCCGGACTCGAAAATAGCGGATTTGATCCCAATATCATTATCGAAGACACCAAGTTTCACCGCCGTGACTCTCCACCGGAGTTAAATGAGTCCCTGAAGCTCACTACAACAGAAACTACCAAAACATCCAGGTTTAACTACGAGAGTAGCAGCGACGAAGAGCAAGAGCAAGTCATTGTTTATAAATATCGCGAAGTCGCGACAGGAAAACGTGACAAGATTGCCCAGGTCTCCAAACCCTTCTCCAAGTTGAGCGAGAAGGAGCAGCAAAAACTAGAGAAGATCGTCCAGGTTGCAAAGTCCGAGAAGGAGATTGTCGCTGGTGAGTTCCGGGATCTTCCAATAGAAAGACGCGGAGAGACTTTCGAAGTTTCCAGAACCCTCTTGAGAACGGGCGAAGAGGCGCGTTTCGAACAAGGTAGACCTGCCGAGATTGAAACAACCGAAAAGGAAGTTGTGGTTGGCGAGTTCCAGAAAATCGCGACTGAAAGTCGCGACATCGTCGCCGAGATCCCCAGCATCCTCCCCAGGCCTAGAGGGGAGCGGCTCGAAGAGAAACGCGAACTTATTGTTGACAAAGTCCGAGATATTGCGACGGAGAACCGCGACAGGGCCTTCGAAATCTCCAAACCCTTCCCCCAGACGAGCGGAGAGGAGTGGCTCGAACGAGGAAGAGCAGCATCTGAGAAGGAAGTTGTCACTAGCGAAGTCCGGGACATCGTAACTGAGAAAGTCGACAACGCTTTTGAGTATTCCGATAGCTTCTCTAGACCCAGTGAAGAGGAGCAAATTCAACGGGGAAAAGTTGCCAAAGTTGAAGTCGAGCGCTCCGTCCTAGCTGTAGCCCAGGAGCCGTTGCCAGAGACGCACCTCGGATTTTCGGAGCAAGACAACCGGGATGTCACTATCGAAGTCCTCGACCAGAAGAAACCAAAGGAACGGGCTGTCGTCGTGGAAGATGATGTTCGGGAAATTGATCACGTCCTTTCGCACTCGTCTTCTCTCAAGCCAGAACCCAGAGTCATCACTGAAGGCTTGGCAGAACTGTCCCAAACAAGGCGAAACTCAGAGAGACCAGCAGATGGAATCCTGTTTCGGGAGGACACTCTTGAGCTCTCACAGCCGGTAGATTTCGCCCAGCCTGTCTTGACCGGCCCAATCGATCGATACCCAGCAGCTCCTGTCGAGGAATGGAATGCCTCCAGCCGATACGAGGAAAAGAAGAAAGATGTTGAGAGAGACTCCCTGGACGATAAGTCGCGTCTATCAACAAGGCTTATATCAGACTTATCGCGTGAAAGCTCGTATAACGTTGTTGACTCAGAAGCGGATTTCGGCCGAGCTCGTGAATGGGATCTACAAGAGAAGCACAAGGAGAGTGAACGGACCCCGATTTCTGTTGCTATTCCCGAGAAGCTGGTCATAGAAGAAAAACAGGTTTACGAAGTTTCCCGGCCCGTCACAAGGGAGTCCGATATGTACGAGCGGCGTCAGTCCAACACATGGCTACCGCACTCTCAACCCGAACCTTTGCAAATAGGCTTCCTGGCCCTCACCGAGAGCAATCTATCGAGTCTGGAGGGCAGCGAAAGATCTTGCGCGTGCCACCATCATTGCGAACATACTGTAAATATCGGAGATGAGTGGGAGGATATACCTAAGTCAAAGAAAAAGAAGAAGATTGTCAAGCGTTTTGGCACTCGAGCCCGGAGACTTCCTTCTAATCCAGCCCTCCGATCCGCGTACCGCTCAGAAACTTCGGTTGTCGACTTCGATGAATCAGAGTCCGTTGAAGATTTCGAGGAGGCCGAAACTTCTGTCGAAGTTTCCAAAGAGGTAGAAACCTCCGTTCGGGACATCGAGAAGGCCGAATCTACTGTTCGGGTCGTCAAGGAGATGGAAGCCCCTGTTCAAGACTTCAAGGAGACGAAGACTTTTGTTGAAGTTTCTAAAGAGGTAGACACTTCCGTTCGCGACATCAAGGAGGCGGAATCATCTGTTCGGACCTTCAAGGAGATGGCACTTCCTCTTCAAGGCTTTAAGGAGGTCGAAACTTCTGTTGAAGTATCCAAGGATGTAATAACGTCCGTTCGCGACCTTAAGGAGGCGGAATCTGCTGTTCGGGACTTCAAGGAGATGGAAGCGCCTGTGCAAGACTTCAAGGAGACGAAGACTTTTGTTGAAGTTTCTAAGGAGATGGACACCTCTGTTCGTGACTTCGGGGAAGTGGAAACTTCTGTTCAAGACTCTAAGGAGATGCAATCTTCCCTTGAAGTTTCCAGAGAGATGGGAACCTCCCTTCGAGACTTTAGGGAGGCGGAGACTTCTGTGCGAGACATTAAGGACATAGATTCATCAGTTCGCGACTTTGAGGATACGAGAATTTCCGTTGACGTGTCCGGGGGGAAAGAAACTTCTGTTCAGGTTTCCAAGGAGACGGAAACCTTCGTTCGAGACCTCGTGGAGACGGAAACTTCTGTTCACGACGTTGAGAAGATGAAGACTTCCGTTCAAGTTTCTCAGGAGATTCCGATAGAAGCCTCGTTTGTTGAGAGACCTTCTAGCTCATCTTCATCATCCTCATCCTCCTCCGACCAACAATCCTATCAGGAAGCGGAAGTGAAGACAGGCGAACATGTCCGCCCACCTGGCTGGTTTCCCAAGGACAAAAGCTTGACTAATGAGAGCAAAATGTCTCTAAGTGAAGGAAAGCCAAATGAGCCCAAGAAAGAAAAAGAAAGTGGCAGCTCAAAGCTTTTCGGCCGTTTCAAGTCATCCATCAATTTTGGTCGTGGGAAGCAACAATCTCGCACAGCAGACAACAACGGCAAGTCTTTTTTAGATAAGGCCGGCGTTCTCGCCGAGGGCGCCGGCTTAACAAGCGCTGTGGTTTCCCTTACAGAGGAGAAAACGCTCGAAGAAGCCATTGACACTACAGCGCAGGCAGAATCAGGAGCAGTGGAATTGACCGAGCGTCTTCCAAGTCCACCGTCTCACAGCTTGCACTTCGATCCCGAAATCGTGGAGCGAAAGATTAGACCAGCGATTGATCCCACGTATGGCGACCTCCTGCCATTACCTCCTAGTCGATCGGGCTCTCCAATCCCGACCCTTGATGAAACCATGCCTCCTCTCCCAGAAACTCGCCCCGGAACACCTGAAGACGAGCGGGAGCGGCTCCTCTTAAGTCAAAAGCCTTCGCATACCCGTCGTCGCAGCGAAACAATTAGGGTGAAGACACCCAGTCCAGGATCCATTCCTGTTCGGTTTCGGCTAGGCCGCGCGAGTACCTTTGCCACTCCTGGTACCGGAACGTCGTCGCCTACTGCCTCCTCGTTTCCAGCTTCGCCAGAAACCGTGAGCCCCTCGAGACCTCGATCACGACCAACGTCCTGGGAAGGCGCAAAAGATATAATGCCCTTGCTACTGGTGGAGAAGAACTCCCGCGAATCACTTTCAACGCCCATTTCACTTCAAGAAGCGTCCCAACTACGTAAGATTTCAGAGGAAATGCGTGGTAGTGCGGAGGAAGTATGTGAGGTTACAGAGGAAGTGCACGAGGTTACAAGGGAAATACGTGATGAGTCGCTCGAAACAGATTTCCATACAGGCCGAAATCTCCATGATACGCAAGGCGAACATATTGCAGAAGAATCTATTATCATATCCTCGGAAACCCTTTCGGCGCTCCCGCTAAGATCGGTTGAGGAAGCTCAGAGTCCGATGCCAGTAACTGGTCACGTCGATTTTGTCTCTGAGGACCAAAGCTCCCGTTTGATCTCCTCGACCACGACAACTGACCAAGTCGCCGTTAATCTTGAAGCATCCGAACCCTTACCTACTCTAAGCACTGCTCTGCCACGCCCTCTTCGCCGCGATTTGGAAGAAGGCGAACAATCATCCGGTAGCCTGGCCATTGATACATCAGTTACAAAGACCGTTGTCGAAGACACCATCCTTTTACATGACACGCTTGCCAGTTCTCAAGGCGACATCATAACAAACCCGGCGCCTTCTTCTACCAAGGATTCGAGCAGCGAAACAAGTTCTCAAGACACCGATTCAAGTGAATCTACAAGCTCTTCCCGCAAGAAGTCTAGAAAAAATAGGAAAAGGAAGAACAAGCGCCGAGGAACTAAATCTTCACAAGCGACGCCAACATATGCAGAGAAGTCCGCGGAAGTGGACGTTGTTCTAGGTTCAGAAACCCTCGTTTCAGCTCCGGCTGTAGAGTACAAGGAAGAGGAGATTCGGCAAGTCGAGCTTCCCACAGAAGACGAAAAGCAAAAGACCTATGGACAACGCTGGAGAGCTGCTGCGAACTTGGGAAAGGCTGCTGAGACACTGCGACTTGGGGGAGACAAGAGTCTTGAGCTCCTGAAAATAGATAAGGATGTTTTTGTCGGGTCCGAACTCAAAGAAGTTGAGGTTGGCACATCGACTGATGTCCATACCCGGACCCCTTTTGAAGGCCCCAGTGAGCCTTTGGTTGAGTCTCACACCGATGTTTCCGTCCCAGTCCGGACTGAGATCCTAGAAGAGGACGATGCGCGGCTCGTTGAAGTCTCTAAGGAAAAGGGCAAACAAAGAAACTACGGGCAGCTCTGGAAGTCGGCTGCGAACCTTGGAAAGGCCGCCGAGACACTACGAGTCGCAGGAGATAAGAGTCTTGAGCTCTTGAAGATTGAGAACGATGTATTTGCCGGACCCTCCAAGGTCGAACAAATTGAAGCCGGCGTGGCCGTTGGTGTCCATACCAGGGCTCCCTCTGAAGCCCCGACGAAGCTTCCAGTTGGAGGACCAACCGTTATTCCTGTCCAAGTCTTTCCTATTCCCCGACACGAAGACGGTTCCCGAGAGGTCGATCTTTCAAAGAAGGACGAGAAGAGCTACGCACAAAACTGGAGAACGGCTGCAAATGTCGGCAAGGCCGCCAAGATACTGCGGCGTGTAGGTTCCAAGAGGCTCGAGCAGCTCAAACCTGAAAGCGACGTCTTTGCAGAGTCCTCCGAGATCGAACGAACCGATGCCGGCACTTTGGTTGATGACCATACTCGCGCTTCTCTCGAAGTCGCTGATGTGCTTGCAGTTGAAACAACAACCGACATTCCCGGCCGAGTTTCCTATGACGAGCTGAAGTCAGATGGATCTTCGTCACTCAGATCTTGGTCTCTCAAATCTTCGTCAGCCGGATCTTCGTCAACCAAACCTTCGTCAGTTGAATCTTCGTCAATCAGATCTAAGGACGAAAAGAGCTTCTTAAAACGCTGGAAATCAGCCGCGAGTATTGGCAAGGCCGCTGACGCATTGCGGCGCGCAGGCGATAAGAGTCGTGAGCTTTTCAAGATTGATGCCGACGTCCTCGCAGGCTCTTCTTCCGCTATCGAGCAAATGAGTATCCACACTGGGGGCTTGCCTTTTATCGGAGCGCACGTTGAATTTCCGATTGAACCCCCTGTGAAGGCTTCGCTTGAAGCTCTCAACGAGGCTCAAGCTGGGGTGCGCACTGCTCTTCAGACTGAATCTGCTCATGAGGCTTTCTCTGATGCGTCGGATGTGCTTCCAGTCAAAACGCACATTGCCGGCATGATCGAAGCCCCGGCCGTGCCATCTGTTGAAACCCGAACCGAGCTCTTTGAGTCATCTGTCAAGACTTCTGCCGAGGTTCCCACCGATTTATCAATTGTTCCTCTAGTTGGCGTACAGTCTGAGACTCTCTTCGAAGCCCCGACCATGCCTCAAGTTGAAGACCACACTTCTCTGCTAACGGAACGCTCGATCGAGACCTCTGTCATTTCCGCCACGGCCCCCGTGATGCCTTTTGCAGTAGAGACTGAAACGCTCGTTGAAACTCCCGTCGAGACTCATCCTGATATCTCCACCTTGCCTCCAGTTCAGTCACACCCCGCTCTCCTGATCGAGGGACCTGTCAAGGCTCAAGCCAAAATCTCAACCGTACCTCCAGTTCAAGAACATTCTGCCATTCTGATTGAGGCTCCTGTCAAAGCTCCTGTTCCCGCTGAAGTTCCCACCATGAGTCGAATTGTTGAAGAGGCCGAGTCTTTTGTCGAGACTTCCGCTGATATGTCAATTGTGCCTGCGGTACAACCACTCACCGAGCGCTTCACTGAGGTTCTCGACGAGAGTATCATCAAGACTTCCGTCGAGTCCCCGGCTGATCTTTCCGCCACGCGTCGAATTGATGTAGACACCGAGTCTTCCGTTGAGACTTCAGCCGATATGGTCCTTGTGCCTCAGGTTCAACCACGCACTGAGCTCTACCCTGAGATCCTCGACGAGGCCACTGTCAAAACTTCTGTCGAATCTGCCGCTGAACTTGCGACCATGAGTCGAACTGTTGACAAGGCTGAGTCTTTCGTTGAGAGTTCCACCGATATTTCATTTGTGCGTCCGGTTCAACGCACCGAGCGTTCCACTGAGGTTTTCGATGAGAGTGTTGTCAAAACGTCTGTCGAGTCTCCCGCCGAATTTCCTGCTGTGCCTCAAGTCCACCCCCACACCACCTTTCTAGTTGAGGCGCCTTATAAAGATACTCGTGAAATCTCAACTGAGTCTTCAGTTGGCATAGAGACAGAGGCCGTTGTTGAGGCTGCCGTCAAGACCTCCGCCGAAACTCTAGTTGTGTCTCCAGTTCAAGAGCAAACCGCACTAACATCAGAGACTCTTACCAAGGAGGTTTCCGATATTTCCGAGGTGCTTGAAGCTCCTGGAGAGGCTCCTGTCACGACTTCGATTACACCTTCATTTGGATTTTCAACTGGATCACTCTTCTCATCTCCTTTCAAGGCTGTGAAGGATTTCGTCGAGGATATTGTTGAGACTACCACCGACACTACAATCGTGCCTTCAGCTGAAGCTCCTACGGAGACTCTTGCCGAGACATCAATCGAAACTTCAGTCAAGACTTCCGTGGAGACTTCGACTGCACCTCTAGTTGCAGCTCCTGTTGAAACGGTTGTAGAACGTTCTGTTGAGGTAGCCGTTGACACAGCTGTTGAGACACCTGCACTGGCCCCAATCTCGTCTTCCGTTACAGTGCCTGTCGAAATTCCTATTGAAGCTCCTATCAATATTCCCGCGGAACTTCCAACCATGCCTTCAATTGAAGCTCCTACTGGGTCTCTCTTCTCGTCTCCTTTCAGGGCTGTCAAGCACTTCGTCGAAGATCTTGTTGAGACTTCAGTCGAAACTTCCGTTGCCCCTTCAACTGAAGCTCGGACTGAGGTTCTCTCGGAAGCTGCTACCAATATCCCTGTCGAGACTTCTGTAGAGACTATCGTCAAGGACTCGGTGGAGATATCGAAGGAGATTTCAGTTGTGACCCCTACTGTGCCTTCAGTCGAAGCTGCCGTCGAGACTACCGTTTCACGTGCAGTCATAGCCCCTGTTGAGAGTTCTGTCGACACTGCTGTCGAGACTACTGTCGAGACTTCGATTGTGCCTTCGGTCAACATCTCTGTCGAGACTCCAAGGGCCCCTTTAGTTGAAGTTTCTGCCAACATTCCCACCGAAATTCCCGCCGTTCCCTCATTTGAAGCTCCGGTTAAGACTCTCGTTGAAGGCTTTATCGACACCACTTCTCTGGAACTCCCAAGCATCATCAGGAAGGAGGGAAAGAAGACAGCAGATGACGAGCGCGAATTGGTCCGGGATGCAGTTGGTATTGTTGATGAGCAAGTCGTACAGGAAGTCCATCTGACCGAGGTTGAGACGTCGTCATCGAAAGTAGTTGATGAATTTGGTTCTATTGTTGGAGCTGATATCCCAAAACAGGTTCCTACCGCGAGCACCGACATATTGCTAGATGAAACAGCATCTGCTGTGCACGAGTCAAAGATCCAGCTTGATGAACTCAATGAGCGATTCGAACCAGCAGCTGGTGCTCCGCAACGGCTGCGTGAGACTGCCGAGTTTTTGGAGACGAAAGTCGATATCCACGAGAGCCAATACGTCCCACCCATGGAAAGTAGCGAGAGAAGTTTAGAGCGGTTGGAAATGCGCCCTGTGAATGCACCTCAGATGCCAGTACCAGGTGATGAGGGAATGTCGCTATTCAAGCCTGATACACGGGGCAGTCTAGAATCCGGACACGGATCCTACTCAACCGACTCAGATATGTTCTACACCATCACTGAAACCGCCTCGAAAGACACACACTTTTTCTCAAACCAGCCACTCGAAACAGTCGAGCATTCGGGCACCGCAGTCGATATTGTCAGCTTCACTCAAACCTCACCTTCCGGACGTTTTGCAAGAATTGAACCTAACGTAGCGGTTAGCCAGCCAGAAGGACAACAGGGCGAACAGAAGATCAGAGAGAGCGAAGAGGAGAAACAAAGCGTTGTTGAAGGTGTATTGGACATCCAGGAAGCCACTTCTTCTATCCAAGTAGTCAAGGAGATTCAAGAGCAGATTGTGGAGGAGACGTCGTCAAATGACAATGTCTCCTTGATCGTATCCGATGAAACAACACGCGCAGAGTCCGCGGCACCGTGCATCGAGGGCGCTCTTCCCGACACCGTCAGTTTAACCAAGGAGTCCGAGCTTTATATCGAAGACAAGAAAACCGTTGAAGAGACAGTCACAAGTGCCACCGAAGAGATCGTACAAGTAGTGGGATCGGAAGCAACTGTAGTGCTGGGCGATGAAGTCGTTGAATCCGGAAGATCAGCAGTTGTGCCTCAAGTGGAACCCATTACTATCGAAAGATCGTCAGATTCTGTCACCTTAGTTACGGAAAAGGAGCACGGCCACCAGCGTGAAGAGTCGAGCGCCCTATCCGAGACCGTTGATGCATTTCGGGAGGAGGTCAAGACAAGCGAATTAGACGTCAACTCGCAATCAGTGACGGAAGTCGGCGTGTCGCTCGAAAAGGAAGTGCGAGAAGTGCAGCAAGAAATCGATTCCATCTCCTACGAAAAAGAATCCACGAAGGGCAAAGAAATCGCCGTCTCTCATTTCGAATCCGACAATGATATCCGCGCGCATGAAATTGCAGATTCCACCGTTCAGCGAGATTTAAGTGTCAGACAACAATTGACCGAGGCAACAGAGTCTTCGATTGAGACGGAGGCTAGCGAAACTGCCCGCGATGCCGTTCATTCAGTTGAGGGTTCAGGGGCTTTCCCATCTTTCTCAATGCCGACCACAAGTTTCTTTGGAAAAGTCAAAGATTACGTTGTAGACACTGTTACTACCATTGAGGATGCCATTGAGGACACCATAGAGCACACTATCACTGGCTCAGCGGACACCACGACAACGGCCACAGATGAACGAAAGGAGATTCTAACCGACATCGTCACCGAGGTTGCCGTGTCTGATTCGATGACAAAGTCCGATGAAAAGCTACTTAGCACTTCAGAGGAACTTGTAACGGTGCCAAAGACAGAACATCACTTGGCCCTCGACCGCGCTGTAGACGTGCAGCGGGAGTTGGTTGATTCGCGCTCTATTGTTATTAACCCTGCCACAATTGCCTTGGCGGAAGACGAAGACCTCAGCATCTATGAATCGCGACCTGTTGTTGTTGATCCTGCCACAGTTGCATTGCCAGAGGATGTAGACTCCAGCGTCTACCTGTCTGAGGAAGCGTCCTTTCGCGAGACCTGGCGTGATGTTCGACAAGACAGTGTACGTGATTCCTCCAACCAGCAAAATACGAAATAGCCGAAGTTTCAGACCAGAATGTTGACCCCTTGAAATAGGAAGACATCGCGAATTCTGTGTACACGCAATCCCGAGACGACGATAGAAAAGCCGTTGAACACGTAGCGGCCCAGGTTGAAACGATTGAGTCTGAAGTCAAGTCTATGGAAGCAATCAATGTGGATGAATCCATACAGTCAGGGATCCCCCTACAAGCTGAAGTCGAAGTTCTTACCCCGGCTGCTCCCGAGAGACGGCTATCCCTTGTAACCGAGGAGGTTAAGAGAGACATTGAGGAGCGCACCGAGGACTTCCGTTACGATCAAGTCACGGCATCTGATTCTCGCAACCTAACGGCTGTTGTCGACCAAGAAGCATCTGTGGAACAAGTAATTGACACGGTCTCGACTGCTGTATCAAGCGAAGTCGATGTCGATGTCGATGTCGATGTCGAGCGAAGCGTATCAGTGAGTGAGAATGAAGCACTGGAACTCGTCAAGGAACCTGTCCACAGCGCGGAGATCATCGAAGAAACCTCAGAGACCGATACCTTCACCGAACATGTGTCGAAGGAAGTCATTGAAGAACTTGCGCAGAGCGAAACACTCACCGAGCATGTGTCAGAAGAAATCCAGCGGGACAGCGAGGCTTTGGAGACTGTGTCGACACTACCTCCCGCCGTTTCTGTATCCAAGGACATTATGGAAGAAAATGCACAGAGCGAAACATTCACTGAACGTGTGTCTGAGGATATCAAGCAGGGCAGCGGGGTTTTGGAGACCGTTTCTACATTACCTCTTGCTGTATCTGTGTCGAAGGAAATCGTCGAAGAAACTGCGCAGAGCGAAACAGTCATTGAGCATGTTTCGGAGGATATCAAGCGGGACAACGAAGTCTTGGAGACCGTGTCTACACTACCTCTTGCTGTTTCTGTATCCAAGGCCATTATGGAAGAAACCACACAGAGTGAAACGTTCACTGAACGTGTCTCCGAGGATCTCAAGCGGGACAGTGAAGTGCTGGAGACCGTATCTACACTTCCTCTTGCTTCATCATCGAGTATGATCCTGGCTGGCGGAGCTACTGACCTAGAGAAGTCAACCAAGATGGTCACCGATGCGCTCGCCGACGTGATTGTGGAGACTGAGGCACCGGTGGCCATTCAAGATATTGTGCCGGCTGCGACAGCCATTGCAGAACTTACCACAAGCGACACGTTAACTGAAGTCACGTCGGAGGTAACTAAGGATGAGCACGAAGTCTTGGAGGTCGTACCTACACTCCCTTCCGTCGACTCCACAAGCGTTTATTCGCACAGCAGAGATTTGGTTCAAGAGCAGCTGACCGAGACGGTCGCCGATATGCCTGCTATCGTTCCCGCCATTGTGAATGTGGAATCTGAAGTATCGGCAGTCGTTAAGGAATCCGTCCAGGACGCAGTAGTCATCGAAGAGCCAGTACTGCGCGACACCTTCACTGAAACTATAGCGAGGGAAATCCAGGAGGATCGCGAGTCCTGGGAAGTTGTACCTACACTTCCACCCGTTGTGTCAACAAGCGTCGTTTCTTCACGTAGCGAAACCATCGATCAGGAGAAGGTGATTGAGACACCCACTAATCTGCCCGCTATCGTCCCTACCATTGTGAATTTGGAAACTGAGGCGTCAGAGGTTGTTGAGGAGTCTGTCCAGAGCGCAGTAGTTGTGGAAGAGTCAGTTGTGCGCGACGCAGTCACTGAAGCCATATCGACTGAGATTCAAGAGGATCGCGAGTCTTGGGAGGTCGTACCGACACCCCCTGCCGTTGTGTCGCGAAGCTTGACTTCACACAGCGAAGGCGTTGATCAGGATAAGTTAACTGACGTACATGTTGACACGGACGCCATCCTGCCCGCCGTCGTGCCCGCCGATGTGGCCGTTGGTATTCCCACCATTGCGCCCTCCAACGTTCTCTCCGACTTACGCTCTGCCTTACCGTCCAACCTACCTTCCGGCTTACCCGTTTCTTTGCCCGACAGTATCCCCGCTGAATTGCCTCGTCTGATTCAAGAAACCCAAGAAGACAGTGAGAGAATTGTGGACGAAGTTGATGTCGTCAAGTTCTCGACTGAGGAGTCAACATCTCGACCAGAAGAGCCTCTCATCCCTTCAGTTTCTATTCCCATTGTCGGCAGCCAATTAAATCAAGAAAGCGAAGAAGTCGCCACGCGTATCGTTGTGGAGCTGGAGGACGAGACACTTTCTCCCTCCAAATCCGTAGCGGACGAGCTGACCGATACGCGGGCCACTATGGCAATTGTGGAAGTAGAGCAATCTCGAGAAACATCAATTCTTGAGGAGCAAATACTGGAATCCACCGTCGACGTTGTATCTAAGGAAGAGGCCCAACTTTTGGCTGAACATTCTGATACTACACGAGAGACTGACACTGAAGTCATTTCAGATGTTCTAGAGTCTGTGGTCACGGCTGCGCAGTCAGAACGTGACCTTCAGGCGCAATATTTCGAAGACAATGCCACGTTAGCCCACTCTGTTGAAGCATACGTTCCGGAAGCAAGCTTTCCTCGTCCTGAGATCGGTATTGTTGAAGCTGCACGCGAGATAGCCGTCGACCTTGAAAGACCTACTGATCTTCCAACCCTACCTGAACAACTTTCTGACCGTCTAATCGTGGAAAATGTATCTGGCTTGGAGACTATCGAGTCCTCTGACAAGACAGTGTACGAAAATGTGAGGATCTCAGATAACCTATCTGTGCCAGAGCTAGCAGAACAAGTAACGGAACGTTCGACCACTATCCAGAGCAGCGAAGACACTCAACTCAAGATATCGCTTCCTCTAGAAGACTCGAGAACAGTTGAAGTTGTCGACCTCTCTCCTACCAAGAAGTCCAAGAAGGACAGGAAGAAGAAACAGAAGAAGGCAACCAGTTCGGTAACTGAGGAGGTCTCCTCGGAACTGCTGTCGGAATCCTCAGAAACTAGTTCTGAGAAGAACGACGCCAGCTCGTCAACGAAGTCCACGGCCTTAGTTGAGGAATCTCTCACCACCGTTCTGCCCAAGACTGAAGCCATCTCACAGAAGGAGACACTTGTTACTGAGGACGTTTCTGTTGTCCAAACTGCAGTAGTCGAGGAGGTTAAGGACGCTTCTATTTCTGCTCAAAATTCAGTCATCGAAGAAGTCGACGAGACGAAGAGAGTTGGCTTGGAAGTGGAGGAGAAGTTGTCAGAGCTACAGGGTCACATCGAGGCCAGCTCCCGAACCAAGTCCGAAAGCTTTCTAGTCGAGAGACCTTCCAAGGCTGATGATGTCTTCTGGGACGAAGAGACCCATGCGACGGAAGACACCTCCCGAATTGTCCGTACTTCTGAGAGAGAGATAATCGAGGAGGTGAAGCAGGTTGGCCTCGACAGCGAGAAGATTCCATCGGAACTGCAGCCGGAATCCACAACAATCGGCTTTGACACCACAACCCGTATCGACACCGACCTCGTAACGAAATCCGAAAGCTTCTCACCCGAACGTGCCCTAACCGAGGTACTGACCAAGACCGAAGATATCGCTCAGACCGAAGAGACAATTGAGACGGACAGCGCTTTTACTGCTGTTCAAACATCAGAGAGCAAGAAGCTGGACGACGAAATCGCTCTGGAACTACGATCAGAGTCCGAGCGTGCCATTGCCGACTCTGTGGCCGTAGTTGACAGACGTCTTACAACGAATGTCGAAAGCCTGCGGGATGTTGAGCTGTCCAAGGTTGATGAAACCTCTTACAGTGAAAGTACCTCTACTTCTTCCTCACCCAAGAAAAAGAAGAAGAAAAACAAGAAGAAGAAGAAGACTGCGTCAAAGGAGCTTCTTCTTGAGGACAACATGACTCACGTAGAGCCTACACCTGTGCTAAGTGAGGCCGTTCAGTCTGGCGTCGTTGTTTCTACTGTCGCCGCTGAGGTTCTCCAAGAAAAGGACGTCGCAGTCGAGAACACTTCCACTGTCATATCTGAAGTTTCCGAAGGAAATATTATCGCCGTCGAGGACACTCCCATTGTCACATCTGAAGTGTCTGTAGAGAAGGACATCACAGTCGACAACACTTCCACTGTCACCTCTGAAGTTTCCAAAGATATCGTTGCAATTGACAACGCCACAGCTTTCAACGCTGAAGTTCTTCAAGAGGAAGGTATCGCCGTCAAGGACACTTCCATTGCCAAATCTGAAGTGTCCGTAGAGAAGGACATAACCGTCGAGACTACTTTCCCTGTCACCTCTAGACTTTCTGAAGAGAACATTGCAGTCGAGAACATCTCAACCGCTACTGCTGAAGTCTTCGAGGAGAAAGATGTTACCATCAAGGACGCTTCCATTGCCAAGTCTGAAGTGTCGGTAGAGAAGGACATTGCCGTCGAGAACGCTTCCATTGTCAACTCTGGTCTTTCCGAAGAAAACATTGCAATCGAGAATATCTCAACTGCCACCGCTGAAACCTTTGAAGAGAAATATGTTGCAGTCAAAGACACTTTCATTGCCAAGTCTGAAGTATCTGTAGAGAGGGATATTGCCGTCGAGGACACTGCTATTGTCAACTCTGGTCTCTCTGAAGAAAACATTGCAATCGACAACACCTCAACTCTAGTCGCTGAAGTTTCCCAAGAGAAGGATATCACAATCGAGAACAGTTCTACTGTCACCGCAGAAGTTGCTGAAGGGAAAGTTATTACAACCGAGACAAATCCCACTGTCACGTCTGAAGTTTCTGAAGAGAGAGTAATTGCAGTCGAGGACCGCTCCATCATTAGAGAGGTTGCCGAAGAGGACATTGCAATTGAGAACACTTCCACTGTCACCTCTGAAGTTTCCGAAGAGAAAGCCGTCGAAATCGAGAACCGTTCCATCACCAGGGAGGTCTCCGAGGAGAACATCGCGATTGAGAACACTTCCGCCGTTACCGCTGACGTTTTCGAAGAGAAAGATACTACAGTCAAGAACACTTTTGCAATCGACACATCCGACATAAGCAACCCCGACAAGGAAAAGGAGGTGATCACTGAGTTGGAAAGACACTCACTCAAGGACAACGAAGCTATTGTGCTTCCGGGGCCAAGTGAGGTAGAACGACTTGATGTTCTCTCTACTGTGACCTCTGAGATTCGTGAGAAGTACATTGCTGCCGAAACTTCCTCGGCTTCCACCTCGGCTTCCAGCTCACCTAAGAAGAACAAGAAGAGCAAGAAGAAGAAGACGACTGTCAGTTCGGAAGAGCTTCTACTCGGAGAGAACAAACTCCGTCTGGAACCGGTGTCAGAGCCCAGCAAAGTTGAAGAAGTGACCACCGTTACTTCTACTGTCGCCGCCGAAGTCTCCCAAGAGAAGGACATTGTTGCCGAGATCCCCTCGACTCCCATCTCGCCCCGCAAACAGGACAAGCAAAAGAGCACAACTGCCTGGTCGGAAGAGCTTCTACTTGAAGACAACAAAGCTGTTGTAGACCAGGTGGCAGAGAAACGCGAGGTTGAACAACAGACCACGGTTATTTCCACTATTGCTACTGAGGTATCCGAAGAGAATAACATTGCGACCGAGAGCATCTCTAGTTCCAGCTCTAGCCCATCTAAGAAGAGCAAGAAGAACAAAAAGAAGAAGAAGAAGACTGCCGGATCAGAAGCGCTTTCACCCCTGGACAACAAGGCTGTTGTAGACTCCGTGTCATCAGGGGCGAATCAGCTTGACGTTTTCTCTACTGCGGTCGTTGAGACTTCCGAAGTGAAGGACATCGTATCCGAAAAAGAGCGCGCCATTCTCAAAGGCAAGAACATTTCAGTGAACGAAGATGTTACTCAAGACGATGTGTTTGGCCCGAGCACTAATGCTCCCAAGAATGACAACACCCCTCAACGCGGAATCGATATTAGCAATGAGGATGCCAAGCACGATAGTGATGATGATGAAAAAGAACCTGCAACTCGATCCTTGTATAACTGGGCTACTGGCTGGGTTTCCAACTGGACGTCTGACCGACAAACCCCATCAGAGACCAATAGGGTAGACAAGAAGGAAGAGACGAAAAAGGCAGAAGAGGTGGAGGAGATCTCTTGGGCTGATCAAAGGCTTCGAGAGTGGGCCGAAAGATCTGACTCTTCTAGTGTCGCTGATTCCGCCGAACTTGATGATGAAGTGGCATCGGTCCAGCAACCCTCGCACGACGGCGACCGCATCGAGCGTTCCACAGCGAACGAAGGCGAGGAAAGGAGAAAGAGACGAACAGAGCGGATGGAAGATCTAGTCGAGGTACTTCCCCTAAAAGACGAGATGAAGCGAGAGGCGCTCGAGGACAGATCACAGATGGAACTGACGCGGCAAGAGCTAGAGCACGAGAAACCGCTAGCGGAGGATACGTACAAGCAAGCGCCGCTCGAAAGGGAGATCGTCAAAGACGTATCCCTTGAGGCCAAGACAGAAGTACTATCCCGAGACGTCCTGATCCAAAAGGACACGCCCAAAGAATCTCTGCCCCAAGCCGATGTCACCGCAGACTTGATCCAAGAAGTCTTGCCCGAAGAAGATCTCCTCAGAAAAGATCTGCTGCAACAAAACGTCCTCCGGGATGACCTGTCACGAGAAACTATAACCGATGAGCGCCTATTCGAAGACCGTCTGCAACGAGAGAGCGTACTCGTAGAAGATCGACTAAGAGGAGATGTACCCCAATCCCTCCTCCAGAAGCCTCTGCCCCAAGGGGATCTTCGCTTAGCAGATTCCTCTACTGAGGTTCTGCGCAAAGATGAGATGATCAGAGAAGACCTAGTCAGAACCGATCTGTCTCACGAAGATTCAACCCAAGTTCTCACTCAAGATCGTTCATCCGAAACTAGTCTGCTGCGGGAAGATCTGCACCACGAGAAGCTGACCACTCAAGTCCTCCCAATTGATCAACCTCAGCAGTTGGCCTCAACTCCAAGACCCGCTGAAGACGCGATGGTTCCTATTGAGTCGACACCTCTTACCCTGTCGCGAGAAGGAGACACTGAGTCTATTCGGGAATCTACTACGGTTCTTGAATCGGATGAACTGATAGTCGAAGATGCCACCGGCCCAACGACCGACAACATGTCTCAAGTCCCTACCCAGAGAAGCACGACAGACAAAGAGGAGAGAGAGCGATCCAGTTCCACGGTGGTCGATCTTACGCAAGTTGAGGAGCAATCGCGAAGTGAAGAAAGCCAGCTTGCGACAGAAGTAGAGACTGTCTCTGAAGTTATTCGATCGACACATGAAGAAGCTCTTTCCGCCGCTGTACATCACGATGCGGAGGCAATCGACAACATATCTCCGGTCGCCTCAAAGAAGTCAAAGAACAAGAAGAAGAAGAAGAGCAAGTCGTCGCTAAAGTCTAGTCAGGTTGAGCAATCTGTCGAAACCGCTGCTGAATCTACTCTTGCCAATGTTCCTGGCTCAAGCATCGTTTCCGAATCGATAGTTTCTCTCGAGGATAAAGAAACCTCCATGTCACGAACTACAGAAATTCGAGAACTTCGCGATGTCGCTCGAGAGATAGGTCCTGTTCCCACTACCGACAACCTTCCGCCACTCCAGAGACAAGAAACGGCGCAATCAGATAGCCCCCTCAGTTCCGATGAGATAACGGACGGCAACTTGAGTATGTCTTCGAAGGATAAGAAGAAGAAAAAGAAGAAGACGAAGAAGCAAGCCAGCCAGACAGAAGCCGAGGTTAAGGTGATCTCTGAACAGCAGCAATCGGAGAGCGTTTTGGATGAACGACAAATAACCCGCGAGACAACGGATGTGGAAATCCATCGCGACGTCGCAGACTCTACTTCCGAGGAGCGCTCATCAAAGCTCGAGGAGAGCAGCGAGTCTCATAGCCAAGTCACTCGGGAATTGGAGTCGAACACTCAAACATCTTCCAGAGATTCAACGTTGGAGCTCTCCGCAGAACAAGAGCAACGTTCTGAGGTAGTCCTTGACCACCAATCTGTTGGCGAGGACACAGAGTCGAGCGTGAGAGACTCTGTCGACGTCGGCGACACTTCCTTTGAAACCGTATTCGAGGAAACGACTGTGGAAAAGGAAACCCGCCAAATCAATGAGGATACTACTTCTGCAACCGTTTCATCAGATTCTTCTGCGGCACAACTTCTTGTCGAGGGAGCTGTAATCGGCGAATTTTCCAAGGCGCTTGATACCTCATCCGCTGAAGCGACAAAAACAATCACGGAAGTTGGAACAATCGTCGAAAATGTCTCCTCTAGTCTTGTATCCTCGGAGTCCGAAAAGGTCGAACGAAAGGCGGAAGAGCAGATTGCTATCTCTCAACCCACTGAAATCCACACAGTCGTCGTCAATGACACCATAACCGAGCTGGAATCTGAGGCCTCCAACAAGTCGTTGTTCGCAGGACTCTCAACTGGTTCTCTAGAAACCTCCAACCTGCCCATCGCGAGAGATGCACCTGAAGAGCAAACTCGTCAAATACTCGTCGAGCAATCTAAGAACATTGAAGAGGTGAATCAGGCTAACGTCACGATCGTCGATGAGACAGTGACCTCCGTCAAGCATGAGGAAAAGCAGGATGTTGTATCAGAGGCAACCGCGGATCTCACTCAAAAGGTTCCTGAAAAGCATCATACCGGTTGGTTTGGGGCCTTGACAGAAATGTACGAGGAAGTAAAGGAGGCGGTAGAACATGTACTAGATCATGATGCCGACTCCGAAGAAAAGACCGTCAGCAACGACAAGGAATCTCAGGACCGGTCTATTATCGATATTGAGACCCAAACCGAGACCCAGGTTTCTGAGACTGTATCAATCGTGAAGGACGTTACCCAGGCCGAAATATCGACTGCCACGCAGCCCGACGAGGTTTCTCAAGTTTCAACTCAACAGCTTGAGGTTGAACAGTCAAGTAACAAAACCTCCCAGAGCCAGATGAAGCTGGAGAGTGAGGAGAAACCGACCGAGGAAGTCGAAGAGTTGAAGCTCGAATCCACCACTCAAGTCATAGATTCACAGGTCCACGAATCAACTCTGACTGAGGAGCGTGGTTCCCAAGGCGACAGCCTGCAGTCTGTAGCAGCATCCTTCGAAGAGGGCCTTCAGGAATCATCAGCTACTCTCGACATACCTCAAGAGCAACCCACCCTTGAAGAAACTGTTGTCTCCGAAAGTCAGAGAAGCATTGTCGCAATCACGGAGACCGACTTATCAAAACAATCCGAACCTCATTCCCGTACCTCATCACCTAATGGCCGGACATCCGTTGACGTAGATATGTCTTCTGCTCAGTTGAGTACTCAGCTTAGCAAGGAAGTTGGCACTGGCCTACTTGACTCTGAATCCATGGTATCCGGAACTCCTTCGATGACCACTAGATCGCCTGCTCCTATCCTCAGTGAATCAGCCTCCCCAGGGGCGGATTCCGTAGCTGAGGAGTCTCAACAGCGAGCGGAAGAGGTTGAAAACTCCGATGACTCCATAGTTATTAACACGACTCTCAAGCGATCTGAGACAGTTTACTTCGATGCGAGCGATTACGAAGACTCATCTTCTGAAGAATCCCCCGAAGAAAACCTTTCCAAGGTGGATGAAGACGTAGCCACCGAGAGACTTCCTGTGCTTAAGCCAATCGACAAGAAGGAATTCCAAGAAGAGGAGATTCACGAAGTAGCCCTTGAGTTGTTTCCTACGCTCAAGCCAGTTGACAAGGAAGAAGAAGAAAAGGAACAGATCCGCGAAGTAGCTGGCGAGGTACTCCCAGTGCTGAAACCAGTCGACAAGAAGGAAGGCCGAAAGGAGGAGAATCAAGAAGTCGCTGCAGATGTGTTCCCTGTGCTCAAGCCCGTTGACAAGAATGAAGAGCAAAGAGAGGAGACACGCGAAATCGCCACCGAGGAATTCCCCACACTTAAGCCCGTTGACAAGAAAGAGGCCCAGAAGGAAGAAATTGGCGAAGTAGCGACGGAGGAACTTCCCGCTCTCAAGCCAATCGACAAGAAAGAGGAACAGAAAGCTGCGACGCGCGAGATCGTGAAACCAAGATATCCAGCGCTTGGCAAACCAGGAACCCCTAACTGGGTTGCTCAGATGGTACAGAAGTTTGGTGGATCCAAGAAGACAAGTAGGGAGTCGTTGGAGGGAGTTGAGAAGAAGACAAGCAGGGAGTCGTTGGAGGTTGTTGAAAAGAAGACAAGCAGGGAGTCGTTGGAGGTTGTTGAAAAGAAGACAAGCAGGGAGTCGTTGGAGGTTGTTGAAAAGAAGACAAGCAGGGAAGCGTTGGAGGTGGTTGAGAAGAAGACGATTAAGGAGGAGAACAAATTTGCGGCGCCCGCAGTCCAGGAGAACTCTGAGACGAAGGCGCAAGAAACATCCAGCTCGGATGCTGAATCCCCTGCTATCCAGGCTGGACCATCTACAGACGTCGACAACAAGCAATCCGATGAAGCAGCGCAAAGAAAAAAAGACTCCGAGCCAATCGAGGAAGAGCATGAGCCCCTAGTACAGCAAGACGCCAGCGCTCCGATTGGCTCACCAACGAGAAGTAAGACAGTTTCTGAAGTTCCAAGTCTCGCTGAAGTCGGGACAACCATCGGAACCACGCAGGAGACATTCACAACAGCTGTAGAAGACGCACTTGACAGTGTCGTTATGTCTGACGCTGCTCAGGTCGACTTGACAACGACTATTGAAACAGTTTCCGAAGTTTCAAAGTCCTCTGAAGTCGAGACAACTTTTGCAGCAACGGAGGAGACAAACACCACGACTACGAAAGACACCATTCCTGACGTTCAAATAGACTTGCCAACGAGTAGAGAGGCCGCTCCTGAGCTTTCAAGATCCTCTGATGTCGAGACAACAAACCAACTCACGGAGACAGACACGATGCTTATGAAAGATAGCATCTCTGAGAGTACTCAAATCGACTCATCAAGCGTTACTGAGGTCTTGCCAGTCCCGCAAATCTCCGAACCTGCTGACGACAAGGAAACTATTATCAGATCCAAGAAGGAGAGAAAGTCAGCAGCTATGGAGGATGCGCATGACGACTTTATTACATCGGAACAAGCTGGCATCTATCGCAAGTTCCTACATGTCAGCGCACGAGACACGGCAGAAGAACCATCCTCAGTATCGGTCCCCGAGTTGCCCCTTTCGCGAACCCCAAGTTGGAGTCTAGCCCCTGTGGAAGAGGAGACGCATGAGGATCTTGAGAGAGAGTCGCAGTCGCAACTCGATCCTTCGAGAAAAACCCGGTTTGAAAAGGAGTCAAACAACGACAGCAGAGTCATCACGCAATCCCCTGAATCGATGCGACGCAGTCCCAGCGTCGAAGATGATTCACGCCGACGTGACCGGTCAACGGCGAGGACAAGATTGTCCCGAACAAGCAGCACACGTTCTGTGAGTGACAACGGCAACGAGCAATCAACCCAGCCGGGCGAGGACCGCACAAGACGGCGCCTGTTCGACTCACGTTCATCGACCCTCGATCCACGGTCGTCCATCGACTCCCTTTCGGATCAGCGTCCCAACACACCACAGAGGAGCGTGTCCGGCAGCGCAATCAGCGATGCCAAGAGCGGCACTACGGTGCACTTCGAAGAGTCGGTGCCGCGAATGACCTCGATGGCGAGCATCACGCGAATCCGCACGCCTGACTCGTTCGTCAACGTTAGCCCGAGCCCCGGCAGCCCCGGCCCGCAGAGTCTCCACAGTGCGCAGAGCATCGCGAGCATGCCAAGTCTGCACAGTATCCGCGGCTATCGCTCGTCCTCAGCGACGAACGCCCCACCGCTGCGACGCAGGGACCGCCGAATTAGCAGCGCGCCGAGGTCGTCTAGCCTCAACACCCCCCTGAACACCAGCCACACCAGCCACACCAGCCTCACCGACTCCACCCTGCCCGACAAGAAGGAGGAGGAGAAGGAGAACATAAGCAGGGCAGGCGCCACGCGAGCTGGCGCTGCTGACCGCCGTGCCTCCGACTCTCTCACCAACACCACCCCCGTTGCCAACGAAGGCCGTGTCCGAGCCAAGGACATGCCCGACGTCTATGTAAGTCATCCCTAAGTCATCTCTAGCGATCGTCACTTTTATTTTTGAGTGGTTCTGGTCATCCTATTGGCGCTTAGACCCCTGTTGCGTCATGGCCGTGGCCCGTCCCATGCTCGTGAGCACTGCTAACGTGGACCCCCCCACCAGGATGGATATGGCGAAGGCCGCATGGGGTCGCCCCGCTCGCCAACTCGACAGCCCAGCCTGCAGCGCCGACAGAGCATGCGAATGCTCGAGCTAGAGTCCAAGGTCGAACAGCTCCTTGCCGAGAACCGTGCCCTGTCCGAAGCACGCACACAAGCCGAGCAGAGCCTCAGCCAACGCAACACTTCCGCCATTACAGACCGCGATGCCGAAATCGAGAGCCTCAAAGCGTCGCTACAATGGCTGCGCAACGAGGTCACTCGGCTGACTGAAGTGAACGAGGGTCTGCAGAGCGCCAACCACGCCCTCGCTCTCCAACATGACGACAAGTCCACTCAGCTCAAGACACTGCACCGCACAGCTTCTCGCGAGCTGGAAGAGCATCGCGATGCCAAGAACGGTTACGCCCAGACTCTGCAAGAGAAGGATGCCGAAATTCAAGAACTCCGTAGCCAGCTGGAGGCGACCAAGCAGCAGATCAGGGAGATGCAGCAACAAATCCTTGCCACCAACCTTCCCGACGCCGATTTCCTTCGTCTCAAGGACCAGCTTCACTTTGAGAAGCGATGCCACCAACTCTGCGCTCACATGCAGCAATGGATTCTGCGCTTCTCCAAGTTCTCGGACATGCGTGCCTGCCGACTCACCAAGGAGATCAACGACGAGAAGATCCTTGACAGACTCGACAATACCATCCTTGACGGAACCGAAGTCGATGAACTCCTCGGCGACCGAGTCGCACGTCGCGACATTTTCATGTCCATGACCATGAACATGATCTGGGATTTCATCTTCACGCGCTACCTCTTCGGCATGGACCGAGAACAGCGACAGAAGCTCAAGTCCCTCGAGAAGCTTCTGGCCGAAGTTGGCCCCCCTCAAGCTGTCCGCCAGTGGCGTGCCATTACCTTGACTCTCTTGTCCAGACGTCCTACTTTTGGCAACCAGCGTAACTCGGATACCGAGGCCGTCGTGCAGACCATTCTTCACAACCTGTCGATGATCCTGCCGCCACCCACCAACATGGAGTCCCAGATCCAATCGCAGTTGCGCCGCGTCATGCGGGAAGCGGTCGACCTCTCTATCGAGATGCGCACCCACCGAGCCGAATACATCATGGTCCCGCCATCACGGCCTGAATATGATGCCAACGGCGAAATCACGAGGACTGTCCCCTTCAACGCAAAACTCATGCACGAGCGGTCCGACGACTCGACCCTCAGCGACGCAGCCTACGAGTCACAGAAATACGTTGTGCGCTGCGTGCTATTCCCTCTCGTCATTAAGCGAGGTGATGACAACGGCGTCGGAAGCGAAGAGAAGGTCGTCTTCCCGGCACAAGTTCTCGTTGCCAAGTCCCGCCGCTCCACTATCAGACTGGTGACCCCAGCCCCTGAGAGTGGCGAGCGCGCTGATACCGGCGCTGTCCCCCAGTCCCGTGGAACCAAGACTCCTTCCATCATGTCGGCGAACTTCTCCGATGCTCCCATGACGCCTCCTGGAAACAACTAAAGCGTGGCAAAGATAAGATGGCCAGCACATACAAAAAAGACAAAGACAAAAAAAGAACATAAAAAATAATTTTCGGGCATTAGGTATGGATTACGACGTATGAAAGTTTTCCGATCTATGTAATACTTTTTTGGATTCATGTATTAATTTTTTTTTCCTTCTTTTTCTTTTATATTTATCTTCTCTAGATTCTCTTGAAGGGTTTCCGAAAAGGGCGGCTAGCCAGCCATACAAGCTGGGGCGCATTGATGATACCTGATTATTTTTCTATTTGGAGTTGAAAAATTCCCTCTTATTTTATCTCGAATTGAATATGCGTTTATGTTTTCTCAATGCGTTATGATCTTTCTTGCATGTCTTCGGGGAGCGAACATAGAGATGATCATGAGTCACGACTTCACACGTCCGTACAAAGTTGCATTTGTAGGTAGTTGATCTGAAGATCAATGGGATTTTCTCGTTTCGTTCGTAAGTGCCTTTGGCTTGCGTGATGGCGGTGTGAATGTCACGTAGTATGTAGACTATACCGTAGTATGTAGACTATACTTGTCGTAAGAACAAGTCACGGATGAATAGAGACAGAATCCGGTGAGAGGAACAGATGAAAACTAGTAGATTCAACCCTAGACCAATCCACCAAGCAAGTAACGCCAAGAACGGAATATCAGACCCATCTAACAGGAAAGGAAAGTATACAGGACCGTGTCCGTCTCCTTAGCTGATAATCGAGGTTGTCTTGTGGACTGGTCCTACGAATGTAAATAGATACATAACTAAAGAAAGGCCCCCTTTCACGTCACTTCAGTTCAGTATTGGTTGTGTTCTCTGCGAGATCTGGATCTTGAAGGGCCCCGTGTTTGCCCGTATAGAGAGAGGTATAGATGATGTGGTAAAACTTGGTGGTTGGCGTAGATGAGTCGGATGTATAGGGAGATGCTCCGCGACAGTAGTCGGTAGTAGTAGATCAGAGGAGAAGCGAGATATAGCGGGCACTGAAGGGCCTTCTAAACGGCACGTAGGTCGATCCAAATACCTTTCTCAGCGCCAATTCATGCCGAAATTCGGATCATGGTAGCCCTGGATCGAGAGCTCGCCCGTCTGCGTATCGTTGGGGAAGAGCGTGTACATGGTGTCCTATGAGCACTGTCGTCAGCATTTTCTTTCTTTGGTTTCTCCCTTATCAAGGAAGGGTAGGAAACGAGAAGAATTAATGACTTACCCAGTCGATATTATCCAACACATGTCCCTGCTGCATATTCTCCGGCACGCTAGCTGACACCGAGCAAGCGCCCGCGGCCGCTGCGGCCGCAGCCACTGAAGGAGCAGCGAGACTCGACGAGTCGCTGCCATTCGGACTTCCTATATTCGGCGGGAGACTCCAGAGAACCTGTCCGTCCGAGACCCCTGCGAAGACCATATGCGATTGTGGCGGTATAGTCGCTGGTAAAGGGGGGATGTGCGGTGTTGAGTAGCCGTGCTCGGTCTTTGGTATCCGTCTTCCTGGTGGTATCGAGCCCATTGATGTTCCCGGATGTTGTTGGTGTCGATGGTGATAATCCTGTTGCGGATGGAGCATATGATGTTGAGCATGTTCAGACGGCGCGGGACTCGTCCCTCCCACAGCGTTTGCGGAAACTGTTGCCTGGGCTGTGCTATTCGGGCCGCGCATCTTGCGTTTACGCATGTAGACTGCCGTACGACTCGATATTTCTGCCAGTAACTGGATGCTCTTCGCTTCAGGGGGCATCTTGCGGTCCATACCAAAAACATAGTCGAGACATGACCAGATACGATCTGCCTCGCGACTCTGTGGGCGGAAGTAGACTTCCGTAGCCAGCAGCATGGCGATTTGATATTGGAAGTAGGCTCCGAGATACCAGGCCCAGTCCTGAAACAGGGGGTTGGTCTCAAGTTGAATGGCGAGTTCGACGACCATGATGCCTGAGGTGACTAGCAGATGGCTGAGCCGTGGGGGCATCGGGTTCGAGGCGTTGGCATAGTAGGGGTGCAACACCATGATGTGCAGACGATATGTTAGCAAGTACATGACGCACTTGGCGTAGCGCTGCATTGGCAGAGATGCGTCGAGTAAATGGTCATATTTCTCTGACATGCGTCTCCGGAAATTCTCGATCTTGGTCAGTACGGCTGTAAGCGTCGTGCGTCGCATCTCAAGCCGCCTGCGATCGATCCAAACCGTACGCATCATTTCATTGACCTCGAACCGGATCAGCGGCAGCGTATTAGTCGTCCATCGATCCGACGGCTCGGGGGGTTGTGTGCTCCCCGCCATCGTCAGCTCATCTTCATTACAATTCACAGGCAGCTTCGTGTCGTAGTCTTCTCGCCGGATTATCGGCTTCGGACCCTGAGCCTCGCATGTTCTGATGTCAAGGAAGCAGAGCTGGTGCCAGACTAAACGACGCACGTGTGTCTCTAGAGGCGTGAGCCCGTAAGCTTCGCCGTCACGGTGCAGGCCCATGCACTCGGCCATGCGGACTGCGGCGCCGACAAGGACGGAGTGAGCTCGAGAGACTTCTGCTCTACAGACAGGTATCTGCGTCCAATGGTCAGTCATGATGCCGCTATACACAATATACCTAACGATCGAAAGCCTACCATGTATATGATAAACGCCTGCATAGTTTCTATCTTAGTCGTCCGCAGAAAACTGGCTTTGCTCAGGGCTGTTTCGGTGCCCATTTTGAGACTCGAGACCCAGTTGGCCTTGGGATAGCCACCGAGCTCGTTGAACACAACGTCCTCATCCATACTGATGACACCGCTGAACATAGTGGCGAAGATAATGGCCTGTGTCGAAGGTCGTGGCTCAAAGCCCGTCGTGATCTCCTCCCAGAATGTGGTATAAGCCGCCTCCATCGAGGGACGATGGGAGCATGGCGCGATGGGATGGACGGCGCGGAAATATTGGGCCATGAGGCGATCTGCAACCGTGCGATAGGGTAGGAACTGCAGAATATTGGGCGGCTCGCCGACTTGGCCAAAGAAGAAACCACTCGTAGGCACAATATATTGACTCGTCGGCTTCAAATAGTCAGGAAGCGATGCGTCCGACATGCTATCCTGAACATCCTCGAAGGCGGGCATCGGGTTCCCGCGAGTCTTGGACGATTGGCCTCCGGAACGCAGTGCGATACCAGCGGATATCTGATGTATTTATTTATTTATTAGATAAACGGGTACGTCTCTTGAGATACAAGGACCGCATGGGTTTACCTCTTCAGATATCCGAGGCCGAGAGAGACCCCCTATCCTCTCGGTTATGCGCATTTTCCCAATCTGGATGCCGAGATCGATCATGTCGTCGGCACCGCCATCCGCGTCGTCCTCGTACGTCAGATCAAGCGCGACGAGCGGCGTTGCCTCCAGATCGCGCCCGTCGTCGTAGTCATCTTCGACTTCATCGGCGAGAATGCGCTGCTGAAGGGTAGACTTAGATGTAGTGGACTTGGCTACATCACGCTCCAATTGACGTTCCAGTGTGCCTTGCTTCTCCTTGATTTCAGCAAGACGCATCTGGCTGGCCTCGTCCAGGCGAGGCCCAATGTATAGGCAATCTCGCGATGCCTTGATGCAGTTGGTACATGTCGGCGATGTCTTGCTGCACTTGAGCTTGCGTTTTCGGCACTGAAGACTGGGAGTCAATGATGAGAAGATCAAAACAGTGGCGATTTCGCATAGAAACGGTGACGCCGAGTGACAGAGTGAGGTGCCATCCTATGTGACTGCGATGCAAAACTCGTCGGGGAGGGGACGAGTAGTAAGGGTTTTGCCACTCACCTCCAGGCATGAGTTGATCATGCGATTGCGCCTGCGGATGGGTTTGGCATGGGCCGCCAGTCGTGAACTCGACTCGGGATCCCTACTATTATTCGCGATATGATCCGTGAGATCCATCTTGTCTTCTCTACTACTCTCGATCTTGTTTTGTCGTCAAGCTTGTGTAGGAACGATAGTATCCCGAAGGCACTTTCGACTCCAGCAAGTTTTGCTTGTGCCGACGTCGCTTATGCGTCGTGACTCGGCTCGCAGATGTGCAAAGGATGATGTGGCGTCCCCTGTTGCTCCCATCAGAGTGCTCCCTTGTCGCTGCTTCCGTGATCTCATCCCAAGCCAGATCTTGCGACGCCACGAAAGAGACGGCTCCTATGATCCGGCGCAGCGGTACCAAGGAGACCAACAAGTGTAACACTCTACGCCCAGAGCCTGAGCAGTCGAATCGATAGGACGTCGTATCAGGCCTCAGGGCAAGGAATACAGATGCAGATTCTACGAATTGGGGGGGGTGGGCAGGGGGGAGACATACAGGTGGTTGTATGTATCCAAGTGCGTATTAGAAGAGAAGACAATCCCACCGCCCCAGCAGGACAAGGTCGCTTGTCGGTGCAAAACGAGGGGAGATCGGTGCGCTTGACCCCGAAGCGTGCTGAGGGGACTTTGGTTTGAGGTAATACCAGAAATTCCCTTGCTTAGCTCTGGCGGATTCACTCATTCACGGGCGGTTGTCACCAACATCGGCGTGGCATTTGATGGCTGCGCTATTATGGCTGCCACAGACGGGCGAATGCGGACTGGGATTCCATTAAGCTTAAGCAATTAATCTTGGTTCCTGCCGTCCTGATGCAAACACTTGTTCTGTCTTGGACTGGCGAGCGAGGTGATCATTTCAGTCGAACTGGAACAAACGCGCCGAGGACAAGCGCTGCCAATGAGGAGCCAATGATACCTGGCACGGTTCTGGCCGGGTGAACGGGCAACAGCTGGAAGACGGGAGAAGGCCTACGACCCCAGTAATTCTACTGGCATGGAACCGCAGCAGGCCTTGCAGTAGTGGAGTTCTGCTGCGAGTGGCCTCGCCGGGTCTGTGGTGACACGAGAGGGGTTTGCCCCCTCCTCTGCTGCTGAAGAGAGCGTGCGGGAGAAGACCGGGCATGGCTGGCAAAACGCCCGCAGGGGCGAGCAAAGTCACTGGCCGTTGCCTGTCTCGCCATAGACTTACTCCTAGCCAACCTGGTCAACTTGATCCTGCTGTGTGGCTGTCCGTTCGCAGCCACTTGCTACACAGAGATCGAATCTCGCCTCCACAGTCACCTCGGTCTGTCCGACTTGTCCTGGGGGTCGTTCAAGGAAGTCCTAGACGCCCACGGCGATGTTCCCCGTCAGGGCCCCTTGATCATGGGGGTGGTCAGCCGATAGCATGTGATAGACAGACAGCCTTGCCGAATAAGGGGCCAACAACGTCGAGGGGGTCTACTCTATTCACCACGCATGCTGTACTGGCCGACATAGCCCCTCGAAGTCAGTCGTGTCCCACCACGTCGCGTCTTGCCGTAGTGGATCGAGAGAAGACACCCCTTAGGCAGACTACCTCTATCACAGCCCCGGCTCTCCCACCGCTGGCCACAACAAGCCCAGCAAGCCAGGGTGTTGATTGTCCAGGATAGCCCGACTGCCGTGTAACGAGGCACGGCACCATAGTCACCTCTCGGCAAGCTGTAAGATGTCGGACACCATCCAATCCAGCCAATCTTCTTGATGGTGAACCTGGCCAGCCTACCGCTTGATCCTTTCCAAACCCAATGGGCTATCAAGCTTACGATTCGTTGGGGGTATATATTACCGTGGATTTCTATGAACATGAGGGCTAGGCTTTGAACAATAATGTCTTCTCCATGCTGTTAACTGCGTTCCATGTTGATCCTTCTCATCCTTCTAAACATTTTTGATACGGATTTGGCTTGCTCGTCGCCAAGTTCCCTTTGGATAACATACAAAACATACTGCAGTCGCTGGGTGACGCCTGGTCGGCCGGCCGCAAGCTCTCTCGTAACGTTGTGAACGAGCGCTCGTACAAAGAAGGGAGGAAGTTTGGCATAACGCCTTCGCAGATAGCCGAAGCATCGCACCATAAAAGCGAAGGACGTCTGCTTCGATATGTGTGGCGACAGTCCCACAACAGCGGCCACCGCAGCAATCCTCGAGATACGATCTTTGTCAAATGGGCGCAATTCGCGTCGCCGATACATAGTCTTGAATTCTTCGTGGTGTCTAATCTTGAGCACTCTCCAGAGTTTGTGCGGATTCAAGCTGGGTATCGACGTAATATACTCCAAGGCTTTGAAGCCGAATGGGGAGGTCCAGAAGGGTATCTTCCGTCTTCGGCTCTCCTCAAACAGGCAATAAATATCCATGGCCATCCGCGGCTTTTGTTGTCCAATCGCCATAATTGCGAGGGTGCCTGGGCCACGGGTTCGGTAAGGATTCCGAACACCTTTTGCCAGCCATTTTATATTGCTCTCCCCACCGGTAGCCTCTAGAAACCTGGCGAGAGGTAAAATGCGATGTAATTGTCGAGTCTGCCAACACCGTAGACTTAGTTGAAAGAAGCATTTCGTACCGTTTACGTATAGAGAATCTCGTCGCAGTTTCGCAACCTTCGTCAGAGGAGACTGACGATTAGCCCACGTCAGATAGAGGCGGCAGATTTCGGCCTCGGACAGAGGACCAAATGTCGGGTTAGTCTCTAGAGCGAGCGAGGCCTGGGAAAAATAGGCTATATCGACATTGGGCAACCGTGCAAGCATGTGTAGCCACCCAAAGCGTACGTTTCCATGTTTGATGCCTTCGATACCAGTGTATCTGGAAAGTCTTTGGGTGATATCGTCTAAGACGAAGCGAAATTCCGGTCGTCCAAAAATCTCTAACACCGTCGCCATCTTATCAGCTTGTCGGGCAATAGATGGTTCTTTTGCTCGCCCGAGAGCCGTTAAGAATGCATCCAAGTTGCTCAATATGCCTGGCAGTACATCCATAATACAAGACTCGGGAATGTGGGCCATAGCGGCCGTAAAGATACGCATGGTGTTCATTTCGATTCTGCTCAAGTACTGAAGGACGCTAGTCCATAGAGCGTGGTCGAATGGTTGAGAAGTCTCAGTTGAATTTCTGGAAATGCCTTCTATTGTGGCCTGAACAAGACATATCTTGATATGAGTATCTGTCTTTGGACCATAGGAAACGAGGCGTGCGGTACTCAGGTGATCGCCAATGCTTGATACGACCTTCATAACCTCCTCTCCATGAAGCAATCCATCCTGCAAGGCTCGTTGCCAGCTATCGCAGAAGCTAGTAAGTAGAGGCATATCCTCCTTTTGATTCATTATATCTTGGGCTATCGACATCAAGCCGGCATCAATGATGTCGCCAGGCGTGTGTGCAACGCCCCACGATGGCAAGACAAGGAACTCTGCGACGCCATTTAACGTCATGCCGTCTGGTAGAATGGATCCATCAGGGTCACATGATTCCACGGCTGGATTGGCAGGCGGCGGCATCAACGTCTGTGAAGGGTCCAGGACAGCATGCGAAGGCGTTCGGGTCTCGGTAGCGCTCACATTGTGGCGTTTCGTCGCATCCTTGAGCGTCGGGGCCATCCATTGCCACTTGGTCAGATCTACCAGGCTCGCAAGTTCCCATATAGGAGCGCCTGCATGTGACTGTCCAAAATGCAGTTCTCCCATATGCCTCCTGGCCATTCGCTTCCTGTGCTCCAAGGGTCCAGGAACGGAGGATCCATGGCGCGCAAATGCTCTATGTGCCGCAGCATAGCGCTGGAAGTCTGCGGCACGAAAGCTGTCTGGCACCCATATGCCGTGGTAATGAGGACGTAATTGGAGGCGCACAGCTTGGTAGCATGGCGAGGCTGGCAGCACAGCCATGGATGCGTGCTTTCAGGAGAGCAGAGCTTCCCTTTCCGCTCGCTGCATTACCGACGGCTTGAGACGGGTTGCAGAGCTGTGACCGGGGGATGCTGGACTATGAATTGAAGCCCGCAATTCATAGCAGAAGTCCCCTGGAATGTTCCGGTATTCCTCCAATGGCTTCAGGTATACCCTAAGGTAGGTGAGTATGTTGTTTAATGCGTAGGTATTTCGCAGATGTTATCACCGAAGTTATGCGCAGTGACGAGAGTCGAGTCGAATTACCGTCGATGGTGGCCCCTCTAAAACGCATCCTAGGCTCGGAACTGCTGCACTTTCCAACTGCGAATTGGGTTTGAGTGTGGCTGGTGTACGAAGTAGCTAGTAGTAATTAAGCTTCGGATTTTGTCCATTCAGCAAGCTAGCGCCACAGTTCTGTACTTACGAAGAGGTAGTAGGTACGGATTACATAAACTAGCATTATGTAACCCCGCGTGGTGGGATGTGGCGCGTGCACTTGAGGATGATGGCAAGACCGGAGTTACCAGGGTCCATCCCACTTCCGTCTCGTGCTATTCGTACCTCCCAGCTAATCCATTCCATAGTGTCCGCATAGTGAAGCTATTCCGTGCTTGCTGTCGTAACCCATCTGCACCGGCAAGCTACATTTGCGTGAGCCTTGAGTCGGTAATTGTCAATAAGTTATCTCTGTTGAACCGAGGTCCTTCGAGTGAACCTCCCTTTCAATTGGCATCATGGCTCACGAATTCCCCCCCATGAAGAATGATCTCGTCCTAAGGACAGCTTGGGGTTCGTCGCCCCAGGAACTTGAGTGACCTAAGCTGTCGCTGAATGTGACTGCAGGTCAGAATGTAGAACGCGCGCCCGTTTGGATCATGAGACAAGGTATGTCGCGCTCATAGCCTTCACGCACAGTCTAGACAGCTAAAAGACGGCAAGCTGGCCGGTATCTGCCCGAGTACCACGAAGCCAAAGGCACGCGAGACTTCTTCGAATGCTGCCGGGATCCCGAAGTCGCCTCGACGCTGACCCTGCAACCCATTGAGCGCTATGCCGGCCTCATTGACTCCTCGATCATCTTCTCCGACATTCTCGTTGTCCCGCAAGCAATGGGCATGGTCGTCGAGATGGTGGACAAGAAAGGCCCGCATTTCCCGGAACCCTTGAAGTCGCCCGACGATGGACAGTACTCCAAGGTCCTGAGCAAGAACGTCGACGTTGCTGCCGAGCTCGATTACGTATTCAAGGCTATCACCCTGACCAGGAAGAAGCTGGATGGCCGGGTGCCCCTTATTGGCTTCTGCGGTGCACCCTGGACTCTCTTCTGCTACATGGTCGAGGGTGGAGGCACAAAGCTGTTCATCGAGAGCAAGAAGTGGATCTACAAATACCCGAAGGAGTCGCGCGCCATGCTGCAGAAGATCACCGAGATCTGCGTTGAGTATCTGGCGTTGCAGGTCAAGGCTGGAGCTCAGGTATGAACCGTCCAGCGATACTCAATCGATGCCTTCGACTAACACGATATCTCAGATGATCCAGGTCTTCGACTCGTGGGCAGGTGAGCTATCGCCCGAGACATTCAAAGAGTTCAGTGAACCCTACCTAGCCTACATTGCTCAAGAGCTACCCAAGAAACTGAAGGCCATGTCTCTGGATGCCGTTCCCATGATTGTGTTTGCCAAGGGCGCAAACCAGTCCCTCGACTCCATCTGCAACCTGGGTTACAACGTTGTAGGCCTTGATTGGCTTATTGATCCTGCGGAGGCTGTCAAGATCCGCGGCGACCGCAAAGTTGTGTTCCAAGGAAACGCTGACCCCGGCGTTCTGTACGGCTCGAAGGAGTCCGTAACCGCCACTGTTGAGCACATGGTCAAGGGCTTCGGAGGTGGCAAGGGTGGCTGGATTGCCAACCTCGGCCATGGCATTACGCCCTTTGTGAAGCCGGACGATTTGAAATTCTACCTGGAGGAGATACACCGACTATCCAGCCAATAGGCTAGGTATGTCTAGGAATTGTGGTCTATTTTTTGGCGTATACGGTGCTTATACATCCGGATAGCTCTCATATAAATCTAGAAGAGACCTAAAAGTTCAATAAAAATCAGTGCCACATTTCTTTGTCGCTGTCGTCTCTCGGATGGAAGTGAACTCACCAAGATATCTGCCACTTCACCTCACCATTCAAGCTCTTACACACGCCCGAGCTCTGGAGGTTATCAGGGGCCACGTCGGCCCAAGCGTAACCGTCATCACCATAGTCCCGTATACGATCTCTCAATAGTTTGACCGCAACAGCCTTCGCGATACCTCTTCCGCGATAGGGCTCCTCGCAATGTAAGCTACTAAGCGAGGAGTCGGGTCCTAAGTCTCAATCAGTTTCTCCATTCGCCCTCTCAAGTAGCAGGAGATAGATAGATCTCTCACCCAGAAAAGCCCACGCGATGGGTTTCTCATCCAAATATAACGCCGTGCTCGGCAACAGCTTCATCGTGCGTCTGTAACAAACCCATCAGTGAACAAGTCCCTCCCCAGCAACCCCCAAAACCAAAGAAAAAAGAAAAAAAGAAAAAAAAAACCTACTCCTTCCTCTGAATCGGCGTCCTCGAAATCGTAAACCCAATATCCTCCTTCCTGACCACATCCCACTCCCACATGCTTCCCCCAACCATCTTCTCCGAAACGCCCACATCCGGCAATCCCTCGACGCGAAAAACCCACTTATTATACAACCCCGTCGACACAACCCGCACCCCGCGCTCCACCATGCCCTCCCGCAAAACCTCATTCAGATTCCCAATCAACACACTCCTCGTCTCGCGGTCCGCTTCCCTCTCGGACCCAGGCACAAAGTACACATCCTGTTCGCGCTTGACAACGCGGAGCAGAGCATCCAAACACTCAAACTCCTCCTCCTCCCAGCCTTTTTCCGACGGATTCCTCAACAAGCGGGCCTCAACCGAGGCGTAGATCCAGAGCTCCGTCTCCGGACCCCGGGAGAAATCCAGATACGCCGCCGCAAAGGGCGTCTGGATACCATCGTCGAGATGCTCCTCGACGGGGAGTCGCGAGGACCAGAGGATCCGCGTGTTTTCCGTGTAGCCGCCCGGAAAGCCCATGAAGCGGAAGCGCCGCAATAAGGGTAGAGCGTAGGGCATGTGGGAGCGGGTGAGGAGGTCGATGAGCGCCGGGGTGGGCGTCGTGCAGACTGTAACTGTCATGGTGGTCTCGTTTTCAAGCCGTTTAATCTGGTAAGTAGGCTTGCTGAGTGTAAATCTCTTATACCTACCCCTCAAGAGTAAAGTAGGTAGGATAGGTAGGTTATTCCCGCAAATATCGAACAAAGATAAAGGATCGGTTGTCACCCGGTCGCATATCGGCTTACTCCTCTCGGGGGGTTGGAGATCCATTAATTCTGTACTAACCGGACACTAGTTACCCGTTTAAAGTCGCCACTCCGCCAGTCATGTTGGTGATAACAAACAGTACAACCTAGAGATCCAATGTCCATGGAGTTTGTCAGGGATGACCATAAGACACAAATAAGCACAGCTGGACAACTCACATGAAGAAAACATTAGGTAGGATTCACCAATGCACTTCAACAACTGTCCGTATCTCACTCATCTCGTCTTCGATGAGCATTCAAACTGTTCGTCTATGACCCCTATAAGTCTATGGTCTAATAGCCTCTTTTGACCTTCGTTTCCCCTTTACTCCTATGAAGTCCTCATACGAGAGCCCGAGAGGAAAGACTACGAAAAGAGAATCAATTAATCCGTAATCCTTCTGCCATTAAACTCCCCTAATCGTCAAATGGCGTGGCCATATGAAAGTCCTCGAAAACAATAGTGGTATCAAGTAAACGTGAAGTCTACACAGGGAAATCTAGCCTTCCTCGCCGTAAAGCAAGGGGAATGAGGCCCCGAGACAGAAAAGTAAAGAAAAAACAAGCCATTCGCCCATTACCGTCCCCAGTTGATTACCACACCAGGGCCATAATTCACCCTTCAACGTCTATCCCGTCATTCCATAAGTCCATAAATTCTTATTTCCGTCTTCCTTCCCCTCATCGCGTCTTCGACTCATTCACATACATCGAGCTGGGTTCAAGGTAGCAGCAGTCTTCTTCAGCGACCCCTACGTCAGCTTGAAGAAGTCCTTAGCTTTTTGCGCCAGACCACGGCTCTTCTCCTGGTCATTACCAGCCTCCGTCTTGCCAGGTTGTGTGATCTTATCGGCATCTTGAGCTGTGGCAGGAGTAGTAGCAGGATCGCTGGGAGCAGTCTCGGCCTCCTCCTGGCCCTCGGATTGGGAGCCAGACGACTGAGATCGAGCCACATTGGCAGCACCACCTCGACCAACATGGACGGCACCTGTGCTAGGCGCTCGTTCGACACTGCAGGAACACGGTGTGTTAGCTGTTTGTTCTTTTGCTTGATTTCCATTGCCTCGTCTCCCAGGCCACTTTACTCCTGATATATAGCATGTGTACTTACGGGCCGACATCCTGTCTCGCGCGGGTCTCGACTGGATCGAGATTCAGCGCCATGTTACCGGAGCCACCACGGCCAGTGGTCACGACGGATGTCTTGAGAGTGGGGGTCTCGAGGTCGGCGGGGGTGATAGACTGTGACTTGGCAGCTTCGGTGATGTTGCCAGCACCACCGCGGCCAGTTGAGGTCATGCCAGACATTGCTTGATGTGTCGTAGCGTGTGAGGATGAGATGATGAACCGGGGGCTTCGTTCCGTGAGCGATGCAGAAGAAGAAGAATAGGCACTCGTAATCGAGAAGATATTGTGTTATCTTAGCGTCTTGGTAAGTTGGGTAGGGATGGTGGAATTTGATAATCAGACACGTCTATTCCGTAATGTTTCAAAGTGTTACCTGTTGCTGTCGTGGGCAGTCCAGAGACGAATCAAAGGAGATGTTGTTTACTTTTCGGAGACGAACAAACACGGGACTCGATCTCTGTGAATACCTACCTAAGGCACCATGGGAGTTCTGGTCGAGATTTCCGTTCAGCGCAAGAGAACGGCCAGGAGCAAGACGCAGCCTTGGCAGGCAGAAGCAGACGAGAAGGCTCTGGGGCAGGCAGAGTGGTCACGACAGGGCGGGAGAATCCAGGGAGCAAGGCCAGGACGACGCAAATTCTTACCACAATGCAACTTCTCACCTTTCCGGTGGGATTATGTGCATCAATCAGATAAGGAAGCAAGCAAGCACCCGAATCTAAAACCGTCTCATGATGTCTCTTACTTTTAATTTTTTTTCTTTCTTTCTTTCTTTCTCCGTGACACCAAACGCGTGATCAATCGGTGACGCATCGAGTTAGGTAATCCGAGCATTTACATAATTCGATAATTCGGACACTCACCATCGCGCTGGTTTCCCTATCAAGATCTAAAAGTTAGGTGCATCTTGGCCGATCGGTGGATAAATCAAGTCCGCTGGTCCGATTTCAACACTGCAATCTACCTAACATTCTTGAGATTCCGTTAGTAAATTTCTCCGGCTATCCCAATTATCTTTCGATTTGTATACCAATTTCATTACTGCTTAATAATTTATTTGCTTGTTCAGGTAAATTTACACCTGTTAGGAATGTGTTTCGCGCCTTCCCGCCGTATGTATTAGATCACGTCGTTTCCCTCGCAGAGAAAATCCAAGATCACCGGCCCAGGGTATGATGTAACGAGAGAGAGAGAGAGAAATGCGGCGGTCCCCAGGCTCGACAGGCTAGGCTACAGGCTAGGTAGGCTACAGGCCCAGGGAAGAGGCGTCCCGCATCCGACTAGGTACCTAGGCATGTACTCGTAGGGCCGGAAGGCGGGGTGCCGGGAAAGCTTGATTTCCCGTCCTGTCGCTTACTTCACTCAATCCGTCCATCCATCCTTTCTCGCTTCACTCCATCCATGCTCTCTATCCCATGCAAATTGCTGTGGAATCTCAATTCGGTCAGGGATTAATCATCTCTTTTTGCTTTTTCACCTCCTTATTCAATTGTCTCTTGTGAACAAGAACTCTCATCGAGTCTCAACCGTACCGTACGTAACTCCTGGTGAACTGCGGACTAAGACGATGGCAGCAAAGCAAAGACAATGGATTCAACCTATTGCTCAACGTCAGTCCTGAGCTCAATCAACAGCTCACCGGCCTGCCTTAAACTGTGAATCATGAAAGATGCCATCTGTATTCGTGCACCGTACTCCAAGGGACCAATTCATACGGTCTGCCACCAAGCCACTCGCTACCAGCATTGGAGCAGAGAACACTGTATCGACAGGCCGATCAACGTTCACTTCTCACAAAAACTGCCAATCCGACCCGACCCATACAGTTGATGGCATCGGTTGGATGGTCACCCGACCAGATGATATTACGTTGTAATGCCGCACGCGAGACGAGTTTCTTAATCTCTTCAATTATAAGTTATATAGGCAACCTGCCTGCTCCCTACCCTACGGAGACACTTCCCAGGGCATATCGTACAGACATGGCGGACTCTTTCATCTCTTCAACGTTTGCCCATCTCTGCATATCAAGAACCGCAAGCGATCCCAACTTCTGGGCCCCTATCAACAACCTATTCCCATCGCGTGTCTAGCTACATAAGCCATTTCGGCCCCCACCCTCCCAGAACGGCTACCGGTACGCTATCGGAATGCTACCCAGACAGGAAGGACCCAACATTTTACGTAGCATTTATGTCTTGGATGTAGGTAATTATCTCGATCATCTATCCATGAGAAACGGCCCCCAATAGGTAAGCACATACGGATTACATCCCTATTTCTGCGGAATGAAAGCCGTGCCGTACCCTGTAGGGAGGTACGGATTAGGTACAGGGCGGGGAGAGGAGAAGGGGGCATCAGCAACAGGGAAAAAAAAAGAAAAGAAAACGGACAAACTGCTGACAGGATTCGCTGCTGTTGTTGCTGTTGGCCCCGTTTCGCTGTTCCGTTATCCCACGCCCCCGGGTCCGGTTCTCATGCGAGACAGAAGCGTTACACCATGCAGGAGCTTTTAACCCCCAAGTCAGTCAGCCCAGACCATACTAGCGCTCCACGCCATCGGGTAGGCGGAACTCGTCACAGGGAGGGGAGCATGGACATTGGGCCGAGAGATGTCAGATTTCGAGCTGACGGTCAGTGAATCCGTCCTACCGGGTACGGTAGCATGTATGTATGTACACAGGATACCTACATATGTTTGTCAGTTCCTGTCAGCGAGCAGAGAAAAAAGAAAACACAAGAGCACCTAATCCGTACCGAACATCGGAGACTCATCTCATGCTGCTGTGCGAAGTAGTACTGTCGTGTATTCCGTATCAAGCTATAGAGCTATCTAAGAGCAAGCACCCCTAACCGTATAGCATCCTTAACGAAGAGCATCCCTAACGTAATTTTGAGCATCCGTAACGAAAAGCATCCCTAACGTATTCCGTACTCCGTAAAGAATCTCTCATCGCATCAATACAGAAAAGGCCAATGCACGCCTATCAATCATTTTTTTTGTTATATTTTGTTTTCTTTCTGGGTTGGGTTTGGATTAGAAGCAATGGGACCTGGTTTCGCACCCCTTTTGATCGTCTAGGTATCTTCTTCTAATGCGTCAACCACGGTCTACCACCACCTCGCCATTCTTTGTAAAAAAAAATAAGTCGCTGGGGGGCCTCTTGGCGCTTTTGAGAAGAAGAACAAGTCGTCTCCTCACCCGCAATAGAATATCTCGTCCTCCCTTTTTTTCTTCTCCCGTCTTCTCCTCCTAGTATACTATTCCTTGCTTACGGTCGCGTCTCTCCTCTCTCCTATTGATATTTCATCTTTTTTTTTACTATCTCCTTTTCGACTTTTTTCCCCCTCGGTTAAGGTCGTGTCTCGTGATGATAATTCCATCTTCTTTTTTTTGAATTCAGGAGACCTCCTTACGACTTGTATTCCCAACGTAGAAGAGTAAACCTCCTACTCATCCTCGTCATCGGAGCCGCGACCATTCTTCAAGGCCTTGCCTTCCTGATCCTTTCGAATCGGGATCTTCACGCCCTGTAGAGCAAACGTCTTGCTCAGCTGGGTACTCTCGCATACACCGGGGAACTTCTTCGCCGAGTAAACCTGGAACTTTTCGCTGAATGCGTAAGCCAGCACAGGAGCTCGGCCTCTGTTGAGAAGCTCGGCGTCGCTACCACCATTGGATGTCGCGCCGAAACGTCGGAGATTGATAAAAGAAAACCGCAGTCTATATTTTTTTCGTGTGAGCTTGGCGGTTGAATAACTCATATAGATTCAAGATGACATTACGTACCTGAACCAACCTTCGGTTCGAACACTCAAATCCTGTAGAATAAACCAGATGCCGATTTTGTCCGAAGGGTCTTGGAGACGTGAGGCACTGGCAGCAAGGCTGCCGATAAGGTTCCTCGTGTACATGCCACTGTTGGGCTGCTGCTGTCCCATGAGACGGCCAGGTGTCATCGTTCCAGAGGACATGTCGTGCGAGTAGCGACCATACATCGCTTGTGACGGCAACGGGGCCACACCGCCCATATCTCTATAGGCCCCTTGGTAACCATAAGGTTGTACCTGTGCTGGATACGGATATTGGCCTAGCATGGTGTCAGAACGTAACTCTCACAACAGAACAAGAAATTGGCCATAGCTACCTTGATTATATGGGTCTGGCTGATATGGCGCCATCTGATGGGAATAGGGGGAAGTGGATGGCTGCGAGTAGTCACGATTTGAGGGTACTATGGCCTGGAATCCGTAGACGTTGCCTTGCCCGCCTTCAACAACTTCTCGAAACGATGAGGGATGGGTCGATGATATTGACGGTGATTGTTGTGAATGCTTCACGAGGTTGACCTCTTTTGAGCCATCCTCGGACCATAAGTCTACGTGGAGAACGTAGTGCTGGTGTTCCACCTCGCTAAAAAGAAAATGGGGCATTAGACAACCAGAGCCAGCAGCAAAGTACGGAATCGATAATCTCTCAACTTACTTGCAGTCTACTTCCTTCCCACTGACCTTGTCCATGACAACCAGTCTAATACAGGGTGGCGGGGTTATCGGTCGTCGGTCCTACAAGAGATTAGGTGCTGCGCAGCTTTTGAGCGTTTTCAAGAAGGATTGACCCTACCTTGTCACCAAAACCACACATGCGTGCCCTCAGTGGTTGCTGGACCACTTCTAATCTGTGATCAATCCGTCGTTAACAGAGTCCTTGGATTCCACTAGTTTCGAGAGCGCCTCAAGACTACACTCTCACAGGCCAACAAAACTCACCTGTATTTCCTGGCGGCATCGGATCCTTCGCGCGGCTCTAAATTGATCGCCGGACTTGACTCCTCCGGCTCTGGTTGGGACGCGCTCTGAGGTGCAGATGGGGCTGGTATGCCATTATCAGGCGCGCTCAACTCAGGAACACGATCTCTAGGGCTAGGGCCGGGACCCGGACCGGGGCCAGGACCTGGTATGGTAGGTGGCATCATGTTGGCGCGTGGTGGAGGCATGTTTGGACGATGGGGGTTTGCCATGGGGTCTTGATAGTAGTTGTTAGACGGCATCGGCGGCGGAAGGGGGGCGTAGCCGGTGTTGTGAGGTGGCGGACCAGACATGTCGGGCTGATGATGATAGGCCGGTGGCGCAGAGTATCCCGAAGCCATGCTTTCTATACACTAAGCCCACCGCGCACCGGTCTCGATGCAATCCAATCCCGCTACAAGATATTCCGTACACTTGCGCGAGTGAAGGATATGCGGGCTTCAAGCGCGCACTTGTGATAAATTGGTGTAGAGTGCTTCTCCCTGCCTATGCTCGGGTGATCCTCACACCAGCAATGCGCGATATGTCCGACGGCGTGTCGAGTCTGTCGAGGTAGAGAAACAATTAACGCGATACGGGGGGTTGCGGCGACGGTAGTCAAGTCGTCGCCGTGAGATGATGCGACGTGACCTTGCAGCGCGAGGGCCGTGATCCCAGCAGACGAGAAGACCCAGACACCGACCCAGACAGCCGTGTCTCAGAGGGACTCTACGGAGAGATCACTCATCGACGGGCTCGCGATGATATATCAAGAGCCCAGTTAACAACGTATACAATATGATAAATCCGTATGGAAAAGCGAGCTGAAAATAGGTATGGAATGGACGTGGGAAGAAGTTGAAGTTCACGTACTCGTACAAATACAAGGAGAGAAGGGATACATGAGAGATGGCAAGATGGACGTCAAGCAGCTTCCTTAAGTATGCAGTATGATATCGGTAAGGGAAGTTATCTCAGAGGGGCGTGGGCCACGGATGAACGCCTGGGACTGGGGACTTCCCATGCAGACAGACTTGCAGCAGGTGACGGTGACAACAGAACAAATGGTGCCAGTCCCAACCTTGAACGACAGGGGAGTTATTACGGGGGGTTTAGCGTCGCCAGTTAGCATCATGGCCGGTAACATTCCAGCAGCTAGCTGCCCCGAAGGGGGTTA
Organism: Xylaria sp. L1 SY-2022; assembly: GCA_023079495.1. Lineage (NCBI taxonomy): Eukaryota > Fungi > Ascomycota > Sordariomycetes > Xylariales > Xylariaceae > Xylaria > Xylaria sp. L1 SY-2022. Next base: position 1,454,186 of record JALIDW010000004.1, read on the forward strand.
GCGTAGCCGACCAGAGACCCCGAATTACCTGCCTATACCCACGGGCATTTATGCCTACAGAAGTACCTAACTTGCCTATACAGGTAAGGGAAAAAGTTCCAACCCACGCACGCAGAAGGTTGCAACTTGCCAGTTCCCAGCCCAGATGCCATCTGCACCCCTTCGCCTTCGCCTTCGCAGTATTACGCAGTAATCCGTACGCAGGACGCAGGACGCAGTACGCGGCGCACGCAGCGCCCGGCACGCAGGTAATACCCACTTTTCAACGCCGGAGCCAGAGTGCGACTTGCTGGCTCGCGAGGCGCGAGCACCTACGAGTATCAGGACGGGCCCGCGCTAGTCCACGCTAGCACTAGGTGGGCATAGCGTAATAGCGGGGCTTCAGACGTGATAAACGGTGTTTGACGGGGAAGCTGGAGCTCTCTTGACACCTCGATTACCTCGAAAGTATTCCGCAAACACCCCGTGCGGCTTTACAAACTTGTAGATGTTATCGCCTTGATTCTAAAAAGTAGACGGCAACGTCTGTGAGCCGGACACCGGCACGAAATAAGTTTGATATTCCCCTCGATCGGCAGTTGGTATTACTCAAGCATGTTGCATATTTTGACATATGCTTCAGGGTGCGTAACGAAATACAGATCTCCTCAAGCACGACGGGCGTTTCTTATCACCGACTATGTAATTCAAGACGTCCGTGACTACAAACGTATGAAACAGTATCGTCGAGGTACCTGTTAAGAGATATGGAATAAATACCTAGCTCACTTGAGACTCGTTGGCAACGGAAATCAGACCATACGGGGGGACTTGACGCAGCACATAACCTAGTGTACGCTGCACTATCCAACGTGGGTTCATGAAAGCCAAAGCTGTCTACACCGGGATGCCGTCCACTGCCTATATTCCGGTATGTTCTATCGCATGTACGCCTGCGTATCTTCAAGGTCAGAAGCCACCCCAATTTCAGGAGGCCAGGCAAGACAGACTCATCATCGAAGCTAGCTACGGATTAGGATGTGCCAATCTGTAAGAGACTGCACAGTCATCGAGACCCTTTAAGCATTACTTGTATCGTAAGTAGTTTAATAAAGAGGGCTTGGTTTGAGATGGCAGCATATATTTGATTGATGTGATGATATCTCCGTAATCCGTAGTCCGTAATCAATGATCTGCAATTCGTAACCCGTTATCGAAAATCCGTAATACGCAATCCATGGGCAGTTCCGCAGGTAATCCGTACGCCTACACAGTCTTCTGAGAGTTATTAGTGCCTTCATCTGGACACTATTTCTACGTGCTGACACTACGGTGGCTAAGCTACACGTCGGCGTCCTAATTATCATCAAGCTGGTTAATAATTGCACAGCTGGGTTCACGGGCTAGAAAGGTAGGTGGTGATTTCCGTCCGTATTTACTTACTCCGTAATCCGTACATATCTCGGTAGGTATTTCCACCAGATACCGAGCCACAGTGTGCGTGGAGTACCGGTACGGTGAGGCAGCCCCCACTTAGGCTGTTCTGCTAGGGAGCGATCTAACGTAGCGCGCAAACCTCCGAGTCCAGGGCCCCGCTTGAAGCCGAGAGATTGGTAAAGTACGGAATAATCACGAATTTATCTGTCACAGGGCAGAAGCCCATTTGCTACGAAGTACGGTATTTGTTACGGATCCGTGCCATGTCCTTGGGAGTTTCTTCTGGTATGCGTTGCGTGTCGAGTTTCAACGAAGAAACACCATGTATGGGCACGTCGGTACCATTGTTCCGCTTCTCGCGAGGTGAAACGGCTCGAAACAGAAAGAAAAAAAAGAAAATGACGAAAAGGAAGATGGAACATGCCGAAACCCTCTCTACCTACCCACATTTCCCCCGAGGATCACGACCTTTCGCTCGTCACAGCAAACCTCCAATCTGATTCGCAGCAACAGCGGATAGTTCCCCCCGGCTACGGGAACCGGTCTCAACCGATTGGTCCTGCGAATGCCTCTCTTTTTTTCCACGTCGATGCTGCTCGCATGTTCCAGTGTGTACCTACTTCGTACCGCGGGCGCCAAACCCGTTGACATGTCCGGATTACGAGTAGCAACCAGCACTGCGCTCGGGCTGGCGTTACGCTATGAGGATCGCATGCATTGCATCCTCAGGCATATCAACTTGATTTCGACAAGCTCAGAGACGCTACGCGATGACTCGACCTGCCGATGTACCTGCACTATCTCCATCTAGGCAGTACCGACGTCCCTGTCAAGATCTCCCTAGGCTTCAATGACATAATCCACCAGGGGTCCAATCCGTGCCGCCGCCGTTCAAAGATCATCACCAGCTAAACAATTTTTCTAATCCGTACAGTAGCTTCCTTTTTGCATACCTTCTTCTTTTGTTTACTTATTACGGATTACGAATTGCTTCATCCTTTTCTGCATGCTGCCTCGCCTATGGCGTGCCTACCAATAAGTGGTCCCGACAGCGACAGAGAGTAAGGGACTTATGATGCAAGGTCGGCATGCAAGGTCAACAGGGGCGCGTTGTCTCAGAGGTAAGACTTCTCTGCTTGTACCGTTGCAATGACAATGTGCATCTTCCCAGATGAATGCAGTTCGGCCGCGTCTCTACCGACAAGGCGAGCACGGATACGCCTCCCGATTTCCTATTCCTATTGCGCATATGTCGGCTTCGACACATCCAGGTTGGTGTGGCGCTTCGGTAAGCGATATAATGGTCTCGATATCGGAGGTGGCAAGACAGACGAGACAAGACAAGGAGACAGACAACAACGACGAACAGCTAGCAATACCTACTACTAATAATAACGACCTTCCGCTTAGGCGTCAGTGCAGTGCATTCACCTGCTTTGCTATCTCTCTCTTTCTATCTCTTTGCTACGAGAACAGTGCAATAACGCAGCAGCACCAGCAGCAGCAGTCATGCTCACGAGATCACGGTGCAAGATCACGGTGTAACGAAAGAGAGAAGGGAGATAGGGGCCAGAAAGACGGTCTTCGTAACGGGGTTTCATCGTGGCGGCCACCCTTTGGTCACTGCTACCTCGACGCTCGAGGATAGGTCGACATGAGATGTGTCCGTGTGACACTTGTCAAGCAGATATCAGGATAGCGTCGCAATCTGGGCTTGTTTTCACCTACTCCGTCCTGCGTGCTTCGTACTTACGAGTACACACGTAACTCGTCAACGGCGCTACGATGTCATCCGTAATCCGGACGGATTACATCTCACAACGACTAAACGGAAAACGGAAGACAGGGATTTTAATAGTCTCCTTAGCCATCACCGACTCCGGATTAGACATTGTTCGCTAGGCCGCTTTCACTGTGACCTGCGTAATCCGTAGGTAGCTGGGCGAAGCCCATCCGCTCTGACGAGATGAAGAGTTTTCTTGTTTTAGACCGGGCTCACCAAGTCCGCTACCTACGCTCCTCATCAGAGAGACTATCGAGGGATGGATCGTGGATGGGATATGGAAAAAGGTTGCGTACACTAAATAACAGCGTCCCGTCGCTCTGTCTGTTGCCGATCAAGTGATTGGTGGGAGACCTGAGCGCGTTAACCGCATCCGCTCTGCAACGGCGGCTAGTGGACGGAATGCGCTACGGAGCGATACCTGCAGTCGCTAAAAACAACGTATCGTACGGATTGCTACGATACGAAATACAGATGTAAATTCCTTGATATTCCCGTACCTGGACTAGCCGAACTGGGTAGGCAGACTATAAACCCATCCCGCACTAAGTTAGCCCCCGAAAGACAATTACATAACGACCGGCCTTGCGCTGGTAATTTCCCTGCGGTACAGATTAAGCCGTAATCCGTAGCAGCGGGATTTCACATTCGGAATGTGTAAATTGGGAACCTGGAATAATGCAGGTTCATAACGTGCTACCGGTAGCTAGCCCGATCAGCAGCTGTCTAGCCTGCATTATGCAACGGAGCTAGTGTTGAGGTAGGAAAACAACTCGTGAACCTCCCAGACGAGTCCCAGTGTGGCTATTCCGAACCGATCCGTAAAGCGGCCAGGCAGGCAGGTACGAGGCATGTACGGAGGGCGGAATTCCTGTCTCCTATCGTAGGAAGGCACGGAATATCGCACGAAGTATTGCCGTCCTCTTGAAGTTTCTATTCCATAGTAGACGCTTACTAATATGATTCACGAGTGTGGGGATGATCACCGCGCTGGTGCGGATTACACGACAGATCGCCATCGCTCATCTGTCAACAAACCTCCTGTTATATTTAGCTCTTCCGTCCCAGATCTCCAACATCATGGTCCTGACCTCCAACTTTCAGGGACTGCAGACTACATATGACAGTCTTGACAGCGTCTCGGCTACCATAAGTGCCAGCACTCGTGTCATAACACACGCTCAAGATGCCTCCTATAATGCCCATAGTATTATACCCTAGGTATCATCTACTTGTCCCAACACTCGCCTCCATGCCTAGTATTCGTAGCTCACGTATATCGCAGATGGGTATGGAATACTTGTCTATGCTCGCCTCCTAGAAACGTGCGGAACATTCTGGGTATCACAGCTCCAAGTGACATCAATCGATGAGACAGCGCCCCCACACCGCTCTGGCTTGACCGCTTAAGGGGCCACTAGCATTCGTCCATTGTGATCAGTCATGATGCTCGCTTTGGCATGGAGATGTCGCACACATCATGACAAATCTCCACAAATCCTCGAGATGCCACATCGTAGCGCTCGCTACCGTACGGCGTCTCTGATGACCAGCCTGTCGGGTCGCCCTCGCACGACCCTTCCCCTTACCGAAGTCGGGGAGTGCCGCCATCCCTCGAGACATTTCGCTGTACCTCCGTGTTGCCTCGATTGGCTGTGTTGACCCAAGTGTCACGGTGTCTCTTGCCATGTGTGACTCGCAAAGCCCAAAAAGTCGGACGATGATGATCAGACGAGGAGGCGCTTGCATAACGCATGAAATCGGATAGTAGCTAGCTTGGCAAGATCCAAGTTTCTCTGGACGGCGTGATGCAATCAGTGGGTTGGCTCGCTGTCATTGTTCATCCCGCCATATCGCTCCTCGGGTACTGGGACAATCCATTGTGCGTGCGGATAAGAAGCATAAATTACCGAGCCAAGCAAATCCCGCGGCGTGCTGGACGTTCGAACGCCGATACGATGCAATTATTGCCGGACAAGTGACCGATTCTTCATCATCGTCATCCGTGTCTCAGGGCACAGTTCAACCGCCATGTTCCTACCGAGATCGCACGATCATACTTGTACACGTGCAGCTGAGAACCTGGTGCCGAAGTCGGTTATAAGAACTCCTGCATATCCATCCCTTTTCAAAGAGACAACGAGCACCGTATCGAGAAACCGACATGGGCAACGAAGTTTCTAAGAACGGGATTGTCCCACGACCGATGATGACCCCTTGCATCTCGACCTCGTATCCGCGGAGCAGTGCTAACTCACCTCCGCCGTCAATCAAGAGTGCAGGGCGAGTCAGTGACGTTTCACTCATATGAAGATCTGTCACACAATGTCTTCGTGGTATTATAACCCGCCTCAGTCCCAGGGTCTTTGTTGACAAAGTACAACACCGCCGATATACGATACTATCGTATGCGCGGTGTATGTGTGTCGAGGCTCTAAGTGGTGTTTGCGTGTACGAACACAGCCATGCCATACCATACCATACCCCAACTACTCAACTCTGCATTCCGAAGTGGTAACCAACTCCAGGACCCCTACCAGCTACCAGGTAAAGTGGCCACCCAGCAACGTCCCTGGTCTGCTCCGGTGCTACATTACAGAGTTACCTATGTGTACGGATGATATGTGATCCCTTACTTCTAGGGAGACACCGCATGCTGTAACGTCCACGTGTTCGCCTAATCTCACGCACACGTAAAAGAACGCAATCGCATTGAAACGGTTAATCCGGAGGTACAAGAGCTATACTCGACTCTACTTCCTCGCGGTTCCCTAGCGGAATCCCCTCACCTTTCCGCCCCTTTCAATCATGGTTTCTTTTTCCTGATACGGCACCCGCAGCATCCACATGCCTAAGGATGACAGGGTGTTGGTTATCTGCTCAGAGGTAGTTTCTTCATGTTCGCGGAGATCCAACCGTAGGTATGACCAAGGCTACTAACGGAAGCGCGTATCAGCCCGAACTCAACTCTTAACTCCGTCTCAACTGGTGGATTCGCAAGTCTTCGTCAACCAACTCAACTCACCAACCTTGAATCAGAGTTTTCCCAACGCAAGCATTAGGCATGGTCAGAAACACGCATGCTGGTAACGGACGGACGGAGAGTAAGTTACCCAATTCCACGGCGCACTTTTCTGCACCGTCATGATCGCGCCGTCGCGTGCACGAGGTTCCAAGAACCTTTCAGCAGGGTCGCTTCCGGTAGTCCATAGCCTTTCTGACCGCGTATGCGATCTGTCCCCCGCCCCAATAACAAACACATTCAAACCAAGGGGGGTTAAAGATCATACTGCTGCGATCGGTCTAGCAGAGTTCCATGCACAAGTCACATGCCCTCTAGATGACTCTTCCAGAAATTACTACTCAATTCTTCTCCGTCTTTCCCATCAATTTTGCCCCGTGTGTCCCATCAATGCTGCCTCTCACTCAGCCCTCCCGCCTCCACACATGTAACTATCGTGCGTGTATCTGAGAGCGGCACCTCTCCAAGATAACTCTATACTAGACAGGATCTTCGTGCTTCTGGACATGACTGATCCCGAACCTAACGATCGGGTCTCCCTATCCGATCTGGCCACATGCTCATCTAGATTCTCGGGTCCCCCGGAACGGACTCCTCAAAAAACGGACCCGAATAATACAGATGCTTTCCTCACGCATGCTCTTCTACGTAGATATGCAGGAGTCGGGAAAAGGGGCTGCTCTCCTATGTCGACATTAAGAGAGTTCTGTCGGTATAAGTTTACGTAGACGACAGCTTGACGACTATCAATAATGAACTGTGAGGACTCGTTACTGCGTCAATCTCAAATTCTGGAAAATTAAATTTTATCGCTTTACTAAAGACGAGACGTAAGTTAAGTTAGTATCTTTACTATGTAGGTATGTAGTAAGCAGACAGACAGACAGACAGACAGGACGGCAGAGAGAACCCCCTTTTTCCTCCTCCTCGTTGTCTTCGTCTCCCCGTCTTTCTCGAACCCCTCTTCCATCGGCTACAAAGGACACGAAGCAAAGACGAAGGCTCACACGTCCACCATAATCGCGCAAAGACAGTAACGCAAGCAAAGCATCGGGGCGCCCTATCTCAACCCCTCCAACAACGAGGCAAAGGAGAAGAAAAGCACCATGTAAATGATATGTATAAAAAAATCTGTTATGTTTTAAAAATTTGGTATGTAAATATATCTGCTTTTCTGTCGAATAGATATGCCGAAAGCCCAATGCAATCAACAGGAGGGAGACAGTCGAGCAAAAACCCCAACCCATCTATCACTGTTACAGGCAGAAAGTGAAAGAATGATAATAAAAAAAAATAAAATAAACAAATGGTATGGAGCTCTCTCTTTGCTGTTGTTGTTGTTTGTTTGTCAAAACCCGCCTTTCTCTTGTGATAAAACCACACTCAACACCCCCCCAACCACACCACCCCAAACCGCCAAAAACCCCAGAATGTGTGAAAAGATAAAATAAAAAAAAGATATCGTGTCCCATTTCGTCGTAGAGTGTGTGAGAAAAGAAACAATCAAACGCCGTAAATTTTTCCACCACCACCTGACTTGCTCTGCCCCCGCAACTTTGTCTAAATGTTGCGAAGGCTGTAACTTGCTGAAACGGTGACTTTTCTGGATAATATCTTGCGATTTTTCTTTTTTCGAAATTAAAAGCCTCTACCTGCTGGATAGGACGAACTGTGGGCATCTTTGTGTGTGATGATTGAATTAGTAGTAATAGGAGCAACAGTGTCATCGCGCGGATATCTATTAGTTGCTAGAAAACGCTTGTGTTCTCTCTATCATGGCAGTCTAATCATCCGCTAGCTTTGCAAAATGCTTCGACCATAGCCAGCCGACTAGGTTGTTGGGATCATCTTGGTTTTTGGCGAGCCAGAGTTCACCCTTTTCGGCGATGACATCAAATATCTACTGAGTATTAGTACTAGCCGTGACGTAGAAGCTGCATTGTTTAGGAGTCACATACCTCGCCAGCTTGATAAGTTAGATATGGATAGCCGGCTTCATGCTTGGTAGTTTCTATGTTGAATTCGAAGAGCGAGGCAGCCAACCAGAGTATATTGTACCCATGGCTGGGCTGACGCTCTCGAGAGGATGTTCGAGAAGACACCTGAGACGGCCAAGCATGTCGCTCTTGTGCATCTGACATAGGAAGTGCCGACTGGAAAAGACCAGAGAAGCGATGACTTTCTGGCGTCTGATAAGAAGCCTGTACAGAGCTAGAATGTCCCCTCGATTGAGAACGTGACTCCACGCTTTGTCTTGGTGGGGGCCCTGAGTCGTGACTCTGTCCTGTGCCCGGCCGTGTTGCCAACGACCGAGAGCTCTGAAGGAACTCCGAAGCCTTTGGAGAATCCGGTGGCCGTGACTGTCCGTTGGCCCCAATATAATAGTCTCGGTAGAACTGGTTGCTCGACGTTGAAGTCACGGAGGGTGAAGTCGTGAACTGGCCACTATGCCGCTTCATGAAATCAGGTGGTGGCAGGATTGGAGCTATGTCGCTGCTCAATGATAATCCGCGAGGACGAGGAGAGGGTTCTCCCTGTCTCATACGATATCTTGAAGACGCCTCGTCGATGCTAGTCGAGTGTGATGGTCGGCTCTTCGATGCCGGATTCACGATTCCAATCATGTTGATTTGTTCATCCTGGAATTTGTAGTCTCGGAGGAAAGTCGAAACAATGTCAGAAACTCCCGGTACGGGTGCATCTCCAAAAAATAGTTCGATATTCCGCTTCCATATAGAAAACCACTGCGCTTGGATATTGACGAAATTGCCAAGACAGATGTTGCCGACTTGCTCGGTGAGCGCAGAAAGCTTGGGCAATTCCTTCTTCAGCGCTTCATTCAACGCCTCGTACTGCTCGACAAGTTCCAACAACTGCTTATCGATCTTTTTACCGCTCTTTTGAAGCTGAATGTACTTCTCGTAGTCAATTCTGCGCTTGGTTCTCTTCTTCATGGCAAGGGAAGGATTGCTGTACGATTTGATCACGAGCTCAAAAGGCTCGATTACCTGCTTCCGAACTTGTGCAAGCTATAAGACTGTGTCAGTAATGCGGAGATGGCATCCAATTGAAAAAAGTAAGACTTACATGCTGCTCTAACGCAACTTTCTCGATATCTCTCATCGAGACGTTGAACTGGACCCATTTACTCTCGATTTCGGGGTGAGGCGAGACTTGGAGGCGCATGATAAGTTCCATCGAGGAAAGGTACTGTAGAAATTCGTGGACATAGTCCGATACCTGGCGTGTGTAGTATTCGACATCTCTAAGGACGACCTGCAGACGAAGGTAATCGTCACCGAATTTCTCATGTAGTTTGAGGTACTCGGCATCCTCATCCGCTCTATTCACAGTCTGCAGCCTGTCGACCCTTTTGCCAAATGCTCTCGCAAAGCCGGCTCTCACATCCGATTCCTTACGCCTTCGGCCAACGATCTGTCCGACCAATTCGAAGTTCTTCTTGGTCTTGTTGATTTCCTCGATCGAGTTTTCAAGGGCTATTTTCGCGGCTTCTAGAGACGGACGATCGGGGTGATCTGGCGGTGTTTCGTGGAGAAGCTGAATGATCAGGTTGGGATACTTCGTGATTCTTTGCATCGGCTTAATGAGCAGCGAATCCAGGTTCCAGGCTCTTGTTAACTCCCTCGCAACCTCATTACATTCATTAAGCCAGACCTGCACAGTGGGATCTTCCTGAATCTGGATCAGACGCTTGGCCGCATGGTCGCTATTCTTGAGGAAAGCCTCGTGAACCTGTTTCATGTCCTCCATGTGTCGAAGGAAAATCGGACCTAACGAAGTCTCCCGGTCTCTTTCATCGCTTAGTGGGTTGGAAGCGGCCGTAGATACACCTGAGATGGAAGGCGCTCCATCGCTAGAGCTGGATGCATCCTTTTGGGCAGGGCGATGCACTCTAGGAGTATAAACACTAGAAACGCCCTCTTTTAGGTCGATCAGAAACGAGGAATGGAATTGAATGATCTTGTCAGTGTTGCGGAAAATGAGCTTGATGGTCTTGTCGTCGAGTTTTGGACAGGCTTCGGCGGTTCCTTTGTAAATCTCTTCCACGATGTTCATGTCTCTAATGAAGAATGTTTCAGTATCTACAAGCTCTTTGATAACTTCAAGGCGAGTGAACAATCGTTTCTTCTCCTTAGCAGAAAGTTCGGGGACTGGCTCGGCGATACTGGATCCTACCAAAGTCGAAGACCGGAGGCCATCCGACTGTAGATCAATGGAACGTGGAGGTAAGTCCGACGGGGCGAAATAGTCGCTATCGCGTCCCATGGGGTCTGCTGAAATAAAGCTCTGTCCGTCTGTTTCGTTATATGTGAAGCTGCTAGGCCTCGTCTCACCGTAATATTCGCTCGGTGATGCAGCACGGAAAGACTCAGGGGGAGGGGGAGGAGGAGTGTGATTAGGAAGATTTGGAACTACTGGTGAACCCATGCTATTCCTGCGACTCAGAATCCCATCCGCAAATCCTTCTCCTGTATCAATCTCCGGGAGTCGATGTTTTGGTTGGTACATATCTGGTTCTCGATATGTCTCGCAAGGAGAAGCGGCTCGACTGTTGGAAGTAACCAAAGAGTTGCGACTGTAGCGGCATGATTCCGATCTCGATCCTGTCTCCGAATCGGCACGGTCCTCCCGCCATGTGAACCCTACTCTCTGAGAATCTCGATCCGCATGTCCATAGCCTGAGCCTGAATCTTGACTATTCACCGAGAAATCGGTCCACAAAGTCGCTTGACTACTCCGATTCATAGATTCAGACGTCCGAGGAACCGTCAGACTGGGCCTTGTTCCGAGTGTTCGCTTAGAATCTACAGAAAATCGTTGATCCTCTGCATCCTGTTGATCATTGCTGACTTCTTCGACGTCAACCTCATCGAGGGCTTCCAACTGAGTAGCATCGAAAGTTTGCGCGCGTTCTTGGTGGCCCTTAAGTAAGGGCCCAATACACAGCTTTGCGATTCCACTGAGACCAAAACTTGACTCGCGATAATTCAGGTCTGACTTGGCATTGGAGATACCAAGATATGTGGAGAACCTATTTTCCTGCTCGCTTCTGCTCTCAGAAACCGGTCGTTCTGAGCCAGGGCTCGAGGAGCCCAGGCTTTGAATCTCAACGGACGGGGGGACAAAGTCGGTATCATGCCCAAATCTTGTCACTTTCGTTTCGCGCGATTGAGGACGTGATGATGACCTGGATTCGTACTCCACTTCTGGATACATGTTAGGGCCCTCGTGACTTGTGCGAAAATCATCGTAGGTCGGTTCGGAGACTTCTGCTGGAGCAACGGCTGAGAGGATCGAGGTATCTAACGCTATTTGAATAGATTGGCCATCTTCATCGGCAGATTCATCAAAAGGATCTTGATACTCCGATTTCTCATGAATTGGTTGGTGAATATCGTAGCCTCTATTGAGGTTTCCACGAGCGTCGTTGTCCGGAGGGGACTCCGAAACGGGCGACTCCGTCTGCGGTTCATCGTCAAATTCGGTGATATTTGATATTGCCGACGGAGGGGGTTCATCGTGATCGACGGGACCTTCAATGCGTGGAAAGCTGCCAGGGATACCCAGTGTTGGTGAAGTCTTCACATCTTTCTCTGTGTCATTCGATACTGTGGTACTGTCGCTGTGCAAGATGTCTGTAATCATAGTTCGCAATGGAGGCAGGTTAGATGTAGATGCCCTCGCTCCCACAGGGCTCCCTGCCATTGAGTCGGGTTTCGTCATCTGAGGTGCTGGGTTATCCAAAGCGGAAATATCGGCAGCGGCAAGCAGTTGCGTAGACTCCGGTTTCGGCTCAACCGAGGCGTCTTTTTGGTCTTCCGGCGTCTGAGCAGTGCTTTGAGCTGTCCGGGAACTGGTTTCCTCCTTCCCCTTTTTACTGTGAGTGGCCCTTTTAGTAGCTGCTCGAGCTTCGGTCTCTTGAAGCGATTTAGTATAGGAGAGCTTGATACGCTCCCTTCGAGATTCGTAGTCAATTGGGCCCATAGGGATCTTTTTCCGTCGCGCAGCAGGGTCGTTTCCGCTGGCACCAGCTTTCTTACCCGGAGACTTGGCACTTTCGATTGCCTTCACTCTCGAACTAATGGTGGATGCTACCGAGACAGGCTGTCTCGGACGTGAGCTTCTAAGCGGAGGAGAAAGCTTGGGCGGTGTTGCTGAAATGTAGGCATTTAATCTCGTATTGCTATTAGATATGATTGTGCTAGGCCTACGTTGGCGTTTCGCCGTGGCTGGCGAGGTGACAGGCGAAGGTATGCTGGATCCCGGTTTCTGATTCGCATTCCATTTCTTTCCCTGGGCGAAAGAAGATCTCCGAACGGCAATGGGTGAACTAGATCGCGTTGAGGTAGGACTAGATGAGCTAGAAGGGGTAGCGTACTTCCGAACAGATACGGGGATCCTCGAAGCTGATGTTGTTAGTGCTGGGATTTCTATAGTGGGCTTGGGTCGTCGTGGCCGAGGAGTGGCAGACTGCTCTTGAACCGACTTTGCGCGCCTCGTGTTGTCGCTTCGTGATCGACCATGGTGTGAGGTGGAATATGACCTATTCACACCGACGTTACTTGCACCTCCAGGTTCCCCACTCAAATTGCGGTACCAATCGCTTGGCGAAGACGGTTCAGCATCGGTGTGTGAAAAGCTTCGTTGACGACGGGCGAGGGCTTCATGGATATTTGATTCAGAGGTTCTCCGGACGGGTAAGCCAGCAAGACCGTGGCCAGCTAGTCCTGTAGCCAGTTCGGCATGGCCTGCGTCACCAAAGAGAGACTCCCGAGGTTGAGGAAGCTGTGGGACAGGTGTCATCGAACGGAGCTGAGCTAAACTGGTCATGGATTTCGAGGCTTGTGAGTGGATACCAACGGGGCTTCGAGGTTTGGCTATGCGACTCGCAAATGATTGGGCGTTGCTAGACATATTATCCTCGGGCCCAGTTCGAATTTGCGGTGTCGACTGGGTTCCTGACGATGATGTACCTGATGTAGTAGTGGGATGATCACGCGTCATCAGCGAAGACGGCCCATTGGCTTCTGACCATTGGGCCCCCCGGACCGGCATATGTGGAGTTGTCCTGCGAACGGCGTTGGTGCTCACCTGTGGAGCATTCTGGTCGAACTTCTTCTTCAAGTCTTTGACACTGGGTTTGTGAACATTGCGAAGGTTCCCCGTGCTGGAGAGCGTAGGTCTCGACTTTGCAGTGCCGGAAGCCCCATCTTCCTGGACAGGAGCCGAGACGGAGCGGATAGAGGGCCTCGTACCAGATCGAGGCGAGGGAAGGGCCGGGTGCCTGGAAACGGAGTTGACTTCGCTTGGTCGCTGCAGAGAGTCTTGGCTGGGCCTCGGGACGGGCAAGGTCGAAGCCATGGGATCGTCGAAGTGATTGTCGTAGAAGCCGTCGGGCTCTATGTTCATTACCGCGTTTGCATGGGTGGCGTTCCGGTTGTTTGCAGTGCGGGACTCAAACAAGTAGTCATCGAAGGTCGTCGAGGTCGACGGTGATGTTACGGGAGAGGGCGAGTCCGGACCAGCGGGCGCCGTCAGAGAGAAGACACCAGGGGCAGTGCTAGCAGCGGTTGAAGGTGGGGGATGTCGGTGCTGGTGCTGGTGCTGGTGCTGAAGAGGGTAGTCGTAGGGTGTTTGCCCTGGCAAGGCGGGCTCGGGTTTGCGCTGGTGGTGGTGGGTGTGATCGCTGGGATCGCTGGGATCGAGCAGGTTCTCGAGCGGGTTCTCGTGGTTCTGGCTCGGCCCAAACGGGAAGTGGTCCTGGGGATGTTCCTGTTCCTGATCCTGATCCTGGGGATGGCGACTGTGGTATCGCAGTGGTCTGGGGTTGGACTGCTGGGTCTGCTGGGTCTGCTTGGACGGGATGGACATGGACATGGACGGGGCTGGCAGTGTTGCACCAAGGCCAAGATGGTCCTCCTCTTCGCGATTGCCGGCGTCCATTCTGGCGGCGGCCAGGATAGTCTCACGACGACCATTAATGGGTCTGGGGCCAGTCTTTGCAGCAGAAGCAGAGCAGAGCAATTTCGTTAGTCAGGGCAAAACGAGTGGACGGGCGGAGCCACGGATCGCGTTCAATGCAACACTACACACGTTGTCGAATAAGCATCGGGGATCACGGTGCTTCAAGCTTTTGATTGCAAGGTTGCCAATACCAATGCCAATGCCAATGCCAATGTCAATCGATGGATCAACAAATGGGGGACCAATCGAGATGAGGCAGGCAGCCACTACTGGCGGGTTGATGTATCATGTGGGGGGCCATGCGTGCCAGGTGTGCCACTCACTCTCACGCTCATGCTCAGTGGGCGTTGGCGGACTCAGTGAATTCTCAGTGAAATCTCAGCAGGCTCTCAGTGAACTCTCTCACGCTCCAGCGAAGAAATAATCAAAACAGTGCCCAGAAGGGAATGGTTCTTATTAAGAGGTACAAGCGAAGTATACGAGTAATCCGCAAACCGTAATGTAATGTAACGAGCGAGAACGGACGGGACCCATATCGATTATCAATTTACAGCAAGAACGAACCGCAAGAACTCTGAGAAGTTTCTAGTGTAATAATCCGCTACCTACATGTGGGTCCACGTAAACCCGCTAAGCCGTAGCTCTGCTACCCAGTTACCAGGTATAGGGACGAAGCCAGCACGGTTGACGATACATCTCGCTCTCACATGGCCGGGCCTTCCTGGGACACAGCTCTCCAGCTCCATGGACGCCACCTGGATGCCTACAGCTCTTCTGCTCACGCACACTAATGTACCCTGGGACCTGTGCAATTCAGTGGAGTGTTGTACCGACTCTCGGGGTTCCTCGAGGTAGCGCCAGGTACTAGTACCATGCACACACTACACTAGCGCGCCTCCCTAGCAGATGGGCAGGCGTCTGCTAGTGCACGCCTAACTATAAGAAGGGACGCTACCCGCCGAATACTTCATCTCTTAATTGAGGTTATCACGAAGAGCCCGAAGTCAACAGCTGCTACCTAACCCCTTAATACCGGACGAAGCACCTCTTTTCAAACATCGAGGCGTTCTTAGAGCTGTTTCGAGCTCGCGACCTTTCTCGTCCACCCGCGCCGGGCATTTGTCAGTTTCCGACCTGGCCTGGCAGCAGCATGCCTTGTAACAGGCCTACATGTCTAGGCACACCACATTGATTATGAAAGGGAGGCTGCATGTGAAGTCCTCGAATTATTACCGGTAGTGCAGCTAGCGTGAATTGGGCAGAATGGGGAATTCGGAGCGAAGAGAAGCACCGGTCTGGACGTGCCGTGGGTATTGAAGGTACCTACTTCTTTCCAAGGGGTCGGTAATCCGTAGTCGGTGTTTTTGTCTGAGCTCTGTTGATTCTTTGGCGCTGAGCGGCCGGGCGTTGGTATGCTGACTACGGAATAGCACTGTAGCAGTGGCCGCTCTGCGTCTGATACCTGGTTGTCGATCTCTGCTTTAGTGACAACTGGGCAACTCATAAGCAATACTTATTATTACTACCACCAGCGAATTCCGAAGCAGGAACCAAGTTCTCTCTCTTACGATACATACTTGTACTCGTACTCTGCAATACGGATACTACACGTAGGACGTATTCGTATCTCCATGGAGCCAGCTCTGACTTCGTATCGTATATGTCAACAATGTTCATAGGCTGGTTATGTCGTCCGTAACTTCGCTGTTTACTTCCATATGGTCTGTTATTCCGTACAATGCATACAATTCCATGCAGGGTCAGTTAGCTAGTCGTCAACGTAGTCAGGTAGGTATCAAACATGCTTCGACCTCTGCTTGAAGTTAACTGACTTACACGTTCTTTGTTGACTACCTTAGCTCTAGCTAATTACGATTTCGCTACGGATGAACGACGAAACACATCGTAGTCACTTACGTCGTAGTCGTGGCCAACAACAGCTTACAAGTGAGAAGAAGAAGCGAACGGAACGCATCCATGTACTTCTATTGGTCAATTTCATACGCGACCTTCAGGCCAGCCACAAACGTATGACAGGACGCACACATGCTTGGGCAAGAGATGGGCGGCAATCGAAGCCGCCGCGCTCCCACTGTTATGCATGATGAACTGTTGCGTGTTTTACCTGCTATGTAGGAGGTACGAGTAGCTTCCGAGTCAAGAGACAGCCTGGATGTTACAAGGCATGTAACCTACAGAGAGATCTATCTACTCGTAGTATCGTTGATTCTACTTACAAGTTGTATCCAAACTCGGGTGTAATAGTTCGTGCCGGTATCACCGGTGTCAGACTCAATAATAATAACTGAATAAGTAAAGTCGGTGGTTGGCAGGGTATCCGTAGAATATTCTAATAGTATCGAGACAATAGTATTCAACGGGGAAAGAATTCGAAGTGTCCCCAACTCATCTCGTAGGTATCTGATGTCTTACATTTCGTTACCTGTTTCTCGATTTCATGCCGATGGCGAGCATGAAACTTGTAATCTATCGTCGACCCTACTGCGTAGCTGCGCACTTGTATGTATGTACCTCTGCCAGTCTACGAGTAGATCTTGGTTCCGCACACGAGATGGATCGTTCAATGGCAGCTGTGGCTTGCCAGAACCCGCCAACCCGAGCAGCCTCTCGACCCATCATGAGGCCATCGACTGCATTACATTTCAAGGATAGGGTCCTTAATGAGAAGTTCCCCCCCTCACATGTCTCGTTATTCTCTGTTCTCTTGTGCGTGTCTACTTACACCGAGGTCAAATACTCACACTCGTCGTATGCAATCGGCGATACGAGATAGAGATATGTGCCTCCTAAGCATATATAAACGATGCAGCGACGAAGACATCGAGTTCATTGGATGCTGTTCTTTCGGGCTTCATGTCGTCTATGATGCTGTGTGTGAGTATGTGTATCTCTCGTTGCCTCTTTTCCAACTCCGTACGAAGTACATGCAGCGAGAAGCTGTGAGTGAGTGAGTCGGTGACTGTCATCAAGGGATCCCGTACCCAGCATCTGTCGGCGTTGCTTCGTCCTACCTTACGAGTACCGTAATACATAGTTGGGCTCTCTATTTGGTTCGCGTCGAACTGCCATTTCCACCAAAGTAGAGCAGAGATATCATCGTGAAGATTTCTCAAGTCACAAGAGATCGATGACGAGATGGATGAGCAGGTTGTGGCGAGTCTTCCGTGCTTCGTGCTGCCCGCCGGAAGCCAGTACATACTTCTGACCGCATCTTCTCTCCGGTCACTGCTCTGGTCTGCACTAGATCGTGATGGGCATCTCTGCATGTCTCTTTCGGCATGATCGTACGGTATCGACTTGGCATGAGATGGTCTGCAGGTCTGATCAACAGGCATCACGGTGCAAATTTTTCAGTCCAGGCTCATGTGCAAGTGATGACTTCGATTTGCACGATGGCACACTGGGCATAATTCAGCAGATGAACATCTCTCAACAACACAGTCACAGTCTCTGTGAGTCGATCCGTGAGTTGAACAGTTGAACGGAACACTTACAGTATGGAATCCAACCGCCCATATTAACAACAGCCTTGTCAAAAGTACAAACCGTTTATCGAATTAATTCGAACGTTCACCCGAAAATCGACGGGCCATGTAATTAATTACATCTCGTGCTCTCAATGTTGTAGGAACGCAGTAAATTATCACGAAAATATTTCTCTTCCCGCTCAAATAATAAGTCCATGCCACTATTTTCCAGGCCCGGCGAGCACGGCAGGGGCAACCAGCCCTGTAGGTGCCAGGTACCCTCGGGCTTCTCGCACCTCTGCCAATCAGTGCGGGGATATGTGGGGCTGCAATGCTTCCTACAGCACTAGTGCGTCTAGACGAATCCACAGGTACAAAGTTCGCCCGTGGATATTGCTTTACAAGACAATATTCAACTAAAGACGTCCGCGAGGGGTCTGATGTGGCTGGGCGGCTACCTGCGCTAAGATATTTTCAGGGTTCTGACCCCCACCCGGGTGTGCAGGCTGTGACATGGTGGCAGAACTGTGGCTGTTGACACGCGGGAGCCTGCTTGTTTATGGAACGTCGCCCGGTTACTCAGTGACACTGTACGGAATGCCTTCGAATTGCAGGACCTGTGAAACACTTGCATCCCAGACTTGGTCGTTCATCGGGATTGTTTGAGGACTCGCCCTTGAAGATTCCGATTTCGAAAGAGAATCAATCGGTTCTCAATCAGTTCACGACAAGAGTATCGTTCAATGCGTACGGAATATCATTGAACCTCCTTCAGAACTTGGATGTGGATGAGATGCGACTCATGCATCCAAATAGTATTCTGTCCTCGCAAGGGAGAACAACTCACCAGATCCCATCTTCAAGAATGATTTTTAGTATGACACGGTGATAATGTCTCGTTCAAGGAAACGGACGCGCAACTCTGCTCAAGAGGCCTCACCCAATGGTCCACCTCCCAAGAAGGCGAGGAATGGCCACGGCCAGGAGACTTCAATCAACACCAAAGATTCACATCCGGTTTTAAGCCAATACTACGCGCAGGTGCAGACTCTACGCGAATATATGATAGCACGACTACCGGCCGCATCTAGAATCCGGCGAAGGAAAGTGTCTACTGTCGGTATTGCCAGTAAAACCCCAGGGTCACCTTCAACCGACATAGAGAAGTCTCTCGGAGCTTTACTCGACACCACATTTGTAGCTCTCTCGAAACCAGCTGCTGTAAAAGAGGACCACCGAGTAGCGGAGTGGAAAAAATTCTCCCACAAAGGGGATGAATCTAACGTCACTCTTTCTGATGGTGTTGATGGCTTCGTTGAGTCGCAGGCTCTGGTAGGCGAGTCTCGTTCCACCTCCACTAATACTAGAATCCATATCTTGAACCCGACTCAGACATCATGGTCGGCTAACCCTTGCCTACCAGATCGTAGAATATGTCGTAAAAACAATCTTTGACCGAGAGAAATCGGCCAAGTGGCCCGACCACCTGCTATGCGATGGCTTCCGTCGAAATGGAGGACTGGGACTGCGAGCATTTCGCCCGAACCAGTGTGTGGCTGCACTGCAGCAGTCACCCTGGCCACACCTGTTGGCCCTCCTTGGTGAATCCGGAGATCATATCATGATCGACTTGCTCTTTGACTGCTCCATCTTCGTCTCACTCGATGCAGGCACGAATAACGTCTGTCAGATAAGCGGTAGGCTGCCTTGCTATTCATGTGATATTGACAACGCTTATGCCACAAGCAGGAAAACCGTTATCCAATGTCAAGTCATACAGTAACAGACTGACATCTGGAGATAACCCAACTGTCAAAAGCCCTTCCGAACTTGTGTTCGTTCGGAATCGCATGTTTTACGCTAGAGCTGCCCTCAACGCCAGGGGTCAAGTCCGCTTTGGTCTGAGGCATATCCGTACGTGATGCTACTCTTGGTCGACTACTCCTGACTGACAAGATGGCACACCTAGATATACTGAATCGGGCTCCATTACAGAAACTCGACGAAGAGAAAGACACGGAAATACGAACGCGACTAACTCGACAGAATGAGGTCCATACACTCAAGGTGATGATGTATATGTTTCCTCGACAGTTTGGCCTTCACAATGTCTTTACGAGCAGCGTCAACTTCAAAGAGACGTCACAGCGCTTGAAAGATTATACCCTTCGAGAAGAAGAGATCCTTGAAAGGTTTGGCCGGATTAAGGATGACAGCGTTCATGTGAAGATACCGAAACGGCTTCGAGGGCACGTACGGGACTTGGTTCGCAAGATGCAGGCTCTTCATGAGCGCTGCTCTTATTCCCAGCTTCTTCAACATCATTGCTCGGTATGAAAGTCTCATAAGTACTATATACTATTCATGCTAATGGGAATAGGTTCATCTTCAAGATCAAACACCTAGGAGGAAGTCGAACGACAAAGAAGAAGAGGATACGCAAGAGCTCCCAAGTGTAAAACACCCACAGCCAGGGTCCCAGGACTCTCCGATTACGGGGTTGGCAACATCGCCCGCTGAAGTGTCCTCTTTCTGCCAAGCGGTCATCAGGAAGGTCATTCCACAAGAGTTCTGGGGCCGTGACTCGGCCGCAGATCACAACGAACGGCAGTTTCTGAAGAAAGTCGATCGGTTTATCTTCCTTAGGCGGTTTGAGGGCATGTCGCTTCACGAAGTAACGCAGGGAATGAAGGTAAGTCCACCCTTTACCCAACCGCGGGCTGATCCTCTAACCTCTACTACTAGATCAATGAGATAGAATGGCTCGCTTCCTCGCGGCTGACTTCAAACAAGATGTCCTTGACTGATGTACAGAAGCGCCGCGAACTCCTCAACGAATTCCTCTATTTCCTGTTTGACTCTTTCGTGATTCCGCTCATTCGAAGCAACTTTTATGTCACCGAGTCAAACAGTGATAAGTATCGCATCTTCTTCTTCCGTCATGACATCTGGCGCTCCCTAATCGAGCCCGCCATGGCCTCTCTGAAAGGAAGATTGCTTGAAGAGATCAGTCTCGACGAAGCAAAGACGATACTCAATTCGCGGCGCCTTGGCTTCAGTCATATCAGGTTACTCCCCAAAGGTGCACAAATGAGGCCAATCGCCAATCTGCGCAAGAGGCTTCCTGTTCCTGGCAAGCCGAAAGAACTAGGACTTGGTATCAACAAGATCCTAGCGCCGGTACATACAGTTCTTCAACTAGAAAAGGTATGTTCGACCGTTGAGGTGGGCTTTACCTCCACTAATGTTTGCAGGCTATCGACCCTAGCAAACTGGGTTCAACGATATTCTCCATCAATGACATGTACAGGCGGATGAAGGTGTTCAAATCCAGGATGTCTGATGTCTCTGCGCCGTTTTACTTGGCGAAAGTGGATGTGCAGTCGGCGTTCGACACGATTCCCCAGGCGGCTATCGTCCGCTTGCTTGATTCTATCCCCAAGCAACGCCATTATCGAATTTCCAAATATCACGAAGTAGGCCCCGAATTCGCGATCCAGAAGAATGGTCAGCGTGGCAATGCGAAACTCGTTAAGAAGTGGCCGTCAATAGCCCTCAAGAACGACGACGCATCTACTTTCATCGAGCGTTTAGAGACCAAACAAGCCGTAACGAAACGGAACGCGGCGTTTGTTGATCTCTACAGCGTCGAACATAAAACAAGTGAGCTGCTGCAGTTGGTCACATCTCATATCAAACAGAACCTCATCAAGATCGGAAAGAAGTATTACCGACAGAAGCAAGGTATTCCTCAAGGATCGAGCCTGTCCGCCACACTATGCAACTACTTCTATGCTGATCTCGAGCTCCATGTCCTGACGTTCCTCCGCTCGGATGACTGCTTACTCTTGCGGCTCATCGATGATTTTCTACTGATCACGACTGATAAACGAAAAGCGACCCGGTTTGTCAAGGTCCTTCACCAGGGTGTCCCGGAATACGGCGTCACAGTGAACCCAGAGAAGTCACTGGTTAACTTCGACCTTACGATCAATGGACACCAGATCGCGAAGCTAGACGATGGCGGATTCCCGTATTGTGGTACGTTAATCGACACCATGACGCTCGATATTGCTCGACCTTCAAACCAGCACCTGGGTAGCGGTAAGTAGAACCTGCTGTCAACATGCTTGAATGGTACTAAGTGTTTTCAGCTGTATACGACTCCCTCACCGTCGAGTTCAACCATAACCCAGGTCAAACATTCCAACGCAAGGTCCTCAGTAGGTTCTCATTTTCATCATGGCACATGACTACAACTAATATGTTTCTATCTAGACGCGTTCAAAATCCAAAGTCATCTCATGTTCTTCGACACCGAGCTCAACTCTGCATCAACCATGCTTCAAAACATCCACAGAGCGTTCGTTGAAACCGCTACCAAGATGTGGGCATACGCGCGTTGCTTGCCAGCACAGAAACGTCCGTCTGAGACGTTTGTAATCAGTATGTCCCCTCGCCCCTTACTCTAGCTTAACTTCTAACTCCCGCGCAAAGGAACGATAGAGAGGCTCGTAGACGCAGCATACATGCTTCTTGTCAGCAAGAGGCGGAAACTCCGACATCCGGGATATGTATGTGATGTCAAGAAATGGGAGGTATCATGGTGAGTTCCCCGGTCCCTTCTCCTATATGAACTCCCATAACTGATGATACCAAGGTTGGCGTACAACGCGATCCATCAGGTCCTGGCGCGCAAGCAGTCCAACTATGGTGAAACACTTGCTTGGCTGAAGACAGAGAGAGTGAAGTTGAGTTTGTTGAAGGATATTCGGCAGGGACGTGTACGGGGTGTCGTGCCTGTGGACACGGCATTTCCGTAACTTAACTAAAAGATAATCAGTCAACACCATCCCAGGGCATGGAAACAAAAGAAACCGAGAAAAAAAAGTAAATCATCACCAACCCAAAAACACACGATCAAAAAAGTCGTCGCAAACCCAACAAAAAATGGAAAATCACCAAAAAGAAAGACAACTTTCCAGGTCTCCCTGGGAATCGAACCCAGATTAGCGGAATCAGAATCCGCTGTGATAACCATTACACTAGGAAACCCCATGATCCTACTCGGTGGATGTGTGCTCCTTGCCGAATCGGGGCTTATCTATCTTTGGCTGGAGCGAATTGTGACGCTATTTTGGGGTTGTGGGGACGACGATGGCTTCATTTGTTATCTGTCGCACTTTGAACAAAATCCAGCTTGAGTAGTTATTTGGTATGGAGAAAAAGAGCGAATTCACTGTTTCTAGGAAGTTAACCCTGACATTCGTAAGCTTGACGTGCAGACAATCATCTCAACAACTGAAGCAGTTTGACAAGCCACTTACAAGAAACCGCATGCGATGAGGATATGACAACTATGAAAAACATCGTGTATGAGTCCGCGTGTATAGTACTCTATGCATGGTATACTACAACAAGAAAGCCAACTGGAAAACAAAGCCTCATAACTCGGGTATACAGACAACTCAAATCAACATCCCGCCCTGTCAAGTTGTCATCACAAACCCTCACAACCCGATCCCAGGCGCATTATCCTTTACTATAACCTCCATAGTCGACACCTCAAATCACAAGACCCGTCTCCCACCATCTGCCCTCCGTACCCCAATGCCATCTTGGCAGCGAATCCCTATCATACCGCCAGACGCGTTGGTCCTCACCTAATCCAGCAGCGCGGGCAATCGAGAAAGGCACAGGCTCCCATAACCAAAGACCACAGCGTCCAAAATCGTCTATGAGTAGGTAACTAGTTGGCCAGAGCCAGAGACTCACGAAAATCAGGTTACCCAGACGTCGTACCCAGCGAGGCAGCTTGGAGATCGGATGACGGAAGAGATTCGCGAGCGCAGCCTGTAACAGCGTGCCGACTGCTGAGAGCGCAAAAAACATGGGCGGTTCCCAGTAATGGGTTGCTGGTAAGGAGCTGTAACTCCCTGCAGCATGGATAAATCCAGACTGCACAAAGGCGATAACAACGCCAACGATCGAAGTTATGATAGCCAACTTGGTCTTGCTGCGGGGAGATGCAAGGTAGCCGTGCTTGACCAACCATTTGGTCGGTGCTTGAAACCCGGCACGGAATGTTTGATGCCACCAAGCACCCCAGAAACCAGCTAATCCATGATCCATCACCTGTGTAATTGAACCCGACAGCGTCGGTAAGTGCCAGGGGTGGGCACGGAAGCCAAGAACCGGGGGAAGATAGAGGGTGATGGCTATCGCCCCTAAATTCCAGACATGATGTAGCGCGGCAAGGATACCTATTAAAGCGAAGGATGTTCGCACGATGGATAATGAGATGGGATCCAGAGGAGCGAGAAATTTGGGCAACGGGTAGTTGTGCTCTGGCCCGACGATAAAGTAGGGGTCCGTTGTCATGAGTGTGGCGCATAGGTCCACGACGATGTAGCCGGGCAAAACATTGTAGAAGAAGCGCGAGAAGACGAGTTTCCCTTTCTCAAGAGTCCGTTCATAGCCCTGCTTACTTCTATGAGTTCCGTATTCCAGCGGCAACTGATACGGACCAATACTGGGAGGTAAATCATACGGAGGGAGACATGAAGACGCCCAGTTCCAGCCTTCGCGAGTATTAGCATGCCATTTTTGTAGAGATACTGAGTCAATAAGTCACGACTTACCAGTCAAGCGAAACGAGGTGGTAATGTCAAAGGCCCAGCCGAGTCGAGTCCAGAATGAAGCGTCGGCGGGAAACTCCTGCCAGTAATACTCGTACTCATGTTCTCGAGCAAGTTTAAGCAGCTCAGATGCCGTTTTCTGGTCGAGGCCTAGATTGCCAAAACGATCCTTGATAGAGGCTATATCTCTTGCTATCAGTTCGTCCTCAACCTCTTTCTCCTTGACATCCAAGGTCGCTACTTTCGAAGAAGGTGCCCCTTCTTTTCCCGCACAAGACTTCGTATCCGCAGAGCCATCCAACTCTGATTCGGATGCAACGCCATCAACGCTTAGTAGTGCCGAATCCCGGCCGTTGAGCTTTTCAGTGGTAGCTTCAGAGTCTTCGGACGAAGGGGATTTCGAAGATGATGACTTTGAGCGCCGATCGGAGTCGAGACTGGGCTGACCTACCCGGTCGACTTGCCGGTTAACCCTTCTTCGCCTTTCAACTCTCTTCGCATCCCACTGAGGTTTCGTCCATACGAGAAGAGTGAAGTTCCAGATAGTCGTCCAAGCAGCCAGCAGCCCAACACCGTAACTCGAAGCGAAGTTCAGACTTGCTACATTGTTGACCATATGCCAGTGAAAAGCAAGGATACCCGCCAGAATCAACCATCGTGCAGAGTACAGCCACGGCCTATTCTTATGCGGGATGGCCAAGTAGAGAGTCGGAACGATGTGGTAGGTGAGGAGGTGCAAGGGAATGACAAACGGCATCGAGGTCCCATCCTCTAGATTGGCGCGGACTCTGGCGCGATACAGCTCCCGGTACGTGTTAGCCAGGTCCAGCAGCACGGGCTGCTGTTGGTCGGCCATCGTAAGAAATGGTCGTCGTTCCCTGCTTCTTCTCTTCTCCCTGGCGTCTTTCGGGCTCAAGCAGCGCACTCGGGGAATCTTGTGTTGACTTCCCACCGCCTGGAAGCCATATTATCAAAGAAAGAAAAAAAAAAGAAACAGGCCAGAAAGACACAGAGAGGGGCACAAGGCTTTTTGCTTGGCACTCTTTGAGCAACGTCGATCGAAATAGTCCAGTGCACTTATCCCGATAGCGTGTGCGTGCGTACCACCAGGGCGGCGTTCGTTGTGATAGGTAGAAGTGCAAATGAGGGCGCGGGGAGTGCGCAGAGAGAGCTGAATCACTAATTCACCAGGGGCAGTAGCGCTGGGCGCACTTATGTGAATAATCTGGGGCGCATGCCGTCTTCTTGCTGTTTGTCGTGAGCCCAGTGACGTCAGCAGTCCGAGACAGGCAGAACGCCCAACGAACCAGCCGCGACTGCCATTTCTGCCTCGTCCTGTCCACTTCCGGGATAGTATGATATCATATCTGGATCTTCATCGCGACTTGTGCTGTCGCAAAGTCGTATTAACGGTCAATAATGAGTGTGTATTTCGTACAGCTGGAATCTCAAATTGCTTTACGAGTAATCCGTAGGTAGGTACGAAATATGTTCACTGAATACGGAATCCAGAAATACGGATTACAAAACAGAAAAATACATGCCGACGCTAGGAATGCGACGAGGTCGACAAGCGTCGCAACGGCTGGGCTGCGAGTGGGTATGTCACGCCGCTATGTATCGTTGCTAGTCCGTAACGAGAGAATCAGACGTGTTCATGCATACGGCATTTGACAGGGAGGCCGAAGCAGCTCTCGTCTGGGTGTTCTGACTGCCTGCGTAGTAAGTACCGGCCTATCAGCTCATGCTCACCATCACAGCTGACTGTGAAGTGAGCGAGACGCCAGGGCAGCAATATCAATCTCACTTGTAAGTCATTGACAGCTCATCATTCAGTAACCACCCGCAAATACGCTTCCGTTGGGGTCACGGCAGTCCTAGCAATGTAACACAGTCGCTCGAGTTTTGTAGAAAATCTCAGGGAAGGCTCTTTATCAGCCATAGCTTTTTACATGAAACTTCGTGGGATGATGCAGGTAATAAGGTGATATACTGGCCACAATGCCGTCGCAAAATATAGTGGAATGAATCGCTCGTTGACGGGTGAGCAGAGTATCGTAAAGGAATCATTTGGTATTCAGAGTGCAATCGGAAGCAACCCCCTGGATTGAAGTCATTGCGTCAAGTGTCTCATATGCCATAATCGCAAGCGATGTTTTCACTGGTTCTCGACGGGCGCTGTTGAACAGCTTCGTCGATATCGAATGTTGGAGGTAGTTCCCCATGATCGAGAGTCATTCATAGTGATAACAATTGGTAGAATGTTGGTAGTATTCCAGACCTTATTTTATTCTTCGGTAGCGGTCATAAACAGCCATGTTTAGACACGGCTGTTCATGATATCTAGTACCAAGATGTCGTGAGCGCCGATTTTATTCAATTCGTCCATAATCACCGCGATCTTCTTCTTCTCAGCCATAACACTGACGGCAACCCAGCCCTCCTCATCAAGGGTTGTCACCGTCGGAGCTCGCTTGCCGGGCGCAATCTTGGTAGCAGCCTCAAGGCTCTCTCTCTTGATGTTATACTGGCACAATACGTATCTCTGAGCGACAATAACGCCACGGATGCGCTGTGCGATCAGCTCGACTAATTCGGGGTTGCTGGGATTCCGCGACTTGACCAAGATGGCGCTGGTCTCGACCACGGTGTCGATGGGTTTTAAGCCGGCAGCTTTCATGGTCTCGCCGGATTCTAACAGCGTTATTAGTGATTGGCAGTTTATATCTCATGTCCACCGATAGTACTTACCAACAAGGTCGACGATACCATCAGCGACACCAAGGGCGCAAGCCGCCTCGACACTACCGCTCAACTCAATAATGTTTGTCCGCAGTTTTCCGGCTTTCGCGACAGAACCGTTGCTCAGGCCACTGCCGTTGGAGTCATCCTCCATCTCTAGGTTTGCAAAGTACTT
Source organism: Xylaria sp. L1 SY-2022 (assembly GCA_023079495.1). Lineage (NCBI taxonomy): Eukaryota > Fungi > Ascomycota > Sordariomycetes > Xylariales > Xylariaceae > Xylaria > Xylaria sp. L1 SY-2022. The sequence continues at coordinate 1,481,436 of JALIDW010000004.1, forward strand.
TCGCGTCAGGTGGACGAAGCTTGTCGCGATGTTCTTCCCAACCAGGTCCTTGGGTGAGGTGTACGCACCCTTTGCTGGGACCTGGACCTGGAGCTTGCAACCACCAAAACCGAGATCCATGACGGTCTCGCAACCCGAGCCTCTACGGTCCTGCGCGACCTCTTCCTCTTCCGGGGTCATCTCGCCCGAGGCTCGTCTCGCGCGGTATAGGGCGTGCACACCAGCATCGTGTTCCTGGACCTGGTCCAGTCCGGTAATACCCAGGTCAACGCGACCCTCTCCGACGCATGTAGGGATATCGGCGGCGGGCAGGAAGATGAGCGCAATGGGTAGGTTCTTGACCAGGGCGATGTCGAGGCGGTTTTCTCTCCGGAACTGGATGTCGGCGCCCTCGAGAAGGTTGAGGGCAGCCTGGTTCAACCGACCCTCTATGCTCTACGAGTCAGCCATGAGTAATCGAGGGGCTTTGAGGACATGGCGGACTCACTCTTGGGGACAGCGAACAGAAGCCGGCCTTCTAAACTAACAATGGTAAAGATCAGTTAGCTTAATACCGACTTGCCAAGGCCAAGCGTGAGGGAGCCTGGACTCGGGAGAGAGGGTACGAACTGGTTGACTAGATCCATGATTGCTGGCTAGAAGATATTCTCGCTACAAAAAGAATTAGAAGAATCGTTACAATGGCACGTATATGATGAGGAGATGGAAGGAAAGGGTTGTACAATAGATTATTTGCTTTATAACTTCGTTTGTCTGCAAGTATGTATGTAGTAGTAAGAATGATGCTGCTGGGCTGTGTCGTGTCAAGTGTCAAAGTGCATTTTTACTCATACAGAAACCGCACGTTCCTAGATCGGACCGTTTTCTTGGTTGATCTTTAACCGTGGATGGTGGGGTAACTTTTTAGGTTAGGCGGGCGGGCGGCGCCCAGGATTCCGTGCATATGTATGTATGGGCACGGTAGCATCCTCCGGGCGTCCTCATGAGGGTCTCACTGGGAGATGTACCTTCTCCGTATCGCGTCTCAACTGTAATCCGTAATCCGTGCCTGGTTCCGTCTCACCCGTGCCGTAATCCGTGAATCCGTTCCTGCCACCGTAAATTCCTGAGTACGGATTACATGGATAAGCTTACACCTCGTTAACCCACTCCCATCCTAGGGCTCTGATCCATACATACGAAGGTCGCAAAGCGATAGCAAATATTGCAATCAGTGCGCAACCGATACACTTGTATCCAATCCGTATTCCATCCATTCAGCGTATAGGCAATCTTATCAGTGCCTGGGTTGTTCGTATCTAATCCGTAGATGGTAATCCACAGAGAGGCAAGGTTACGGTGTTTCGGCATCAACCGTAAGGGATGGACGCATTAGGTGCCTACACTAGATTGGTGCATACCTAAGGATAGACAGGTTGCCTAGCTACAGCGCTATGTAGCGTAGATACATAGCCCAATCGTTCCCTACCACGGACCACGGTTGCACTCCCAGATGACCTACACTAGGCCAACGCAAGCTACTACGGCACAGGGGCAGTCCTCGGTCTTGCCGATTACCCAGCTCCAAGCTCTTGGAGATGCTGCCCAGATTCAAGTTCTAGCTGATCGCAGGCACTCAGTCTTTAATTCACGCATCTACGCGAACACTTGCGACCGGAATTCGAGTCGTAATGCGGTTGCAATTGGAGTCTGCCGCTGGGACTGGAACAAGTCTCTAGAACCACCTCTACGACCGCGAGTCGCTGAACCCCTATTTAATACCGTTGAAGCTGTCGAAGTCGTGTCTTAGAATCGCAAAGCGCAATCCGTCGCCATGTCGCGATGGTTAGGACAGCCCGCCATCAAGGGCAGCTCGGAGGCTTCTCGCATGGCGCTGTTGACACTGGGTACGATCGGCATCACGTACGTGTTAACCTCGTCTCTCCCGGAGGGGTTCTCACCAGTATCTGACTGCCTTCTATAGATTTGTCTGGGGCGTTGAGCAGACATACTGCACGCCCTATCTCCTGTCCCTCGGCTTGACCAAGAGCAAGACCTCCCTCGTATGGATCGCCGGTCCACTGTCGGGACTCATCGTCCAGCCCATTGTCGGTACCCTCGCGGACAAGTCGACGTCGAGATGGGGACGGCGCCGACCCTTCATTCTGATCGGATCCATTATATCCGCCCTATTCCTGCTGCTTCTGGGATTCACAGAGGATATCGTTGGTTTTTTTGTGAAAGATAAGGTCGCAGCGCAGCACATGACCATTTATGCGGCTGTGATGGCCATATAGTACGCATTCACTCTTGTCCCCTGGCTTGGCGAATCTTTGTGGATTTCTAGTCGCATCTTCACTACAAGCGATAATTTCTAACTGTTGAGTCGTCATTAGTGCCGTCGATTTCTCTATAAATGCAGGTACGTGGACGGACTACAGGTAGCACTCACAGGAGCTCTTTAGCTAATGCGGTAACAGTGATGAGCGCGGGAAGAAGTCTCGTTGTAGATACTCTACCAATTGAGAAGCAACAGATGGGCTCTGCTTGGGGTAAATTCCACTCCGAAATATTGCTTGATTCTCTCCTGCTAATCTGACTGATAGGAAGTCGGATGTCAGCGATCGGCCATGGCATTGCTTTTGCGATGGGCGCGATTGATCTCCCATCACTCTTTGGGCCATCCCTTGGTGAGACTCAGTTCAAACAACTCACTGTTCTCGCCGCGCTAGGTCTTGTCGGAACTTGCGGTATCACATGCTGGGCTGTGACAGAAAGGGTATTACTTTCGACCCCGTCCAAATCGAATAAGGAGGCTGGTTTGCAGCAAGTAATTGGCCATGTTTGGTCGACAATGCTTCATCTCCCCCCACGTATTCGCGCGATATGCATGGCACAGTTCTGGGCCTGGATAGGATGGTTTCCGTTCCTGTTCTACAGTACCACCTGGATTGGTGAGACCTATTTCCGCTATGACGCTCCTCGCAATGCGGCCGAATCTGGAGATGCGCTAGGCGAGGTTGGACGAGTGGGAAGTCAGGCGTTTATCATTTACTCGCTCATCACGTTCTTTGGCTCCTGGTTCCTTCCTCTCATCATCAAGTCACCGGATGACCAGAGCTACACTCGCCGACCTCCTCGGAGCCTACAAGCCTTTGCGGATAAGTTCAAGGAGTATAAGCCGGATTTGTTGACGGCATGGATGTGGGCTCATGCGACTTTCGCAGCGGCTATGCTGTTCGCCCCTTTTGCCACAAGCTTCAAATTTGCGGCTACCCTCGTCTGTGTCTGTGGAATGTAAGTTCAAACTTGATCCTCTGATTTGTGGTAGCCATTGACTAATTCTTGCTTAGCCCCTGGAATATCGCGTCATGGGCACCACACGCCTTTCTCGGTATCGAAGTGAACAAGTTGAGCGGCGCAGACAATAATTATCGACGCCTATCCGCCTCGTTGGAAATGGCAGACATGAACGGTGGCCTGACCAGCTATTCCATCTCGGATCACGATCCAGATGACCCGCACGCCCTTGGCAAGTCTGGTTCCGGACAGCTGTCAGGCGTCTATCTGGGCATCCTCAATATCTACACCACAATCCCTCAATTCATAGGAACGATCATCTCGACAATCGTGTTCAGTATTCTTGAACCCGGAAAGAGCCCCGAACTCGCCCACGGCGCTCACCCGGAAGAGCAGCACAGCACGGATGGACCGAATGGAGTGGCTGTCTGTCTCTTTATCGGCGCATTGAGTGCTATTGTAGCCGTCTTCGCAACGAGGAGACTTAAGGCTATGTAAACTAATAGCGGGGCATTTACGGGATAGTCGAATTCCGTTGACTTTGAGATGTGTAAGAACAGGGGATTCTCTCAGTGTAGAAATGTACGGGTAATAGAAACGGGATGCATAGATTGGCGTTTAAGGAGTTGAGACGTCATGTCAGGTAGGTAGTATGAATGAAGAATCAGAGATGAAAATCGAATAAAATAATGTCTTTTGCGACTTTCAACTTTTAGGTACAGTAAAACCCCTCAATAAGCATAGGTTTTTTAAGCATAAAACCCGGATTAGGCATGACAATCCCTGAAACCGGCCTTAAATGTATGGTGATAAGCATAAACCCCGGAATTGGGATAAGCATACGGTTTTTAGCTGAGTAACCCATATATATGCTTAATCCGGGGTACTTTTTTGCAGTAAAAATCTGGCCAATTGGCTGTTCGTTGAAGTCTAACCTCCTATGTACTAGTGCAGATTGCCACCTTCCTCCACCCCACTCGGCCCATTCATTGGCCCATTCTAGTCTAACGCTCGAATCCCTGCAAGCAACGGCCAGTCGTCATTGGCCACCTTTTGCCTGCCTTAATGCAGACATTTGACCCTTGAATTGCAGTCGTTTTTGACCTCTACGAGTAGAATTGCAGTCGTTTGACCCTTTGAATTGCAGTCATTTGACCGCTTTGAATTGCAGATCATTTGGTCGACCCCATGAATTGCAGTCCTTTGACCCTTCAATTGCGTGGGCTTATACGGCACCAAAATGCCAAATTTATGACTGCTTCGTGATATCTCGATGACGGCATGGTGATCGTACTCGCTAGTGGCTAGCAACACGTCAACACCGGAAAATACTATTTCCGCCTCCCGATATCTGCAAAGATATGGATATAGATATATATTCTAGCCTGTTTCGGGAAAGCCCGTGCGTTCGTCATCGAAATATGCTCATAAACAAGGTTTAATAGCGACTAGCCGCATATGTAAGTGACCACCTCGTGTGTGCGTGAATCACCCGAGACCACTCCAACTCCCCGAGCTTCAGCAGCGAGCGCCACGACCAGCTTATTTGAGAAGCGACGACGTGATTATCATCTGCTCATTGCAAGCAAGTTGAGTATCACGTTGATATCCTCTTCACTCTCCTTTTCCTGCAAAATCAGCACGGAATACTGTCACGGCCTCGGCGGTCGTGAGGGGACGGGGACCTACCCGGTAGCTACCGGGTAGGCGGGTAAAGAGATGGAGCGGAGGAAACCAAAGGGGCGGGTCACCTACCCGGTGGCTACCGGGTAGGTCCGGCGAACCTTTCGGCACCTGGCGACGGGGCGCAGCGTGGCACGGACCCGCGCACCGGCGCTCGTGCCGCACTTAGGTAGATTTCGCCCGCCCGGCCTGTAAACTAGCGTTTCTTCTCCTTCTTTCTTTTTTTCCTCAGCTTAGTTAATTTCTACACACCATACCTTCATGTACCAGCACTGCCTGGGCTTGAGTTATCGTGATTCCTAACAAATACGACACGTTCCTGCACTCCCGAGATTCTCGCATCCACGTTGACTGCACGCCCCCTCATTCACCCCACCTGTAGAGTCCAAGATGCCTGTCCCTTCGTTTCTTCAAATCCCCCATGACACCCTGATGGGGAACATCAGGCCGACGCCCATGTCTCCTCCGAGAGGCACGGCCTGCCATCAATGTTACGCCAGAGCTGCCAATCATTTCAAGCCAGGCAATGGGCTGCCCTTCAAGGCTACCTGCCGGTTCGCCAACGCGAGGTCGATCGCCTGCGAAGGGTGTACGAGAGCACGAGCTACGTGTGAAGCCGTAAGTGCCATATGTGACGAGTAAGGTCGATTCCTGACCTCAACAGATTCCCGGTATGATGGAAATGGATGAGGCCCGTGTGGTCACCCCTGCTGTCCCTTTCGGGGGAGATGTTTCAGCAGCATGGAGTGGTTCTCACCGTGCCAATGCCGGAGATTGACAGCGGGGAAGAAAGCCTCGCTTCCCTAGCAGGCGATCGGATGACGTACCCAGCGGAGACGGCGAGTCCCACCAACCCCCCCCCCACCACCTCCTGCCGAGCTTCTTGAATATTCCTCCGACGACGCTTCCATGTCTAGCGAAGCACCCGTCGTAGACCCGACCACTGATATTATGACCATTGTCAATGGGGGACCTCGTCCCCATTGGCGATGGCGGCGCGGCCCTCGGTTCGTCTTTGCAGTTCCGCCAGGGAACTCGCGGCGGCTCAACTGCGGTTGGTAACTTCATTCTTGCAGGGTAGTTTCGCAGCACATGGACGTACACAACCTGAAGGGCAAGGCGGCGGAGAAGGCTGAAGCTTCTCTCGCCTACATGGCCGAGATTAGCAACCGTGATGTCCTGGCAAGACTGGCCGTGCCAGATATGCCCATGGGTGCCGTAAGTGGCTAGTAATTGAAGATCTGTCACGACTTGCTAACGTGAAATAGACTGTGCCGACGCGTGCAATGTTCCACAGAGAAGTTGCTCCGCGACTCCTTTACCGAGACGCCGGCTACCAGGCCTGGGCGACCGCTTGCCGGGCCTTTTTGGGGGAGATCCTCGAGGCTGTGCATCGACACTCTGAGTTCATGGTCTTCCAACAGGCCCTCGGGCACTATCCAGACGATATCCTCCACTTTTAAGACTCGTATTTGAGTCTCTGAGCCCCCAAGGTCTTTCCCGAACGTTATTTCCTACTTGGCTCTCTTTGATGTGCCATGTCCAGCAGTGATTGGGGGGTGGTGGTGGTGGTTGACACAAGGGGCAAAAGTCATTCCTTTTAAGAATCAGAATCCCAAAGGTACCTGGTTGATTTCAAGACCACAGATTGGATAGCTATAACTAGCAGAACAACAACATCTATCAATATAAACGGCATCAATTATCGCCAGCGATATCGTCGATGATTTTGTAGACAGACGTAGAGGAAGTAGTTGAGTACGTACGCTAAAAGCCCTCCCCTCCACGCCCGGGGGGGCACTAAACCTACTAGTAGTAGGTAGGTCGTATACATCTAGGTGCAGTCCCAAACTCCCCCTTCCTCTCTTCTGCAACACCAGCGGCATCAACGTCTCCATCCACAACTACCCAATTTCATCCAGAATACATCGAATACCGCGTCAGCCATCATAGATACGATGGCGGAAGTTCAGGAACCAATTCCGGTCTATCCGGCTTGCGTTTCCTGCTACCGTGTGGCAGCGAGGATGTTCAGGCCAGACCTCGGCGAACCCTTCGTCTCGGATCTCAACGGTACAACGGCTTGTAATCTCTGCGAGACGAACAGTAAAGACCATGTGCCAGTAAGATGCCTGTTGTAGCCTGATAACTACCTCTGATGCCAGATCAACAGGGTTCCATGTCTGATGGCCTTCGACGAGGTCAGAGTCCGTGACCTTCCGGAGGCCATGGTCTGCCTCTTCCAAGCCCAGGCTAATGAGGACGGCGGGATCGAATGCCGCCCACCGCTTCAATTTCGAAAGAACGTCGCTCGCATTCAACGGGACCTAGTCCGGGCATTTCTCCATGTCGTCCAACTCCACCGTAGGTTCTGGCAGCTTGACGATGAGAGTGATATCGAACGGTACAGGGCGCGGTATGACAGGGATTGTCCGACTTCGTTCGGCAACCTATTACGGGCGAAATGTAAGTTCAGCCGCCACTATTCGTTGTCTGCCACTGACGATGTCGAATATATAGTACCGGGCTTCGAGGTTCCCGACTTCGGGGGCGAGGGACAGTTCTCGCCCTGCTCGTGCGTGACAAATACTTTCAAGGCTGGTCTGCCATGATTCGCCTTTGCCTTGACGAGTTGGAGAAATTGTGTCATCAGTTCAAGCAGGGGACATCAGTACAACTCTATGTTGAGGCATCTTCGTGACGACGTGCTGGAATTCTGAGGGTTGAATTGCCTCACTGCCTAGCAGCCTTGGGCTCTCCTAAGTCCTCGCTCCCTGCTGGGTACGAGAGAGGAGAGCCCAAGGCTGCATAGAAGAGTCAAGTTTACTAAATCCGAGAGAATCGCTTCTGTATACAGATTCGTCTTGTGATGCTATCGTCGTTGGCAACTGGATGGTCAAATCGGTGTTGTTTCCCAAGTAATCCATACAGAATATAGTAATCCGTACGGATTAGGCCTGGTAACCTAATTTGCGTTAAACGGATATGCAACTATGGCAGCAAATATGACGCTATATATGCAGGTAAAGCACAAAAATATGCCGTCATGTCCAGCTTATATGAATTAAACCCCCGTTACATTCAATTTGCGCATGACTCATGTTAAATATGCACCTCCCGAAGGGACACAATGATCCGAACGGATTACTACTACGAGTATGTACGGAATGTGGTGTAAAGATTTTATTCCTGCCTCTGCCGTATCTAACCTGCGTTATATTGCCCTATCTTGGCTACTGTCTCCGCCGCTGCAAGCACCTCCTCAAACAACGTTGACGGTTGCCCAACAGACCTGGTGCAATCGTCAACTCCAACGAGACCGCCACTCACGGCACCAGGGGCCGGCTGAGGCACTAGGGCCAGCAGTTACAGTTGCGGGCGTATTGGTCTCGCCTTCCAGTCGAGGGATAGGATGCGTACGCTTCCATTCCCTGAAATGCGGATGACAGTACTGGAGCAGGGGCAGGGGGCGGGGCAGACTCAACAAAATCAGGCAGGGCAACAAGTGCCTGGCAGAATGACGTCGAGTCGGATAGGAGGTCCCAGGGGTTCTTGTTGCTTCTCTGAACATGCCTGAATTGCCCGAGTGACTCCTTAATCGCTGCCAATTCTGACTCTAGCCCTGCCATTCTCTTCGACATAGACTCCTCAAACTCTAGTTGACGTTCGAGGAGCTGTTGCTGAACTGTCGCCACCGCATTTGACACCCTGTAAGGAGGTTAGGTTGTTGGTCTGGCAGGCAAGGAGGCAACAATACGCACCGATGTTCAACTTGTTCGTCAAGCTCCGCGATTGATTGCCCTTGTTGAGCCACGTACTTGTTGGCGAAGCTAGAAAGCGAGTGGCCTAGAGACCTAACCTGGCACTCCATTCCTTGGACATGGCCTTCTAGTGACCTGACGTGGCCCTCAAGTCTGTTGTTGGCCACAGTACGTGCGGCACGAGTCGGTTGCCTATTATATGCCCTATTGTCGGACTGGTACCGAACAACGTTGTTATCGTTGTCCCGGTGAGAGGTCGGGGGCGGGGGCCGAGGCCGAGGCGTTGTTGGCGGGCTGGTTGGACATTTTGACTGTTTGACTGGTTGCGTTAGTATCAGCTATATGAAGCAGGGAGATACATACGTGAGTTTAATGCAGAGGGAGACTGAATCTGAGGCAGCAAGATACGCGTGTGCAAGGCAGAGGGAGACTGAATCCGGTATGTGAGGAGAGATGGATGGAGAGAGGGAGGAGGGAGGGCAGACGAGAGCGGACGGGCACGTCATCGTATTTGACCTCATAACAACAAGCCCATCAGGGCACGCGATGCCTCTCAGCCCCTTCATTTTGCTGCCAACTCAGCACTCCAATCGCAACAATCGTACTGATCGGTGACCTCTCCGTTGTTGCGCGTGTGCGCATAGTACGCCGAATAGAAGACCTGGAGACTCTGTCCATGTGGCATAAGACCCTAATATCTGAGTGTGTTATACATAACAGACGTTCAAAAGTTCCTATATAACCCTATATAGGACCCGTTGACTGAGTTCCATGGGCCCAATTCCAGCACAGTATTACACAGTATAGTCGCGCGACAAATATACCGCGTTTGTCCAGCAAAAAACGCGTCCCCCAGTGTCTTGGGAACTGCATAAGCACTGTGCTACCGATTGACTGAATTGGCTGGGTCTGCTTACTACTTCGTACGTTACGTCGTACCTAGGTATCATCACTTCTATCGCTGGCTTCATTATCTCCCCGTTTCTGGTATAGTGCTAGACCTGAACAAATTCGATTCCTCAATGGGTCTAGTAGTAGCAAGCTGGTCTAGGCATCTGCCCTAGACCTTAGTGTGTGGTGCAGGCACAAAGCTGGCAGATACGGCAGCATAGTACTAGTAGTAGAATTTGGCAGAAAACCTCTTCTGAACTGCCCTCTCTGCTGACCCCCGCCACTATGTACGAGTACTAAACGTCTCCCTGCGACCACCGTCTGGGTCTCTGCTTGTGCAAAGGGGGCTATTGAGGCCCGCTTACTGTTAAACCGGCACAACCATGCCTCAGATGCAACGAATACCCATCACTGAGCGAGAACGGCAGCAGATCCGTCGATATGCCCAGGCTAACAAGCATCTCAAACAAGCAGATATCGTTGCCTGGGCAACGAACACACTTGGCAGAGGGGTCAACCAATCTGTCGTTAGCCGGTCTCTCCACTCCAGATATGAATACCTTGATTCGAAGACCTTGATGCCTCGGGAGGCAGGGGTCAAAACGAGGCCAGTCGCCAGACCATCCTGTGCTGGAGAAAGCTTTGTGGGAGTGGTTTAGCCAAATGGAGGCTCAAGGCGTCACCGTTTCTGGTGATATGATTCAAGAGGCAGCACATACATTGTGGCAAACGATGCCTGATTTTATCCCCCTCCGTGACCGGGGAGCCTGCCTGGTCTCACGGCTGGCTGACTAGGTTCAAGAAACGGCATGCGATTCGAAAATACAAGCAGGCTGGTGAAGCTGCTGATGCCGATACAACTAATTCCACTTCCGAGATTCAACGGATCCGGGACATCGTCAAGGGCTACGCTGCGAAGGATATCTTCAATGCTGACGAAACGGGGCTTTTTTGGCTGATGACTCCAGACTATACCCTTGCAACGAGGCCGAGGGCTGGGGGCAAGAAGAGAAAAGATAGGCTAACCGTACTCCCTACTTGCAACGCGGATGGCACAGAGAAGTTGGATTTATGGGTTATCGGCTATTCCGCCAATCCCCGTGCCTTTGGGTCCAGACTCCGCAATATCCAGGGCCTCCCCTTTGTATGGCGGAATAACGGCAGGGCTTGGATGACCTCCCGGATTTTTATCGAATATTTGCAGTGGTTTGACGCCCAGATGAACGGCAGGAAGGTCCTTCTCCTAGTGGACAACTTCTCCTCTCACGGCTGTGGGCTGCGCCAGATGGCAGAGGCTTCGGAGGGGGGCAGCAGGGAGGCAACCCGATTCTAGTGAACACCAGAGTTGAATTCCTGCCCGCCAACACAACTTCTATATATCAGCCTCTCGACCAGGGCATTATCGAGAATCTCAAGGTGCACTACCGCCGGCAGTGGCTTCAACAGGTCGTGTCCCTCACAATGGCGAACAAAGACCCGTACAAGGGGACTACTGTCCTTGATGCTATTCACTGGATAATCGAAGCCTGGGGCAGGGTTACCGGGGAGACAATATCCAACTGTTGGAGGCACTCGCAGCTGTTCGGAGTGATATACGGCCCACAGAAGATGCCAACAGGGTTGGAACGAAGAGATGCATCTGATGCAGTTAGCAGAAAAAGCTAAACAGCAGGGTCTAATACGCCAAAGAATGACTATCGCTAATCTTATCGATGCCCCTGAAGAGGATATCGTAGACTCTTCGGAAGACCTTCTAGCCCACATTGCGGAGACCTATACGGAGGTTGAAACCACGGATCCTGCCGTTGAAGATATCGAACAGCAGGTCGTTCAGCCATGCGCGCCAGAAGTGTTGTTGGACGCACTCAACCTAGTGTTGCAGAACGTGCCATTAGGTGATACCCAAAATCTTGCCGCAGTGGCTTTTTTGCGTAGATATCGATTTGAAGTAGCCCAGTTGGCCGTTGCAGCGGATTCAAAGAAGAGGCAGCAGACGTTGAATTCGTTCTTTAGTAGAGTGAGATAGAGACCTGCAAAAGGAGTAGCATATGGACTGTAGTTATCAAACGGCGAATTCATGTCATGTGTCCAAGGTGTATTGAATAACGCCAGAGCGTAGTAATTGGTGCACTGGAGTGTTATAGCGTGCTATAGCATGTAAATGTTAGGAATCACGATAACTCAAGCCCAGGCAGTGCTGGTAAATGAAGGTATGGTGTGTAGAAATTAACTAAGCTGAGGAAAAAAAGAAAGAAGGAGAAGAAACGCTAGTTTACAGGCCGGGCGGGTCGAAATCTACCTAAGTGCGGCACGAGCGCCGGTGCGCTGGGTCCGTGCCACGCTGCGCCCGTCGCCAGGTGCCGAAAGGGCTCGCCGGACCTACCCGGTAGCTACCGGGTAGGTGACCCGCCCCTTTGGTTTCCTCCGCTCCATCTCTTTACCTGCCTACCCGGTAGCTACCGGGTAGGTCCCCAGTCCCTCACGACCGCCGAGGCCGTGACAATCCCCCCGCTCCACAAAGACTCGTCCCGAGTCTTTCGAATGGGTCCCTTACCCTGAACCGACGCCTCATTCTCTGGTGAACCGATTGTCGCGCCGGCCGGTCGTCGTCGTCGTGTTCAGGGTCGACTCGTCCAGGGCCGCCGCCTTTTTCCATTCCTCCAACCGCTTAGGTGGCCCTGCCTCGTCGGGGTTTTCTTTGTGATAGTCGGATAATTTTGTCGGCGCGTTCTTGAAGTTAGACGCCGGGTACCAGGTGTCGTCCGGGTCCCAGCCTTTCCATTGCACCATGTAGAATAATTTTCCGTTCTTGATTCTCGACGATATCACCTTTTCCACCTCGAATTCCTCGACGTCTTCGCTGAGATCGACGGGTTCTCCGGCCGGTCGTTCGTAGTCCCTGGCCGGGTAGCGGCTTGTTGGCGTATTTTCGTAGTCGGTCGGCGTGGAACCAGCGGGAACCCTTCCATGTCTCGGGTAATTCTAGCAGGAAAGTGTTTCGGTTTTCCGGTTTGTACCCCCAGAATCCGGTAGGGTTTTCGCGTCATCGGGTAGTCCAGCTTGTCGCTGGGCCGGTCCGTCTGTTCGCCCTTTTTTCCGGAGGATGTAAACGAAGTCCCCCTATCCCAAAGTCTGGTTCCCGACGGGATTTATTTGCCTGCGCCGTCATCTTTTCCTGGGCGCGTGTCATTTCTTGCCGGGCCGTTTCCACGTATTCGCGTATTCGTTGACCGAATTCTTGCGCCTTTTCCCTGGTTAATTGTTCGGTTACCGGCAACCGGGTAAGGTTCTTGGTTCTGGCCTCCCAATCGAAACTCATCCTCATTTTTTCGACCCGTCAAAACCTCGTGTGGGCTGAGTCCGCCAAGGGAGGCGTGTGGTAAGGGACGCCTGTGCGGCGTCCAGGGCCGGTAAGGCCTTCGACCAGTCGTTCTGAAAATGATTTACGTAGGGGCGTAACCGCTGGTCTACGTACTGGTTCATGATTTCCACCTGCCCGACGGTTTCATGGTGTCCGGCCGACGCAAAACTCAGTTTTGTGCCGGTAAGCTTTGAAACTTCGTCGGTAAAGGCGGAAACGAATTGTCCACCCTGGTCACTCGTGATTGTTTCCGGCCAACCATGAATTCTGAATGGCCCTTCGTAGTATAATCTTGCCGCCAGTTCAGCCGTGACGGTGTCTCGGCAGGGACTGGTCCAGGTTAATTTTGAAAGCCGGTCGATCACCACGAAAATCATATTGTACCCTGCAGAGTCCTCGGGGAATTTCTTGAAATCCACCACCACATGTTGCCATGGGTGGTCCGGAACTGCTAACGGCTGCAGCTTTCCCTGGGGTCTTGTCTCGTGGCACTTTGCTGGCTCGACATGGGGCAATTTGCGACGTATCGGTCGACGTCGCCGTGTAATCCCTTCCACCAATATCGTGCGGCGACCAGCTGCCTTGTCTTGTTCTTCCCGGGGTGTGCTGTTGCGATTCGGCAATGGGCCTCCTCAATCAACTTGGTTCGGAGCTGATTTTCATCGGGGACGATCAGTCGACCTTGGTAGACGACCAGGTCTCCCTAATCGAGAAAAATTTCCGTCCTCCAGCTCGCCGGCTTTTTTCGCGGTATTCCGCCAGCGCTGCGGACTCCCGGTTGGCTTGCAGTAGTGCGTCCGTCAATGCCACTCCCGATACGTCAGGCGGTTCCATGTTTCCCAGTTCGCAGACGAGAATTGGGTCGGCGGCGCTCGCCGCTTGGCTCCTGGTCACCTGCACCTACCCGGTAGCTACCGGGTAGGTTCGCAGAAATTTCCGATAACACCGGTTTGAACAGCACCATGGTACGCTGCTCATCTCTCTTTTGTTTCTGCGTCTTCAGGTCCTCTTCCGGCCTCGATAAAATATCGGCCACTGTGTTTTTCGAACCAGGACGGTACGTGATGACGAAATTGTACTGGGATATTAATTCTGCCCAGCCCGCCTGCCTCAAATTCAAGACACGTTTCACCGTGAAATATTCCAGGGCTGAGTGGTCGGTTAAAATTGTAAACGGCTTCTGGCGTTGCAAACCGATCAATTCCGTCCGCCAGCAGAGTAAACCCTTGATGACAGCCAGCATTTCCTTGTCGTGAATCCCGTAATTTAATTCGGCACCGTGTAGTGTCTCGGAATAAAATCCCACAGGGTGCCAAGGTTCGTCCGGACTCGTTCGTTGCGAGAGCACGCCGGCCGCCACGCCGTCTGACGCGTCGGTTTCCATCAGGGGTTTCCTTGTCGAACGAAAAATGGTGTAGCACTGGCGCCGTCGTGAGCGCAGTTTTCAGGGCCTCAAATGCCTTCTGGCATGCGTCCGTCCACGTCAGATCGGCGCCGGTGCCTGTCAGTTTGTTCAGGGGTTTCGCAATTTTTCCGTAGTCCTGGATGAACTTCCGGTAAAAATTACAGAACCCCCAAAAAGGATCGGACGCGTCGTAGCAGTGCCTTTCCGTTTTCCGCAGGGGTCTCCCAGGCTCCCACGATTTCTACCTTGTCCGGGTCGACGCTCACGCCGTCGGTGGAAATTATGAACCCCAGGAACTTCGTCTTCCGCACTGAAAATTCGCACTTCTTCAGGTCCGCTTGCAGGCCCGCTTTCCGAAGCTGCCCGAGGACTTTCTTCACGTGTTCGGCGTGTTCTAACTCATTTTCAGAATAGATGAGTATGTCGTCAATGTACGCCGTACAGAAATCGTCCAGAAAATCCCGCAGTGTGTCGTTGATAAATCTCTGAAACGTGGCCGGTCCATTCGTAAGGGCCGAACGGCAAAACCCTGTATTGGTACGCGCCATACCTTGTCCGAAAGGCAGTCAGTTCTTTGGCGTCGTCCGCCATCCGGATCCGGTGAAACGCTTGACGGATATCGATTTTGGTGAAGACTTTGGCGCGTCCGATCCTTGCCAATGTCTCGTCGATTAATGGCAGGGGGGTATCTGTCTTTTCTTGTCAGGGAATTTAATTTCCGGTAGTCGACGCACATACGCAGGGAGCCGTCTCCTTTGCGTGCCAGGAGCACAGGAGCAGCCCAGGGTGCATTCGTCGGCTCGATAAATCCCTTGGCGAGATTTTCGTGGATGTAGGTACGACATGCTTCAGCTTCTTCGAGCGACATTTTGTACAGTGCACTATATCCCAAAGACTCGGGTTTCCCATCGATTTCCACGTTGTGGTCGACGCCAGGACGGTGCGGGGGCAGTTCGTCGGACGCCGCTTTGCTGAAAACGTCGAGGTAATCGTGATAGCATGAGGGAATCTTTTCCAGGCACGCGGCTAAGAGCTCGGCTTCGTCCCTGCGCCGTCGTCGTCATTTTCAGTTCGGAAATCCTCGCGTCCAGCTCCTGCAATGTCACGGCACCATGAAAATCGGTGTCCCCTCGTTCGACGATTTTCTGGAACGTGGAGACGTCCCAAAGACGCCACGCGTACTGGCCTTTTCTTGTACCAGCCAATGGAATCTCGCGTCAGCGTGTACGGCCCCCTGCGCGTCGCGCGGCCCCTCCTGTCGTGTTTCGCGTCTCCCTACGCGGCGCGTCGGTGCCTGTCGAGGGCCGTCCAACCTCCCGTCCGTCCAACTGACGCTGCATTTTGCGTAAGTCTTCGCGGGTAGGGTCCGTTGGCCGAGGTACGGCCGACCTACCCGGTAGCTCCCGGGTAGGTCCATTGGAGTCTGGCTTTTCCTTGTCTTTTCTTCTGAGAATTCGCGGTCGGTACGCAGCCCTGTGGCTTCTCCGGCCGTTCTATCTGCTCGTCGACGTCGATTTCTCTTCGTTGAACCCTTTCTTGCCGGAGGATTTCGTCTTCCTGGCTTATCATCATTTCCCGCCGCTCTGCATCTTGTTGGAAATCGGAACGCTGCAGCAGGTTCCCAGCCTCGTCCATGGGTATCTCGCGTTGCCGGGATTCTGGACACCAGGCAGGCGGGAAAATTAGCCGGTGTCGTTTACAGTCGACCCACAGGTCGTGGTGAGCGAGGAATTTCTTGCCCACTATGATGTCGTTCTGCATGTCGACTAAAATAAAGGGTGCGTTCGATATTGTTCTCCCATGTACGCGGAAGTGCGCGAACAAAGCCTGCTCAATCGTTTGTCGGCTCTGGCCGTCGTAACCCGCGACGGGAATTGGGTTGAATCCCTTCCGTCAAGGGCGTGTCGAGGTATTTCTCGACGCGTTTCGCGAATTTCTTGTCAATAATTAAGTACGCGTCTGCTCCAGTGTCAATCAAGGCTCGGGTGTTCATCGTAAATCCATTATTAGCTAGAGTACAGTTAAGTAACAACGGACTACCGCCCAACAAACCCAACAAAAAGTCGAAGGGTAAGTTGGTACATTTCTGAATCCCCAAAGGTCTTGTGACCGGCTCCGGCCCAGGAAAGGAGTCTACTGCTCCCTGGGCCTCGTCTTTTCCCCGTCTCCGGGTCGGCCTCGCAGAAACCCATTAATTCTCGCCGCCCTGGCTTGTTCGTAATCCCCTCTGGCCGGGCACTCGGCCGAACGGTGGCCGTGCTGTCGGCAGGTAAAACAGAGGCCTCGGGAAAGCATGAGCTTGGCCTGTCCGAGATTTGGCTTCTGGTAAAACGGGCGGCCGTCGGCAGCACGTCCCATGGCTGGGGTATCGTCGCCTGGTTGCTGGTTACCCGCCGGGTAGGTGCGTCGAGCGGTGGAATAACCAGGTCGGGCAGCCGGATAGGCGCGACGGTTATCTGTATTTCCGCCGGGAATCTGGTTCGCTTGTCGAATGGGGACGACCGAGGTCTGCTGTCTGAGTTTTCCGGCTTGGGCGTGCACGAAATTCTTGTGCTGCTGGAAGTCCAGTTCCTGGATCATACTGCAAAATTCGGTAAACCGGACGGCGTCGTTCTTTGCCTCTCGGACGAACGATTCGTTCAGGCGACGCGGCAGTTTATCGAGCAGATCTCGTTTGTAATCGGCTTGGCTTACGCGAGCTTGGCTTGCCCAGCGTACGAATTCTAGGCGGAATTCCGCGAATTTATCTGAGTTCTTCATCTGTAGATCGCGGTACGTGACCCTGGCGACCTCGTACTCGTTAGGGTCGTGGTATTGGCTGTGCAAGTGTTCAAGCACCTCGTCGGCCGTTGAAAGTAGTGGTGGACCGTTCTCACTGTCGACAAATGGGAGGAGTCCCTCACTGACCTGGCCACCAGTTCGGCCGACAATGTACGAAATTTTGTCTTGTTCTGTGTCGAAATGGTCGGCGTTCTTCGTCAGTTTCGCCTTCAGCAGAAGGAACCACTGCTTGAATTTCACTTCGGGTTTTCCGTCTGCCGGTTTTTCCTTCGTGAAAACGGGAGGATTGTCGGCTTTCGAAGACCGCTTCGTTCCTCCCTCGGTTCTGTCGGTGGCGCTGCTGCGTGGGGTGTCCTCACGGGTTACGGAAGCCCGTTCGAGGTCCCGATTCTTTCTGACCAGAAACGCCATGTCTTCTCGCAGGGTATGAATTGTGTCGTCCATTTCCTGGAGGAGATCGTCGGTTTCCGTGGTCGGGATCGCGTTGGTTTCCGCCGGTTCTGCCTGTTTCAGTTCGTCAATTTGCTTTGCCCGAAACAGCGACGGCTTTTCTGGCTTCCAGGGCTTCGGCAGCCTCGCGGCAGGCTATCTCGTTCAGATCCAGGGCAGTACGGGTAGCTGCAGTGGAAACGAGAAAGCGGGCGCGAACCTCCTCGAACATGAGCTGGGGAAATTCGTTCACCATCTCGACGAACTTCTCGGCGTCGACAGGGTGGGTGCCCTCGAGGTGCATACCCTTCCGGCCCTGTTTCGTGAGGGCGGCGACAGGTAGGGTCGGTTTCTGTTTTGCGTCGCGGTTCGCAAGGTGTAGGCCGTCCAGGCGCTTCGAAATGTCGAGGAGAATCGAGTCCTCGGTCATAGAGTGGGCGAGCGGGAGCGGGACGCCGGCAGGACACATAATTTCTCGAAGTGCCTCGGGATTCTGGCTGGGTTTTCCGGCCGACTTCGCGTCGTTCTTTGCCATCTGCTGGCGTAGGGGGGTAAAGGCTCCGTCCTTGTCCGTTCCGTCGCGTAGTAGGGCAAGGAGGGCGTCGGTTTCAATCAGCTGAAGCGTCTTGGCTTCAGGAGTCGTAGAGGCGGCTCGCGTAGTGGGCGCCATCTCGTCGGAAATCTAGCTGTCGTGAAGCTGTTCTGCGACGAATCAATCAATCAATCTATCTGTCGTTCTTTTTAGAGAAGTAGGGCTTCTCTGGATCGGGAATGAGCTTAGTTAATGTTAGGAATCACGATAACTCAAGCCCAGGCAGTGCTGGTAAATGAAGGTATGGTGTGTAGAAATTAACTAAGCTGAGGAAAAAAAAGAAAGAAGGAGAAGAAACGCTAGTTTACAGGCCGGGCGGGTCGAAATCTACCTAAGTGCGGCACGAGCGCCGGTGCGCTGGGTCCGTGCCACGCTGCGCCCCGTCGCGAGGTGCCGAAAGGTTCGCCGGACCTACCCGGTAGCTACCGGGTAGGTGACCCGCCCCTTTGGTTTCCTCCGCTCCATCTCTTTACCTGCCTACCCGGTAGCTACCGGGTAGGTCCCCAGTCCCTCACGACCGCCGAGGCCGTGACAGTAAACTAGATAAACAGAAAATGCATGTCGTCCATCCGAATTGTACGATTGAATAATACCCTAGCCTACTAGCTCGTGCAACTAGTGTGCCACGGCATGCTATAGCACGCCATTCTGCGCTACCGTAATATGTGCTTATACCTACATAGAATACTAGGAAGGTAAAACATGTTTCCTGCACGGTGACTGTTGGAAAAGACAACAATTCGGTCACTGACAAAGGTTTGTACCAATTGAAACTTACAGCTACTTCACTTTCTTAAGAAAGCGGCTGGTGACAGATGTGGAATTAAGTCTTCTTGAACGTGAGCTCTTATTTTTGGTTACCTATACTAATACTGAGTACCTATCGAACTGATTGAATACCTTCCAATTCCTATTACCTTCTGACGTTGACAATCAATTGTGATAATCGCAAGAATGACGGTTACGCATATTCTGCGAATTGGCTTGATGTTGCTTATGTGCCTGTCGCCTATGTGCCGCATTAGGGGCCCGATGTGCCAGCTCGGCGCTGGGTCACGGAGCCGGCGAAGAGTTTTCGGAGGAAGTCGCCATCATGAGCCTCATTGTTGCCTCCCTTGCGGAAGCCGCGGCTCCCTTCGCCTTCGCCTTCCCTCTGCCTTTGGGCATTCCCTCTGTCACCCTGGCGCCAGCTTTGACCCGGCTAGACGTCGGGGTAGTCGCATTCGGGGGCGGATTGGTCGACGTGGACGCCTGCGCGGCTGCTGCCTCGGGTGCTGCCTGCGAAGCAGAGGTTCCAATGTTCGAGCGTTGGAGGGCAGGGACAGTATGGGCTGCGAGATTGAAAAATCCAATATCGCTGTATTGGCAGTTGAACACTAGAATGTTGCGCACGGCATCTCGGGTCTGATAAACACTGATTTAGTACCTCGCCGCGTCTATTTGAGGCAGGAGGCATGACTTACAGGGCCGCCGATTGCCACCCCCGTGGAGAGACGTTCGAGGTATTCGCTAAGCATAATCATGCTGCCCAGTGGCTGTCAAGGCATTAGCCGTTTTCCCAGAATGAGGGCGTATCAGGCAAAGAGGATTGTACTTACATTAACACACAGCGTTTTATCGAACCGACACTGAGTGCATTTCCCCACGGGTTCAACTGAAAACATGGGAGTTAGCAAATGCGTGAACACCAGGGTCGAGATGCGCTTTGCATTGTACCATTGAAGACCATACACCCGGGGGGGTCACCACGCCCGTCCCATAGGGGCCATGATATGGAGACACCGCATGCAAGGGCGTGCAGCTCTGCAAAGGTAGGTAAGTCAGTTTTTGGTACTCAAGCAACAGCGAGGTGCGTACATACCTCACGACGGGTAGGGGTTGAGGGGCGGACATTGTTAGATGTGTTGTTCTCTGCAAGTGAGGAGAAGGCTGAGATGGAGAGAAGGATGAGATGGAGAGAAAAAAGGGGAGAAGGTGGGAGAGTTCAAAGGGGGAGGGGGGATATAAGCCTAACCACCTGCCTCCCGCCTCCCTGCCAACAACCATCCATCTGACGAATCAAGATAATGGTATCGGGATGACGGCAAAGTGACGGTAGAGGGCTATGCGGCATTGGCAGCGCTTCAAGACGCGTCTAGATGTGGACGAGCAAGCTACAGCGTGCTATAGCACATGGTAAAGTATGGACAGGGACCATCAACGTCGCTGGGAGCTGCGTGCGAGATGCGCGAGGGTGTGCTTATAGCACGGTATGGGCTGTGACCTTATGATATCATGCGTTGTGAAATGGAAATCTGCTGACTCGCTCTGTCGGTCTAGTCATCAGCGAAGGTTCTATACTAGCACGCTATGGGCTGTGACCTTATGATATCATGCGTTGTCAACTAGAATTCCGCTGACTCGCTCTGACGGTCTAGCCATCTTCAAACGTGCTTTATAGCACGATATGGACCGTGACCTTATGATATCATGCGTCGTCGACGGGAATTCCGCTGACTCGCTCTGCCGGTCTAGCCATCTGCAACCGTGCTATAGCACGATATGGACCGTGACCTTATGATATCATGCGTCGTCGACGGGAATTCCGCTGACTCGCTCTGCCGGTCTAGCCATCTGCAACCGTCGTTTATAGCATGCGAATGGATGCGGATGGCAGACATAGCCGTACTTAGGTAGGCCCTTCTTAACGTCACGATGCCGTATGTAGTGATGTTTGCAGTTGTGGTGACTAATGAGATTGCAGCCCTCAACACATCATGCCCACAAACTTCCACATCATTGTCATCTTACCTTTTCAGGGCTGCCTCTGCTTCAGGCACTATGGGTTCCCCAGCAACAATCAAGCAAACAACGCCTCAATTATCAAACATGTTTTCTGCCGGAGATTCTAAGTCTCTGTTTGTCGAAGAAGACTCCCTGCCTAGCAGGCTGACAGCCTCCTCCGAACGCCGGAAGACGGCATGGGAGGTCTTATCAGAGTCATACGAGGTCATCCGCGTACGATTTCCACTCAAGCCCGTTGCGCCTACGATTAATCCCTACGTTGACCTGCCTGCTGTTCGTGGTCTCGAGTACGCGACAAACAGCCAGAGACGCAAAAATTATAACCTTCCTTCTGTCCCCTCAAACGCATACAGGGAATATTTGCGCAGCGCTCGCGCATGTCAGCGGTGAAGTACGTCCTCCTGGACAGGCTTGCAGTCGCTGTGAAAATGGCAAGAATCTCTGGGGACTTTGTGTGAAGGTGCCCGGGGAGAACTTCTGCGCGGGGTGTATGTACAATGGCCAAACCCAGCACTGCGTAGGTGAGTTTCAACCCATTATTTGTTCAATACCTATCTATGCCTTTTCTAATACTCAATGCCTATCAGTGGGCCGTGAGGAAGCTATGATGCGTCCAGTTTCAAAGTTTCTGATATCCGCAACACAAGCGCTGGACTCACGTGCCTTCTGGGCATCCTTGACGAATCCACAGCGTGCCGCTGCGGCAGTGGAATTGGAACAACATCTTCGCGAGATCTACCAGATCCAAGCCCAGACCCGCTCGGCGAGTTCAAAAGCAAAGATCAAAGATTTGGATAAAGTCGACATGCCAGCCCACGGCCGATCCCCCCCCAAGCTGTAGAACGGCCTTTTGGTTTCGGAAACCGCCAACAGTATGATCAACAGTTTTCCCAACTGCCTCATCATGTTGTTGACCAAGGCGTTGCTCAAGGAGTCGATGAACATTTGGAGCAACAACTTGACGACATTCTTGAACAACAACATCGCCAACAACTCGATCAACAGCAACAGGAAGGCGACTATGACCAGGGCGAAGGTGAAGTCAACCACGAGCCTGTTGATGGCCTACAACTTGATCAACAGCAACAGGAAGGCGACTATGACCAGGGCGAAGGTGAAGTCAACCACGAACCTGCTGATGACCAACAACTTGATCAACAGCAACAGGAAGGCGACAATGGCCAGGGTGAAGGCAAAGCCGACGGCAACTCCAATGTCGTGGCTCCAACCCCTCTGACCAAGAATGCTGCGACGAAGGAAAAGAGCGCTGCGGGGAACGAGGACGCTGCGTTGAGTCAATCTTCATCACGGAGTCAATCTGCATCACGGAGTCAATCTGCATCACGGAGTCAATCTGCATCACGGAGTCAATCTGCATCACGGAGTCAATCTGCATCACGGAGTCAATCTGCATCACGTGAAGGTTCACGGGCTTCTGGACGTCGTTCTTCGATTCAACCTAAAGAGCCTTTGCGCCAATCAGCGAGGATTCGTTCTCGTCTCTATAATGCTCATTCTTCCCAGCAGAAGCGACCTCGCTCTGGGTCATCAAACCCACCAACGCAGTCGTCGGGTGATTCAGAAGACATCGCGAATGGGTCGGTCAATACTCGTGAAGACGTTGAGGCGGACATCTCAGGGGCCCAACCGACCAAGAAGCTGAAGATCAAGGTCGTGCAGTCCGGCAAGAGGTAGCGGGCAATACTATCGAATACCCTCTTCGCCGAAGGTTAGTGATTATAACACATAGCTGTAGATACCATCTATATAATCTTTTCCTGACCCCTATCTATCTTGATTCTCGAAATCGACGCGTATGTCAATTCCGAATGTGTGAGCAAACATGGGATTTTGTGAAACCCGGTGAAATCCGATGCTATCCGGCATCATATCGTGCTATAGCACACTATTCTATATGGCAACACAATCATACAAGTATGTAGTGGGTAGTAATTGAGACGAGAGATTCCAAGTCGGAGTCGGTCGAGGCAATGCTTTCGCCAATGACATTGTCATCGTCGTCTTTGATACTTGTACATAGGGGATATTGGCGGCAGCCTTGCGCTTCCCGCTGGCTGGGGTGGTAGTAGCAGAGCCACGGGCGGGGGAAGAGGTGGATAGATGTCGTCGCCCTTCAAGCCGACATTCCCGAGACAACCTTTGATTCGGCGAAGCAGGGTATGTAGTAGTAGTAGCATTCGTATTGGCGACCAGGCCCACTACTGCTCCGGTCTGTACGGACCTGTCATACGTACAAGTAACACGTCAACGAATGCTAATCCAATTAAAGATCGTTTACGTGTTCTTTTGTCTACTCGTACTAGTCGAAGGTGGCTTCTTTGATACAGGCGCTGCATATGCCAAGTAGTATGCCATGGTTGGCGGCACTTTGAACCAAGGTTTACTTCCCTGCCTATTTGACCTGCAACACTTGTTAGGAATCACGATAACTCTCGCCCAGGCAGTGCTGGTGAAATGAAGGTATGGTGTGTAGAAATTAACTAAGCTGAGGAAAAAAAGAAAGAAGGAGAAGAAACGCTAGTTTACAGGCCGGGCGGGTCAAAATCTACCTAAGTGCGGCACGAGCGCCGGTGCGCGGGTCCCGTGCCACGCTGCGCCCCGTCGCCAGGTGCCGAAAGAGTTCGCCGGACCTACCCGGTAGCTACCGGGTAGGTGACCCGCCCCTTTGGTTTCCTCCGCTCCATCTCTTTACCTGCCTACCCGGTAGCTACCGGGTAGGTCCCCAGTCCCTCACGACCGCCGAGGCCGTGACAATCCCCCCGCTTCCACAAAGACTCGTCCCGAGTCTTTCGAATGGGTCCCTTACCCTGAACCGACGCCTCATTCTCTCGGGTGAACCGATTGTCGCGCCGGCCGGTCGTCGTCGTCGTGTTCAGGGTCGACTCGTCCAGGGCCGCCGCCTTTTTCCATTCCTCCAACCGCTTAGGTGGCCCCTGCCTCGTCGGGGTTTTCTTTGTGATAGTCGGATAATTTTGTCGGCGCGTTCTTGAAGTTAGACGCCGGGTACCAGGTGTCGTCCGGGTCCCAGCCTTTCCATTGCACCATGTAGAATAATTTTCCGTTCTTGATTCTCGACGATATCACCTTTTCCACCTCGAATTCCTCGACGTCTTCGCTGAGATCGACGGGTTCTCCGGCCGGTCGTTCGTAGTCCTGGCCGGGTAGCGGCTTGTTGGCGTATTTTCGTAGTCGGTCGGCGTGGAACCAGCGGGAACCCTTCCATGTCTCGGGTAATTCTAGCAGGAAAGTGTTTCGGTTTTCCGGTTTGTACCCCAGAATCCGGTAGGGTTTTCGCGTCATCGGGTAGTCCAGCTTGTCGCTGGGCCGGTCCGTCTGTTCGCCCTTTTTCCGGAGGATGTAAACGAAGTCCCCCATCCCAAAGTCTGGTTCCCGACGGGATTTATTTGCCTGCGCCGTCATCTTTTCCTGGGCGCGTGTCATTTCTTGCCGGGCCGTTTCCACGTATTCGCGTATTCGTTGACCGAATTCTTGCGCCTTTTCCCTGGTTAATTGTTCGGTTACCGGCAACCGGGTAAGGTTCTTGGTTCTGGCCTCCCAATCGAAACTCATCCTCATTTTTCGACCCGTCAAAACCTCGTGTGGGCTGAGTCCGCCAAGGGAGGCGTGTGGTAGGGACGCCTGTGCGGCGTCCAGGGCCGGTAAGGCCTTCGACCAGTCGTTCTGAAAATGATTTACGTAGGGGCGTAACCGCTGGTCTACGTACTGGTTCATGATTTCCACCTGCCCGACGGTTTCATGGTGTCCGGCCGACGCAAAACTCAGTTTTGTGCCGGTAAGCTTGGAAACTTCGTCGGTAAAGGCGGAAACGAATTGTCCACCCTGGTCACTCGTGATTGTTTCCGGCCAACCATGAATTCTGAATGGCCCTTCGTAGTATAATCTTGCCGCCAGTTCAGCCGTGACGGTGTCTCGGCAGGGACTGGTCCAGGTTAATTTTGAAAGCCGGTCGATCACCACGAAAATCATATTGTACCCTGCAGAGTCCTCGGGGAATTTCTTGAAATCCACCACCACATGTTGCCATGGGTGGTCCGGAACTGCTAACGGCTGCAGCTTTCCCGGGTCTTGTCTCGTGGCACTTTGCTGGCTCGACAGGGGCAATTTGCGACGTATCGGTCGACGTCGCCGTGTAATCCCTTCCACCAATATCGTGCGGCGACCAGCTGCCTTGTCTTGTTCTTCCCGGGGTGTGCTGTTGCGATTCGGCAATGGGCCTCCTCAATCAACTTGGTTCGGAGCTGATTTTCATCGGGGACGATCAGTCGACCTTGGTAAACGACCAGGTCTCCCTAATCGAGAAAAATTTCCGTCCTCCAGCTCGCCGGCTTTTTTCGCGGTATTCCGCCAGCGCTGCGGGACTCCCGGTTGGCTTGCAGTAGTGCGTCCGTCAATGCCACTCCCGATACGTCAGGCGGTTCCATGTTTCCCAGTTCGCAGACGAGAATTGGGTCGGCGGCGCTCGCCGCTTGGCCCTGGTCACCTGCACCTACCCGGTAGCTACCGGGTAGGTTCGCAGAAATTTCCGATAACACCGGTTTGAACAGCACCATGGTACGCTGCTCATCTCTCTTTTGTTTCTGCGTCTTCAGGTCCTCTTCCGGCCTCGATAAAATATCGGCCACTGTGTTTTTTCGAACCAGGACGGTACGTGATGACGAAATTGTACTGGGATATTAATTCTGCCCAGCCCGCCTGCCTCAAATTCAAGACACGTTTCACCGTGAAATATTCCAGGGCTGAGTGGTCGGTTAAAATTGTAAACGGCTTCTGGCGTTGCAAACCGATCAATTCCGTCCGCCAGCAGAGTAAACCCTTGATGACAGCCAGCATTTCCTTGTCGTGAATCCCGTAATTTAATTCGGCACCGTGTAGTGTCTCGGAATAAAATCCCACAGGGTGCCAAGGTTCGTCCGGACTCGTTCGTTGCGAGAGCACGCCGGCCGCCACGCCGTCTGACGCGTCGGTTTCCATCAGGGTTTCCTTGTCGAACGAAAAATGGTGTAGCACTGGCGCCGTCGTGAGCGCAGTTTTCAGGGCCTCAAATGCCTTCTGGCATGCGTCCGTCCACGTCAGATCGGCGCCGGTGCCTGTCAGTTTGTTCAGGGGTTTCGCAATTTTTCCGTAGTCCCTGGATGAACTTCCGGTAAAAATTACAGAACCCCAAAAAGGATCGGACGCGTCGTAGCAGTGCCTTTTCCGTTTTCCGCAGGGGTCTCCCAGGCTCCCACGATTTCTACCTTGTCCGGGTCGACGCTCACGCCGTCGGTGGAAATTATGAACCCCAGGAACTTCGTCTTCCGCACTGAAAATTCGCACTTCTTCAGGTCCGCTTGCAGGCCCGCTTTCCGAAGCTGCCCGAGGACTTTCTTCACGTGTTCGGCGTGTTCTAACTCATTTTCAGAATAGATGAGTATGTCGTCAATGTACGCCGTACAGAAATCGTCCAGAAAATCCCGCAGTGTGTCGTTGATAAATCTCTGAAACGTGGCCGGTCCATTCGTAAGGCCGAACGGCAAAACCCTGTATTGGTACGCGCCATACCTTGTCCGAAAGGCAGTCAGTTCTTTGGCGTCGTCCGCCATCCGGATCCGGTGAAACGCTTGACGGATATCGATTTTGGTGAAGACTTTGGCGCGTCCGATCCTTGCCAATGTCTCGTCGATTAATGGCAGGGGGTATCTGTCTTTTCTTGTCAGGGAATTTAATTTCCGGTAGTCGACGCACATACGCAGGGAGCCGTCTCCTTTGCGTGCCAGGAGCACAGGAGCAGCCCAGGGTGCATTCGTCGGCTCGATAAATCCCTTGGCGAGATTTTCGTGGATGTAGGTACGACATGCTTCAGCTTCTTCGAGCGACATTTTGTACAGTGCACTATATCCCAAAGACTCGGGTTTCCCATCGATTTCCACGTTGTGGTCGACGCCAGGACGGTGCGGGGGCAGTTCGTCGGACGCCGCTTTGCTGAAAACGTCGAGGTAATCGTGATAGCATGAGGGAATCTTTTCCAGGCACGCGGCTAAGAGCTCGGCTTCGTCCCTGCGCCGTCGTCGTCATTTTCAGTTCGGAAATCCTCGCGTCCAGCTCCCTGCAATGTCACGGCACCATGAAAATCGGTGTCCCCTCGTTCGACGATTTTCTGGAACGTGGAGACGTCCCAAAGACGCTACGCGTACTGGCCTTTTCTTGTACCAGCCAATGGAATCTCGCGTCAGCGTGTACGGCCCCTCGCGCGTCGCGCGGCCCCTCCTGTCGTGTTTCCGCGTCTCCTACGCGGCGCGTCGGTGCCTGTCGAGGGCCGTCCAACCTCCCGTCCGTCCAACTGACGCTGCATTTTGCGTAAGTCTTCGCGGGTAGGGTCCGCTGGCCGAGGTACGGCCGACCTACCCGGTAGCTCCCGGGTAGGTCCATTGGAGTCTGGCTTTTTCCTTGTCTTTTCTTCTGAGAATTCGCGGTCGGTACGCAGCCTGTGGCTTCTCCGGCCGTTCTATCTGCTCGTCGACGTCGATTTCTCTTCGTTGAACCCTTTCTTGCCGGAGGATTTCGTCTTCCCTGGCTTATCATCATTTCCCGCCGCTCTGCATCTTGTTGGAAATCGGGAACGCTGCAGCAGGTTCCCAGCCTCGTCCATGGGTATCTCGCGTTGCCGGGATTCTGGACACCAGGCAGGCGGGAAAATTAGCCGGTGTCGTTTACAGTCGACCCACAGGTCGTGGTGAGCGAGGAATTTCTTGCCCACTATGATGTCGTTCTGCATGTCGACTAAAATAAAGGGTGCGTTCGATATTGTTCTCCCATGTACGCGGAAGTGCGCGAACAAAGCCTGCTCAATCGTTTGCCGGCTCTGGCCATCGTAACCCGCGACGGGAATTGGGTTGAACCCTTCCGTCAAGGGCGTGTCGAGGTATTTCTCGACGCGTTTCGCGAATTTCTTGTCAATAATTAAGTACGCGTCTGCTCCAGTGTCAATCAAGGCTTGGGTGTTCATCGTAAATCCATTATTAGCTAGAGTACAGTTAAGTAACAACGGACTACCGCCCAACAAACCCAACAAAAAGTCGAAGGGTAAGTTGGTACATTTCTGAATCCCCAAAGGTCTTGTGACCGGCTCCGGCCCAGGAAAGGAGTCTACTGCTCCTGGGCCTCGTCTTTTCCCCGTCTCCGGGTCGGCCTCGCAGAAACCCATTAATTCTCGCCGCCCTGGCTTGTTCGTAATCCCCTCTGGCCGGGCACTCGGCCGAACGGTGGCCGTGCTGTCGGCAGGTAAAACAGAGGCCTCGGGAAAGCATGAGCTTGGCCTGTCCGAGATTTGGCTTCTGGTAAAACGGGCGGCCGTCGGCAGCACGTCCCATGGCTGGGGTATCGTCGCCTGGTTGCTGGTTACCCGCCGGGTAGGTGCGTCGAGCGGTGGAATAACCAGGTCGGGCAGCCGGATAGGCGCGACGGTTATCTGTATTTCCGCCCGGGAATCTGGTTCGCTTGTCGAATGGGGACGACCGAGGTCTGCTGCCTGAGTTTTCCGGCTTGGGCGTGCACGAAATTCTTGTGCTGCTGGAAGTCCAGTTCCTGGATCATACTGCAAAATTCGGTAAACCGGACGGCGTCGTTCTTTGCCTCTCGGACGAACGATTCGTTCAGGCGACGCGGCAGTTTATCGAGCAGATCTCGTTTGTAATCGGCTTGGCTTACGCGAGCTTGGCTTGCCCAGCGTACGAATTCCAGGCGGAATTCCGCGAATTTATCTGAGTTCTTCATCTGTAGATCGCGGTACGTGACCCCTGGCGACCTCGTACTCGTTAGGGTCGTGGTATTGGCTGTGCAAGTGTTCAAGCACCTCGTCGGCCGTTGAAAGTAGTGGTGGACCGTTCTCACTGTCGACAAATGGGAGGAGTCCCTCACTGACCTGGCCACCAGTTCGGCCGACAATGTACGAAATTTTGTCTTGTTCTGTGTCGAAATGGTCGGCGTTCTTCGTCAGTTTCGCCTTCAGCAGAAGGAACCACTGCTTGAATTTCACTTCGGGTTTTCCGTCTGCCGGTTTTTCCTTCGTGAAAACGGGAGGATTGTCGGCTTTCGAAGACCGCTTCGTTCCTCCCTCGGTTCTGTCGGTGGCGCTGCTGCGTGGGGTGTCCTCACGGGTTACGGAAGCCCGTTCGAGGTCCCGATTCTTTCTGACCAGAAACGCCATGTCTTCTCGCAGGGTATGAATTGTGTCGTCCATTTCCTGGAGGAGATCGTCGGTTTCCGTGGTCGGGATCGCGTTGGTTTCCGCCGGTTCTGCCTGTTTCAGTTCGTCAATTTGCTTGCCCGAAACAGCGACGGCTTTTCTGGCTTCCAGGGCTTCGGCAGCCTCGCGGCAGGCTATCTCGTTCAGATCCAGGGCAGTACGGGTAGCTGCAGTGGAAACGAGAAAGCGGGCGCGAACCTCCTCGAACATGAGCTGGGGAAATTCGTTCACCATCTCGACGAACTTCTCGGCGTCGACAGGGTGGGTGCCCTCGAGGTGCATACCCTTCCGGCCCTGTTTCGTGAGGGCGGCGACAGGTAGGGTCGGTTTCTGTTTTTGCGTCGCGGTTCGCAAGCGTGTAGGCCGTCCAGGCGCTTCGAAATGTCGAGGAGAATCGAGTCCTCGGTCATAGAGTGGGCGAGCGGGAGCGGGACGCCGGCAGGACACATAATTTCTCGAAGTGCCTCGGGATTCTGGCTGGGTTTTCCGGCCGACTTCGCGTCGTTCTTTGCCATCTGCTGGCGTAGGGGGGTAAAGGCTCCGTCCTTGTCCGTTCCGTCGCGTAGTAGGGCAAGGAGGGCGTCGGTTTCAATCAGCTGAAGCGTCTTGGCTTCAGGAGTCGTAGAGGCGGCTCGCGTAGTGGGCGCCATCTCGTCGGAAATCTAGCTGTCGTGAAGCTGTTCTGCGACGAATCAATCAATCAATCTATCTGTCGTTCTTTTAGAGAAGTAGGGCTTCTCTGGATCGGGAATGAGCTTAGTTAATGTTAGGAATCACGATAACTCAAGCCCAGGCAGTGCTGGTAAATGAAGGTATGGTGTGTAGAAATTAACTAAGCTGAGGAAAAAAAAGAAAGAAGGAGAAGAAACGCTAGTTTACAGGCCGGGCGGGTCGAAATCTACCTAAGTGCGGCACGAGCGCCGGTGCGCGGGTCCGTGCCACGCTGCGCCCCGTCGCCAGGTGCCGAAAGGTTCGCCGGACCTACCCGGTAGCTACCGGGTAGGTGACCCGCCCCTTTGGTTTCCTCCGCTCCATCTCTTCACCTGCCTACCCGGTAGCTACCGGGTAGGTCCCCAGTCCCTCACGACCGCCGAGGCCGTGACAATACCCCTATCTCCCCGCCCTCTAAACTCCCGAGGAGCCAACGTGATAGCACGCACGGGGAGCTCACAGGCGAGGACGATCTGCGATCCATGCGTGAGCTTCTGGTGGATGTGTCGCCCGATCAAGCCATGGAATCACATGGAGAAATCGTCGACGAAGTTCTGGCGAACGTGGTGGAGTATATGGGCGGGGATTATCGTCTGGTTGAACGTGACTCGGGGTCTGGCGAGTCGACCTGAGGTATGGACTGTAGATAGGTATTGCCTGGGCGACGTAGAGGGCAGAATTCAGGTCTCTTGAGACATGAAAACGACACGTTTGTGTTTCTAAGTTTGCGCAATTGACCAATATGCCATGCTCGAGCACAATGATGCAGACTATGGCATGCTATAGCACTTTCGGGTGTTACAACCAATAGTAATACAGAAAGGTTTGTTGCACCTGTTGTTGTGCTATAGCATGGAATAGAATCTGTACATGCACAACCAGTATATCGGTCACGTGACGCAAAAGTGGGCCCATCGAATAAGCATATTCCCCGAAATAAGCATAAGGATGCCTTGTAACAAACCTATGCTTATTGAGGGGTTTTACTGTAGGTATATTCAATTCTTGGTGTGAACCCTTAACCCACGGCACTTCGTAGGTCGAGTTTGGCCTTGTTGACATGTGAAAGAGAGAACATGGGTGGGGTGTGGTTATGTAATCATCCCGCCCGGATTTTTGGCTCCAGATTTTGGCTCTAGAATTTATCACTGCCGACGATAAGTTCTTGATAGTCTGCCTATCAGAACCAAACTTCCGGACAGTCTGCCTACATTTCTTTCTACAATTCTCTACGACTGATACAATTGTGCTCGGATTCACGTTACTAAAATTGTATATTCAAGCCCAATTCACATAATTTCACAATGGTAAGCCAGGATGGAATCTGCTTGAACTGAACGTCGAGCAGGATGACTGCTTACACGATCCCCAGGCTCCCACAGCACCGACAAAACGGCGCTCAATGCGCGACAAGATCGCAGCCAAAGCGGGCGCCGAACCCCACGCGCCGCGCAAAGCACCGCGCCCCGACGCAGTCCAGCCCTCTGTCGACGGCTTCTCGAGCACGAAGAAAGACAAGCGCGTCATCAAGCACTCGGCCTTCATGTCGCGCGTCGAGAAAACGAACAAGAAGACGCTGAAGCGTCGCAGACCTAGCAAGAAGCTCATCACGACGCTCGAGTCCCTGGCCGACGCGCTGCCGGACCTGATGGAGGATGGCGAGACGGAAGAAGGGCTGCGCCAGCTGCGCGAGGGCAAGATCCGGCACAAGAGTATTAAGATGAAGAAGGGCGCGCTCAAGAAGAAGGAGAAGATTGTCAAGGGCGAGATGGATCGCTTCAGTCTCAGTCTTGCGCAGTTGAACTCTGTTGGCGCTAATGCGGGCGCTAATGCACAGCAGCAGCAGCAGCAGAGCGAGTCTGCGAAGGAACAGACAACGGCCGAGACGCAGTCTACGGCGAGTCGGTGGGCTGCGCTGAGAGGGTTTATCTCCTCGACTATGGAGAAGAACCCGGCGTTTGTGCCGAAGGCGGATACCGAGATGAGCTAGATGAAGCTCGGGACGACGAGTACGAATATGAATCCATTCTGAAGACGATTGGGCAGTGACAAATGGTTTGTGGCGGTTGTCCTTGACTTGAGATGTCTCGTGCTAACTCGTTTTCTGTAGATTGATGGCTATTGCTGCCAAGAAGATACAGCGAATATAGAGGAGCGAGGCTTCATGAAAAGGGGTTATTCAAGTCCACCCCATTGAGAAAGGACGCATTGTATTGATACCCCCGAAAGATGAGACTGTAACGGAATAGGAAAATTTGTAGGCATCGGTTTTTCATGATGATTCTCCATTTCGAGGTCTACACATGTCATGTGACCAACGTGCCCGATGACGAGGAATCCGAGGAGCAACGATGATCAAGACAGAACAGGCCCAGGCGACTCGCCTTACAGAGAGTCATGACAATTCAAGAGTCTTAATGAGTCTCGGGAGGAGATACAAAGAAGTAATGACATAATAGGGGAAAGACACGCGCCGACATCTCATACACTCTTTGTGTTATTTGTTCAACGAGTTTGATCTCAGTCTGTGTGATGACATTGCCTGGTTTCTTAACAGCAAACGCATTATAACCCTTGCTCCTATCTTGACATGATCATGTTGCGTCAAATCTCTTCTTGTCAAAAGGGGCTATTCGGTACTACGCACCTAATACACAAAGCCAGGCAGGCGACTTCAACACAAGCTCAGTGAGTCATTCACACCTTTGGAGAGGTACTACGTAGACTCACAATTTACTGTCTCATATTGAACGACTTTGGTAACGGTAGTACCATGTAACACCTGCGATAGTTACCCATTGTGCCTGCCTACACAGGGGAAATACTTAGGTAGCTTCACGTGAGGCGCGTTCTCTGTACCGAAGTTAACCCATCCATGCCCGATTAATACATTGCCCGTGAGAACTGAGACGGGCCGTTTCGGTCTGAGCCACTGAGTGAGTGGCCAAAAAATTTAGGGAAAGTTTATCCATCGGACCTGCAGTTACCGAAGTACTAGCTCCTGCCTGTAGGGTCGGTAGCCGTTCCACGCTAGCAGTGGCCCATTACCAGTAGTGGCCCAGCCCATTTCTCCTCTGTTCCGTAAATTGAACGGAAACCCATTCCGTATCTTCACTGCCTCTTCGTATCTCCGATCACCATACTTTACCTGACCCGGTACCACACCTGCACCTAAATACTTACGGAATACCCTACCCTAGATCCATCTCTTCTCCTGCCAGACGCATTACTTGTACCCACGATAATCCGTAAAGGACTTGCGGTCGGTTCATTGTGAGCCTATCCCTATCTTTCCGAACAAAGGGAGAAGGGCTCACAGCCGGCTTTGACCACTCCTCCTGACCTACTGATCTCACTGAAGAGTCAAGACTAAGACAGCAAACGCCCCGACGGCTGTCGCCGTACCACATCTGGCAGCCTGCGCTGTACTCGTAACGTGCGCAGCTATTCTGGACAGACGCAGACGAGAGCCAAGACCGGGATTGCATCACGGTCCGCGCCACGATCTATCTGTCGTCGTCGTCATTCGGAGTCACCTGCTGGCTCTGCTGTACCTAGTCCGAGTCGACGGCCCATCACCATCAACTCTGCTCACTATTAGTTCAACACTAGAAGACCACCGTCTGCCATCTCTTTCTGCGGCCTACACTGGTAATTGGCGGTAGACAAGAACGTCGACTGCAATCGCGACGTATAAGAAAGGAAAGACGTACATTCACCGGCACAGCTGCATGAGATTCTAGTCCTGTACGCATACCTCTTGCGATCAACCGACGGCGTGAACGTCCTCGCGCACATCTACATCCGGCGCTGCCGACGTGTGTCCCCTCGATTCACTACGTCCTTGTTTAGGACATCGAGACTTTACAAGTCACCCTTTGCGATCGTGCGCGCGATCGCTCCTCCAGGTCCCTCGCAGATCGCCTCAATGCAGATTCGTGAGAAGCTGACGCGGCGGCTGAATGAGAGCGTATGTCTTCAGCTGAAATGGATCATCTTTGCGACAGACCATACTTACCAGGTTTGCAGCGATCGTCGTCGTCTACCTTGTCTTCTCAAGCGTATCTCTCATGTAAGTTCATTGAACCTGTCTCCTGTCTTTGACCCTCAAAAAAACATGACTAACCTTCATTCATACAGACCATGATATCCTTTGTATGTACAGCTCGGACTCTGGATGAGGCCTGTCGCGTAACTGACCCAACCATATTAGTGACCCATGAGGATATTAAAGCCTTGAGAAATGACTGGCTGACCGACAATGTGTGCACTATCCCTTGAAGCTCCACATACTCGCAGTGATGCAGGTTGACTGACGCATGTGCCACAGAACATCGCCTTCTGGGAAGAATTCTTGGAGCACGAGGTCCTCTCCAAGTTCCCGCAGGCGCATATCGTGCTCCTCCGCCCTTCCATGACCTTTCTCCTGATGAAGAATCGGGACACGGAGAGTGTGCGCTCCGCCCTGCCAGACTTTCGGGGCATCACTCATATCTTCTTGCCCATCAACGACAACCGCAACGTGAACCAAGCCGAAGGCGGCAGTCATTGGTCACTGCTCTTAGTGAGCATCATCGACGGAGTAGCCTTCCACTACGACTCCCTCGACGGCTCGAACAACCATGAGGCCTGGGAAGCCACCAAGCGACTCTCCAAAGTTCTGCGACGGCAGATCCGGTTTCTCCATCTGCCCGACTCTCCGCAGCAAGCAAACGGAAGCGACTGCGGTGTATTCGTCTGTATCATCATGCGACATCTCTTGGTTAAGCGCCTCTTAGCCGTAAACGCGGGCCAGAAGATCTCTATGAGCATGGCTCACAAGGCCGTTGACAGCACTGGTGGACGAAAGGAGATGCTGAAGATTATTCAGAACTTGCGTAAGGAGGGAGAGCGCCGGAGACTCACCCCGGACGCGGGAGGTGCGGACAACACGCCACCGCGAATCGATTGATGTCTCACCCTTCATCATCAAACCCTCAGCGTTTGAGACCTACGGCACATTCCCGTGGCGCAAGTACTTGGCTCTCCGGGCTCTTGCTTCGATCTGAATTGGCTCCGAGTACAAGATACATTCCACGCGTCTCTTTACACCAGGTTTTCCTTCCATCGCCGCTTGCTCATCTATCGGAACTTGCGCTTTACCACGACTAGAGCTAAAGAAAGTCCTTGCGGAATCTGAGACGAGGCTCGAGATTCCAATATGGAGCATCGTTGCTATGGCCCTTTATAGTATAATGAGCTCCTCAAGGCGGTTGCTATAAGGGTTTAAAGAAGGAAAGGCCCAGTCGATTGAGGGCCGTTGCTATATACCCAAACACGACTAAGAGTCACAGCAGAAGGGACTCCTGTGGCTCAATGATTGCTCCCCTGTGTATGTTTCTCTACCTGGCTATCTTGTGCTTTTTGCTAAGCGCATTTCTGTCACTCCAGGGCAGTTCCAGTTGCTTAAGCGAAACAACTGTCGGGGCTCCTTGCTTTCTTAAAGAGCCCGTCACCTTTGTATTGTTTTTTCCGGCTTCCTTTGCGCATACGTGAGCAGGCCTGCCTTGTACGTACGAATGCATGAACGGTATAAATTCAAACTTCGGTTTGAGGAGGAAAAGACGGGAGAATAGGGGCAGAGAGCTAGATTTGCTTAGAAAACTTATGACCCCCAATAATGAATTTCTAAACTAACTGAAGTCCACAATGAATGGTAAATAATGGTAAATGTGCTAATGCTGTCAACTCCCCAAACCATGCATCATGAATTGGGAAAGCCCTTTAAAATGAAATATGTATAAGTGAAATAAGATAGTAAACTCCATGCAGCGCCATTCCAATGAACCCCTATAAACCTAACATTGCAACTCTGCCAACGAAAAAGCCGACCTTCACATAAGTAAACGCCAAGCACCAAGCAACAAAGCCGCGAAACCCGTGCAAACACCCATGAGCCACTGCAACGTCTGGAACTTGACCTGCTCGAGCTTCTCGCGGAGGGCGGCGACCTCTTGCTCGATCTTGGTCTCGGTCTCCTTGATCTTGAGCTCCTGCTGCGAGGCCTCCTCGCGGATGCGGCCCTTCTCGAGGTTGAGGTCGAGGCGCACGGAGGCCTCGGTGCGGCCGATCTCGTCGCGCAGGCGCGAGTTGAGCTTTGTGATGTCGTTGGTCAGGCGCTCGTGCGCGGCGCGCGTCGTGTTCGACTCGATGCTGTCGGCGGAGAGTAACTCGGAGCGCAGCTTGGCGAAGTCGACTTTTTGCGTGTAGGTTGCTTTTGCGGCGTCTTCGCGGAGCATCATTGTGCGGGTGAGGTTTTGAATGCTGGGGAGGACGGTTGTTAGTTAGGGGAAAGGGGAAAGGGGAAGGGGGGTATGGTGGGAGGGAGGGACATGCCTCTCTTCTATTACGTCGTTGAGCACTTTCATCATGGCGACGGATTGCTCCTCCGTGAACCCCTCGCCTTGCAGGCGCTGCACGAACTTCAGCGTGTCGAAGTGGTGGTCCCGGCCCCGCGGCGCAGTGGCGTGGAATGAGCGGCGCAAGGCCGGGTTGCGACAGAGGATGGAGGACTCATTTCTCGGGACGTTTGAGGGTCTGGATTGTTGGAATTGGATTTGTGTGCCGATTGGTGCTGTCTGGGCTCGTTCGAAGGGGGACTGCGATGTTGAGGCATATCTGACGGCTCGTAAGGAGCTTGGGCTCGGCTCGGTCCAGCTCAGTCGTGGCAGCAGGAATCTGGGTAAGGACGAGACAGCTCGTCCGGGTGCGATCGCCATGTTTTGCGTCGTTTGTTGTTAAGAACCTTGAGTTGTTTGTCTTTGGTTGGGTTGCTGCTGTCAGGAGGCGTTGTGCGTCGACAATGGACAGTTCACATGTGAGTTGTAAGTGAGTGAGTGAGTTGCCTACGGGATAGTACCGGCGGTTTAGTGTGTCGGCAGCTACGGTACGCAACGTCTACGGTGCCATTGCGCCGCTGCTATGCGCCAGCACACAGGGTAGCATTCCAGGCGGGTCCTGATTGCGCGCTAGCACCCCTGGCAAGTTTCACGGACCGAGTGGGATGAACGTGGCTTAGCTATGTACCTACCCCTACCTAGAGTGGGGTCCGATCTGTGGCTGGTGCTTGCGCCCCGAAAAATTTCCCATTTATCAACGCGAATTCCCGCGCGCTCTTCCTTTCTCTTCTTCTTTTTCCTTTCTTTATCCAAATTTAACAACGCAAAAAAACAACATTCTCGAGCCATGTGTGAAAACCTCCGATGCGAGGTGATAGCCGTTCGCGGTTTTATTGCCCAAGACCATCGGATCGCGCTCGGACAGAATGGAGAACAAATACCATCGAACAATCTTGGGTGCGGTGCTTCTCTGTCCTCACAGAGGGCGATGGGAAGGATCGCAATGATTGAGCGTACATGCCACGCACCGAGTTTGCGCCTTTGCTTCTTGTCTTTTTTTGCCATAGGCATCTTCCGTATTGTGTAATCCGTAGCTAGGGATGGATGGGTCGCATTGGTTATTTTAAAGAGTCATTGTCATGATGTCTGTCTCTGGCTGGTCGGCAGACCAGATTGCTGCGTCGCATTGGGCATTGCTTTGCTTGCTATTGCTGCCACGACATATCGAAGCATCAGTACGGTGGTTTCCCGTAAGAAGGGCTGAATGCTGTGAGCTACCCACCCACCTGGAGTATGTTCCGTGGACCATAGGGCAGCAAGCATCTGACTTGCTATCCCGCCATCCTGAATCTTGAATCTTGATTGCTTCTCAGGTCGTTTCAGCCTCTTGAATACGCCATAGAGCGTGGATCTCCCTACACTAAAATCTCGGGGACGTGCCGGCTTGTATGAGTCACTTCAACCTGCCGTTGATCCGTTGACCCGTCGACATGATTGCCGACTCGGCAGATGGTGTATAGCGTGGTGGGTGCTGCATTTTGCCCATGCTACTGAGTCTGATCGACAATTTGATCGAATCTAGGTCTTTGTTCATGACTCTTATCAGAGCTGAGAGACGGGAGTATTCCTGACTGCCCTCTTAAACTGGACCCTTCTTACGGAGTATGTACTTGATTCTGTTTGACAAGCATCTGCACGATACCGTCACGACGTCTTGGAAGACAGGTAGGCAATCAAGCTTCCTTCGAATCAACCTCGCCGGCCACAAACTGTCAATTTGGACCGAATCATTGATTCGTTTGGCCGTAGAGTGAAAATTGCATGTATCGATTGCTATGCAGTACGAGGGGTCCAACGCAGGAGGGGTGAAGAAAAAAATACAGAAAAGATACCAGAAGCGGTAAGCGCATGCGATAAGCAGGTTTACCCATGTCCTCGGGTCCCCCCACTTACCTGCGTCATCTCATTCGGAGTTGCTACAGCAAGGGGGGAAAGAGAAGATGAAAAAAAATAATATAAAAATTTAATATCACAAAAGAGAAGCTGAATTGTGATTTGAAGGGTGGCTGCTTTAGAAATTTGTGAATTTAGTTGAGAGGAAGAGAGCAACGCGAGCTGCTAGAAATGTTTTACGCCCCGGCAGCTTAGGTACGGTCTCAAGTACCCATAAGTACCTCTTATAAGTTGAGACTTGCCGGAGAACATCCAGCTAGAGGTTAGCACATGCGATATGGCTTCTCGTGAAAATGTTACGTTATGGGATTTTCTGATCGCCATCAAGGTTCAGTTCCTCACAGAATGACTCTACAAAACGGCTCTCAAGTAAATAAATAAAAAACAATGAACAGTAGGTAGGTATCAGGAGTATTTGAGAGCTCAACACTTTTTTCTTTTGTGCTTGTGAGAGAGGCAACTTGCCATTGGCCAGCTTGAGTGGGTCCCCGCGAGCCGCAACTGTGCATATTCTCCGATGATCGCAGCTTGCACAAGCTCTCAATAGTGTGCATCCGTTTTTTTGTCACTTATCGGAAGTCGATTTCTTCGAGACTGGGACCGTGACTAGCACCGGACGCTGCGACTCGGAGTCAGAGCGACCTTCGGTCTCGAAAGAGACTTCCATCATTGCCATTGCCAGTGCCATCCCAGTCAGTACCACCAGGTACCTTCCCTTAAAGCGGCATCTCCCAGGCTTTCTCGTCTCTTGTCACGATCCAAGAATCCCAAGCCCGCTTCTCTCCCCTCCCACAACGGCCATCGTTGCCTTCCTCCTTCTTCAAGCGGCTTAATTGATCTCCAGCTGGGAGCTGAGACCCTCAATTGCCGTCTTTCAGATCTCCTCTCATTCCTTCCATCCTTCTTTATCCCCCCAGCCTCAAGCAAGCTCCCAGACCCCTCCGCTGCTATGGCTTTCTCTACCAGAATGGCCGGCCGGGCGCCTGCCGTGCTCCGACATGGTCGACGATTACCCACGACGCTTTCCCGGGGTTCCCTCACTACCTCGGGCCTGCGCACTCCCTCCCAGCTCTTGTCTAGCAGCCAGATGAGCGAGTCGACGCAGAAGCGCAACTTCTGTCTCTCTCGCGCCCGCGGCATTGCTGCTGCCGCCGACATTCAGCAGGCTCCTAACCCTAAGGCTTATTTGGACAGCGGTGTTATCAAGCCTAAAGATATTGTGAATGTTAAGAAGGTCTTGGTCATTGGCAGTGGTGGTTTGTCCATTGGTCAGGCCGGCGAGTTCGATTATTCAGGTAAGTCGAGAGAGTCACGGGTTGTCGCCGTCAGCGCTTTGTCGCCGACGCAACTACAAGCCAATATATATTCTTGCTACGCGATTGTGTTCATATTAACATTGTTTCTCTCCAGGTTCTCAAGCTCTCAAGGCTCTCAAGGAGGCCGGTGTTGCCTCCGTCCTCATCAACCCCAACATTGCTACAATCCAGACCAACCACACGCTTGCCGACGAGATATATTACCTGCCCGTCACGCCCGAATATGTATCATACGTTATCGAGCGGGAGCGGCCAGATGGTATCTTCCTTTCCTTCGGTGGCCAGACCGCGCTCAACCTGGGTGTGCAGATGCAGCGCATGGGTCTGTTCGAGAGATACGGCGTCAAGGTCCTCGGCACCAGCGTCCATACCCTCGAACTGAGTGAGGATCGCGACCTTTTCGCGAAGGCCTTGAACGAGATCAACATCCCGATTGCCTCCTCAATCGCTGTCGGCACAGTCGAGGATGCGCTCGACGCTGCTAACAAGGTCGGCTACCCCATCATCGTACGTGCTGCTTACGCTCTTGGTGGTCTGGGATCTGGTTTCGCGAACAACGAGGAGGAATTGCGCAACATGGCCGCTCGGTCTTTGACCCTGTCACCGCAAATTCTGGTCGAGAAGTCCCTGAAGGGCTGGAAGGAGGTCGAGTACGAGGTCGTCCGCGACGCGAACAACAACTGTATCACCGTCTGCAACATGGAGAACTTCGACCCTCTCGGTACCCACACTGGTGACTCTATCGTTGTTGCGCCCAGTCAGACTTTGAGCGACGAGGAATATCACATGCTCCGTTCGGCTGCTATCAAGATCGTCCGCCACCTTGGTGTCGTTGGTGAATGCAACGTTCAGTACGCCCTTCAGCCTGATGGTCTCGACTACCGTGTCATCGAAGTCAACGCGCGTCTCTCCCGATCGTCTGCTTTGGCTTCCAAGGCTACCGGTTACCCTCTTGCCTACACCGCCGCTAAGATCGGTCTGGGACACAGCCTACCCGAGCTTCCCAATGCTGTCACAAAGACAACGACTGCCAACTTCGAGCCGTCGCTCGACTACATCGTCACCAAGATTCCTCGATGGGATCTGTCCAAGTTCCAGCACGTCAAGCGCGACATTGGTAGTGCTATGAAGTCGGTTGGAGAGGTTATGGCCATCGGTCGTACTTTCGAGGAGTCTTTCCAGAAGGCTATTCGCCAGGTTGACCCCAAGTTCCTCGGTTTCCAGGGTGACAAGTTCGAGGATCTCGACTACGAGCTCGCTCACCCCAGTGACCGACGCTGGTTGGCCGTTGGTCAAGCCATGCTCCACGAGGGTTACACTGTCGACAGAATCCACGACCTCAGCAAGATCGACAAGTGGTTCTTGCACAAGCTGCAGAACCTGGTTGACTGCACCAAGGAGATGGAAGCTGTCGGTAGTCTACAGGGCCTTAAGAAGGAGCTTGTGTTGAAGGCCAAGAAGATGGGTTTCTCCGACAAGCAAATCGCCAACGCTGTCAAGAGCGATGAGGACTCTGTTCGCGCTCACCGTTTGAGCATGGGCATCCGACCTTGGGTCAAGAAGATCGATACTCTCGCTGCCGAGTTCCCTGCTGACACCAACTACCTCTACACGACCTACAACGCCAGCTCTCACGACGTTACCTTTGAGGACAAGGGTACTGTCATCCTTGGTAGCGGTGTGTACAGAATTGGTAGCTCCGTTGAGTTCGATTGGTGCGCTGTCAGTGCTACTCAGGCTCTCCGGAACATGGGACAGAAGACTGTTATGATCAACGTAAGTTAATCCTTGAGATATTCTCGAATGGATCACTGGAATCCGCTTTGTGTTCTATCTACGTATACTGATTATGCACTTTTAGTACAACCCTGAGACCTACAGTACCGATTTCGATACCGCCGACAAGCTCTACTTCGAGGAGTTGAGTTACGAGCGTGTCATGGATATCTACGAGCTTGAGAACGCTTCCGGTGTAGTTGTGTCCGTCGGTGGTCAGCTCCCCCAGAACATTGCCCTTCGTCTCCAGGAGACTGGCAAGGCCAACGTTTTGGGTACTGACCCCAAGGACATCGACAAGGCCGAGGACCGACAGAAGTTCTCCGAGATCCTGGACAGCATCGGAGTCGATCAGCCTGCTTGGAAGGAACTTACGTCTGTTGCTGATGCTGAGAAGTTCGCTGCAGATGTTGGCTACCCTGTCCTCGTCCGTCCCAGTTACGTCCTCTCTGGTGCTGCTATGACTGTTATCCGCAGTCAGGAAGACCTCAAGGAGAAGCTCGAAGCTGCCAGCAACGTTTCTCCCGACCACCCCGTCGTCATTACCAAGTTCATCGAGGGTGCTCAGGAGATCGATGTTGACGGTGTTGCTTCGGAAGGCAAGCTCATTGTCCACGCTGTCAGTGAGCACGTCGAACAGGCCGGTGTCCACTCTGGTGACGCCACCCTGATCCTGCCCCCTGTTAACCTGGATGACAACGTCATGGGTCGCGTTAAGGAGATTGCTGAGAAGGTCGCCAAGGCCTGGAAGATCACTGGTCCCTTCAACATGCAGATCATCAAGGCCGACAACCCCGAGGGTGGTGAGCCTCTGCTCAAGGTCATTGAGTGCAACCTCCGCGCTTCCCGATCATTCCCCTTCGTTAGCAAGGTCCTTGGTACCAACTTTATTGACGTTGCGACCAAGGCCCTTGTTGGTAAGGATGTCCCTGAGCCTCAGGACCTGATGGCCGTCAAGCGAGACTACCTTGCCACCAAGGTTCCCCAGTTCTCCTGGACCCGTCTCGCTGGTGCTGACCCCTTCCTCGGCGTCGAGATGGCCAGTACCGGCGAGATGGCTTGCTTCGGTAAGAACCTCGTCGAGGCCTACTGGACCTCTCTCCAGTCCACCATGAACTTCCGCATGCCCGAGCCCGGTGAGGGTATCCTCTTCGGTGGTGATGTCTCCAAGACCTGGTTGACCACCATCGCCGACTACCTCTCCCCTCTCGGCTACAAGTTCTACGCCGCCAGCAAGGAGGTCAAGCAGCACCTCGAGGCCTCTACCAAGGACAAGACCCCCGTCGAACTCATTGAGTTCCCCAAGGAGGACAAGCGTGCCCTCCGTGAGGTCTTCCAGAAGTACGATATCCGCGGTGTCTTTAACCTTGCCCTTGCCCGTGGCAAGACCACCATGGACGTCGACTATGTCATGCGTCGCAACGCCGTTGACTTCGGCGTGCCCCTATTCATGGAGCCCCAGGTAAGCCCTCCTTTTCTCCCCCCTTTAATTCCCATTCAACCCAACTAACGTACTACTTTCTACAGACCGCCATGC
Source organism: Xylaria sp. L1 SY-2022 (assembly GCA_023079495.1). NCBI lineage: Eukaryota > Fungi > Ascomycota > Sordariomycetes > Xylariales > Xylariaceae > Xylaria > Xylaria sp. L1 SY-2022. The sequence continues at coordinate 1,524,338 of JALIDW010000004.1, forward strand.
TCTTCGCTCAGTGCATGAACGAGAAGCTTCCCCGGAAGGAAGGAATCCCCTCGGAAGTTCGCACCTGGTCGGACTTCATCGGCGGAAAGCCCTTGTAAATTAATAGTTCTGTTTGCTGTTAAAACTCGTGTCTGTCTCTGTTCATGAAAGGCTTCTTTTCTTTAATTCTTACTGTATTAGCCTACCTACTTACCGCTTTACGATTCGGTTTCTCATCCCGAAGATAACGAAAGCCTACCTACCTACCTACCTTAAAATACGATACCAACTAAATCCTTTTTACTCTCATCACTTATCTAACTGGCCCCGACCTTGAATCGGATGGGGGAATTGATTTCTATGGCGTGCGTGCGTGTGTGATTTTCATGAATTGGGAAGATAAAATGGCGATGATACGGGAAGACCCAGGAAAGGGGTGAAAACTACCTATCTAGAGAAAATATAAAGCTGAACTTCGTTCTGAGTTTCTCCGGGCCGTACCTAACATACCTGACTTAACCAACCTACCTTTATTCGAGGGATCGATGCGCTATCCACGTTTCGCTCGAGGCACTCTCTATAAAATACACTTGGTTGGTGAGAGCTGGTAAATGAAGGGAATATCATAGTGGATAAGAGAAGAAAGATGATGAATTATATCCCATACTATTCATTCGAGTGAGTGATCCAAGTTTACCAAAACACCATTCCGTTGACATGGTCATCCTCGACTCTGCCCTTCATTCAGAATCTACCTCGTCCTCACTGCAGTCTCCATGCACAACACATCGTACGCTTCCCACCTTACCCGTCAGGCGAAGGTCGCCACATAACCCAGACCCCAACCCAACCTCCATACAGGAATCCAAATACCCTACCACTCCTCCATCACCTTGTCTCAAAATCTCTAGGCATCGTCACACCATTAAACGTGGCACCGCACGAGCTCCGACGCTGGTCGCACATACGTACTCACACCCTTATCCAGTCAAGTCAGTCAATCAAGTCCCCTCTCTCGAGTCCGAGTAAACACGTAAAATATTCCTGTTTTACACCTCGTGCCACTCATTCACGACAAGTCGTCATACGGATCACGAAAAAAATAGGGGACTGAGCGTTAACTTGCTACTTGTCTTTATTCACAGAGTGCTCATACTCATTTTCCTGTGCTATCCGACGAGCAAACCCTAGAATACAATTTCTGCAGGGGATCCTGGATGCCACGGCCCCTCATACCACTCATGTCCAGTAACCGTTTTCTAGGAGAGAAGTAAAAGTAGCATAAAGCACTAGGCTTATACTCCGCGTGAATCTGCCGCACCTCCCCGTCCTCATTCCAGCCCCCTATGCCGTCTCCATCCCCATTCCTTCAAGCCATTCAAACATTACATTTCATCGTCTTCACTACGTCTAAACACTGGTCGTTGGACGTTTCGGTCGTTCAGTCTAACGGCAGCAAAACGCTTAGCAAGCGGCTCTCCTGACGTGGACGACCCCGTCGTCATAGCAGGGCTATTTGGTGACGATGATGCAGTAACATAATTGGAAACAGGAGTCGATTCTGCTCCACCGTTCGCTTGAGCGTCGAGCATGCTGTTCTCGTAGCCACTTGGGGAACGAGCGCGTTTTCTAGGGAGTATCTCACCAGTCGCTTGTAAAATGGTTTCTAGCGTTTTCCAGCCGGGCTTGGAAAAGAGTTCGTACGTCTCGGCAAGATCGTGGGTCGTTGCGGCTTTGCACAGGCTAGCTTCTTCTTCCTAATAATCATGCATCTGTTAGCCCCTGTCTTCATTCGGTGATGGTGACCAGCGCCGCGGCTCTCAGACTACCACAACAGCCTGCTTACCTCGGATAAGACGTTCATTTCATGAATGAAGGTGAGGAGATGAAAGTCCGACAGTGAGTCCAATGAGTTACCGGCCTTCTTCTTAGTGACCTTGGCGACATGAGTATACTCCTGGCTCTGGCCCATGGCCTCGCGATTTTCGATAGGGAAGTGCGAAGTGCTGTTGAACAGTGGTTTGGGATTAGCAGGGAATCCGTGTGTCAATGTGACTACCAAGTATTCTACCGGGAAAGCCGGCTTTGCGTTTTCCTGCACATTCGCGCCATACTCGTTGATTTTGCGATAGAAGACTTCAGGGATGTAACGGCTTCGGCTCGCCGCCTCATCACCATCCTCTTCCTCGCGAACAAGCATGACGCCAGGGTCCGCTGATGGCTCAATCAGGTCGGCGCGGACCATTTCCATTGCCTCGTTAGATACTTGGTAGGATGAAATGGCGATCTGTCCCGACTCGTCGCCCGAGATGACACACGTGACGAAGTTGGAGCCGAATGTGCCCGTGTCGCTCCACTTTGTCGGCTTGAGGTGCTGGCTCTGGAGCCGAGCGGCAAAACATATCTCGAGGGACGAAAGGAAGTATGAGTCGGCATGCCTCTTGCAAATGACACTACCATCACCTTCTCCAGCGTCCAACAGGTCGGTGAATATAACACCGACCTGCTCGAGACCACAGCGACGGGCAACCTCGTTGACCGCAGATTCGTTCTCCCATGCGTTCAGAGAAACGCCGTCAACTTCGTCAACTTGCGGTACCTCGTATATGGCTTCAACAATGGCCTTGACTCCTAGAGGCACCTCGGTGTACTCAGCATACCGACCGTACAGATAACCCACGCGTTGGGTGCCGGTGTTGCGCCAAGCGTCGATAAAGGTGTTGACGAGATCGAAGGACGCGAATTCTACGTGATCGACCATGCGAAAGGACTGGGGCTGTAAGGTAATAGCACTGGGCTGGCACTTGGTGCAGATGCCTTCGGGCCATTGGGGATGTCCGGAAGGACAATCGCGCTTGACGCTGAAGTAGGGTTCCTTCAGAGGGGGGATAAAGGAACTGCCCAGCTCCGGCTTGTTCGTCGCCGAGTTGATCTTGCGCAAGTATGAATGGAAAGAAAGATATTTGATCTTCTTGTCGGCCAGGTACTGGGCGTTGAAGGGGTCGAGCGGCATGCAGTAATCGCACATGCCTTTGGGACCATGCTTGCACATGCGATCACGGCCCCTAGAAATCTTTCCATCCTGCGCATCGAGACGGTCGTCCAGGGCAGATTGCTTGACCACCTCCCACGGATTCTTGATGACTTTGTTTGGCGTAGGAAGGGTCGATTGGACGGGAGGGGTCTCTGAGGGAAGAATGGGCTTTCCATTTAGTCGGTGGCCCGAGGGGAGCGCTGGGGAGGCTTGCGAAGGGGCACCGTCTGGCTGACCGTTGGAAGCGGCCTCTTGATGCTGGTAGTTAAGAAAAATCAAGGCGCCATTCCTATAGAAGGGAAAAGATGACGTTAGCAGCATGAAGAGAGCAAAATAGCAACCGCAAAAACAGAACCAGAAACACTGACTCAAACTTGAGCAGACTCAAAGCGACCGAACCGATCTCTCTCATGTGCCTGCCGTTTTTACCGAACGGGTCGGGGGACATGATGATTGTGTTCGCGTCGACGGTGGACGGCAACAGCGGCAGCAACTAGACGTGAAAACAGTCAACGGTTGGGGTTGATCAGCACGATATGCGACAACACCCGGGAGACCATGCGCGCGAGCGTCGACAGATCTGACCATGCTTACCTTGCGTTCGAGATCGCCGACGGTATCTTTGTTTTCGACGGTGATGCGGAACGTGCCGTCCGGGCCGCGAACTCGGAGCATCATGATGGGCGAGGTGGGCGCGATTACGGCGCCAGCACAAGGTCGCAAAACGAATCCGGAGAGAGAGGTTGTCGTCGGCGTCGGTGGTGGTAGTGGTGGTAGTAGTGAAGGCTACGACGGCGATGGAGAAGGAGAGAGGGCTGACAGCTACCTGGAGACGATGTCGTGTGATCGTTTGCTCCGGTTTGCACTGAGGAAGTGGAAGGAGAGAGAGAAATAGATGCAGAGGCGCAGGAGTACCGTAGGTCGTGTAGAAAGAAGTACGGAAAGCTGAGAACGTGTGAGGGTGTGAAGAAGAGGGTGTGTTTGTGATTGTACCGTAGAAGTCGGACTGTGCAGGTGTAGCAGGGGCAAGTACGATCTCGAATCTCGAGAACGAGATTCCAGTCACTGTGGCAATCACTGAGTAACCAGCCTAATAACACCACACGCGCTCCTTCCCTCGCACGCTGTGTATTTCGTAATGCCAAACTGACGAGCTAGGTAGCAGCTAATGACGCGCACCGTGGGGTAGGTACCTAAGGTTAGGTGGGTGGGTGTCAGAAGGTACATGCTATTCTTGCGTAATTAAGTACCTTACCGAGTTCCTGCCAGCATTCTCAGGCGTGACCTTGGCAAGGCTATACTTGATTCTGGCTGCCTAGCAGGTATCTGAAACAGAGCATGCGCTTGCCCCACCGATGACCGCCCGTGAACCGTACAGATTAATTAGAGTGGTCAAAGCTTCTGACTGAAACGGGAGAAAATGAGGCTATTCACAACCATGTACTCAGGGGATACGCCTACGATAATCCGTGGTGTAAGTGCATACAAAGAGATCAGGGAAGCACTAAAAACGATTTGGAGTCAACTCTGTTTGTCTCTACCTGGGGAGATCACAATCTATTTATTAACTCGAATCAACTTTTTTCAGGATTGCAAATCAACCTGGATCACCTCAACTCCTCAGAAACCTGTCAGCAAAGATCGAGCAACCTTCGTAGCACCCAGTGCAGCTATGGGATTATTGATGGGCAGATGTGGATAAAATGAGATCCCAGCCAGAGTGATGCATCAGGCCTCGCCCGTTGGCACTGCATGGCCATCATCCCCCTTTGGCCCTTCACACCCATAAGTTGCCTCCTTGCTGGTGCCCTGGCAGGCTTTGATCTCTCAAGACAATCGCCAAGGCTGCCCGACAGCGAAAAAAACAAAACAAAAGCGGCATAGTTTTACAAAGAATAAAGCACACAACAAGCTACTGGTCATAGCATCGTCTGCCTTCTCACGTTGCCTGCCTGGACAAGTGTCCCCTGTGCCGTGTTGCAGCCACTTGCAATGCCGAAACGCCTCCCGTTTCTCTACCATTTTCTACCCCCATCGGTAGTGGCCAAGTTGTCACTCGTGATGTGTATACAAATATCGCCTAGGCGCTAGGCTTCTCCTCGTCGTCGGCTTTGGCTTCTGTCGCCTGCGCAGTCTTCTGTCATTTCAGTTAGCTTTAGTCTAGAACTGAGTAGCAGCAGCAGCAGCATCTTCTTCTTCTTCTTCTTCTTCTTTCATCTGCAGGTAGAATGAATACGAACCTCTGCGTCAGCAGTCTCCTCCTTGGAGGCGGACTCTTTCTTCTCGGCAGAATCCTTGTCTTCCTGCTGTTCTTGCTCCGTCTTTGCTTCCTTGTCGGAGGCAGAAGGCTTGCTCTCCGAGGCATCCTCCTTCGTGCCGTTAGCTGCCTCTTTAGACGCCTTGGTCGTTGCCGGGGTTCCATTGACGCCGTTGGCGCTTGTCGCTGATGTTGTACCAGGAGCTGAAGCTCCGTCGTTGGCTAGGATAATGTTCCACTTGTCGAGCAAGACCTGCGAACGAGGCTTGAAGCGGAACTCGTCCTCCCGAGGAATCGCATCTAGCTTTAAGATTGCCTTCAAGACCTTGTTGATCTTGGTAGCACGGATTATGCTAGCTTCAAGATCAGGGAAGGTTTCGAGCTTGGCGAGAAACTCCGAGACCGTCTTCATCTCCTCGGGTACAGGCTGTCCTTCACGGGGCAGAAGACCCCGCTGGAGACGATGGCGCAAGAAAAGGATTTCCTTCTGCAGCGGAGTCAGCAAATGATAATCGCTATGGCACATAGCGACGACTTACCTCCTTGCGAGCGAGTCTCTCTGCAGGCGTCATCTCCGGCTCCTTGGGTGCTGCAGACGCCTTCTCTTTCTTGCTTTCTCCGGCTTTGCTTCCCTTGGACTGGGCCTTAGCCTTGGAGGCCTTGGCAGGCTCCTTGGCTGAGGCCGTCTGAGCACCGTTAGCACCCTTACCCGGAGTGAGCGAGGTGATCTTGATTTTCGGCTTCTTCACAGAGTCAGCCCGCTGAGCAGTCTAAGTAAAACGTCATGTTAGCACTGTTCTTCACCGACGGTGTACGTACACGAGAACCTACACCGCTCTCATCTTCAGCCTTGCGCTTCTTCGAAGACTTGGGCTTCTTCTTAGAAGGCTCTGCCGCCTCATCGTCGACGTCATCCATGTCAACGTCGCCTTCCTCGTCAACCGCCTTGCCCGACTTCTTGGGCGTCTTGGGGGCCTTAGACTTTTTGGCCTCGAGCGTAGCCTCACGCTGATCCTGGAACTCTTGGAGAACATTCTTGTAATAGTCAAGGTTGTGGTTCTTGGCCGCAAGTTCATGGGCGGCTTGAAGATCTTTGCGCATCTTGGCCGTGATCAGGCTAGCAACAGTGCTAGAATCCAGCTCGGACAAGTCGGTGTTGGAGGTCCAAGAGCTGTGGATAGAAGTCAGTACACCTGACAAGCTGTCATGGATAGGGAAAGGGGGTAAATATCGTACAATTCGTTGGTGTGAAGGTACATAACCGGGAAAGTGCGGTCAGCAGCGCGTTTGCCGCCATCGGCAAAGTCCTCCCGATACGTTCCATCAGCACGAGCAGCTGTGACGGGTCGCGTGCTTAACATGTTGGGAGGAAGCATGCTCTCCTCGCAAATGACAACGGGCCATAGAGGAAATCCCTTGAGCTTAGCGAAATAGTGCTCGCCCGGTTTAGCATCTAGGTGTAGGACCTTGGCCTTGGAAGCCTTGCGGTTCGACTTCTTGCCCTTATCAGTACCGGCAGTGGACTTGCGACGCGGTTGCGACTTGGCGGCAGCGGTGGCGGCAGCATCATCATCGCCAGCAGTCGCGTCAGCTGCGGTCTCTGTATCAGCCGCAGCCTCGGTGTCCTTCGTGGACGGCTTGTCCTTCATCGCAGTATCACCATCACCATCGGTTGCCGTCGTAGTCGCGGTCGCGTTGTCGTTCTCAGTCTGTTTGGTGGAAGCGGAGGACTTGGCAGCTTCAGTGGAGGAGCCGGCCTTAGCTGTTGTAGCCATAGTCAGTTATCTTATCTCTTGTGATAAATGGAAGATTGGGACGAGCTCGTGAAGCAGCGTGGAGGGCGATTGCAAGGAGAACAGAGCGTTTTGTGGCACACGAAGCCAAAGGGCGTGTGCGCGACTAAGCACGCGAGGGTCTGATGCTAGCAATTCGCCGAATGGGGTGTTAGCTTACTCTTGTCGTCATCTTTGACGTCGCTAGCCTTGGCGCTTTCCTGGCCAGCGGCAGCAGACTCGTCAGCCGCGGCCTTCGAGTCGGCGACGGGCACGACTACAGAAGCGTTGCCGTCGGCAGCGGCAGCGGCAGCAGCCGACGGGACCTCGGCAGGCTGTGCCGTCGCGGACTGCGCAGAAGTTTCGTCGGACATGGTGACGGTAGCTCGAAGCTCACAATGTCGCGAGGACCTTGAGAGTGGTTAACGCAGACTGCCTACGTGCAGTTCGGGGATGTCAATCGGGGTGGCGAAAATGAGAAGAAGCGAGACGACGATGAGGTTGGTGACGCTCGATGATGGGGATTGAGAGAATGGCAGGGGTGGGTCTGCGGATTGGGGGTGGGCGGCGGATTAGATGATTGAAAAAAGGTTGCGGAGGAGGGAAGTTTCTTTATGGCGATGTTACGTGGACGTGGATGTGGGTGTGGTTTTGGGAGAAGTGGATGTGTTTGTGGTTGGTTGGGCCAGGAAGGTAAAGACAGAGAAGGGTATGGATGGGCGGGCAATAATGCGTCTCTGGCAATGTATTGCAGTGCAGGTAGGTATTGCTTTGCTTGCGTACGAGCAGTGCGAAGTACGAGCAGGTAGATGATACCTCCGACCGTGACAGGAACTTGGTCCAGATTCACAGAGTGGCAGTCAGGTAGGGCCCGAGCAGGATGGCAGACTGGCGGGAAGCTGGCGCGGAACGAGAAGGGAAGGGAATTCAATGGGCAGAGGTACTTTGGGACGTACCTCAACCTAGGCAACTCGAAGATTGGAGGGAATGGACGAGGTAAATGAGACCGGCCAGATGCGAAAGAAAACGCGTCAGGTCAAGTCAACTTTTCTGGTGGAGCTGGGGGATGGCGCCAACAACAACCAGACCTTGGCAACGTGTGCGAAAAAAATAAGGGAGCAAAAAATGAGAATAAATAAAAAAAAGGGTACAAAATACCGAAAAAAATAGGTAGTAACCAGTGTTTGGCAGGTACTTACTTGTGGGAGGATGTACTCAATCACTGAGTCGGCGACCAGGTCAACAGCCTGTCAAAAATAAAAAAATAAAGATATATAAAATAAAATACAAAAAATAAGAATCGGTAGTATAGGATATTGCCGACGATACTGTGCGATCGCCGTAGCTTGCAGCAGGTTATCAGCTTCAGTTGCGAACGATTGTGATCGGCTGAATCGCGTCTTCCTCGAGAGATGATGGTCGCGAGAGCAGAACTTGCACCGTTGAGGCGTAGCAGATGCAGCAGAGGCCCTACCTATGATGTGATGGGTTGCGAGAGTGGAGTTGAGACAGGCCCCAGAGGTGAGCGCGCCAGCGTCTGGGTGAGCGGCTGCTTTGGTTGGCTCCTTGGTTCTCTTTGGCGATGCCGTTCTTGATTGGCTGGTCTAGGCAGTTCAATGGGATGAACAGTCTGTTTGCCCGGGATCAACAATGGAACTTGGGCGGAGTTGGGGTGGCCGCGTCTGCACAGGCAGTTAGATAGGTACTGCGCGCGATAGGAGAACGAACCATAGATGCAAGAGAAAAGTCACAGGAGATCGTCAGACGTTTACCAGCCCGTAAACTGCGATCAATGGACTCCTCTCCTTGATGCACGTGATCCCCTCGATGTTGTCGCTGATTGTGTTCGGAGCAAGTGAGGAGAAGTTTTGCTCGCAGCGTTGTTCACTCGGAGATGTTACTACGGATACCTACCAGGCAGGGCGACTTCTACTTATATGCAGGCACGATTGACTCTGCACCTTCCTCTTAACACAAATACTCGCCATCTAAAGGAAGGTGCCTACGACATACGGGATTGGGTCGGCATGGACCGAAAGTTTCACAGCAAGGCAGGTAGGTACGAGACGAAGGGGTGAAGGGAAGGTACGGAGTACTAGTTGGGTACAGATGGTAGGCAGGTCAGGAAGGTACGGACTACGGATACTGAAGGCGGTAATCCGTATGGTATTAGCTAAGGTGATTAGTAGCTGGGTCTTACCCAAAGGGCCCGAGCAGGGCAGGGCAGGGCAGGGTAGGGTAAAGCAGGCGGGCATGACAGGGCATGACTTGACATCCATAGCATACCGTAGGTAGCATGGTATATATAGCAACGTATGGCACGCCAGGGCAGTGTCAAGATAGCTGGAAGCCCAGGCCACGACAACGCCTATCTGTCTAGTATCGACTAGCAAACACCGGCAACAGTCGAGACTCGATCACGGTCTGAAACGGACATGTTCTCATCCTTTACCCATCACGAACATGCAAACACCCAATCTTGGTCCATATCCTAGATACTGTCCCCATCGTGTCTATCGCGCCATCCCCTAAGGACAAGACTTATCTTTTCAACTCGCAACTATAGAATCAAGACGCGCCTTTCCTTTCTCCTCTTCCTTCTCGCTCGTCTTCTCGTCTCTTCCCAGTTATTCATGCCACCCCCCATGTCATGCGACTGACATCACAGTTGAGGAGGCCACGACAAGAAGCAGTAATGAACAAGTAGACAATCTCTCCTGGTAGTGGGTTGCCCCAGGCCCCTTGTCATCTTCGCCTATTAAGTAAGTTATATACAGTAAGTCGAGGTCTGGTCGCACATTGGCCTGGGCAAAGTGCCTCTCATAGTATAACGCCAATGCAAAACTCCTCTACTCTTCATCTTCTTCCTCATCTTCATCTTCATCGACATCCATGCTCTCGCCTACATTGACGGAGAATGTGGGTTCCTGGTCCACCCCAATGTAGCTATCGCTCATCAGGAATAGCTTCAAGTCATGCTTGCCAGGGGTTGGCACAGTGTACTCGAGCCGTACCTTCAACTGTCGCCCGACTGTGACTCTCTTGATCGCAAGCAGAGTCTTTGTGCTCTCCTCACCGACAACGAGCCACCAGTTCTCCATCTTCTGCGCGGGATAGAAAGGAGCATGTACTGTTGTGTCCACCTCGCTGTCTTCTTCAACTTCTCGCTCGATTTGCACATTCAAGTATGCTGGCTCGCCCGCGTGGATATCGTCTTCATCCAAGACTTCAAACTCAAGTGAGATATCGGGGTACTTGGAGTTGGTAAACGCTGCAGCTTGCCCCAGTTGCGCTTGCGATAGTCCCATCCGTTTCACGAGAGCGGAGTAGTTCGGGTTCTCTTCTGGATTCATCGCCTCCATGAAGTCGAAGATATCCTTGATTCTAATTACACACACACAGTTAGCAAGTTCATGCATGTTCTAGCGGCAACCAGGGTTGATGAGCACTTACCCAAACTCATTAGCAACTTTGATAACGTCAGGAGAGAAGTGAGGGATCTGTTTCAGAGGACTGTCACGGTCCCACATCGCCTGAACCACCATCTGCGACATCTCCATGGCATTCATGGCATTGAGATGCCCGTCGGAGGAAAGGACGTCTACCGTCGCGCTCAAAAGACTCAAGACCTTGGAGACAATGACTTCTTGGTCCTTCGACAGGTCAATGGGGAGTTGCATCCGTGAGAAGTGAGCCTGCAGAAGGACAAAGGCCTTGAAATGTGGCGAATCGTATACTGGCTCAGACATTTTGACTGGCACCCTATCATATATACGTCGAAGCAGATTGTCTTCATGGCGACGGATTTGTATCGACTCAAATTCTGTGGCCGACGTGACGATCTCAAGGATACCCTTTAGTTTTGTCTTTGCGCTCAATGACAACAAGAACGTCTGCATCGTAATGTACGATAAGTTGTAGTACGCTGCAATCATGGCGGCATTCTGAGGAGCAACAGAGCCGTCATCCTCGTCAAACTCGATCAGCTTAGATTCAGAGAGCTCCTTGATGGTGGTCTCCACCAAGTCTGAGAGGTAGTTACTTAGTCCATCGTGCGTAGGGCTTGTGAGACTGTAGTAGCTCGGGTTCGCCAGTAGCCGGCGGTAAAGATAGGTAAAGGTCGTCCAATTGATGGCATCCTCGGTCGACTCTATCATCTTCGTGCTAACCTCCGTGACGAATGCGTCATGCACGTAGTTGTGTAGGTGAGACTCGACCGGTAGCGCTTCGTTGAGGAACTTCTTGAAGTATTCTCTTTTGACAGCCGAAGTCATCAAAACCGCCCGACTCCTGCCATCGTGGGATGCACGGAGGGCCTTTCCAAGCATTTGCAGTACTTCACTAAGTTGGTAGTCAACATATCGATGCTCACGGCCTTCGAAGTATTGAGTGCCCATCACGATGACCAAATGGGCCGCGCAGTTGAGTTCCCAGCACGTATCACGCGAAGCAACAAGGAGCTGTATAGCCCCTTGGTTGTATAAGTGCATGACGATGCGCTTGTCATTCTGGCTGAGCGCCTCATGATAGTAGCCCACGCCGTGCGACAGAGCCTCCGCCAATGCTTCTTCGTGAATGCGCTCTAGAAGTGGTCGCAACTGATCCACGTCCACATGGAGAAAACGGTCCTCGTCATCGTCCGCCAGGCAAGCTGTGAGGATGTCACGAGCTGTGGATCTGGTCTGCTTCCTGTTTGGTACGAACACTAGAGCGGGCTGATCGGGTGAGAGTTCAGTAATCGCAAGGAATGTAGGCTTGGCCATGGCAAGCATGAGTGACGGAAAGTGAGGGATTGTGTATGACTGAATTCGGAGTTCCAAGGGAACAGGTCGAACATGGGGGCTGAAGTTGTAGGTATCCTTCTTTTTGGCATCGATCCACTCCGCTAAATCGCGAGCATTGGCAAGCGAAACACTCAGGCCGATAATTCTCATAGGCAAGCTAGCTGTGGTTCGGATGTAATGCATTCGAGACACGATAATCTCGTACACATACCCAAGCGAACCGCCCAACAAATGAAGCTCGTCAGCAATGAAAAGTTCAATGGTCAAGATATTCTTGCGTCTTTGCCATTGTCGTGAGAGGACATCCCATTGACTCGGTGTCGCCAGTATGAGATCACCCTTTTCCAGCAACTTAAGGTCTGTTGCCGTGTCGCCGGTGAGCTTCACTATTTCTTTACCACCACGCAAGTGGCCAAGCCGCTTCTGCCAATCTTGATGCCTGACATCAACAAGCTCTTGGAATGGAGCAATGTAGACAGCTCGGCCAATCTCTGGCTTCGACCACAGTCTCAGAATGGCAAACTCGGCACAGACTGTTTTACCGCTTCCAGTAGGGGCACCGACCCAGACATTGTCATCCGATCCGTAAAGTGAGTTGAACGTCTGAGTCTGGATTTTGTTGAAGTAGTTCCATCCATCGTACAGGCTCGAGAAGTCCTTGGCCTTCAAGGCTGCCACTGGAAGGGGTTGCAGGTCCAGGAGCTGCGTGTGAGGTGGGAACTTCTCAGGCAGTATGAGTTTCTGGAATGATATGGGCAATCTTGTCTCAGAGTGCATCCACCTGTCAGAAACAACAGAGATAAAGTAGTTCGGCGGCATCGGGTCTGTGATAGGCACAGTGAAGTCGATCAGATGCTCATTAGATTCGGAGACCGCGTAGTCTTTGCGGAGTAGGAACTGATCCTGGAACAGGACATCCTCACCGTCGCAATCTTCGACCAGGATCCAGAAACTCTCCGCGGTCCCGTGTATTTCATCATCCCACTCAAAGTTTGGCGTAATTGATAACTCGATCCGGAGGACGGTTCGAGTGATGGGCTGTGCTTGGGCCTGAATCTCGAGACGCGGAAACTTGGACACCAAATCGCAAACTACACGACCGGCCTTCGGTATACCAAGCAATTCACCCATACGAGGCGGGTCGATATCAAAGTAGTTACTCCAAGGGACGTCAATCCGTTCCGCTTTCGAAACAATGTCCCTCGAGCAACGAGGACCAAATTGTCTAAGAGGAGTCATCGTTGGCCACATCCGCTTCTCTGCCATTTTGCATAGATCCAACGCCGTCATGCAAACGTTGGACCATCCCTTTTGAAGCGTAATCTCGAAGATTGCGCGTAAAATACGTCCGGCAGATTGCGTGACATAGACCATGTCAGCCATCAAGGCCAAACCATCAAGCTTGAGGCGAGAAATGTAGGCTTGGAGGAGAACGTTGATTTTCGCATGTGGCTCCTCGATGCTCTCTTTGACGGGGATGGGTACTCTGCCAAGCAGTTTGGCAAGCTCCAGTTTCTCATCCTGACGTACAGGAATGTACTTGAATTCTGCACTGAGGGCAAACACGCGGAACAGTTCGATGGTGGTGATGGAAGGTTGAATCAGCTTGTTGTATGTGTCCATTGACCCATGCGTGATGTAGTAATGGGACGCGATTCTTCCAAGCTCCGTCGCCTTCATCTTGCCGGTTTTTTCGTCGTAGGTGATCAGATTAGACTTCTTCAGAACGACGGCAGCAGAATGTATCAGATCTACCCGCTTCTGTTCGAGAGCCTCATCATCTTCATAGTCCGCACCGACGCTGTACAGGCCAGGAGAACGAAGCATTCTGACAAAGAGATACGTGTACCCGAGCCACTCAACTCCTTCATCCCGACTACGGACGTTACCCAATACAACCTCTGCGTTCAAGTTGTCAACAAGCTTGCTAGCGAACTGACTCTCAATGGGTAACTGCTGGTTAAGCAGGGAAAGGTAATACTGCATCTCATTCTGAGATGTGATGATGATACCCTCACCGTAAGTGTCGTACTGAGGACGTCCTGCACGACCCAGCATTTGAAGTACATCCTGAGGACTCAATTCTACCCAGCTACCCTTCTCTGGAGAGTATACTTGGGTTCCCTTAATAATGACTGTGTGGGCAGGAAGATTCACACCCCAAGCGAGTGTCGCAGTACATACGAGTACCTGGATGAGGCCCGCGGCAAAAAGACCTTCTACCTCATCACGATCCACACGATTCATACCAGCGTGGTGGATACCGAATCCGTAAGGCAAAAGATCCTTCAGATCCGTATCTGAGATATCGTTGACGATCTCATTGAGGGCCTCCCGAGACCCAGAGTCATGCTTTAAGATTTGGTTGATGGTCTCCATCTCCAGCGCCTTGTCTCGGATGTACCGAGCAGTCTTGGCTGTTTCCTTACGAGAGTGCACGAAGATAAGCATCTGGTTGTGGTGCGTCCCGACATGCTCGATGACCTTGTTGTATGTGATATCATTCATGGTCTTCAGTTGTTTGATCGCCTTCTTGTCAGTGACACCAATAAACTCTTGCTTCAGGGGGCATGGACGGAAAGAACCATCGAAGTGAAAAAGACCCTTATTCGGGTCAACACGAAGGAAACTGGCGACGTCCCTATAGTTGGGCAGAGTGGCTGATAAACCAATGAGTCGCACGGGGTCACCCGTCTGTTCAGTTTTCCGAATAGTTCGACTCACGATACTCTCAAGCACGGGGCCTCGATCGTCATGCAGAAGATGAATTTCGTCGATGATGATAAGCCGCACAAGGTTGGTATATGTCAGGTCCGTGGCCTTTCTTGTGATTACATCCCATTTCTCTGGGGTGGTAACGATAACCTGGGTCTCGGTAACCTGTTGTTTGGTGAGTTGACGATCACCCGTCAGCTCAGATACGGTAATACCATAGGGCTTGAGACGCGCGCCAAAGTTGCCAACTTGCTCTTGAACCAAGGCCTTTAGAGGCGCGATGTAAACAATCTTGAAGGAGTCTAGATCAATATCGCCAGTTTGGGGGTTTCTGTGCTTCCCGATTTCGCGCAGAATGGTCAACATGGCGACGTTAGTCTTACCACTACCGGTAGGGGCGCAAATCAACATGTTGCCGTCATCCTCAAAGGCTGATGGGTAACATGTCGACTGTATCTTGTTGAGAGCCTTCGTCGAACTGAAAGGCCCGCGCGCCCACTCAGGCATGTCCGCGACAGGGACACTGACATCATCAGGCTGGTTTCGTTTCTTCGGCGCTGGAACGTGAATTTCTTCGTAACCCTTGAAGGTTCTCTTCGTGGAGCCTTCAGGCAGTCGGACCTTAGGATTCGTCATCAAGTGGTTTCCCTGATCAAAGACTAGGTTCTCTAGGTTGATGAGTTTACGGGGCTGGAGACCACCAACAAGCTGGCCCTCTGCCCGTTCAGCTTTGGGCGCATCGCCGAAGGCTGCTGGCACATCAATGTCCATCTTGATCTCCATCTTCTTTGCCGCGTCACCCATCTTCTTGCCCCGTAGTTCATCGAGTATCCATCGAAGGCCTTCAGCAGCCATTTCTCGCTCAATGACACCGCGGTTTTCGTCGTCCTCTGCCTTGGCCAGTCGAGTAAGCCATACGATTTTCTCGCGGTTCTCGATGAGTTTCTGTACAACTTCGTGATGCTCATAGTCAAAGAGCTCCATCAAGTCGTTTTCAATCTCTCTTAACTGTTTGTCCTCGCCACCGGGTTCGTCCGGCTCTCCAGAGAGAATGCGCAAGGCATCAGCCGTCTTGTCATGCTGAATATGGGCATCAGAATAGAGGTTACCAATCTCTCTCTGTAACCAATATGCATCGATATCCCGAGCGGGAACATAGTTTTTCTCCTGGGATCCGGCCTTCTTCTTACTTTCTGATACACCAGAGTCGATAACCATGGCGTCACCATCGGCCAGATTAGCCTCTTCCTCTGATCGATCAACACCTGCTCCTCCAGCTGTTGCCTTTTCCTCTAGCCCAGGAATATCTTGCTCGTCGTCGTCCAAGGGAGCCTCGTCATCTGACGACTCTTCTCGGACCTCATGCTCCATGGCGTTTTCATCGTCGTCCTCTTCGTCGAAAACAACGGCAACACCTTGGCGATCGTCTAGCTCGCCATCGAGGTCATCTCTACCAGCAGCAGTATCCATCTCGTCGTCGTCATTCTGGGTATCATAGTCTGTAATTTTCTTTCCGAGATTGACCAATTCGTTGAACTGTTTCGGATTCAAGCTCGTTCCTACTAAATCATCGATCTCCTTCTTCTTCTCTATATCTTTCATATCTTCATCTTTGAGATACTCCAGAACAGCATCGGCGGCACTAAGAACAACCTCGTGTGAGACGTCTCCTAGGTTGCTAGCAACGAGATGCAATATTAGATCAAAGGTCGCACGAGTAGCGGGAGTTCGAGGTCGATATCGGAGCCCTTCAACTAAAAGATCGGCTTGGCCCAAGATTCCTGTGCCTTTTAGTTGGGAGGCATCATTCCTTCGCTTTCTCTGCTCGCGGGCCAAGATGGCCTCCCCTTCCTGCGCATCTCCCCGCTCAACTGCTAACGCACCCGTTTTCCTCTTCGGTTTCGGGGCGTTATCGCGAGTTATGCGAGAACCCATATCGGTCACATTCAGCCTGCCAGCCAGCGATTCGGGATCGCCAGTAGCCTCGTCGGTGCGTCGCGTAATGAAACGGCGGTCCGCCTGGAGGACCAGGTTGGACATCGCCGAGTACTTGTACTGCGACACATCGCGGTGGTGGTCGGCCATGATGAACACTTGGAGTCGTCGCTCCCTTGACCTTCGAGGGCTGTCTTGCTGCGGGCGCGCGACGCGGTGGCGTAGAGGATGGAATTAATGATATGGTGGACGACCTGGTCCTACCTATTTATTTGTAGACCCGATGGACGTGGGTGCCGGTGGACGCAGGACTAAAACATTTGAGTATAGGGTGCTGGGATATGTGCGGTGGTCGGCCTGCTCACGCCAGTAGGATCGGTGCAATGGGAGATTCAATGGGATGTTTCTGGGGTTCGGCGAGGCTCATACGGACAACACGCCTTCATCACAATCGAAAATTTAGGTAAGAAGCTGGAATTGCCAATTGGCCCCCCGGCCTGCATCATTCCAGGATGCGGAAGCTAGAGTGGAGGCCACTGATAACTGTGGGGCGCGAGCCAGCTACTGCTCAGCCAATGAAATTCAAGGCTGCTTTTGAAGATCCACTTTCTTTAGATACTTGGGGTACACCTCCTAGAAACCTGATCTTTAATCGACCCAATTGCTTGTTGCCTGGTCAGAACAAGTTATATCTGTTTGGAGGAGTCATTAGGTTGTTAATCAGTATCAATACGGGTTTATCAATTTTGTAGGTAGCAGCATATACTTTAAGTTACAAAATGGTGTCTCTCAGTCTTACGCAGTCAGGCTCATTTTTATTAGTGACGTCGGTCGCGACGGGCCGTCATATTTCACCGGACCGTAGCGGGCCGTTCAACTCGTCATTCGTCCCTCCCGTTAGGTACCTGACCGCAGTAAGGTGGAAGCCACCGCGAGGAAGTACCTAACCAGCACATGCCTCGGATTATAAGTTGTGCCCAACTTCCAGAGTTGATCGTCTCAGGTAAACACCTCTGGTCAAGTGTTGAAATCCAACAGTCCGTATAACCAAGGGAAAAACTTGACCGCTCGGTTTCTCTACTTTAATCTCACTCACACTGTAATCTGTATTCTTTCCAACTGCAACTCTTCCATCAGATTGTCAACACCTTCAGACAACAGACAATCGTGAACGGGATATACCCAGGCAATCATGGACTTGGAGATCACTCCGGAAGAACGGCTCTTAGCCAAGCGGGCTCGTGATGCCATTGAAATGGCCCTACGCCCAAGACATGAACTGTTTGCCAAGAAACGGGCAATGGCTCAGAAGGTAGCCGAAACTCTTGGGCAGGACCAGATAAACATGCCTGCATCTCTCATCGATCCGGACATGTCTATCGCCTTAGCTAGTGCCCCTAAGGAGAAGCAGAAAGCCTTCTTTGAGGCCGTGCAGACGAACATCAAGCTTCAGAGAGAGCTCGCCAGACTACGAGCTGAGCACAAGGCCGCCGCTTCATCTATTGAGGCCACTCATTCTGAGGAGCGAGCAGATGCTGAGAGAGAGCTTCTTGAGGCACAGCTTAAGCATAACGAGCTGGAGAAGGAAGTCAAACGGTTGCAAGCATTGAAACGGCATATTGATGAACTCAACAGTCAACCCGCCGCGGCTCCGGACTTCCTTGATCCTAAGGTCATGTTCAAGGACTGCGCTCCCTTGCCAGAGCTACCGCAGGAGCTCGCAGAAGGATTCACCAGGGCCCACGATCCGCCCGACGTGGAGGTTAGGGATCTTATCTCCAAGCTCCGCCGAGCGACTCTCCGTGAGAAATTGGTCCTGGAGCATGACCGCCAGAAGCTCGAAGAGTTGAAGGCAGCCAATCCTATTGACCCCAAGAATCTAACTCCGGAAACGCAGGTAGCTGCACTGAATGCTGTCAAGGATTCGCTTGTCAACTGGATTGAGAAAATGCTCAGCAAGGCGGGAGAAAGTGAGCCGGAAGACGCAGCTGAGTCGCCAAGCAAGAAAGATGGTCCTAAGGACGCCGATCATAATGCGGCACTGGCCGATCTCGAGAAGGAATACAAGCGACACCTCGAGTTGCGGAAGAAGCTCGCGGCCTCCATGGCTCAGCTACGCAAGCTTCAGGATCTACCGCGGCCTCCAAAGTACGAGCCACACGAACCTACCCCAGAGGCTCCATTGCCAGCCCGTCCTGAGCCGCAAACCTACCTCTTGACACCTTATCTCGAGAAAATCCAGGCGCTCGCGCGAGAGCAGAAAGGGTTGGTTCAGGAGAAGGCGCATATTAACGCTACAATCTCTCGACATCAGCAAGACACAAACAAGGCATTGCGCCGTTTGGCGCAGGAGAGCGAACTTCTATCTAAACACGCAGCCCCAAACCCTGAGAGCCCGCAGTCTAGCTCGAGCTTCGCCAAGGCGACAAAGCGATCTACTGTCACCGAGCAGGTCCAGCCCTGGCTCTTTGCTGCAGACTCGGCCAAAATTTCCACGCTGGAGGCTGTCGCTGAAGCAGTTGATAAGGGTCAGATGTCTATTGAGGACGCCGTGCAAGCACTAGATAAGGTCTCTCGACTACAGAACAAGGGGCCCATTGGTGTCCCTGGTGATGGTGAGGCGGGATCTGCACAGGGGGACACGAAGGCTGAAGAAGGAGGCGAGAACGCTGGTGCGGAGCGTACCGACAAGAAGGCGGCCAAGGATGAGCAGAAGAGTATCTGGTCGGGTCTCGATGGAAACCTGGGTCTCATTAACGAATGATTGACGCGGGCAACCGTTTTCCATCTAGCACGCCACAAGTTCATGGATTTGCCTCCCTTACTCTCGAAGCATCAAGTCTACAGAACCTACGCATCAGCTTTTTGGCGTGTTTAGTTCATTTGCTTTTAGAAAACAAGGCACATTGAGATGCGTTTCAGTTTCGGTTGCCAACGGCTTCATCAAGTAGAACACCAATCGAACCTCCAAAGGTCTAGAGAAATCGAGATATGGTGTTATGGCCTGCTTTAACGGATTAGTTTACTCATTGCGGTATCGCAGATAGCTTTCCATAACTAGGTAATTGAACTCGGAGAATTTCCTCACATCTCAACTCTCTCACATGTACGACCTGTAAAAATTGCTCCAGAATTGATCACAAATCTGAAGAATGCGCACAGGGCTTCCAATATTCTTTTTCTAAATTGTTGGACAAGTTAGCAGGTAATATAATTGACCCCCCGATAGAAGCCCATGTTGTAGAATAGGAGGCATAAACTCCAGAACTGCCACGACCTACCCGGTAGAGCAACCCATCACAACACAACTCGTCAACCGATTCCTTATAAGGCACAATAGTCAACAGTAATGTTTCATGTACGACCATACCCTTTGGAAAACTCGGGATCCCGTCCGCTCTCCCATCGATAAACCAGAGAGGGCCAAACTAGTAGTCGGGTCGGTGACGACCGGCGAATCCTTGGTGCTGTACGTGTTTTTTTTTTAATCTCAAAGAAGACAGAGATAGAAATCTTCTCAATTACTGAATTGATTTTTTCATATTTATTTATCAATAACTTTTTTGTCTGGGACTTGCGAATTTGTTGTTCGTCATAACACGGAAAGAGTTGTGAAGTTGTGCGCTTGCGATCTTGAACAGCTCGCGACATTAATCCGTACTCTGGTTCCGTTATGTTAGTGATGATGTTTTCGGTTGGTAATTAGCATAGCGGACACATCCATTCTTATCGTCAGATATTTTGTCACAAAGGACTCAGGGTTGCCTCATAGATCCCCCTATTTACAAGTCGCATGCTTGTTGAGTTCAACATATTCCGTATGTCGGCCACACATCAGCACGAAGAGGAAAAGAACTTCATCTTAATGAGCCTTAAACATTCACCCATTCACAAAGAACCAGACAAGTATCAGTCATAGTAAGAGCAGCTCCGCAGGTATCAAATTAAATGCCACTTATACGCCAGTCCACGATGCGCCAATAGATGCCGAGTCCTCTTTTCCCACGCCCAATTTCATGATTACATTTGCTTTCCCCAGTCCTCTCTCTCCTCATCCCTTACCAGCCAGAATGTTAGATATTCTTAAGGCCAAGTCAAGGATAGACAGATGCTCGTCCGCGCCGTCAACCAACCGCTTATCGACTTCGGAGAACACGAGTGTGATCTTGTTCTTGCCGAGGTCGGGTATGAGTTCGTCGTTGATCACCGCTCGGTAAAGCTGTAAACTATGTTAGTCTTGAATCAAAAATAGGGGAGAATACCAACGCACCTGTGAGATGACCTGGCTAGCACTCCAGCCATCCGCAACCATATCCTCCACAACCTTCGCTATGCTCTGATACGTTGCGCCCGCAGACTTGGGCTGCATCGCCTTCTGCAGCCTCTCAATCGTAGACTCCGGTATGACACCAGCAATATCCTCCACGATCTTAACCGTGACGACCTTGCTCGCATCACTATCCACATCCATACTATCCGCATCCGCATCCTCATTCTTCTCCACAGCGCCTACCAAGCGCGCCGCACTCTGCAAGAACGTGATCGCCTTTCGCAAATCACCCTCGCTAGACCGGATCAGCGCATCCACAGCGCCATCCTCCAGCTGCACACCTTCCTTCTCCGCGATCTCCTCTAGTCGTTTCCGCGCATTGCCCTGATCAAGACTCTTGAAGCGGAACTTGCTGCAACGACTAGCGAGGGGGTCGATGATGCGGGTGACATAGTTGCAGATCAAGCAAAACCGCGTGATCTTGCTGTACGTCTCCATCGTGCGACGGAGCGCGCTCTGCGCGTCCTGCGTCATGCTGTCGGCCTCGTCGAGGATGATGATCTTGAAGGGCGGGCAGGGGTAGCGGTCGCGGTAGCCGGCGGGCGGGTTCGTGAGCTGCATGCGCGCAAAATCTTTGACTTTCTCTCGTACGATGCTGATGCCGCGCTCGTCGGAGGCGTTGAGCTCGAGGACGCGCGCTTTCATCATCTCGGGTCCGTAGAGCTCTTTTGCGAGGGCGAGGATCGTGGAGGTCTTTCCGGTTCCTGGGGGGCCGTAGAAGAGCATGTGTGGGAGCTATATTGTATTAGATATCGTCCATATATTTGTCAGGGAGTAGGTGGAGCTCACATTAGAAGCCTGCAGAGTCCGCTGCAGGACTTTGACTGTGTGGTCTTGGGCTGTGACATCGTTGAGGGTCTTGGGTCGACTGTCTCTTGGTCAACTTTTTGTTCTCCTTTCTCTCCTCGCTTTATAGTTAACTTACTATTTCTCGACCCAAGGCTGTTTTCTATTCGCCTGCTTAGAATCACCGGCTTTCGCTGATAAGGCGCCACTCGCAGCGGCAGCTTTGCGCGCCTTGAGATCGAAGAAGCTGGCCATCTTGAGCCGCTACAACTGGTTATGAGAGCAATTCTCGGGTTTCTCTTTCAATTAAAGGTCAAGTATTGTATAGAGACCACGAGAATGTCGGGGAGATATCAGATTGAGGTAATGTCGTCTTTCTCAGTATTACGATGAATATATGAACATTTCACCTCTGGATGCTCGGGCACGCGCAGTCATGTTGAACCGCGTTTTTCGCGTTAAGTGCCATCGTCATCAGCCACAAATCTAAATGTGGCTGAAGCTCACATGTTCAGCCACACCCTCACGGAAACATTGTGAAGCGACGGAATGAGGAGAAATGATAGCATCAATGCTTCCCTCAGAACTTCAATCATCGGAAGACGAGCATAATGTACGGAATATCATACCTGGAGTAACTGAAGTGATATTCACACATATTTTCCAATCGTCATAAGTCATACATATTCTTACAAAAAAAATCTCAAAATCAAATATCGCAGCATCAACTCCTTTTGCTCAACTTATTGTCCACCCAGTAACTCTTTCAATCTCTTCTCAATGGTCTCGCGTCCCTCCAATGTCCTCCAAATCTGGTGCGGCGCGCCCCTAACAATATCCCAACCCTTCAACTTATCTGTCAAACTAGTTAAATCTCTCTGCTTACTCTCCCAATTCCTATCCTGATCGATCTTCATGCCGGAGCTGACCACGGCGAGTGGTACGTCGCGGACCTGGATCGCCCGGCTGCTGGTCACATCGCGTTTCGTCAAACTATCGGCTACAAGATTTTCTTGCAGCCTTGCAAAGATATATTTTCCAGTCTGGTAAGCAGATCGCCCGTAAATGCGATCTTGCTTCGTTCTGGCCTTGAATAAAGCGCCGGGTATGCGATCGAACCCAAGGGGTGAGAGAATACCCCTTAACCAGAGTATGAAACCTCGGTTGGAGTTGCCGACTTGGCCAAGGTAATCCTCGTGCAATGGATCGATGAGAAGCATTCCCTTGATATCCTCACCGTGGCGTGATGAGAATATACGGGAGTAAATCGAGCCAATTCCGGCACTCGCGAGTACTATTACTTCTTAGCGAACAAATTCTTACCAATATGTTTGGATTCATAACTCACCCCAAGGACCCCGTTCTCCGGCCCGTACTAAGGCTTCGTCGAGAACCTCAACAACCATGCCAGCAGAAAGCGGGGATGGAGCAGTGTCACTCTGTTCTCGATTAGTAAAGGGTCAAATGTGACTACGAATCAATGATAACTCACCCAGGCAAATCCGGGACGATCCACGAAGCAGTATCGACCAATCGATCCGTTGTTGATGGCATTGTCGGCGAATTCCCACAAGCCATTTTCAACAGTTTCTGCGCCACCCTCAAACAACACCGTGGGCTGCTCGGAGTCTCCGTTGCCTGTATTTCCATGACAATAGACATGTAACCTGTACTTGTGGCCATCAACCCAGTATCTCGTCCCGGGTGGTGCGATACTCGCATCGACAGCTCGGAGGATCAAAGTGCAGGTCAACAGAAATGCGACAATCGCCAAGATGATCATGGAGATCGTCGATATCAGAACGGCAAGCCATTCGGCGAGTGTACGTCGAGTCGCGGCCTGGCCCGTCAGTCGCTCTTCTTCTTGGTATTTGCCCCATTCGACGACCCGGTCCGTTATGATCGTCCACAAAGACATGACGAAGACCCCTGAGAATCAATTAGCACCCGTCGCAACACCACACGGAACAACGTTCACTTACACAAAACACTAACAATCCCAACCCACCCCTCCTCGTACCTCGTCTGTTGTATGGCAATCAAAAGAATCGCATCAACAAGTAACAGTAACCCCATAATAAAACTCGCAATCCTCACCGCCTTCGCGGGCACCGCGAAGAAGACGAGCGAGAACAGCAAGTTCGCAAGCGCCAGACTGATAAAACTAAACGCAAAGAAACTCGATCCGCGCGTATGGAAGCCCGGCGTCGTGGCGAACGGAGAGACGAGGATAACGACCCACCACGCAAAGGTGAGCAACGTGAAGATAATCGTGATGAAGCGTATCGCGCGCACACTCCAGAGGTTATACGGCGTGACCTGTCCCAGTCCCATTAGCACCATCCCACCAATACCCATCATTCCTGGAATTTCCTTACCGCAGGATCCTCCAGACTCAAGTATCTCGTCCCAATAACCCTGCTCGGCAAGAGTCTCGTGTACTCATTCGGCGGCATATACTCCCTTCCCTCCGGCAATCCATCCCTCGAACTCCTCGACGGCCCCGCCCCCGCCGAACTCGAAGAAGAAGGACGCCTATCTTCCCGTCGATCACCATCGCGATATCGTCCAAACCAGCTCTTCATCTTGCTAGCCATCGCGTCTCGGGGGTGTAAGTCGCAGTAGGCGTTCGTTGCATTCGTGATTCTTCACCCCTCTTTATCCAGTGTAAAACCAATATGACGTAGAGTATCTGATGTCGTTCGTCAGGTTGACAACCTTCGATGTAGACAGGTAGATCCTGTATAACTGTCACACACAACAGCTCGGTGTCTTGTTTTCTCCTGGGTATTCTCAAGATACCACGACAGCAGCGACGGTTTCTTTTCCCCTTCTACGGGTCACTACCTACCCAACATATATGAAGAAGTCGCCTCAGGTCGGACAGACTGAGAATCTGCTCCGGGCGCGTCTCTTCCCACTCATTACGTCATGACTCAGCTCCAAGCTGAGGAATGCTCGTGAGCTTTCCACTTTACAAGGTTTGCCAGGGACGATCCGAGGCTCTTGATTGGTGCGGCGGTCGTAGCATCGAGCAGAGCTATTCGGCTGTGTGTTTTAGCTGGACTTTCGCCTCTTCGAGCTTCCTCAAAGAAAATACACTCGCCGTTTTCATTCGTCACTCCTTTTGTCATTCCATGCATCATCGTGCAAACTAGCATCCATCACATGATATTGGCTAACGGGGCTTTTCTGGCGAGCTAACATGCATGTTCTATTATTATGAGTTTGGTTTGTGTTATTGGTCTCCTCCTATCGAAATATCTATTACTTCGCAGGCCAGGCAGTTAAGATATGTGACGAGAATTTGTTGAGCACCAGCCCTCCTCATCGTCATTGCCGCTTGAAAGTTGTACCATCCACACGACAAGCCATCTGAGCTCATTGTCTCGGCGGGGGCATCTTTGTATTGGATGCAGCAAAATATGAATAAATATAACCGCCTATTCTAGCTCATAATCCGTACTGGCCTCATGATACTCGGCATTACCCACATCAGTCCAACAGTGACATCGATAATTCGGAAGGGAGGTTTCTGTTGATATAAAGTATTATGATTTTCGATCGATCTTCGTCGCCATGTCGCACTCTATTGTTCATCCGCTTCGCAAGCTCATGACAATGCTACTTGACGAAGAGAAGCGAGTATTAGTCGTAAAGTGCGACTCTTGCGACGTTCCTGATGCAGCTAACAATTCACGCGCTTGCTTGCGCTGCTTGGCTCTCTGGAGAGCAACCTCTTCGGGGTCGGGGCCGCGGCCGCCAGGTTTGATCACGTTTGATGGCAGCGAAGCAACCGGCAAATGTAGCTTTGCATTGGCCATTGGATCATCAAGTGCAATGCCGGCTTTCTTGTACGTGTCTTTCTTATAGTCCTTCAATGCCTGTGTCGATGGCTCCGATACGGAAACCCATTCTTTGAGCTGAGAAAACCAACGGGCCTTCCCCTCCTTCCATCTGCGCTTGGGTGATTCCGACGCGCGACTCTTCTGCACTTGATCCTCCAAAAGGCCTGTCGAACTAGGGGTGTCTCTGTGCATCTTTGGCACGCTCCCTCGTTGATCGACTGGCTTCAACTCTGTGGCTTCCGTATCAAATCTGAAGTCAGACATCAAGGTGCCTTTCTCCTGGATGGGTGGATAATCTCTAATCGCATACCCAATAAGGTAAGATTCAGGAACGCTGGATTCTATGGCCTTATCCTCGGCGTCTGTGAGTCGAGTTTCTACCAGAGGTACATCAGATGTCGACATAGGACGCTTGATTTTGTCAGGTCGCCTCGTGAGAAACCGCGATGCGTCAAAGGAAGACGACGTCTTATGATGGCCAAATGATCTGCGCTTCCGTGTGGCACCTAAGTTGGTTTTTTAAAAAATTATGTGATCACCGATCGGCTTTCCCCTCGCAGGTTTTGAGCCTTTATCCTTAGATCCACTCCTCTCGATGCTCTTCTAGAGACGAGAAGTAGTCTGGACTTGAGAGGTCGATAACCCCAGTCCCAAAAACGTATTTCGACGCTGGCGTTGCTCTTTTGGTGCAGAGTCAATCGACTGTTCGGTCTCAGGTTCCGTAGTATACGTGCCGTCCCTACTGGCCAGCGGTCTGTAGGACGTATGGTTTGTTGAATAGAAGAAGGGATCCTCTGGTTCTAGTTCGACAATCCTAGCTTGACACGCCTGTGAAGTAGCACCGAGTGAAAAATCACATATCTCGCCCAGTTGATCCCAAGTAGAGGGGGTATCGTTCCGCGCTGGGCACGAAGCAGGCGTTGTCCTGTTGCCTGTGATATGGGTGGGATAAGAGAAGTTTCTCAAGACTGGCGTCGTCAGGTTTCGCGACTTAGGCGTGGATTTTGGATCTTGGGCCGCAACGGCGTCCTTCTGTGGTGATCCGAGGACAACTGGCAGTCTCGGCTTTCTGAAGCGCTCAACGAGTCCTACCATTGTACGAAGATAGCCGCAACGCCAGTTGATAAGTGACTCCGTATAGAACAAGTAAGTGTAGGTATATGATATTACACCGCCTATTTTTCCAGAGAGGAAGCCTCGAGAAACGAAGCGATTGAAGTATAAGAATGTTTTAATGTATGATCTTGTTCGTTGGTGAAGTTTTCGAATTGCTTCCAGTGCGTGTGTCGACTTGGGAGGACTGACTGATTCCACAAAATTCCAACGATGACTAGAAGAGATCGGAATGGCATTTGAACATGGATTTGTGAAGAACGAAGTGATCAAAGAGTGCTTGAAGGCCAGAAACGAATCAAGAACAAGGAACGAATGGTTCAGTCTGCCACGGTTGAGACAACTGTGAGCCAGAAGTCATGGAAATGTGCCACCTGGATTTTCTGAAGAATTCCAGTTTGAAGAAGACGTAATGCAAAAGGGACAAGTGATTGGGATCGGTCTACGAAGGGGTATGAAAACGACAGAGAGTACGTGTAGGATAGAGGAAGGAAGGGAGGGGAGGTAGGGAAGTAAGGAGGCAAACGTGGGATGGCTGCGACCCAGGAGAACCTGTAGTATAAGTAGTCGCACTTCTTCTTGTCCCGAGAATCGGAAGGCACATGACGAGTCGCTTATTGTTTCCTTTGGTTAAAAGGAAGGGGCTGAGAAGAAGCAACTGCAGGCTGCAGGAAAATGTGAGCTGTACTGCATTGGATCCGTCCGTGACAACGAAGGTGCTCTGGAGCGAGACTGCGATCGGAGCCGGTCTAAAGTGCTTCGAACGTTCTTGTACATACCAGACTCCAATTGACGTAGGAAATACTTCACGATATGAAAGAGCAGCTCGCCAATAATTACAAATAGTCGTACTTACCACTGCTGTCCCGCTCGATACTCACATGCGCCCTCCGCCACCAAGGACTGCGTTAGAGCGTTATCGTGAGGCAAGATACCTCCGCAATGGCTCAGGTCAGCCGTTAAGGCGTGGCAATGTCTTAGGATAGAGCACGTTTATACTCATGATAGGCTCGTGGGAATAAATCAGCACGATTGCTTTTGTGAAAAAGATGAGACAGCTCTCTCGAGGTTGCTTCTGTGAAGTTGACTCGATGAGGACCATTTTGGCATCGCGGTCATAATAATCCGTCCGAGTCCCTCAAGGTTGACAAGATAAGTCCATGTAAGCTTCCGTTTCTCGGCTAGATCCGGGCACGAATCTCGAGTCGGCATTACGAGTCTCCGGTCCGAAGCTGATTGCCACAAACAATTTCTTGTGCTATTGTGACTATCGACATGTTGTTAGACGGACAAGTGTTGACATAGTGATCCGTACTCGTACGGATTATACTACAAGTATTCACGTATACTGGACGTGAAAATTTGTTTGACTTAGGTACCTGGTAGGTAAACATTGTCCTCGACAAGTCCGAGGTATTGTCCTACACAAGCCTCTTTGTCGAGATTGCCCAACCGCCACCGATATCAATGTCTTTGCATTGACACGGAAACACTGACGCGCTCGCTCAACATGAATGCACCCAAGTTAATTCGCGAAAAAACCTGATTAGCACAAGAACACCATGCCGAATGAAGCGTGAGCTTGTCCCAATTCCGTAATCCGTGATTCGAAATTGCCAATGAAAGACGAATGTCGAAGGACTAAACAAGATCCAGCAAAGAGACGGCGCACCTCATTTCTAGCGGTTCTCTAGCGCGGTACGTGCCTGGACGAGGACCTGAACACTCACGCGACATCGAGAGTACCTCGTCAGCACTTGCCTTAATTAGCTAGGCGGCAGTTGTGGCAGACCTACATTAGCCTGCCCTAAGCGGGTATAGCGTGGCTCGATTATGTGAGGGGCTAGCGGTCCACATCGCTCGTGATTGGCTGGTTGAACACTTAGCCGAACCGACGTCATGGTTCAGGGAAGTCCCGCTCCGTCCCTCGAACAACAACCAACATTCATCGCCACGCCCGTTCCTTACCATCTTACATCTCTCCAACAATTGCGCCTCCTTTGCGATCCGTAAACAAACAACACATCACCAACGGCCATTGACTCACGCACAAGGAGGCAGCACTACACAGAAACTCGACCAACACACAGACATCCATTAATCTCGTCTCGTCGGACAACCTCCGTTACGTCACCGGCCTCACGAGGCCTCACAACCACCACAATGTCGGGTCTCACCCTCAACACCGAGACCAACCCATCCCGGAAAAACAAAAAGGCGCCCAACCACTCCAGTGCCAACAACGCGCCACGGCCTCTCCAATCCACAACGCCCATTCCTGTGCCCATCCCCATGCCCTACACCTACTCCCGCGAACCACAGCAGATCTCCCCGCGCTCCTCTTCGCCCGCGCGCCCCAGCTACAGTCCCATCACTCCGCCCCTCAACCCGATCGCGTCGCCGCCCCAGCCAACATATACACACACCTCCCAAGCCGACGCCACGGCTTCGCTGCCACCGCCTGCCGAACCCATAAACTTCGACAGTAATCCCGACGTCCTCGCGCTCAAGTCCGCGATTTCCATCCTGCAGATGCAGCGGCGCAAGGCGGAGCGCGACATGGCAACATTAAGTCGCGTGCGCAACACAGCGCTTGCCGAACCAGAAGCATTCGTGCGCGATCTGGCGGCAGGACGGGTCCGGGTGGAAGGGGAGGGGTTATTCCTGAGCGGCGAGCGGGACGAAGACGAAGAGGATGACGAAGAGGACGAAAGCGAAAGCGAGAACGACGACGCCGAGATGTCCGGTACGAATCAACAGGGCGCAAAAGAAGAGAAGAAAAGACGGGCCGATCCACCACCCTGGAGCGCGATCCCCAAACCCCAGAATATCGTCCGCTGTCCACCGATCAATTGGTCGCAGTACGCCGTCGTCGGTGAGTCGCTCGATAAACTCCATGAAGAACAAGTCCAGCGACCCGCGCAGGGCGCGCCGGCCGAACTACTACCGGACGGCCAGTTCGAGTTCAAGGGTGGTGGTGGTGACGGCGAGGGAGACAATGGGAAACAGGAGAAGTATCCGGGCGTCGGGGCACCGTATGCGCCGCTCAAAGACAAGATATACAAGAAGGTGAAAGGGTCGTCAAAGTAATAGACCTCTTCACCAGTGGAACGGAAATACTATTAATCAACGGATTGTGGGGGTATAGGATGGGTAATGGATAAGGGAACGGAAGGAAAAGGACGAATTCATGATATACGGAATGAAAGGGCTTGTACACGATTGCATGAGGGTAATGGGTGTATTGTATTGGGCGTGAGAGAAGTATATTAATCGAACTGTCAAAGTGCTGCTATTATGTGTTCTACGTGGTATGGACCCTCGACCTGATGGCTGCCGTCGTCTCTCTTCAGACTATCATCTATCTCTTCGAAAAGATTGAACAATGCAGAAGGTAGATTGTAATATGCTGGGACATATTCAAGGCACAAAGGCTCCTCCTTAAAGAAGTGGTTTCAAACCTGCCTGATCCGACTTCTGACCCTACCTGTACACAGGACGAGAATCAAAAGCAGGAGTATACATAGACTGAAACCCATGATAAACGGCCGAATTCCACTTCCACTGGTGAGGACTGAAACTGCGAATACAGACCATGATCTACGACGTCTCTCAACAAGACATAAAGGGGATTCACTGGTCATAACACAAAGTAACGTAATTTTCAACGCCACTTTATTATTAGAGCTTGTGGAAGCACTGCTCTGTGCTCGGGGGTATCAACAATATGTCAATCGTAATTAGCTACATTCGAATGCAGCAACCCCGTGCGTGGGCATCTCTGTACCTAGCGTTTTGATGTGAAAGGACTTCCATGTGTTAGGCCCGACCTCGCCGAGCCCTGTAGAACGCAAAATCACAACACAAGGAAGAAGCCTGGCATCATCATCCTTTGGCGACAGGTATGCCCTGGAGATAGGCAACCGCGTTCCTCAACGGTAGACAGAATATGATGGTGGAATCTCCCTGAAATAACACCAGGACGCACGTCCGTATATTCTAAAGCAGCCAGCCGCCAGGCTGCATCTCACGTAACCTTTCCACCTGACGCCTTGCTCGAATGCACACTCCGAAATTTCCCTCATTAAACATCCCGAACGCCGTGATCATTTCTCGTTGTTACTCGTCAGGCACAGCATGCCATGGGTACTAGAAGTCCTCCATGCTCCGCTGAACCGACCTGCGTAGGTTTCTGTTGTAGACCTTCCGGGTGTCTGGACCACCCCAGTAGAGTTTGTGAGCTTCAGGGTTAACCTGCAACCGGGGATCATAGGGGGGACTCTCGTCCTCCAGCGTCGCGAAAATCGAATCAATGTGTTGCTTCACATCTTCGGCTCGACTGGCCTTTGGCATGTAACACATTACACCGTCGGATGTCACTCGATGGTGATAAACGGGTGTCAGAAACATCACTCGAGGATGTTCCGCTGGGAAGCGAGGACTAAAGCTGATCTTAATCCTGAACATGCCACCATCAAAATTGGTCATGGGACGTCCGAAGTATGTGAGCACCCAGACGAAAGGGTTGCCGTTCTCCAACTCGACGTTATGGGGAATGTCATCGATCTTGAAATGTTCCTTGACCTGCTCGAACTGGCGGGTCAGATTGACTGCAACGGTACCATCCTTATGCTTGGGCGATCGTCCTTCAGCTGCCCACTTGGCTGGCTCAGCGTCGAGGGTGGCCTTGATCTTGCATAGTCGCTGTTCCAGTTCAGTATAGTTGAACTTTCCATCCATGGTATTGCTGGAACCTTCAAAAGGCATGCGTTCGAAAGTCTTGTCGTCCTTGATCTTTGCCTTTTCGTTGCGGATGGTCTGTAGATAAGTATCGTAATACCATAGGAAGCGACGCTTGTACAAGTCCGTGAATGGCTCCCAGGGAACAACTTCTTTGCTCTCACCTTCAGGTGAAGCATCATCCTGGTCAGATGGTGTGGGAAGTTCATCGCCGGCAGGGGAGATATGAAGAAACTCCTCCAACTTCTGTATGACGGAAATTCGCAGGGTCTCGTGTCTGATCTACAAGCCAATAGTTAGCACTACGACTGCTTTTCGGACGGCGCTATACGGAGTATTTGCCTTGTCAATGTAATTTCGCTGGTACTGAAGATCTGTCTCTTCACTCGCGTCTTCGAAACCGGGCTCGTTCTCGTAAGGATTCGAAGACATCAGACTCTGAATGGAAATCAGAATGGACTCCAAACCCTGGGCTGGAGACCATTCTTCGCCCGGTTCGCCCCGCCAAGTGCTAGAATCAGACTAAGAATGAAAAGTTCGTTGAGGAGGGCAGAGATAGTGGTAGTTACCCAAGAATGGAACTGGTAGACACGGCACGACTCAGCAAGCAAGCTTCCACGTGTAAGGGGGTGTCGAGACTCAGACTTACAGACAAACTTTGCCATTGGCGTAAATATTTGGGTTGAATCGACAACGACCGCCGTTTGTGGTGGTACATGTGACAGTTGGTGACTTGCGAGGATAATCTGGGCGAGTCACGCTGGAATCAGCAGGGCTCTTCGTGGTAACCAAGCTCAAGCAAAGGGGGAGGGGCGCCTTGCTAGGTCCATACCTTTGTTGAACTTAAAGGAGAACTAGATAATCATTTCCACGTTAGTTCGCACACCAAGGGAGTTGAGGAAGGGCTGGGTAGAGTAGCCAGACTCTCGCCCGAGTCTTGAAAATCATTGACACGAACCTCGAAGAACCCGAACTCATAAGGCGTCTCGTGGGGACCGATGATGAGGGCCTTTACATTGCGTACATCGCGATCGCGAAAGGCAACAGCAAGAGCTAGAGAACAGACACAGACACAAGACGATTAGAGACATGGAGCGCTGGTGACTGGAAAGGTGTGCTCACACAGATCCGTATTCTTCTGGAGCTCGCCGATTTCCTGAAGAACAAGAGTGGCTGGTTAGCTTCAGACAGTACGACGACGCCATTAAGCGGAAGCACAAGAGATGGGAACATGGTGTGATCATTCCGGGTCAGCTGTGATTTCAATAGGAGACATTCATTACCTTGGTAATGCGTATGATGGATTGGTCCGCCATCTTGCTTGGTCGTGGACGTGATCGGAGACTGAGGCTACGACTGAGACTGAGACTGCACACCTCAACCGAACTCCGGGACGTGTTGGGGGAAGTTGGCGAGTAGGGTTGGTCGACAGAGGGAGAGACTTGGGGTGCTGCAGACGTCGAGCTTCAACTGCAGGATTGCCATAAAAGTATCCGGCGGATGACTCCGTAGAGAGGAGACGCACGGAAAGACGCTGCGGTTAATAGCCGGCAAACGGGATACCGAAAATAAGACTGCTTGGTTGTCGCGAATGATGCCGGTGTGCGGGCAGGCAAATCGACATTACACGTAGGCGCGTGTCCGAGGCTGGATAATACGTATGGCCCAGGCGAAAGATGCGAGCGTGGATGGGGGAGGAAGCCTGAGTCGAGGTCCGTAGTGGAAAGTAAATGGAGGAGGTTAATGTAGCGAAGGTGGGGTTGTTAAGATGGTGCCCGTAAGTACCGAAACTTGCAGGTGGGGTTGCTCTACTGATCCGCGTAGGTATCAGGAACAGGCTCCGTGAATTAGGTAAGGTGCCTGAAGCTCAACCTGGGGTGCCTGTAGTAGGCGGTGCTAGCCTGTTCGATACTGACAGGGGCGTGGGTGAATGACAGTCGTGAAAGCTTTGTCCGATTGTGGCTGGTGCGGATCATACCTAACAACAGACCGTGCTTGCCTGGACAGCTACGAGTGTGATGGGTAAGTTCGGTGCCCTTGCCAGGTACCTCCACTGAGGCGTTATAGACGCGTTTGGATAAACTGCATAACTGGTACCGAACTCCAGGGCAATTGCTGAATGTATCGCGAGTACCAAAAATGACAGAAAGGGCCGCTATACCGCAGTCAGTATGGCCGGTGGATCTGAGCTCAAGTGCGGTACACGGACATGGGCCACGACTTTTGCCTCATACCTCGTACTTCGTAGACTCAGGTGGTAATCCGTATCTGACCGCGTGGAAGGCACGATTGTCCACTGCTCGTTTCCAATTACAACGTCAATTGCCCGCGTAAGTCCAAAGTACTTGACGATACCAGGCAGTGGGATTTCTGGAGGTCCCCTTATTTCCGGGGTCCAATGCGCTAATGTTCTGACCGCGCTAGTGGTGTCACTTGCAGCGACGGTACAATGGGGTATGTTTTCTACCTGACGAATACTTTAGAAATTCACTAGAAATGTATCTCGCACCGTCTACCAAGCCTATCAGTACCATGTCTCGCAGCTAGATGGGGTATCATCAGAGTAAACGTGTTCCTACCATTGCGAGTACCCAGTACAAGGCACAACGCCTCGCTACCGGTGTTACACAGCTGCCCAGTGAACCGCCTCCCCTCCTTGTCCACGATACTACCGCAGCTGCCCGTTTATTCAAACTGATACGAATACGAAACTAATAAGACCACATAACTGCCAGAATCCAGCAGGTGTAATCCGTACCGTTACCTACATCATACATGTAATTATACCCAAGTTCCAACTGCTACCTAGTCTCCAACCTCTTTGGCGTACGCGTCAACCATTGTGACTTCGATATTGACATTGACCCCGAGTTGACTCTCAGATCATTGTCATTGCCCTCGCACGAGCCCACCAGACTCACCCAATCCGCCCGCGCCCACGCCCGTCCTCAGCGCCCTGCAAATTCGCCGCCCAAACAAACAATGGCTCCCGTCGAGCAACCCACGCTGGGCCGTGTCCTTGTGATCGGCGGCTGTGGTTTTCTGGGCCACCACGTCGTGAACCTGCTGCTGCGCGACTGGAAGTGCGAAGTCTCCGTCATCGATCTCAAGTGCCAGCGGAATCGCCGCCCCGACAGCGATGGCGTCACCTATGTCGAGGCCGACATCACCGACAGCGACGGCTTGCTCAAGGTCTTCGGCCGTCTTAAACCCGATGTCGTCATTCACACAGCCTCGCCGCCCGCCCAGGCCGCGAGCAGCGTCTCCAATGCCGTGTTCTTTAAGGTCAATGTCGAGGGCACGCGCGCCGTCATCACGGCCTGCCAGCAGGCTGGCGTCAAGGCTCTGGTGTACACAAGCTCTGCCAGTGTCATTAGCGACAACAAGACCGACCTGATCAATGCGAACGAGGAGTACCCCGTGATTCGCGGCAAATTGCAGACAGAATACTACTCAGAGACAAAGGTAAGCCCTGCTCTCACCGTGGACGTGAGAGCATCATGAGAAGAAAGGGGAACAACTAATTGACCCGTCTTTGTCCAATTCATAGGCCCACGCCGAGCAACTCGTACTGGAAGCCAACCGGTCACAAGACAGCGACCTCCTAACGACAGCCATCAGACCATCAGGTATTTTCGGCGAGGGCGACATGCAACTAGTGTACCACGCAGTGAAGGTGTTCCGGGACGGTAACGACAAGGTGCAGGTAGGCATGAACACGAACATGTTCGATTTCACATACGTCGAGAACGTCGCGCACGCGCATCTATTAGCAGCCCGCGCCCTGCTCGTCACACACGCCGCCAGCA
Source organism: Xylaria sp. L1 SY-2022 (assembly GCA_023079495.1). NCBI lineage: Eukaryota > Fungi > Ascomycota > Sordariomycetes > Xylariales > Xylariaceae > Xylaria > Xylaria sp. L1 SY-2022. The sequence goes on from JALIDW010000004.1 coordinate 1,559,440, forward strand.
CGGCCCCGCTCGACCACGAGAAGGTAGACGGCGAGGCCTTCCTCATCAGCAATGGCAGCCCCGTGTACTTCTGGGACATGATGCGTTCCATCTGGCGCGAGGCTGGCTCGCAGCGCGGAACGGACCACGCCTGGATCATGAGCCGTGACGTCGGTCTCCTCCTGGGTTTCCTCAGCGAGACCTTCGCCCTCCTCCTCCGGCGCCCTCCGACGCTCACTCGCCAGCGCATTATCTACAGTACCATGACTCGCTACTATGACATCAGCAAAGCCCGACGGCGCCTTGGGTACGAACCAATCGTGACCCTGAACGACGGCGTCAAGCGCACGGTGAAATGGACGTTAGAACAGCAGAAGGCGGCCGCAGCGAGTTCATGAAGAGAGTGAGGGATGCAACAAAACCGAACCAAAAAGCATAGACGGACCAAAAAAAAACGAGAGAGAAAAAGGGGAAAAAAAGGGAATCCACACCAAAAAAGAGAAAGAAAGAATTAATGATGTATTTTAGTTTTTCACGTTTGATGATGGGCCACGGCGCGCGCACTTTCGCCTCTTGTTTGTCTTCGAAAAACCACTTACCTTGGGCATAACTTTTATATATAATACCTCCTAGCCACATTTTCTTTCCCGAGGGCAGAAAACAATCACATTCCTGATGCTACTGCTATGCTAGGGAGCTTCATAACATACCGTCGGGACAAAATACCAATCTCACGAAACCTGCATCACAAACACCACATGTTTACATACTAGGTATTATATTAATAGTCACGAATGAGAGAAAAACAAAAACAAATCTGCATTGGATGATGTGAGAGTGTGTTTGCCAGGCTCTGTCTCATTGAGTACAACTCTCATGTCTGTCCTCAAATTGCAGCTGTCTGAGCTACGTTACAATTAACTAAAGTACTCCTACAAGAGACGCAGTACCGTAGAACAACCTCATCCCCCCCCAGCTGAAAGCCTTTTGGATGAAAAGAGGTATTGAGCGAGGTCCAGCTGAAACGTCGATGATTCAAAGCAGGCAGCGAAGAACAACTCAAAGCCCCCTATCCCCCCTCCCACGTGTCATTGAGCTTTCTTCGCATACCATGTTTCTGTCTCAGCCCTCGAGGGTTCACACGGTAATACATCTGAGACTGTTACTCTCGCCTCCTTCAACCCCCCTACTTGACGCCCTGCGCCGGCTCCATGTCAATGTCTGTCGATTTTTCGCGGCGCACAAAATTAAACGCCCATCTTGCAGGCCAACCCAAACACGCGCAAGACTCTGGCCGCGCGACTCCACCCAAACGCTGCCAACCCATAGAGGACGACTGCTTGCCTCAAGAAGAAAACATCGCCCGTGAAAAGTAGTTGATCTTTTCGTCCGGCGGTCAGAATTCGGGAGAAATTAAAAAGAGAATCGAAAGAGGTTGTCTTTCTTGCACAACGCAAGGTTCGCAACGCCGGCCTTGACTGATCAACTCTGTCGTCGGCGACAGTCACACGCATTCATCAACATTATCAGCAATAGCTGAACAGTCGACCATATCTTGTTTTGGTCGACATACGATGCCCGCACAAGTATCAACAGTGCAAATGCCTAAGTGTATATACGGGGCGGTATCAAAGGGTCTTCATTTAGTTGGTGCCCGTGGCAAGAGAGGAATTATTGGGTCTACTCCATCCGGAGTTACGCCACTCCTTGCGTTGACCATTCTCACCCTGCGGCGTTCCGCTTCGCTCAAACTGTTCGGGATGAGGTCCGTCGGCGCCGTCAGGGTGTCGCCATTGGGGAGGCGGAGGAGTGGCTTGGGTGGTTGTGAAGGGGATTGTGGGCTCTTGAAGGAGAGCAGGATCGGTTTCGACGCGAGTGGCCATAGGTCTTCTTTGACTCTCTGTTCTCGAAGCGACGATCTCTGCGCCGTCATACTGCTTAGTAGCTCCATTCGGAGTTCGACCTTCAATGCGCTTCAATATCTCCTTCGTCGTGATGTCGCCGTTATTACTGAATAAGCTTGAATCGCCAAGAACATCTACGATCTCAGCAGGAACCTGTAGTCATGTCAGTTAATCGCGTCATACCGGTAAGTCATAATTCAACTAACCATGCACATCTCCTCGTTAGACTGAATCAACTCTTCAACACAAGCAACAATAGTCATAGGCTCATCAGAGAAAGTTGCGTTTCTCGCATTCATGCGCAGAATATTCGGGGCAATAACTCGGGCCAGGTTGTGAACGTCCATCCTGGATCCCGTGTCCTCGTCCACTTGGTGGAAAGTGGCGACCCATTTGAAGAAGTTGAATAAAACTTCTAGCGTGTCTCGGTGAGTCTGGGGCAACAAGCAGAAAGTCATATGCAGACATTGTCTTCTCTTGTCGGCATCTTGAATCTTGGTTGCGGCGATCCACACTCTGTAGAGTTTGAACGTCATCAAAGGGTCGGGTAAATCACGAAGATACCGCTTAAGGAGGGCAGCGAGCTGGTGCGGGTTTTCATCGTTCCACTTAATAGCGTCACAGCCGTCCCTGTCGACGGCCGCTACTTGTTCTGTAAGCTTCTTGATGTTGCCGCTCTTGCGGAAAACACCTTCGACAGAGAGATCCTTGTTTTTCAAGGCTATGATCGTGTCCTCAATGATCGCAGGGATTCGTAAGGCACCAGGGCCGACGCCATCAGTAGAGTCGGCTCCGTCGCGTTCCAATATTACCTCCAATGGTACACCGAAAACACCCTTTTTCTTCGCACTCTTGCGGGTATCGTTCTTGCCGAACGCTTTGCCAAACTTGTTCCAGAATGTGGGCGGCTTCTTGGCCTCGATTAGACCAAGTAGCTCTTCAAGTGTGAACTCGGACTCTAGCATTGGCTGCATAGTCAAAACGGCAACGTGACGAACAATGAAGTATTCTAGACCAGATAGCTCCGAAAAGAATCTTCTCGTGCCCCTAAGCTCACCCGCGGGTTTCAAATCAGCATCCCGTCCTCCGGACAAGCTTCTTTGGTGGCCGGGGCCGTAAGCAGATTCTCCGGTAGGAGATCTGAAGAACTCTTGCTTGTTTGGCTGTTGTTGCTGTTCGCGGGCTTGTTCGGCGGCAACGATTCGAGGGATATCGTCCAAGGTCAACGCATCTTGGTGTCCAAAGTACTGCTCGGTCGTCCCACCAGATCCTACCTCTCCCTCTTCGTCGATCTGCAAGGCCTTACTACGCATGTCCCCATCCGGGCCTGCTGAGCCTGGACCCATACCGTCAGGGCCATCGAGAATCATGGACGTACGGGTTTTCTTAACGCTGGACGATAAATGCTTTTCAAGCCGTGTGCTGCGGAGTCTGCGTACATCGTTGAGAGTGTTTTCGTAAGACGACTCTCGTTCGAGACGCTCTCCGTCATTCTGAGACTTCGACCGGGAGTTGGATCGGACCAGAACGGTGCCGTTCTCCAAAGGAGGTTGGTTATCGCTGCGGTCCTGGTCATCTGCGCCATACTGTAGGGCACCGTTACTTCGAAGTATTTCGAGTAGGCGTGCCAGAGCGACTTTGAGGAGAAAAATGTACTGTTGAAGCTTGGAGGTTCGCTCAACGGGCTGGCCATGTTCTCCGAGTTGCGCCTCACAGTCTGTGCAATAAAGCTTCTGGTCTAGGTGGACACTGGCTTGATCCAGAGTCTTGCCTAACTCACGACCACAACGAGCGCAGCACGCACAGGCCAAATGCCATCGCTTATCACCGCACAATGCACACTCGTCCTCAATGGGTTTGCGACACAAAGTACACTGGTCGGAATCGTTGGCGGATAGTTTCGACATACCAAGCGTAATCTGTAAAGAGTCGTCATCACTTTTCATGGATTCAAGTACGCTTAGATCTTCCAGGAACCGGAATAGACCGGTGGATGAGCCCTGCTCGCGTTCGAGCCTCAGGGTGCCCTGGAGACAGATCCGTATGAGGAGTTTAAGATAATGGGCCAAGCCAGTTACAAGAGACAGGAGTTCCTGTGTAACACCGATCTTTCGCATGTTTGGGTCCTGTGCCTTAGACAACAAAGAGAAGAACGAGACGATTTTCTTGCACAGCAGTTTTGCTTCACGGCCATAGATCAAAGCTAGAGCAGTTTAGTGATCAGCATTCACGATTGCACATCTCGACACAACATACCTTTTACTTCCAGTTGCTTTAGGGTCTCATCGAGGCGATCGGCGGACTGGAACAGAACCTCCACGTGAAGGATGAACCTCTTGGCTACGAAAACGCCTTCAACATACGAACCATTGCTAACGTGAAGTAGCATGTCCGAGATACACGCAGCAGAGGACTCCTCAAAGGTGGATAAGACACTCCAGATGCGGTAGACTTTATCCTCCATGACTTCTTCCTTTTGTCGCACGAGCTCCCGGCTCTCTACATCTGGAGCTTCTGGGGGCTGCTCCTCGGTATCGTCGGGCGGAACCAGTCGTACGTTCCAGAACTTATGGATCATGTAGCACTCGGGGTGCCAGTGCTGGTTCTGACCATTTCGGTAGATCTCGACGAATTGTTTAAGAATAGCGGTGCGGCAACCATTACACCTCTGGGCGAATTGCGTGGAGTAGTGATAGTGACAATAGACTTCGCCGTCGTGCTCGTAATAGCTGTCTTGTGCTCCAAAGACGGTCGAACATAGACAGCACGTGAAGTGCTCCACGTGGTACTTTCGGTCCAGGGCGGTGATGTACGAAGCCCGGAGAGCGCCACCACACTGGTGGCAGAGGAGGCCCAATCGGCGGAAGTAGTCGGTCTCGCATAAGGGATATTGTCCGCCGGTCTCTTCGTCATCGGCAGGGAAGAACTTGGATGCAACGATCTGACCACAATCCTGGATCCAACCTATTAATACACGACTCTGCCAGGCTCACCGAGAGGCTATTCTCATCACTTACGTGGCATTTGAAACATTCCAAATGGAAGGTCTCATCCAGAGCACGTACGAACTGACCCGTCAAGGTCTCGCCGCATTTCGCACATATGCGAACCGAACCGCTCGCCGATCTGCCGTTGCGTACTCGGGAATTACTCTGCTCACCGCTCCTCCGCGGCTCACCGTGAGCGTCAAGGGTGGTAGGCGAGTCGCTCGGCTGGTTCTGTTGAGGATGTCCGCCATTAGAGTAAGACGGACTAGAAGTCATGGTGATCGGATCATGGTCAGGTTGAAGGGTGCTGTCATCGGCTGGAGGGGGTTGACTATGGACGTGATCCGAGGGCAGACCACCTCCATAATCAGGACCCATGGTTGCGGCCAAGGGTTGTGTCAAATCTAAAAATAATGGAACGGGCGGTGTTATGTAGGAGAAGTAGATAGGGCTCGTTATCTAAGTCGAAGTATCAAACGGTCTCGACAATGCGGAATGGTGGGCGCGTTGTTCAACGTCAGACATTGGGAGTGAATGATAAGTGCCTGGGTTCCGCGGATGGCATGTGTCTGACAATAATACGAACGCCAAATAAAAAAGGCACCACGGGAAGGAAGAAGAGTGAAGGGAAAAAAAAGAAAAGAAAAAAGAATACTACAACCGACGCGGCCAGGTCCCACCACAAACCGGAGAGGTGAAGACGAGAGAGTGTGTGTGAATGGGTGAGAGTGAGAGTGAGGGAGTGAGAGTGAGAGAGTGTCGCAGATAGGAGGCACGAGAGAGGGTGTGGCAGCTGATTCTGGAAGTAGAGGGCGGGCAGGGCCAGGGCCAGTGCCAGTGCCAGCAGCGAATCTGCGCTATAATAGGGAAGGGGAGCGGACGGGAAGAATGGCTGGCAGTGAGGGCCACTAGTCGGTTGATGGTGACAAGGCAGGGCAACGGGCCCAAGAGACAGAGATATGGGTATGGGTAATCCGTATAACGCTGCCAGTTCTTCTGCTGCCAGTGCCAGTGCTGGCGCTGCTGGTGCTGGCGCTGTTGCTGTCAACCCAGCCCGCTGCTGGTCGTGCTGCCGGGGCGCGTTGTAGAGCTGGGCGAGATTGGCTGGAACAGGTTGATCGTCGTCGCCGACAAGTGTATTGTTGCTGTTGCAGAACGCGGCAATGGAACTAGGACCTCAAAGGCCATCAATGTCGAGGCATGTATCGTATCAGCGGGCAGGAGTCGGACAAGTCTCGTCTCGTAGTGATGTGGTAGGCTTGTATTTCGTAGCTTGTAATCCGTAGGTGGCCCCGTAAATTTCGGAGGAGAGGGGACAGGAATCTTGGTCGCTTGGTTTTCTGGCTCAGTGAAGCCACCTGGTTAACTAGTGCACATGAAACACGGGTACCTCGGAAGTAGCCCTGCGGCCGTGCCATTCGGAGGAGGTACGGGTCGAGTACCTGCACCCGACGCAGAGCTTGATACTAGTGCGCAGGTAGCCTGCACTATAGTGCACACTACCTACACTAGGTAGGGGCACCTAGCTGCCTACGGTAGGTACCTACCTACACTACTGTACTTATAGGTAGGTACGCGACCTGGGTGCGCTGCACTACCACCGCAACGAGCCTACGCGTGCCTTCCAAACCTGCCCAGGCACCGTATTCCGTATTCCTTTGCCCTTTCCTTGCTTTTGCTTCCTTCCCTCATCAGGCGGAGTGAAATTGTCGGCCTCGTTACAGACATAATCCGTGGCAGTCCGTCCATCCCGCCACTCCGTATATTCACTACACCCCCTATGTGACTAGTGCGCAACGAGCCACCCAAACTTGACGACACATCGGGACACCGAGCGGCCCGTTTCGGCCTGGTGCCCCGTCTGCTGCAGCAATATGGATTCAGAATGCTCCCTAGCGCTGCGTCCCTTACTGGTCGGCCTGGCACTCTGGTCGGCCACCCCACTCACAATAGGGGTTCTGACGCGCACCAACCCCTATCGACGTGTCTGAGGCAAGAAGAGTGGCCGAGCAACGTGAGAGGCCGAGCAGTAGGGGGAACACGTTAGGTACACGACAGTTACCACGGATCCGGAATGCATAATGTACCTACATAGAGTACACGGCCGGTAGCCTACCACATGCCGTTGTTTCCTCCTTTTCTCCATCGGCGTTTTGCCCGTTGCCTGGCACTTTGCCCTTAGACCACAGTCACCCGGCTCCAGCTCCAGCTTCGACTGAGATCTCCAGTCAGTTTTCGTATTGTATACCCGCCGGCCTGCCTTCTTTGACTCCAGGCATGGAAGAGAAGCCCACATGACATGCATGCATGGATAAATGATTGATTGAATGGATAATCAGCCGGACGTGGAGATCCTCATACATATTGAGGCACCGAGCAGGGCACTCGATGATGCTCGCTACAGATCGTTAGCAACCGCCTACCTCGGCTTTGAACCTGCAACCCGTGAACCCATTCACAACTCTTCACAAAATCGCTATGACAGTAGTGACCGTGGTGGCAGGCATGAGCCAGGTTTCATCCCGTCGTCCTGGCTGCCGGCTCAGGATGACGAGTTCTCCCTTATCCCATCCGGTATGAGGTTGGGCTCCTTTCGCTCGCCACAGGCCTCATTCAGGAGCGTGGTAGACAACGCGGGCTCCCCGCAGATTCGCATGGATGAGATACATGAGCAGGCCTTCGTTGAAGAGGCACCTGACGATGTGCCGGCCACACAGTCATCCCCATGGAGAACACCTCCCAGTATCGTACAAGATTCGTATCCCATGAACCACCGTACCGACTTCATGACCACTAAAGCAACCCCAACTAAAGTCCTTGAAAACTACCTCCAGCACTTTGATTCACCCTTAGGATCTTCAAACCGGAATTCGCAAAGTAGCGGACCAGCCGCCGCCGCCGCCTCTTTTAGGCAGACCGATATCTCCCAAAATGCTGATCTTCAACCCTCCGCAGAGAATCCAATCCCTTGCACACCGCAAATGATCCCACGCGCCAGAATTGAACCATCAATCCTGTCTGATGGAATAGGGGGGCCACAAAACAGTGACGAAGAAGAACCCCGGAACAACCAGTCTGAAGTGCTCGCCAATAACGAGCAACCTGATGAAATGATCGTTGAAGAGACAGTATTCATCTCATCGACGCAACCCTCATCAGCACAACCCGCAGCACCTACACGAGCCGACTCGGAGCCACCTCCCAAGTCGCGGCGCCTTGTTGACCTCGTTGCAAAAACACCGCACACGCTAGCACGAACATTTAGTGATGTTGGCTCGCGGTCGGTAGTTCAACCAAAGGTCCCAATAACAGTCTCTTTCCTAAGCAACAGCCACGGGTTCACCTACGAGAGTCTGGAGATTCTCCCGCCAGAACCGCCTACGTCAGACCGCCATATCGAACCAGACTCACTAATTACACAAGGCTTACAGAAGCTAGGCCGCGACGTGGATATATCGTCTCGCTTCCGGCCCAAGGAGCAGACGAGAGAGCTTGCAGCGTTCGAACGAGGCTACTGGCTGGTAGACTGCTCGACCTGGGAGCCTCAGCTTAAGCGTGATGCCTGGGCGTTCCTCGCTAATTATATCGGTACTGGTACTGCAGGCTGGGGTGTCAGATGTAAGCGGGATGCCGATTTCCAGGAGCTTCGGGTCTACTGCTTCGGGATGGTGGTAGCACATATCTACTATGTTCTCTGGATGTCTAGCCAGCGAAAGATCGTTTTCACAGGCAGTTTGTGGATAGACGCAGGAGGCGACAAAGTCATCATAATGGGGTCTAGGGATAATCCGTAGGGCTAGAATACGTAGTCGCGTGTTACTATTGAATATTGCTGCAGGGTGAAACCTGCGTTGTGACAAGAAACGCCTCTTACTTAGCCTTCACGCGTTATCTTCTGGAACGTGTGGCATCTTAGGGCAAAATGGTATCACACCCCAGACAAGGCAACGCCGGCGCCAGCCTATTGATGTGTAGCAATTTTTCTGTGCCGAGACCACACCTACATAATACAATTGGTACCTGAAGGACCTGCATGGCATGTATGACCTTATAAGGATATCCCCTAACTGTACAAAGACAATCCATCCTTCGCAAGCAACAAGTGAACATGGTGGCCCTAACAGAATAGTGTCACGTATTGCCTAGTGATATACGGCAATCGATTACATCTGCCATATTACCATTAGGCGCGTACTAGACAATCATGTTGATACGAGGTTCGTTCTGCCCGTCTACTGAGCAAGAATCTTGTCTCTGACCTCACGCCATTTAGCGTATTCGGCAGCCGACTTGTCCATATAAGTCTGTAGAGATCATGGTTAGTTTATACGACGCGCAGATGGCGGCGTTGATGACGTACCTGCTTCTTCGAGGCTTCGAGGTTCTTCCACTCAACGGAAAGCTTTGAGAAAGCGTCAACAACCTTGAGACCTTCGAAATCGCCAGAACCCCAGCGGTCCGCGGTGAATACACCATAGCCTGTTGCCGGTCTCTTGGGGACGCGGGTGTCCTCGATGATATCCAAACGTCCCTTGGGAATGTTGTACTTCTTCTTGAGGAGTCTCCGAGCAAGGTTAGCGGTAACAATCTCGCGTGGTGTGTAAGATTCAACCCAGGTCTTGTATTCTCGGGCGTTGATAGCCTTGTTCTCTACGCATTTGGCCACAAGTCGCTGAAAGAAGCCATTAGCTTATGTGACAGCTGCGACGACATCGCAGATGGATGGGTTACAAACCTGATGCTCAGACTCAGGAAGCGCTTTGTATTGCTTAGCGAGCTCGGTGCTCCGCTGGGTCACAGGCACACCCGCAAAATCCTTGCCCTTGGTGGCTTCAGTAACAAAAACCAAGTACGGCAGCTCGGCTAGTGCCTTGGGCTTGGTAAACAAGGCATTGGCCTTCAGCTCTCGGCGCTGGTTGATGGCCTTTCTCTCGGGGGTCAATTCAACCTTGCGAACTCTCTTGGGAGCCGGCTTCTTGGCGTCCTTGGTGGCCTTGGTGGCCTTCTTGGCCGGAGCCTTCTTCTTCTCTGTCTTCTCCGCCTTCTCTGCCTTCACGGTGCTCTTAGCCGAGGTGGTAGAAGTCTGCTTGCGCTTAGCGGCAGCGGGCTTCTTCGCCTCGCTTTCAGAGGCAAAGGATCGAACAGCGCGGACAGCATATCCGTAGGTAGCCTTGGCTGTAGCTTTGGAGACGACCGAACGCGTTGCGAAGGGGGCCGAGGCCAGTCTTCTGGTCGCAAGGCGACCGACGGAGAATAGCATGACGGGCACTGATCTCAATTGACGGCGAATATGCTGGTAGTTGTGAGAATGAACGTGGGGTACGCGTCCACCAATCTGCGACTTGTCTGAACAAGTCACAATGAGCGACGAAAGGTGGTGGTCGGTAGTGTTGATGGTGGTTAGTTCTCCGCAAGAATTGCTGGATAAACAGGATTTCGCATAGGTGGTAGCACAGTTGGCAGCTCGCGCCTGCTAATAAGAGCTGTTGTGGCTGTTGTTACCGTAAGGCTTTACAGGTCGCACTGTACGAATACTTGGGCGTTTACAACTGCAGTAACTGATATACCTAAGTTAGTGAGGCACTAGCCGGGTAGCTGAAGTACATGTGTGCCCAACCGCCCGTACAACATATGTATCTATCAGGTAATGTTCAATAGGGCAGGCACTGCCGTGGCGCTCCATTGGTACCTGCCAACCTGGCTCGGCACTATGTCATAGGTACCTACGTATTCCGTAACCCGTAATCCGTACCTGCCTCTTTTTCTACTCGTAGCCTTCCTACAGCAGGAGTGGCAGGCGTCGTATACGGTGTACGAGAAGGTGCGATTCGCACGGGGTATAAAACGTAGGGTTCGCGGACGACACTGTACTGTTACGAACTTCTCTTCTACAACATCAATTCTACTACCGTTCTCCTCTACTATTCTGGTCTCCTGAGGGTGACGATAACCGAATCGTCGACCTGTTGGTGGCAGTCATCAGTGTTTAATCGTTTACTCGTACTCTTACACTCCTTACGAAGATTACTTGTTACATACCGCATTCAAAATGCTTGCCCGGTATCACCCTAAAGGATCGAGAAGTTCGACTACCCGTGAGGGCATAATAGCGAACACTGCTCGGTGGCTTCATTAATGCCTATGTACGCCTCGAATACAATAAACGACGATGACATTATCATTCTACGCTCTGGGGCCCGTTGCCTCCCTCGGTCCCGTAATACTTCGATGACGAGATCCAAACAAAACAACGTCTTCAAAGCACCCCGATCTCCACCCCTATACACTTGTTTTTTCAGTCCGTGTTGAGACTGTTTGTTTACGACCTGATGAGTCGGTTTTGTCCTTTGGAGGCTGCGGCCGGGACCTTTTTGAGCAGTTGCTCGTGTTTTTGAGTGTTGATAGGGAATTTGGGAGTTACGAGGGTGTTATATGACGTTGTTAGGTTGTTCGGCTTGCATGGGAGGTATTAACGACCGGGGGCGGTCTTTTTGTGCCCGGGGAGTAGCAGGAGTGGCAGGCGTCGTATACGGTGTACGAGAAGGTGCGATTCGCACGGGGTATAAAACGTAGGGTTCGCGGACGACACTGTACTGTTACGAACTTCTCTTCTACAACATCAATTCTACTACCGTTCTCCTCTACTATTCTCCTACGAGGTAAGGAACCAATGTCGTGTATTCTGTTAATTAATCCGGGTATTTCCTAGGTATCAGGTACGGAATATTGCCTACCTGTAATACGAGTAGGTACTTCTTCATGCAGAATTACGTAGGTACCTGGTAGGGGAAGGTACCCGCACGGATTACCTCGGATTATCGTACAGTACGAGTAGGTCTGAGGTTTCACCCCTCACGTGTTCCGAACATTCGACACCGGACTTACACTGGAACACGGGATTGGTTCTTTGAAGATACTACACGTATGAATAGATACGCAACTGCACTGAGGCGTGTACTGGTATCTTAACCTTTCACTGACGTTGATCAGATGTCAACAGAGGAATTACATCTTGCTCCCGCACGCTATTAGGTTGTGTGGGAGGTAGGTAGTAGAGGGTACGGTAAGGTCCCCAATTCATGCAACACCACCTCATCATACGGCGCCCATCCTTATCCCCCTGGGAGTAATCCATAGGTTAGGTAGGTATCGTAATACGACGTTAGATTACGGATCTACTACACTTCTGCGGCACTTGATAGTACTTACCTAATCCTGACCACGTCTTGTGTTATGAGAGCACACTCGGGCTGGTCTGAGGCTCTGAGAGAGGACGACACTCCGCAATTCGTATGTCATTTGGCAACAGGAAATAGGTAATCCATACGGAATATGCGCAATAACTGCAGGATAACCTAATAGGTATGGAATATCCCGTAATATGTACGGATTAGTACAAATAGCCCACTTGTACGTTAAATGTACGGTATTTTCTACCTGTACGGATTATTCCGTATCTGTTGTGCCTCGTACTTTACAGCTCTGTCTACGGAATACGGAATGCATGTACGTAAGGATATATCTGGATGCGTTAGGTAGGGATCAGGGACCGTCTGATAATCCGTATTCTTTACTGGATTAAGACTTCGTCTTGCGTTCTGCTCGTCAATATGTAATTCACGTCTGCTGTTGATAATTGTCAAGGCGCTGACTCGCCGCAGCTGTCGTGAGACCACAGCAGCACCGCCACTATGGCTCAGCAAGCGCCACAGTACCGAGAGTCCTTGCAGAGAGGGGATGCAGGTACGAAATACCTATAGGTCTTATGACATTTCAGATCACTGCGCAAGCCACACGGTAAATCTGGACGCTAAGCCACACCTGCCGCATTCTTGCGAACGAGATCATTAGAAGGTACGGATTATTCTGGCAGTAGGTAACCTGGTCGGTTCATTGGACGAACATCCAGAATACCACAAGTATCTTTGCTCCAGCGCCGGTCCATCCAGAAGCAATCCACCATCATTGGATGTCGGGTACATCATACTGTCTCCTGATTGCATAAAACGAATTGATTCGGGGTCCCGTTCCATGGGCTTGAAGCCTCAAACTTGTACAAGCCTCTCGAGTTCTCTGGTAGCTCTCACCACAGTAGTGCGATCGAGCCGCACTACCTATCACAATAACCATGGCTCGGCTCAGAGACTCTCGCTCACCAACTCCAGCAGGCAGCCAGCACTCTTCCAAAAGGAATCGTAGAGATGATGAAAGAAGGGACCGAGATCGGGATCGCGACCGCCGTGAATATGGCCGCGATCAGCGGCGCCGAAGCCGCTCTAGAAGCCCTAATGATGTGAGACAGCAACGCTCATCCGCGCCGTCTTGCCACTTTTCTGACAATCACAATGTACAGCGCCGGTACCGCGACCGAGATCGAGACAGAGATTATCGGCGTCGCGAGCGCTCCATAGACCGCCGAGACGATGGTCAGTATCGAGGAGGGAGAGTTCGCAGACGCTCGCGTGATCGAGCTGGAGATCGGTCAAGGGAACGCTCTAGAGACCGGTCCCCTGATAATCGGCGCCGCCGAAGCCGCGATCGCGAGGGCCATAGGGATTACCGAAAAAGGCGAGACGAGTCCCGTGATCGAGATAGAGGACGCGAAGGTACTGCTGACTCTGCCGGCCGCAGCAGACGAGGCGACAGCCGCGACCGTGGCCAAGTCGCCAACAGCAATGCAAAGCCAGTTACTTCTCACGTATGTGTTCTCAATGCTCTTGGACCTTCATCAACAAATACTAAGACTCCACAGGCCGACCAGGCGCCGACGCCGTCCGCAGCCCCGACCGAGGCCGATAGGAAGGCCGAAAGACTCGCTAGACTAGCAGCATGGAAAAGGCGCCATGAAGACAAGGAGAAGCAAAAGGAGGCGACACCAGGCGCCACTCGGAAGCTTCTTGCCGAGATGGATGAAAAAGCTAATGGGACGTCGTCTAATGCGACGCCAACGGGCATTTCCCCAACTCCAGCTTCGCCGTCAGACATACAACCACTCTCCCCTGCGGGTCAATATGCTGGAAAATTTGACCCGAAGGCGATTGCGAAGAAGTCCGCCTCAAAGTCACAATCTACAGGCGCAGCAGCAAAGCTGGGGGGCCATTACAGCCCCTCCATCTGTCAACGTACCCTCTGGAACCAAAGTCCTGAGCGGTGAGCCGACCCATACGAACCCTATCTACCAGGTTGCTAATGCCATGTGTCTAGCTTCTGCTCTTCCACAGACGAAGACCAGCGGGTTCGGCTTTCATAAGCATGGCCTGGATGCCGACAAGGCTCCTCAGAAACGAAAGTTGATGCTTGATGAAGAGGAAATATCACACCGAAAACTTGCTAAACTCCCATCACTTCCCCTTGCCGGTGTTGATGATACACCTTATGAAAATCAAGATGAAGATGATGATATTGATGCTGACAACTTCGCCGGCGACGAAGAAGAAGAGGCTGCTGCTGCTCGAGCCGCACAGGAAAGAAGAGAAGAACGCATCGCTCAAGAGAACGCCCAGCAAGATACAGAGATGCAGATTGATGCAGTGGACGAAGTCACCAACCCAACATCTAATGGAACTACCGACAACGCCGTGGTTGGCGACCCCATGGAGGTGGATAATGAGGAAGAGGAGGTTGACCCGCTCGACGCCTTCATGAATGACCTAGAAAGCAAACCCAAAATAAGCACTGCTCTTAAGCCAAAGAAAGAATCAGAGAAAGGGCCCCAGGAGCCGGAAGCATATTTCAGCGACAATGACTACGACTATCGCAAGGAAAATGCTGACCCTAACTCTTTCTTGGCTCTCGCCGCGAAAGCTCGCAAGAAGAAGGACATACCGGTGCACGACTACAGTAAGATTGACCTCGAGCCAATCCGGAAGAATTTCTGGGTTGAACCATCCGAGTTGGCCGAGATCAGTGAAGCTGAACTTACTGACTTACGACTCGAATTGGATGGGATCAAGGTCTCAGGCAAAGATGTGCCGAAGCCCGTCCAGAAATGGTCACAATGTGCACTTTCGCGCAAGACGCTTGACGTTATCAACAGTTTGAGCTTCGAAAAGCCCACGCCTATTCAGATGCAGGCATTCCCGGCCATCATGTCTGGCCGAGATGTGATTGGTGTCGCTAAGACTGGATCGGGAAAGACGCTCGCCTTTCTGTTGCCCATGTTCAGGCACATCAAAGACCAATCTCTCTTGAAGGAGAACGAAGGGCCTATTGGGTTAATTATGACACCGACGCGTGAGTTGGCAACTCAGATACACCGCGACTGCAAACCTTTCCTTAAGTCTATGAACCTCAGAGCCGTCTGTGCTTACGGTGGTGCACCCATCAAAGACCACATCGCGGAGCTCAAACGAGGTGCCGAAATCATAGTGTGCACTCCAGGGCGCATGATCGATTTACTTGCAGCCAACCAAGGTCGAGTCACGAACTTGAAACGGGTCACGTATGTAGTCCTTGACGAGGCTGACAGAATGTTCGATATGGGGTTTGAACCCCAAGTGATGAAGATTTTTGCCAACATGAGGCCTGATCGGCAAACCATCCTTTTCTCGGCCACAATGCCTCGTATCATGGACTCGCTGGCTAAGAAAGTTCTGAATAACCCGGTCGAGATCACTGTAGGAGGCAGAAGTGTTGTGGCCCCTGAAATCACGCAGATTATCGAGATACGAGAGGAAAATACGAAATTCCTCCGCCTTCTGGGATTACTTGGTGAGCTTTATGATAAGGATGAGGATGCTCGAACCCTGATCTTCGTTGAGCGACAAGAAAAGGCCGACGATCTTCTCAAAGAGCTCCTACGAAAAGGTTATCCTTGTATGTCTATTCACGGTGGCAAAGACCAGATTGATCGAGACTCGACTATCCAGGATTTCAAAGCCGGTGCCCTTCCCATCTTGATTGCGACATCGGTAGCAGCTCGTGGATTAGATGTCAAGCAATTAAAGCTGGTCGTCAACTACGACGCACCCAACCATCTTGAAGATTATGTTCATCGGGCTGGTCGCACTGGGCGTGCGGGAAACAAAGGAACAGCGGTCACCTTCATCACATCAGACCAGGAAAACTGTGCTCCCGGTATCGCGAAAGCTCTCGAGCAGAGCGGCCAACCTGTCCCAGAGCAACTCGAAGAAATGCGCAAAGCATTCAGAGAAAAAGTCAAGTCCGGTAAGGCTAAAGATCAATCTGGTTTCGGAGGCAAGGGTCTGGAGCGACTCGACCAGGAGCGAGAAGCTACCCGCCTTCGTGAACGAAAGACCCATAGGGCCGAAGGCGAGGAAGAGGAGGAGAACAAAGACGAGAAGTCTACCGATGACAAGAAGGTCGACAAAGCCACTGCGGCAATCCAGAGTGCAGCCTCGGGTATTACTAGTCGCGATGCGGCGCCAAAGATTGATCTCGAGCCCAAATTTACCATTCATAAACGAGAGGACCCCGTGCCGCCACCGAGTAGTGGTGGCGGGAGTGGTGGCGGGAATAATCCGTTGGATAAGGTCTCATCGGCTATCAACGCCATCAACGCCCGTCTGGGCCGCACTGGCCAGCTCCGACCTGGTCAACCAATCGATAATAAGGGACCAGATGCCGGCGCGTTCCACGCCACGCTTGAGATCAACGACTTTCCTCAGAAGGCGCGCTGGGCTGTCACGAATCGAACCAACGTGGCCAAGATTCTTGAAGCCACCGGCACATCAATCACAACCAAGGGTAACTTTTATCCACCAGGCAAGGAGGTTCAGCCCGGACAAGAACCCAAGCTGTATATTCTCGTGGAGGGTGACACAGAGCTGGTCGTAGCGAACGCCATGGCTGAGCTAACTCGTCTGTTGAAAGAGGGTACTCTGGCTGCTGTCGACGCCGACAGTCGCGCGCCCATCGGCGGAAGATATACTGTTACGTAGAGCCGGGCGGCTCTGCCGTGTACTGAGCAGCAATCGTAGAACTCAACCAGAGAAAAGTACGGCGAATAAAAAGAAGGGGCTGTCGGTGGTATCGTGTGATACTAAATGCGATCATTCGAAACGGCGTTTATATGGGTGGAAACGTGATAATGGGAGGGAAGGGAGGAGACGAGGAGTCCAGTCCTCTCTAGCTATCGCCGACCTTACCGTTAGTGAATGGGAGAAGCCATCAAGTGCCTCAATGTAATTGTTGCAAAGAGCAAAGAAAACCCCCTTGATATTCTTGTTCCTTCTTGGCCACTTTGATGGCCATTGTGTGACTACTAGGTATTTAGTAACTCCTGCCTGATTCCGAATATACATTATTATTGTACACATGTACACACCCGTTCGCTTCTTCGCCGCGATTAACTGCTCTCTCTCTCTCTCACTTCGTCTTCTGCTTCTCTACTACTCTAAATATCGCCTTACTCATGTGCCCGTGCTCTCGCCGCCTCGTCCGCGTCCCGCTGCCGTCTCTCATTCTGACTGATCTCCTGCAACGTCTCGTTTCGCGTCTGTTTCTTCTGCGCGGCGAGCTGTGCGCCCAGCTTACCCGAGTTTTTCGCCGACGCAGCCTTAGCTCTCTCCTATTCATTTACACATATTAGAGATAAGTCCCTACGCAATTCTATCTGGAATGCAGGTTCGGCGCGCTATGCGCGAGCCGCATACAGGAAAACGTACCTCGGCAGCCTCCGCGGCCCGTCTCCGGGCGTCGTCTGCGCCCCGTGTGCTTCCTTCGGTTGAAGAGGAGGGCCCGTTGCCTAGGGTACGCGGGGGACCGCCCACATGCGCCGGGATGGAGGCGCGTTGTGGTTGCTGGGGCGTCGAGCCGAGGACGCGGCCGGGTTGGGAGAAGGGGTCGCTCTCAGCTTTGCCGCAGATGTTGCCCATTTTTGTCGTCTTTAGTAACGAGAGTTTGTATGGGGATTTGTGAATTGTCTGTCTTTTGCGCCTGCGCACAACTGGGAGGAGATATGTAGATCGCGGCGTTGCGATTGTTTGCGACTGCGGAGGGCTGATCTGCGCGGGTTTTTGAGCCGGCTTTGTTGCGTGCTCTCGCAGGACTTGTGACTCAGTCGTATGCGACTTGACCGAATACGAGAGAAGAACAGACAGAAGCGAACGACGCGATGTGTATTCCGTATGATTCGATATCGAATCAAGACTTGTTGATTCACAAATTGTATGCTCGATAGGCAGGTAGAGTCGCGATTTGGTGTGGAGTTAGCGAAAGTGATGGCGTAGCTCCGGTGACTATTTGAGCCGAGCGTCTGGCGTTTGCTGGGCAAGTGTGGGGGAGAAAGAGCGACCGTCCCTGAGACGGTCCTGTACAGACAAGGTAAAGTCGGGAAGTCAATCCGTGCCATGATTAAGTCATGCACTCGTAGGGGAAGGTACAGAGTACCACGCTGATGACACCATGCTTGATGTCATCTGATCTGGACGCAACTTCTCTGATCTAAGCCCGAATCTTTCCTGTGAGATTTCGAGATGAACTAATATTTCGAATAAGATGCACATATTCCATCCCGGATCTATATACGGAATATTCTATTCTTTTCTTTTCTATATGCGGAATATTCCTCCTTTTTGTGTATGTAATTCTCATCTCCTGTATTCCGTATATTATTATATCCCAGACTCCCTCGTCCCGTCACCTTACTCACGGGCTCCGAGTGACGGAACGCCTACAGCAAAGCTCCGGACAGCTACCGGATATAAAGCCGACCGCTACGGCATCCGGATCACAAAAGATCTCCTAGTCGCACATAAGCTCCCCCAAGATACATATCGGGCAGGCACTTAAGGCACTTAAGCCTCGGTACTGCATGCTAACGCACGGAGGACCTTGATGGTCAACCCCTCCTGTGCCTCCAAGGCTCCAACGGGAGGTCAGCAGTGACTCTACCTAGGCAAGTATTCGCCATGATCTGGAGTCGTTCACGCAAGACTTCATCTCTTGCTGTGTAATTAGGAGGGATGGTCTGGAAGAATATACGGAGTAAAGGCCATGAGCACTGATGAGTTGGATATATACATTCATAGAATGACTAAGCAGTGCGAGCATCCTTATGTAATTGCCCGTCGCTCCTCCTTGGGTCCTTCTCCGTGCTAGCTCGCGATACGGCATCGACGCCCTAGTCCTATCCGAGTCGTATTCTGTCTGCTCTAGGCTTAGACCACATCGGTTTTCTTGCCCTCTTCGTACAATGTAATCTTCCATTTTCCCTGTTTTTTTCCGTGACCTTTTTTTCGCTCGCAATCCCGGTTTTTTCCTTGTTTTTCCCTTAGCGCTCGCAGACGGTGCGGCGCAGGAACCAGCAGCCAGCCAATTACAGCGGGTGGAAATTCTAGTGTCGGCCGTGGTCAAAGACGCCATCAAGGTTCTCGACGTCAAAGTCGAATTAGCATCACTTTTTCTCTCTCCTCGCACGCTCGACCTGGACTTTGGTAGCCTCGAGCAAGCGACGTATTTTTTTTCGCGCGAGCACCAGCCGGACTCGTACCTTCGACCTTGCCCCATCCCATCACGAGGCTTCGGACTTCCTGCCTGATATTTTCAGCTCGATGTTTATGTTTACCAATCATCTCGTCGTCTTTGAACTGTCACTGATCCCGTCCTCCCACTGCTCACCATCATCATCCCCCCTCGTTGTCGCCCCCATCTGCGCCTCGGCCATCTCCATCTCCTCATATATTCAGATAACTCACACGCTTCAGCTTCAATATAGTCCTTTTTTTCCCGGTAGACGCTCTTATCTCCGTACCCTCAGCCTCATGCATGTATGACTCCTGCCTCTTAATCTCACACTCTCTGTCGTCACCTTCATCCTCTTCAACCCTTCTCTCTCTCCCCCGATCCTTGCCGGCGTGAGTGCATCCCGTCTACTGCCCGCGACGAGCTTCTCAAAATGGACCAAATCCCGCCCTTTCTTCAGTTCTACCCCGACGGTCCACTCAACACGTCCGATTCTTATTCCGAGGCCCCGAACTCCGCTCTCTCAAATCCCAACCAAGTCGACGTTGACTCGCAGTTCCTCCCAGACTACCTGGTCTGGGAGCGTCCCCTGAGCCCGTGTTCTCCTGCGCCAGAGTCCAACCCGGCGCAGTCACATAATATGCAGTCCATGCCTCACGCTTTTTCCGATAACTATGACCTCCACAGGGGCTTCAGCGGCAGCAACATGCAAGTACCGCAGCAGTGCGATCTCACGGCTGTCTCCAATGCCAATCTTCGCTCTCATGGTGCCAGCCAGCCCGGCCCTCTTGCTCATTGCCAGTGCATAGAGAATGCCAGTCTGCAACAGGCGAGACTATCCCTGATGGACAGGGGCTATCTCTTCTTGGAGACTCCTGATTTTTTCATGCCTGACTCCAGCAACGCCAACTTCAGGGATGGCAATGGCGTCCCTGTCCAGCATGCGCCATTTCTCTGCCACTCCAACCCGGCTCTATGTCCGATGTCCCAAGGACTGGATGTAGATGACGCTGTATCGAACGCATACACGCAACCCTCTTGCAACTCGAAATGCACCTCAACTGTATGTGAGAATGACAACTGTTCTGTGAACGGAGTGCCCTGTGACGATCCGGCCTGCTTCGAGGAAATGTACCAGACGACCATGCCCGATCTCACAGGCAGGGCCGCCATGCAAATGCCATCCGGAGCCATGCACTTCTCCCAGTCACACAGTCAGCCGTGCAACCACACTGAGTCAGAGCACCTGGTTGCGAGAACGCTGGGTGAGTTACGCGCTCCTCCTGGGACACAATCTCAGGGGCAAACGCCGCCTCCCGTTAACCCCGACTTCGTGGTGTCGCGTGTTGGCGGGCAGTTCTATAACGATAGTCCCCCCTCATTCTCCAGCCCCTTCCAAGCTTCCATTGAGTCAGTCGGCTCCGACCCGAGCGAGCCGCAGACACCGATAGCTGCAAGTTCTGCCACCAGGCATATATGCCGATGGATAACGAATCCTGGTGTACCAGAAGGCGAGAGAAAATTATGTGGCATGGAGTTCACCGACACCCAACATTTCCAGAACCATCTCTGCGAAGCCCATAGTATAAAGACGGCAGGTCAGACCGGATTCCCGTGTTTATGGGATGGATGCCATCGAAAGCAAGACTGTCCCTTTGTTACGCGCGGAAAGCTCTGCCGTCACTTGTCGACACATTCTGGCTGTAAGTATCAAGCAAGAGAAGTTTTCCTCCATTCGTGGTTAACAAATATCAGACAAACCCTTCACCTGCAACACTTGTGGTCAGCACTTCTCTGGACAGCAAGCTCTGGCTCAGCACGAGAGAATTCATACGGGCCTCAAGCCTTACCGGTGCACATATCCCGGATGCACTATGTCTTTCAAGCAAAAGAGTGCTTTAAGTACGTATCTTCCCTGTCCCTCGCACCCTAATAAATACATCGACTAACTTCAAGCCAGCCATGCACTCAAGAGTACACACAGGCGAAAAGCCTCTGTCGTGCGACATCTGCGGCAAGCCATTCGCCGAGTCTTCCAACCTGGCGAAGCACAGAAAAACTCACCTTGGCAAGCTCGACCACAGATGTCAGTACATGGTCAACGGAAAGCCCTGCGGCAAGGCCTTCCTACGACTCGACCAACTCCGTCGGCATCAGCGTTGCCACCTCAACCACGAGAAGAGGAGAACAGGCCATAGCCGTAAGATGTCCGCCATGTCGAGCAGCACGACAGAAGAGATTCCCCATACTGATCAATCGACGCCAATTTCGTTTGACGATATCATGCCATGATTTTGAAAGTCGCATTTTCGAAGCCATCATATGCGGTCGAATTTCGAAGCCCATATCATCGAGCGATAGCTAATATTCTCTTTTTTCTTTTCGTTTCGTTTCGTTTCGTCTTCGTGTATAGTACAGTTCACTTATAGTTGTCGGGAAAGGAGGAGGAGGAAGTTCGCCACATATCGCTATTGCTCGTCAGCAGTAGCAGTATCAGCAGCAGGACACAAAAAAACGAGGCATTCGTGTCAGGGAGATACCCAATGGGGGAAAAACGAGTTTCATGGGGGCAAAGGCGTTTTGGCGAGAGCACACACAGAGCACAGCACATATTGGGCTTCTTATTTCGATTCATTTCATATTCGCTTCGCCGTCTCTCGAGGTCATAGCTCTGAGGAATGTTTCGCTGGGTTTTGATGGTCTTGCTCTTATATTGTTGGAATGAAAGTTGAGGAAGAGAAAAGGATGAAGTTTGATCTAGTCATGGCAGAAAGAAGACGGAAGACAATGCGGGTTTCGTTCAAAGCACGCACACGTATGCATACCTGCTATCTACCTAGATTTAGTATATACAGTTTAACAACACTTCTCCGTTCATGCTGTTTCGAACTTTCTGGTATGCCTGCAACCGAACAGATTCTCGCGCCGGGTCTGGATTGAATCTGTTGATTTTGCTTAAGGGGTATCTTCGTTTCTATATGATGAGGACTCAGTAAATGTGTTTAAGATATACCAACTGCGTGTTAATAACGTGCTAGATCAGGTATTGCACGTCGAGGGCATCACGTCGATATTCGCACATCGGCGTTAATACACCCATGTCAAGGGTTCTACACATAACAAATAGACAACCGTAGAATTTTTTTTCTATTACAACGAGAGTCCTATTGACAGTGTAGGGTGCCACACTTCCCAGGGTCATCGTCTCGAAGTTGTGACCGGATCCAACCCCTGATGCTTATCCAACTCGGTAGAAAAGGAAACAGGAACTCTCCCTTTATATCTAGATCCCATGTACAACTGGTAGACAGAGAGGAGAGTCATGGACCACTAAGCTTAGCATGTTGATCAGATTCAGATGTGGTTTAAGTTATACGAGAGGCATCGTGGTACGCAGTTGAAGTTCGGAACTTCGACCACGACGCCATCACATGATATGTAAGGGAGCCAGTGATCGACAGGGGTTCGAACCGTGACGGAAAGCTACAATTCGGTCTGTTGAGACCGACATCTATACAAACAATTCTCAGCAGCAAACAAATCACGTAGAGCACAGAAAACGCAAGCACATGGAACGCAGAGATAGATGGGGGCATGACGGGAATCTCGAGTTCTTCTCTCCCCCTTTTCGGGCGGGTGTTTAATCTAGGAAGGTAGCTTCTTCTCTGCTCACAGCACATGCACATGGTAGGTATGACATCTTTCGGCGGCGTAATGATGGAGGTATTGATCGCGTGACTCGTTTATCGATATTCAGAGGAGGCCTTTTGCTTGAGGTTTTCCTTTTTTCCACCGAGGACGGGAGGAAGAAACACGGTACAGCCGAGAGAGAGATTTGGCATTTGGCAATGACTCATGCTGGGAAAGAGGACGTTTTTTTTTGAGGGGAAAACGGTCAAGATGGATATTGATGTGTGGTCTCGACGCCCGAAGGCAAATTTCATTTTTGCGCATTGGGCAGCGACATTTGGCTGCAAGTTGACCTCGTAACACCTATGAACCGAAAAAGCCGTGTGATGCCATGCAAATGTCAGATTCCTGTTTTGGAATAAACCACGCCCTCTCTCATTTCCGTACCCGATTTCCCCGCAAAATCAAAAAGGACTCATCTAAGCCTGTAGACGTGAATCCTCCATCAGTATGTGATGCTCAGAAGTTTCTCGAGAGCGGTGGGATCTAGCGTACCTTGACAGCGTACTTGCGTTGGGGGAAGTGTGTGAGTCTCTTCTTTGTCTTCTCCAACACCTTTGACTTGTCCTCAGGGGAGAGACGGCGGCGGATGGCGCGGGTCTGCTTGGGTCGGAGGTCGAGGGGAAGGTACTTCTTGTTCTTGTAGAAGAGACGGAGCTGCTGGCGCTGCTTAAGGTTGACGACGGTCAGGACGCGGGCGATCGACTTGCGCAGGTCGTGGCTGTAGAGAGAGAAGGCATGCATTAGCTTCTCGTTTCACTCTTCCATGTGTATTCATTCCTTGGGATCCCATAATGAATCCCTCTCGATGATGATCTCGATTATGTTCGGGGGTGTTGACGTAGGATTCTAGATGGGTGGGGTGGATTTCTATCGAGGGGCATCGGCTCATGGTCGCCCTTCGTGGTGCACGTACATCTTGTTCAGCTTGCTGCCGGACGATGTGATCTTCTGGATGCGCAGCTGGCCGAGCTCAGTCTTGAGCTCGCCGAGCTGCTTCATCAAATCATCCTTGCTCTTGTTCCAGAGCTGACCGGTCTTGACCTTGGACGTCGACTGCAGGCAGAGAGAAAAACGGCTATGTTAGCTTCGTCCAATTCAGAGCGACGGAGGTCGGAAATTCAGGATTTCCATGCGACCAACTTACCATCTTGAATGGTGCTGGGCGTACGGAATTGGCGGTCTCCGGTTGTCGTCGTCGATTGAGGAGGTGGTCTTGTCGTGAAATTTCGCCAAAATGTTTTTAGGGCCTTGAGAATTGGAGGGTTGTGTGGAAAACCAGCGGAGCACAGACCACCAATCAGTCTGCATCCGAGAGTGGGTCCGCGACTGGGGCTCGCTGTGGCTAGTGCATTCCAGTCCGGAACACTGTACAGTGTATATAGTGCGTGTTTGATATACGCGCACAGTATGAAGGTCGGGCGGACCCGCTTGCTGGACGAACGTCGCTTTCGCCGCCTCAACAAGTGCAATCGAGTCGTTCTCGTTAGTGACACTAGCTCCGTCTCTTAGCAGTTTACAACTTCAAGCCGTCCGAAGGCGATTTTCATGTTAGACATTGGCGATTCCGGCAAGACAATCACAGCATTTGCGATTTTGCATCGGTTGTTCGACTGAAATCGACGTATATAATCCAGTCTGTGAGGTCCCGATCCCGCATTCAACCCGAAGTATTCGCTGTTCTCTCGCTGTCTTGTTGACCAAGCGCATTCCGACTCCTTCGCTGCAATCACATGTCGCCTGGTCCCACCGGTTAAGAGTGCATATCCCCTCATTCATACAAACAAAATAATCCAAATTCGAGTCCGGCAATGGCAGCAACTACTGGCAATCAGGGCTGGGCCCAACTACGTCAACAAGCTCGCAGTCTCGAGTCGCAGGTAAACAAAGCAGCACATCGACGGCATCGAAAGGTTGGGTGCTAATCCGCATTGCTCATGCATAGACCGAGTCGCTATTCCACACATACTCGCAATACTCCACCGTATCCAACATCCCCGCAAAGCCGACCAAGGAGGAGCGAGAAACCGAGGCGAAGCTAGAAGACTTATTAACAAAGGTGAATATCTATAAATCCATGCGCATTTGTTCACTCAGAGTCTGACTAATACCATGATAGCGAGAGACAGTCGTCGACCAACTAGGCCGCCTGCTCGACTCCGAAGCAAGCCTCACCTCTTCCGCGCTCAAACAAAACAACCTCTCCCTCCTGCGCGAGAAACTCGCCGAACACCGGCGGGACCTCGGCCGTCTGAAATCCAAGCTGCACGAGGCGCGCAACCGCGCCAACTTGCTCTCCAACGTGCGCGACGACATCGAGAGCTACCGCGCTAACAACCCCGAGGCTGCTGAGGCCGAGTACATGCTCGACGAGCGCAATCGCATCGACAACTCCCACAACATGGTCGACAGCGTGCTGAGCCAGGCCTACGCCACGAATGAGAGCTTCAACCTGCAGCGCGAGACGCTGGCTAGCATCAACCGCCGCATCACCCTTGCCGCGAGCCAGGTGCCCGGGCTCAACACGCTCATCGGCAAGATCTCGGCGCGAAAGCGTCGCGATGGGATTATTATGGGTAGTTTCATCGCGTTCTGTTTCGTCGTATTTTTCTTTTTCTTGTAAGAGTATTGCGCATATGGTGTGTGTGCATAAACGGGTTTCGATGAAGGGTGATGAAAGGGGCTATGAGGGTGAAGCCCCCCCTTTTTTATACATAATTTTCTTTTTTTCCTTTTATAAGGCATGGGCATACATGTTTTTCGAAGGGCGTTTAGCTGGATTATGAGGCAAGGCGTTCCGGGACGGCCCGTATTATCAGATCTCTGGGTTCTTACATTTGTGTAGTAACTTGCTACGGCTAAGACGCTGCCCACATACCCATCCGGGCAGAACAAATTCGATCTGTTGCATTCTGAATTTCGTCTCTAGACTTGTTCATTCGTATGGCTATCCATTATTTCCCGTGGATGTTGAGAAATGTGCCATATTGGCGGCATATATGAACATTATACTGCAGCATACACATCGACACCAACGGACCACAGTCAGGGGATCCTGAAAAGGGGGGAGTTTGGGTATCACTTTTTTTACTTGTTTATCGTACAGTCCCAAGTTAAGCACACAGCAGAGAGACACTTACTATCGCCTACTGCGCCTTGCTCTTCCCGTCCAACAATCGCTGAAGCCCCTTAACAAGGCTCTCGCGCTCATGCTCCTCACTCGGCCCACTGCCCGCCCAACGAATCCTACAATCCGCATCAAGGAGATACGTATACCCGACCTTACTATTCAAAATACCAATCGCCTCACGAATCTCCTCCGTAATGCCCTTGCGCACAAGGAAATACCGCCCATGATTCTTCTCCCCGCCAAACTGCTTCCGCAGACTCCCCATATACAAGCGCACCAGCAGCGCCTTAAGCGGGTCCTCCTCGACATTAATGCGTATGTGCTGCGCCCGCTCGCCGCTCTCGGCAATCAACCGCTCCACCTCCGGATTACTCTCGGCCGACACGAACGTCTTGGTCTGGTTCTCGGCCCAGACGCCGCTGAAGACCGTGACGACGGAGACGCGGCCGCGCAGCACGGTCGTCGTGTCCTGCGGCTGCGCATCCGTCTTCGACAGCGTGCGGCCCAATAAATTGGGGAAGTAGAGCGCCAGCTCCCCGCGGAAGATCCGCGGCGGCGCGACGAAGGTCTTGCCCTTGTGGAATTTCAGGTTGCCCCAGTCACGGAAATACGGACGGGATACTTGTTTCTTTCTTCACGCGACAAATTAAAAAAAGGGGGTCCATCGTTAGTTGAAACTAATTCCAGAATTGCGCTTGGTGGATTGGGTTGGGCTGCCATACAAGTATTCCCGCCTCTCCAGGTGCTTCTCGTAGTTCACGAAATCATCGCGACGCTGCTTCAGCGTCCGCTCGTCTAGACCCGTGTTCTGGCCCTCCTGCGGGGCATACGTGAGCCCAATGGGCCGGCTCAGCGGCGTCGGCGTGAACGTCTCCAGACGCTTGCCATATGACCGCGGGGCATCGGCGAGCTGCGCATTCACCGCGGGCTTCGGCGTGGCGGCTGCATTCGCGGCCGGATTAGGCGTCGGTTTCTGCGCTTCGGCTAGGAGCCGATAAGACGTGTTGAATGCGCGTGACTGCTGGCATAGTAGGCAGAGCAGCCTGGGCCGCCGTATGAGCGACAACGACATGTTTGCTCTCACACAAGAGACACTCGATGTGCCTCTCACCTGAAGTTGAGAGTTGAGGTTTGTTTTGTCGCAAATAGATTGGTTTATTCCTTGTACGAAGGAAACGTCGTCGTTAACTCCAGATATTCGGATGGGTCCAGCACCAGCTGAAAAGTATTCTGCAAGTACCCTCGGAAGTAGATGTTGCGCAGTTGATAGCCGAATGATGGATCACTCAATGACCTGCAGAGTACATCATGTTGGTGAGAAGATACATGAGCTGTACCACCTGGAGCCAGGAGAGCGCTCTTCATGATCGACGAAGCGCTATCTCCTATCGATAGAGCACTTTGACCGGATTACTAATCTGTACCAGGGTTGATTGATTGATAAGATACGGAAGGTGCATCATGCCCGCGCAATCCGGCGCTAAGATAAGAACGGCCATCATCGGCTACCCCAGACAGCGGCTACCACCGGCCTTATGTGGGGGATGAAGGTCACCTGCCATCATCACAACCATGTCCGGGACGAACTTTCTTGTTTATATTCCCACGTTTCTGCTGTTTTCTGAATGTCCGTAGCGTTTTCCTGTAGTTCTGTCCCTCTATCAATATACACTATGTTTTTACAACGCGGTTCTCGTGCTTTGCGTCGCCAATGGCGGATCTGCCAGGGGATATCTCGAGTGGCGGATCCCCAGGCCGGTAATACCCAGACACGGACGACCGGTTGCTACGCTGCTGCTACTACTACTAGGGACTTCCACTCGACAAGAGAGATGCAAGTCGTCAAGCCCGTGCTTCTAGCTGATATAGGAGAAGGTATGATTTCTTACCCAGCATGCTGCCAATAGTGATCAGCCATGTACGTGGAAGCTCAGATCGTCTCGCTAGGTATCGTCGAATGTGAAATCATTCAGTGGTTTGTTGAACCGGAAGCCCGAGTCGAAGAGTTCTCGCCCTTATGCGAAGTCCAAAGCGACAAGGCCTCGGTTGAGATCACAAGCCGGTTCGCCGGCGTTGTCAAGAAGTTACATTATGACGCCGGAGAGATGGCCAAGGTCGGCAAGCCATTTGTGGATATTGACATAGTGGATGCCAAGCAAGACGTTCTAGATGCTTTGACCGCTTCGGATGCCTCGCAGAACGTTGATACTTCAAAGTCCCCAAATAAGTCGTCCCCAAGCCAACCACCCGAGTATTCGAGTCCTGAGGAGCGCGCGATAAGCGCGCCACCATACAGCGACACGAGACCCCAATCTGCAGCGCTGGAAAAAGGTAGATATGCGTCGTTGGCAACCCCCGCCGTACGCCACCTATGCAAAGAGTTGAATGTTGAGATAACCGACGTGAACGGGACGGGCAAAGGCGGCAGGGTCTTAAAAGAGGATGTATACAAATTCGCCGAGGCTCGTGATTCCGGCAAGCAATCCGCCCAACCCGCGAACACAATA
The DNA here is from genome assembly GCA_023079495.1 of Xylaria sp. L1 SY-2022. Taxonomy (NCBI): domain Eukaryota; kingdom Fungi; phylum Ascomycota; class Sordariomycetes; order Xylariales; family Xylariaceae; genus Xylaria; species Xylaria sp. L1 SY-2022. Next base: position 1,588,061 of record JALIDW010000004.1, read on the forward strand.
CTCGATGCACCAGCTGCAGCGCCTACCGCTGCTAAACAGACGGAGACTATCGTTCCCCTGACCAACACCCAACAGCAGATGTTCAAGAGTATGACACGGTCTCTGGCCATACCGCACTTCCTATACGCCGATGAGATTGATTTCTCCCAGCTTTATGAGTTGCGCCGGCGCCTGAATAAGAGGTTATTGACACAAGCAGCTAGAGATGGCGAGATCTCGAAGCTGTCCTATCTGCCCTTCATAATCAAGGCGGTATCGCTCGCTCTTTATGAATTCCCGATCCTCAACGCACGTGTGGATATCGACTCCCAGACTTCTAAGCCAACTCTAGTTCACCGCAGTCAGCACAATATCGGCATAGCTATGGACACACCCTCAGGCCTTTTGGTGCCAGTTATCAAGAACGTGGCTGCTAAGAGTGTCTTATCCATCGCCAACGAGTTAGCCGACCTGCAGTCCCGAGCCATGGCCGGAAAGCTATCAGTGCAGGACCTGACTGGTGGGACAATCACCGTGTCCAATATTGGTAACATAGGAGGAACCTACGTATCCCCAATCATCGTCGAAAAGGAGGTAGCAATCCTCGGTATCGGTCGAATGCGCACAGTCCCCGCTTTCGACGCGGAGGATAATGTAATCAAAAAGCAAGTCTGCAACTTCAGCTGGAGTGCTGATCACCGTGTCATCGACGGAGCAACCATGGCTCGGGCTGCCGAAGTTATTAGGCGGGTTGTGGAGGAGCCTGACAGCATGATCCTGCATCTGCGGTGAGGCGGGAGGGAATGTTGAGTTGAGGTACCTGCCCTATTTGAGCGTTTACTGTATTCGAACGCGTGCAGGCGCTCACCGCAGATTAGAGAGTCTGGTACGGATCGATTCGCCGTGTGATGAAAAAAGTGGTCCCAAGGCTGGGATAAACAACTGGGGTCGATGCGAGGTGAGTCGAATCGAGACTCGCGAATCGCCCCTTGTCCTCAGGGGCAAAAGTTCCAATAGCATTTTGATTTAGGAATAGAACGCATGAACGTGATCGCCAGGTAATCAGGCCTATTCGCAGAAGTCCTTCATGATGCCATGATGCCATGATGCAATACCCATCGCCGTGATGCTCGGCAGTCACCCGTGTAAGTCTCCTCCACGGCGTGATCAGCCGGGCCCGAGAAGCAGGCAGCAGTGATCTCAGAGGATAACCATCATGCGCGCGGCTGGATTCAGTGACCTGGGGTAAGATATTGACGACTCTTTGTTAGTGTCCTCATGCACACAGGGTATGTGTACGCCATCGCAAGATGCAGTGAAACATTAGGGTGGCTGTCGATGGCGAGGGGACCGGGGTCCGATTCATTGGAAAAGGAGTTCGGAGACTTCATGATATGATAGGAGTGTACCCCCTGTCAGGGAAGGACATTACCTGAATACAAACATGGAATTGATTCTCCTATACTGCCTACTGTGATCACGAGTTTCCATCATCAGCTAGTGCGTGTCTATGACCGAGATCGATTTCTTCGGTGACATGCGACGACGTCGAGAGGAAAGCAATTGACACTGCCCACTCTGTCATCCAGCCCAGACCGCTAGAGTCAGTCACTGGGAATGATCGGATGACGTTGCGCGATGACTGCTTCGCTTGAATGCACTGCAAAACAACGGGCTGCACGACAATGGGCTGCATAACAACGGTGCGATGAAAGTTCCCAAACTCGACACTGGTCAGGTTGCATAATGATGCCACACGATTCAACATATCCCGGTCCTTTTGATGCCAATGTCCCTGTACCCAAATGAAAACAACAGAGCAGTAAGAGACCCAACTATACACTCACATAATAGTGGATATCATGTCGTCGCTTCCGATAGTGTGCAGTTGATCCCTGTCCCTGTCGAGGAAAGCAGTAGGCGAGCTTCTCCTAAGTCATGTGCTGAGCACCTGTGCTTGCATGGATACACAACACAGTCCAGCCGTTTCTGGTCAAACAGCTTCTCGGATCTTGAGTGTAGCCTGCCTCAACGCCTCTTCGCACACCTTGGAGAGGGGACCGCTCACATCTATGCTAATTACGTCTGTCTCCTCTGCCGCTGGTGGCTCTAGAATCTCGAATTGGCTCCGCACCATGTTCGCCCCCATGTAGTGCCCCTGTCGTAAGCCAACACGCTCAAGGAGCACGGCCTCCGGGGCGTGAAGATAAATGAAGTGAACCAGAATGTCATGGGAGAAGTACGACGCTACTCGGATGACATCCCGGTATTTTCGCTTCAGGGCTGAGCAAGTGACTACCACACCCTCCACCCCTGACTGCAGTTGATTCACAGACTCTTCGCGAAGAAGTGTGAGCCAATCCCATCGATCAACGTCCGTCAGAGGGATTCCCTTGGACATTTTGTCTATGTTTGCCGCTGGGTGATACTAAGGCAATGATAAGTTAGCATGTTGAGCAGCCACCCATGTCACTGAGATCAAAACATACCGAATCACCCTCGATATATGGCAGTTTTAGTGAGTTCGATATGTGCTCTGCGACGGTCGTCTTCCCGCACCCGGCCGGGCCAGCGACAAGCCAGATGTGGCGTAGTTTCGGACCATGCTGGCCAGCGACTTCTGCAATAGTATTGGCCGGTGCAACCGGTGTCATACTTGCATGGACAGGCTCTGGATTAGGCCCTAAGTGATTCATCTTGAGCGATGATGAAATGGCGGATAGAAACTTCCCGTTCATAGGGACGATAATGTCGTAGGACACCAGCCGTTCGGATGACTCTTGGGCTCTCGTGTCGAGCAGTATCAAGCCGATGGCTTGAGACAGAGACCACCTGCGAAGCACTAACAAGCGCCCCGGCTAACACAATGGCCTCTGGATTTAACCGGATAATAACTCGGCAACCCCTGATGCTAAAAGAGAGATGGATAAATAACTGGCGTAGGTTTGGATGTAGCAGTTAAAAAATGCTTTTGAGAATCTGCTCGTGTAGGTAAGGAGAGGTCTGCAACGATGCTGGTGGTGATGAAGGGAGCAGTCGGGGGACGGGTGGTTTGGAGAAGGCAAAGGGTCGTAAGCAGGGGAGACACACACGCACTCAGTCGAGCTGACAAGGAGAAGGACGCAGGGGAAGAGAAGGGAAAAGGGAAGATGTTCACAGCACACGGGTGAGCTCTTGCCTATATATATAGCTATAGCTATAGCTGATAGCTATTACTGAGTAAATAAAATGCTAGGGGAAGACGGGCAGGTGTGCCTTAGCTTAGGGAGAGATTTAATACCTAATGAGCTCGAAGTCATCAGTCACGATTACGCTCGGCAAGTGAAGCCGGACCCGGTTCACCGCAAGCACGCAGCAAATGCCCGACTTGCCCGCTAATAATACCCAGCTAATACCCAGTCGAGCCAGTTTCTAGCGCACCTACCTAAACCCGACTCAAAAAGAAAAGACGGGGAAAGATGAAACAAACTTACCTTATGTATTGGCAGTCGCGCTGGGATGAACGATGGACAGAGGCAACAGCTAAATTATAGAGCGTTCGGGCCAATCAGCGCACCCCGGATCACGAAACCCGCCATGGGGTGTGTATAGAGAGGTAGACTTAGCAGGCAGAGGTAACGGAAAGGTACTTGACAGGTACCTGCCTCGGTGGGCAGGCAGGCAGAGCAGGGACGTCAGGGAGGCAGGCGCTATGGTGGCATAGGCAGGTCGGGAGGACGGTAGGAAGCTTCTGGCTTCCCTTCTTTCCTTCTCGGTGCCTTAACTCCCGGGAGGCGCTGGTTACCGAATTCTGTGCTGACTAAGGCATCAAGACATTTTCGGTCGTGACATTTTTGGTCATTTTGGCCATGTTGGCACGATAGGGTTCCATTGGACCTGATGTTGTGTAACGACGATTTAATCAGCCGTGGCTCGCTTTGACGGACAGCATTGCTCTCATTGGTACGTGGGGGACATGTGAGGTTAAAATCCTGCGACTCCGTTGTTCTTCACCGGCTGTATTGTACTTCATACATCGTAGGTACGGAATCGCGCAGGCAGTTAGCAGTAGAAGAATGGGGTACATGCCTACAACATATGTGCTTCATATGCGTATAAGTGTACCTACAGTAGTGCACGGTCGCCTAATGTAAGTGATATTTTCCATACCTACGATTACATACATGGCTGTTTATACTCCGTAGAAATACCCAGCCGGCCTCTCGTGGACTTCCGAGGTACGCGTGAATACTTGAGCATGTGATCGCAGGGTTTTATTTGTTGTGAAGAATACGAAGAATCTAGGCTGAAATCGAGCAAGTTGGTTAGGGAGACCTCACCTTACTAGCATCTAGCTTATGCGGAATATTTCCTATTGATTTTCCGTTTCTTAACTGCATCTCATGGTCAAAGTCTCGCTCGTTCTAGGTATGTAAGCGAGGGTATGATTGAGGAAGAACCCTGAATAGGGTATCCATCTGCGACTCCATATGTGTACTTACCTATTTCCTCTTTGGGGAGAGGGGGGCAAAGGGGACCAAACAAGCTAGGCGCAATCCGTAGGCTCGGTTACTATTCTCACGGGCAACAGCATACTAATTGCGTCATCGCGACGACGAGCTCTGGAATGTAAAGTGAATACATAAGCTAGACGTGTACGTCTGTACGCACCCTCGGATCTCTCTGCAAAGGGTCGTGGTCAAAGGTAGCATGCGTCGTATCGGTCCGGTTTATTTCTGTTGCATCGCAGCATGAATGCCTCTTCTATGGATTATAATTCAGCAAACCCCAGCAAAGCGTTTTATGTCACGTTAAGCCCATTGGTCGTAATGACGGAATGCGGTTGATCTTGTGTTCAATCCGCGCCTTCGAGGCTGGGTAGGTAGTGAGAGCTTTCTCAGTGATAGGTTTGTCCCCATTCCTGGTCGTCGGTTTGGTTGCAGCATCAGGTCATGGACAACGTTGTCAGTAGGTATCCTAGGTTGAATACCTATGAGACCGCGAGGACTTCCAAATAGCCGAGATGAAAATGAGGGAAAGTTCATTCTCTGGTTTTCCTGCTGCCATATACGACACCTCACATTGAGTCCGTGATCAGATGCCGCATCTTCTATGCAACGACACACGGCTTAATCGAGAGCCCTTGTGCGCCTGAAGAGGATGATGAATCAAGGCCGTGGCAACCTAGAGGGTCGGGCGTATGAACGACCTCCTTGGGTGCTAAGTCAAGCTTCGCTAAATGCCACTGCCGGGCTCCCAGTGGCTTCGCAAGTAACGTGCCCTACAGCAGTATGTTGTCATCGGCATTGCTGTTCTTCCTGGTCATCCTCAACCTGAAGTGATGCCATTCTCTCTGGCCGTGTTTGACGACCCCGAACCTGGAGTTCACGGTAGACATGACGTAGTGGCAAAGGCCACTAAGTGGTATCATTGGCCGGACAACTCACACTGAGATGATAGAATAGTACCTACCTAAATTGGTGCCGCTTGTCATTCCATTGGCTCTCCACGATGTCGCAAGTAGATAGCGTTAGGGCCGCATTAGGCTGTAACTTGAACGGGGCTGCTGCTGCTGCTATGCTGGTAAGATCGGCCATGTGGGAAAGGTGCCTCAACTTCAGTCCCAGACGTTTCAAATTACCGAGAGGTCGGGTCGTGTGCCAAAGAGGTCGGGTCGTGTGCCAAAGAGGTCGCCCATAGTGTAATGGTAGTTGAGCATTACAGTGAGTGTTCCCAGACCAAATGCCGTGAGTAGATACACAATGTCGTGTATTCCGTATGAGAGTAAGGCCTGAGTGCGTTTCTCGTTGGGCGGGGTGTGATTCTCCGCGAAACGAGTCAACCAACCACCTACTCGTAGATCGTACGTATCAATGCCGTGTGCGTGATCGTGACAAGTACTAGGCATCTCAAACATCATCACGTGGACAGCTCAAGTTGCTCCCGGGACTATTGTCGCTGACTGCACAATCTTTCTGCAGTCATATGTTGACACGTTAGTCCAGCTTGTCAGCGCTGAATGCCTACGTCGTTAACGAGATATCTCGACAGGATACCTCGAGGTTGACTGGCTCGGTAGGTGGTTCACGGTCGTGCCATATTGGCGATCTCGGGATCGCATTACCGGTCAACACGACGTCAGAGAACATCCAAGGGTCGGGGATATGCGTGGGGGGTTGTGGAAGAGATAGGAAAGCGTTGGAATTGTCGGGGCAAGATGATTACGTGAAGGATTTGGGGGACCGAAGAGGAGGAGAAATGCAAGCCGTTGTCAGTCTTGAACCTTGCTTGGTTTCCGTATTCGTAGTTTTTCCTTCGCCGCTTCCCGTGGTGATAAGGGGACTAACCTGCAAAGCCCCTAATTCGTACAAATCCGGTTAGTTCATGCCTATCGATTTACATATACGGAGACAGCCTACAGGATACGGAATAATTCCTTCCTTCGGACGTGGCTAGGTCGCAGAAGTCAGGTTAGGTTTGCTAGGTACTTTTTTTCCGCACGTCGTGCCTACCTCGTGCACTAGAAGGTTGAAACACTTCCAGGAAGGAGAAGAGCTCGTAGATCAGGGCGGGGGGCGGGGGGGGATCGTGGGGCATTGAGACCGGGATTACGATTGGCCACGACGGCGCCGTCCCACAACCCGCCACGTACAAGATCTGTACGAGTAGGTACCTGTGAAGAACCGCCTACCCCCCTCAGAGCTGCCCGGCCAATAGAATGTTATATCTGCCCGCACATTCACGCGAAGTACCAATCACGCCCGGAGTTACCTTTCACATAAAGGCTCGTTCACCACGTGTAGAGGTACCTTCCGTCGTATTAATTACGACCGTGCCTCATCCAAGGTCTGCCTAATGAGTCCCCTCTTCTGTCTCTCTCGAGGTACCACTTTGATACCGAGGTCTACGCCGCGACTCTTCGCTGCCTCTGCCCGACATCTGACCTTGCCCAAGTCAACAACTCGCTGGCCCAGTCCCTTACTTGCACTGACTTCTAAGCCTGCGCGTCTCCTCCATACGACCACCATGGATGCACAAGACTTGAGCCATTACCTGGCCGATGCGCCTCCCAGCGTCGTGAGACTGGAGATCGAGAAGCACTTCGAGCCTCTGACCGACAAGCAGAAGCGTTATGCCCACTTTATCAGCAGGCAAGCCGGCCCTATGTTCCGGGCGGCGATTACGCAGCGTCGCTAATCTTGGATAAATGCAGGGCGTCTTTTGAAGGCACCAGGATAGTGCTAAGACAGATTTCGCCCGAATCGGAGTCGATAGTGAGTGAACAGGTCGCTCCATTATGTGAGCGGTGTACGAGTACGTGCTGACTGTTGTGGGTCAGTTCGATTTCATTCTTGCGCTGTACAAGACGTCTGGCGGTGACTGGAAGGGCTTGCAGTCCAAGGCCGGCATCTCTGACGAGGACCTGGAGCATTTCGTCAACTATGCCACCCAATTCCTTGGAAACAGCGGTAACTACAAGAGTTTTGGTGATGCCAAGTTTCTCCCGAGATGTTCCGAGTCGGTCTTTGCCGCACTTGCTGCGACGTCTCCTGAAGCTCAGAAGTTCTACCAGGCCACCTCCGGCGCCATCTTCTCGGCGGACAAGCCTGGTCTACTTCACCTGGGCTACACCGATGAGGGCCACATGACGACCTACTACCCTAACTCTCCTGATATCACCAAGGCTGAAATTGAGGCGGTTTCAGCATGGATGGAGAAAAAGGGGCTACTTCCCGAGAACACTCGGCTAATTAAGACTCAAGAGGGCACATTCGAGATCTTGATTGCCTCCGCTAATGCTGCCATTCCCAGCGAAGGCGGCGACATTGGAAAGGAGACTGAGTTCAAGGTAGAGGATGGTGTCCTTGCTGGTAAGACCATCAAATTGGTCTACGGTGATTACTCCAGAGAAATGGCTGCTATTGCTGCCAGCACGGGAAAAGCTGCTCAGAACGGAGACAACGCCAACCAGCAGAGCATGTACAACGCATATACCAAATCGTTCGCTGATGGCTCACTCCTCGCCTTTAAAGACAGTCAAAGATTCTGGATCCGAGATAAGGGGCCAATGGTAGAATCCAATATTGGATTCATCGAAACCTACCGCGATCCTGCCGGAATCAGAGGTGAGTGGGAAGGGTTTGCTGCTGTTGTGAACCTCGAGCGCACACGGGCATTTGGAGCCCTTGTTGATGCTGCCCCATCTCTCATTCCACTGCTGCCATGGAGCGGAGATTTTGAAAAGGATAAATTCTTATCTCCTGATTTCACATCTTTGGAAGTGCTTACCTTCGCCGGTTCGGGAATTCCTGCTGGAATCAACATTCCAAACTATGATGATATTCGACAGACCGAGGGTTTCAAGAACGTTTCGCTCGGCAATGTCTTGAGTGCGAAGGCTCCAAATGAGAAGATCCCATTCATTGCGGAGGAAGATCTCGAGGTGTACCAGAAATACCGCGATGGTGCCTTTGAGGTGCAAGTTGGTTTGCACGAACTCACAGGTCACGGCTGCGGAAAGTTGCTACAGGAGACCTCACCCGGAGTGTTCAACTTCGACAAGCAAAACCCACCTATTTCCCCCCTTACGAATAAGCCCATCACAACTTGGTATAAACCTGGCCAAACCTGGGGCTCCGTCTTTGGTAGCTTAGCAGGCGCATATGAGGGTAAGTCTTAACTATCATCGCCTACCCCTTTCTATCATATTACACCTAGCGCACATCAGACCCAATCATGCTACGGAGATAGCTGGCTGCTTCTCAGGGGTATTTGGAGATTCGTTATAGAAGACTTGACTAATCCCACCTTTTACAGAATGCCGCGCTGAACTTGTCGCGATGTTCCTGAGCTGCGAGTTCCCAGTTCTCAAGATCTTTGGCTTTGGTGATGGATCATTTGACATTAATGGCGAGGCGGGCGATGTCCTTTACGCTTCTTACCTCAGCATGGCTCGTGCCGGCCTTTGTTCCCTCGAGATGTGGGATCCCAAGAGCCGCAAATGGGGACAGGCACACTCGCAGGCGCGCTTCAGCATCTTGCAGTGCTTCCTACAGGCTGGCGAAGACTTCTGTAAGCTCGAATATCAAGGCGACTTCAAGGACGCCGTCATCAGGCTTGATCGGTCCAAGATTCCCACGGTGGGCCGCAAAGCTGTCGGTGACTATCTGCAGAAGTTGCACATTTTCAAGTCGACGGCCGACGTCGAGGCTGGCACGAAGTTCTTCGGCGACATGACCCATGTCGAGCCTGACTTCTGGGGCAAGAAGGTTCGCGACGAGGTCCTCGCGAACAAGCAGCCACGGAAGGTCTTCGTCCAGGCGAACACATTCCTCGACGAAGCTACGGGTAAGGTCACTCTGAAGCACTATGACGCTACGCCCGCGGGTATGATCCAGAGTTGGGCTGAACGCCAGGTCTGACTGCCAAACCCAACAACATCTCACCCCGAGCGAAGATCGTGGAGACTATGATATTAGACGCCCAGGATCCAGATCCTAGTGGGCCGCTTTCTTGTTAGAGATTAACTTGGTATCATGTACGGAATAACGGACACCTTTCGCATGCCTAGAGAAGAATTAGAGAGAAGTCATTGGAGCCTTGCATCTGCTCCTTTTCTGTTTGATTATAATCCGTGATATGATATCCCTCAGTTTGGCATGTAAGCTCGCCGCACTTTCCGCCTTTCCCCGGGTCGAAAATGTGCCAGCAGATTTGTCGAGCGAACAAACCGCGATGCCTTTGTAGTCTTTTTTTTATTGACTAAAAACCTCAATTACAGACGCCAGAATCAATGTGACCGATGCCTCACGTCCAGATGCAATTGGCAGAGCCAGCCCAGTTTCCGCGATTCGCCATCCGCAATCTGTGAATGTTTTTCCCCTCTAAAGCATCATCATAACCCGATCGAGAAATCCCCATGTCGCCGTAAGGTTTTGTTTACCACTTCATCTCGTGGGGCTTGTCGCCCTTGCGTAGGCTGAAAGAGCTGGCAAGGTAGCTGGCGAGCATGTCTACCTTCTTGATGTTGGCAATCAGGGCCTTGTCGATAACCTTCTGGTCGGCAGCGCGGCTGCTGCTGATCTCCTTCTTCTGTAAAACCGTCTGCGTCAGCGCATGCTCTCCTAATCTCTCGTAAATTTCGGGGGTTTGTTGTTTTCGTACCTGTGCCTTCTCGCCCTGCTTGAAGAAAGCCTCCTCGCTGGCCTTGTCCTTGGCAGCGTCCCGAACAAAGTACTTGGGCTCGGCGACCTCGTTGATCTTGGCCTCGTCGACACCGGCAAGGTCGATCTTCTGGGAGGTGGCGATAACGTAGCGGGCGTTGACGCGACGGAGGGGAACACCGTTAATCTTGAAGGGACCGGTGACAAGGAGGACACCCTGGTCGAGGGTCTTCAAGAGAACAACACGCTTGCCACGGAAACGGCCAGCGAGGAGGATCAGGACGGTACCGGGGGTGAGGGTGTCGCGGGGAGCCCAGGGGCGGAGGGTCTTGCGGACCTGTTGCGATGTCGTTAGCATCCTGTCCCTGAGGCCGAACTGAAAACGCCCAAAAGTTCCAACTCTGCCGCCATCCTTGTCTAATCCGATATAGGAACGCTTGCTCTATCCCGCCTAAGCCATTTCCCATTAAACGCCCCCAAATTCCGCCAAGATAGATCGAGATAAAACAAAGGCAAGGAAGTCTCGAAAACGTCGAATCTTGCATCCCCGACATCCTCGTCGGCGTCATCTGGCGTGCATCGCTATCGTATCGTGGAAACTCACCTTCTTGGGCTTGGACTCATCCGTGGCAGGGTACCATTTCTGGGCCTTCTGGGCGGGATGGGGGACCTCCCGGGTCGACTTCCCGAACGTCTTCTGAGTGCTCGGCTGCGACATCGTGACGTTGGTCGGGAGCTGTTGTTGGTGGAAGGGAATTGGCTGACTGTTGGTGATGTCAAGTGGTCAATCAAAATACCCGTTGCGCAAAAATGGAAGATGGTTTTGGTGGGTTTACCGAGCCCTGTGGGTGCCACATAAAACTGGGCGCATCTGGTTGGCTGCCGGGTTGGGGGCGTGGCTTGATAAGATCAGCCACACCTAAGTTCTTTCGTACCTCCGGGACGTGCACATGGTGTTGGCATAAATTGGATTGTACATCGCATTACGTAACTAATGCAACTCCACTTCCAACGGTGCAGCGGTACGAAGGTACAAGCACTGATGGACCCGACTGGACAGCAGCAGCTGCTGACGCAGGACGAAGCTCAACGGGAGCCTTGTGCAAGTTGCAACTCGAATGTATCCCTAGCTTTCTCTCCATCTCCATCTCAAACCAACCCGACGTCTGCAACGCGACCAAGTCACATTCAGTGTGCAACACCAGAATAATCACATAGTCGACTCTAGAAATACTCATCACTTCCGCATTCGCCCACCATGTCGTCGATATCGCCAATTATAATGTTCAGGGCGGGCAAATGCGAGCTGGCTGTCCGTCTCTCCCAACTCACGAACCAATCGTCACGCAACGGGCATCGCTAACGTTGCCCTAGAATAGCAGAAGACCATACAAGGTCTCCCCTATTGAAGAGCGCGGTTACATATATCTATACCTTGAAGATGGTATTAATCTGCATGAATCTGCTCCCGCACTCACGCAACGCTGACGGCAGCCCAGATCTCATTCACTTCTGCTGGCGGGAGCGGAACACCTCCATGGACGATCCCGAGCTGGATCTTATTATGCCCCCGACAGATGGCACATTCGTGCCCTATGAACCCAGCGACTCCAGCGCAACCCCTATAAACGGCCGAATCTTCGTTCTCAAGTTCACCTCCTCATCACAGCGCTACTTCTTCTGGCTACAGTCCAAAGCGCAAGGCCCCCAAGGCGCCCAAGATCCCAACTACTTCAGCCCCCGAGACCGCGCAATCGGCCGCATTGTCGACAAACTCTTGCAAGGCGAAGAAGTCAATGTCGCCCGGGAGCTGGCCGCCAGTGGTCGCGATGAAGACAGACAGGGCGACGGCGACACAGCCATGGATGACGTCGACGGCCGCGGAGACACAAATGCGCCCCACGGCGGCAGCGGAGGTGCTGGCGCTGATGCTACCGGAGGCGATGTGCGAGAAGAGGGCGAGGGTGCTCGTGAGGGCGGAGCAGATGGAGCCAGAGCGTAGGTGTTCACTCATTGATAATTACATGGCGTAATGGAAGGTTGCAACGGCGCGTGAGAATTGCATAGCATTTTGTTTACAGAAAGAAAGATCTATGGGGTTGAGATATCCCCGCTCCCTCTCTCTCCTGCCGGTGTACTACTAGATGCGATTCTCAATGAGAACCAGTATTTTGCTTTCCGCGTTCCTGTTGCCCTCATTTTTGTCTTCACTTGCTAGATCTACAGGGCTAACTTAATACCAGTGCCGCTTCCGAACCTCCTGATGCTGCCGCGGCGGTGAGAAACTTCCTCGATTCATTGAGAGGGCGTGGTGCCGTGAATCAGGGGGAGGGCAAGCTCTACCCACTTCTCTCGGATCTTCTCACACCACCCAATACCGTTCCCATGGCATGGGCCGCATCAGAGGAGAAAATTGACGAACTCTTGAATCTTCTTCCTCCAACAGTCGTTGTGCTCTCACAACAAGGCCTGTCTGCGGACAGCACTGCTGAACCGACCGCGGACGCAGTAGAGGCCGCCAAGGCCGCTATGAGCCTCAGCCAGAAGAGATCACTCATTGAAAAAGTATTGCGAAGCCCACAATTCCAGCAGAGTCTTACCAGCTTAACCATGGCCATTCGTGACGGCGGTCTACCTACTATGGCCGACGCACTTTCTATCAAAGTCGAGAACGGTGGCTACATGCCAGGCAGCCGAATGGCGTTGGGAGGTGGAGATGCCGTGGAGGCGTTTGTTGAGGGAGTTAAAAAGACCGTACAGGAAAAATAGGCAACACCAGGGCGGGGTTATGAGAACATTGTGAGCGGCTATGAAGTGTTATTCTAGTGGTAATATTGTAAGTCAGGAGGTGCCTACATGTTTAATAAGGACCGCAGTGCTCACGCCTAACACGGAAAGCATCCGATATGAGACTCTATGAGTCCATCACTTGGCTGTTGCATCTTACCTCGCGTCGAAACGCCAGTGTGATAACCTCCTTGCTGCTGATATTCGAGATTGACACGTGCAAGGAACTAGCGAGTCATGGAAAGAAATACGGGGAGATGAATGCCAAACAAGTGCTCAATAGTATATCTACTCAACATCGAGTAAGTGTGGAAAAGAATGGTATCTCCGATGATAACGATCTCGTGACCTCTTCCTTCTCCGTCTCCATTCCCCCTCACAGGCTTTTCTATACCACAGTCCTTCGGGCAAATTCCCCCTATAATATGACAGGACAGACACACCACGCACGAAACAGAAACCACCGGCTATGATGAGAACCAAAGCAAACAACACAAAGCCCGAAGGAGAGACCGGGTATATAGAAAAGAAAGAGAAGCCCACGATGAGCTTGTTTTTTTTTATCTTTTTGTGGTGAAGGAGGTTAGTAGAAGCGTAGCTTCCGGCGCCATAGATCCTCTTCTTCGGCGATCCGTGCCCGTCGGGCCTCTTCCATGATCTGCTCTTCGGTGCGCACGCGCACGGGCGTCTCGCACCCGCGCAGGCCGATGAAGCGGCCGATCTTGCGACGCTTTTCCTCTAGGGGCATGTCGGAGGACCACTGTTTGAAGCCGTTCGTTAGTCACGCCGCCATTCAATGCTAGCACCAAGAGAGAAAGGAAAGAAAACTTACGTTGATGGGACACGGATAGTGGAACGTATACCGGCACGGTGTCCGCTGGTGATAGAAGTGCGCGAGCGCCTCGAGCTGCGCGTCGGTCAGGAGCCAGAAGTTGAGGAGCGTTTCGGGGAAGGCCGGGTGTACTTCGCCCGTTGTGAGCTGGACGAGGGGCGCGAGGGGCAGGGCCATTTGTCGCAGTTTTTGCTTGAAGGCTTCGTTTGTGGCGGCGCGGCGGGAGCCGAGGAGGGCGGGTTGGTCGTGGGCTTGGTTCTGCATGTTGACTCGGGAGAATGGAAATTTGTTTGTTGTTGGATGTGGTAGTTGGTGAGATGGAGTGTTTGTTCGTAGCTGTGCTGCTTTCTCTCAAAGAAAAGATGGGAATGAGACGAAGGGCGTTAAGGTGTGTCCGTGGGTAGTGAAATTTCACTGTTTTTTCTCTTGTCTTCGTCTTCGTAGGTATGAGCCGACCAGCAGCTGTCAAGATATTTTGGCACTGGGAAAGTGTCGAAATAAACGAGGGAAAATAGTCTTTATAGAAGAAAAAGAAAAGGGGAAAACACGAAAAGAGATATTGAAAGAAAGGCGAGCACTTGGAAGAAATCTACGATCACTAGGAAAATGTTCCCCTTCTAGGGTTTTGAGACGGAGAGTAAGAGAGAGAGAGAGTAAAATACAAGAACGAGCTCGAAGCAGGGCACGAAGAGTCGGACTGGGTCTCTGCCCCCTTCTTGTATGTGTCGGGTCAGCGGTCAACTCTTTTTCTTTGTTTGTGTTTCTCTAAAAGGGGGGACCGGCTAGACATTTACATTGAACGCATCGTGAAGGCCGGGGGCGAAGGCGGGCTTTGTCACTTTTTATATTTTTATGGCTCGGGCGCTGCGAGTTCTGGAAACAAGGACGTCTTTTTTTGTGTGTCTAGGACAAGAATTGGGACTCGTCTTTCATTGGCTTTTTGGAGGCCCCGAATATCAAAAGAAATCCGCGGGGAGGGGTTTTGGGAGAAAGATTATTCAAAGGCACGCGGGTGGATGTCAGATGGAGGTTTTATACGCTGATACGGATTGGGAAGAGAAACAGAAACACTCGGGAAGACAAGTTCTTACCATTTTGTTTGTCTTCAACGCTTGACGACTCATACTGTGTCATGTTGATGAGGTCGGATTCAGAACATTTACGAGACCGAATCTGCAACTCCCGACTAGGCGTAGTTATCATCCCTATTGATGCTGTCTCGTATCTGATGTGCTAGCAACTCCTCGTCTGTCTCCATGTTTCGTAAGGGGTATACATATTAGATTTCTCTCTGTCATGACCCAAGTCAACCTCTCCATGCTTTTTAAAACTACCCTATAAGTAAAGACAACGCTCAGGGTGACCACGTGCATTGTTACACTTGGTGGCATGCAACGAGATCAAAGCCCCTTCCAGGCTAACTTGGCCACATGATCGGCTTTCTTCCTGCTGGGCTTGACAAAGCCCATGGCCCTCAACTCCGCCATTGAGCGGTAGAACAAGACGAGCGCCGTCCGTTCATCGAGTCCGCCGTTATTGTCTTCGCTCACAATGGCATAATACGCTGACCAGAGATCGGCAACGTTGATGAGCGAGCCGGTTTCGAGATACAGTTGATACAAGATCGCAGACGTCGGTAGACTAGGCATGAGCTGGGCTTCATCCGCCTGGCAGCAAGTGCATCCAAGATAGTCATGAGGCCGCGATAGTGCTCGTTCCAGCACGTTTCGTGGTCGTGGAATGAAGACGTCTCTATACGGTGTCTTCGAATCGTAGAGCCAAACCTCGTTGAACGGCATGTCATATGCCCCGTCAATATGCAAAATACTCTCCAAGTGCTCGAGAAACCGGTCGATGAGGTCGGTGTACGACTTATCATGATCCGTAAGAGCCGCTGTATCCTGACTGAGCTGCACCTTTTGGGCGACAACAGTCGTGCGCAGGATCTTGCTCTGGCCGCTATACTTACTACGAAGGACGTGCCCCTGTTCACTGGTGTCTCTGCGTAGTTTCTTAATACTAGCTAGAATCTCCAGGAAGAGGGTGACAGTCTCCGGCGCTTCATCCATCCAGGGATCTAGCCCGAGACTCTGGTCGCCGTGACGTATCAGTTTGATTAGTTGACTCAGATATCCTTCACAGTCGGCAGGCTCCATTCGCTTTATGGAGTCAAAGAACTGGCTGAGCCAGTCGGAAGGGCCGACGCCGTTACAGGAAGCATCCATGTAGAGATCAGCAAAGTCAACCGTCAGACTTTTGCTGGCCGTGAACATTCCCAGTAGGCGCAACAGTTTGACGGCCCATTGACGTCGGTGCTGAAGGCACTCTAGTAAGTAGTCGATGAGCTTTTCATCATCTTTGATTAGTGTCCTCGCCAGAGTGAGATCCTTCCTCTCGACAGCAGCTTCCACAGCGCGGCGAAAGGAAGGCAAACATCGTACAGTCTCGACGTGGATGGGCTGGACAGAACTGGTCTTCGCCTTATTGACCACTAAGAAACTCATAGGATTGGCGTAGAAATGGCACATGTATGCATACTGTTTGATTTAGTATGAGTAGTCAATTATAGGGATCAAAATTCTCACCTTCAGAGACCAGATGAAATCAGGGATACTGGCCACCTGCTCGCGTTGGCGCTCCAGAAGACTACCGACCAGGTTAGGGCCTAGTAGAATTGGTGTCTCGGCATGAGCGACAGCGGCCTTGAAAATCTTATCAATGATGGACGTCGTTTGCTCGACATCGAACTGGTCTCCGTAGAGGCTTTGGCAAGTCGATTTCAAAAGTCGTGCCTCGAATAGCTCGACTGAAGTAGCAACTCCAAAGAGGAAAGCGAAAGGAATGCGGTCGAGCCATGAACTGCGAGCCAGAATTAACATCCGTTTGAAGATATATAAAATGGTTTAAATAGACCTACCTCAGCAGTGAAATGAGATCTGATAAAAGACCGCTATCGAAGGCTTCACTGTCTTGGAATGCGATAACGACGAGATTACGTCGCGACGAGAGCTTCAGATGAGAATGAAGCGCCTCCAGATCATAATTCAAGAATTTACGCCCCTTGAAAAGACAAATTAGCATAAACACATCAGAATCTTCCCACATGAGATAGATTTGGGCTTACATCTTTACTCGTTGTCACATCGAGGTCATCGTCATCAGCCGAGTCCTTCGATACAACGTCCTGAATGATCTTCTTCAACACAGCCCTGAGATTCGAGGCGTCACCCGAACGCAGACGAACCACCTGAGCAAGCGCCTCATTCCGTAAGGCATCAGACAGCTGCTCGAATAGAAGATCTTGAGATGCTATATTGGGCCCAGTGATAATGAAGGCCGACGGAATCTTACCAACGGGCGTATGATCAGGCGCGTCTTGCAAGAACGAAGTCACCTGCTGCAAGGTAGACCGGTTCGTCTCACGGAGGATACGCTGAATACGCGTGTTTATGAGAGACCATGACTTCTCGAATGCCTCCTGTCTGAGCTTCACGGTCTGCTCCGACTCAGCACCCCGGAGCAGACTCGGGAAAGAGTCCTGCTTTTTGGCGTCGTGGACTTCAGGCTTATCCGTCTTTGCCTTCTTTGACACCTTCCGCCGTTTGGCTGGGCGATTTGTGTCATCCAAATCTCTTGCCGGATCAAAGATATAAGCAGCCTAGAGACGCGACGATTATTAGCAGGCGGATCTTCGATATCCTAGAAAGGGATGGCACGGGGAGGTTGACATGGTGTTGTTCTTCCTCGTAGATCTCACGTAGACCTTGGGGTGAAGCCATCTTGTTAATCAGGAATTCTTCTTCTTCTTCTTTTCAGTCGCGTACTATAAAGTACACGAGTCATCAACCTGATTCAAAAATAGGGAGTTGACGCGACGGTCAACACGGTCACTGTCACGGCCGAAAGTATTCCGTACAAAACATGTAAAAGTGACCGAATGAAGCCCCTTGAAGTTGAATTCAGAGCTTGAGAGATCTCAGCTGCCCAGCAGGCTCTGAGGCCAGGCGGGTTGGGTACGGTTACGAGTGGGTGCCTACCTGTACCTAAAGGTTGGTCGAGCGTTAGCGATCGTACGCCCTGAAAAATGAACGCCGTTAGTGCCCCTTAGGCTAACCGTGTGCCTGGTGTTGCGCTCTAAATCTGGCAGATACGCGCTAAACTTCAGTGCGACCCCTGGATTCTTGCGAACCGGGTAGCTGGATTAGTGCAAAGCCTCTTTCAAAGCATATAGCCTTATAGAAGCGATAGACTTGCTTCTATAGCAGATAATGCATCTAACAAACGCACTATTACCGATTTATCCGATTACGGATCGCCAGTGATATCACCGTGCTTAAACTTTTTTTCTCCAGTTGACTCTTGATACTTTCCAGAAACTACCTACCTAACCTACCTAATCACCACCAACTCCCAATCGTGTCCGGAACGCAACCCTTCGGTCATATTCGATATCTCAGGGTATCATGCCACCTAGACCGTCGTTGTTTGATGTTCCGCGCTCTTTCATATGCAATTCCTGTCTCTCTGCCCTCCGGAAGCGCTCGAATGTGACGCCATGGCCGATCCGACAACTCTCCCAGAGTGCAGACGCAATGGCGCCCACTCGAAAGACGCGCCGGACGCCTGAGCAAGAAGCCGAGCGCGTGAAGACATTAGAGACACTCGGCCTGTTGAATAATACCCAGACTAAACCCACCGTGAACTATTTTGAGCAGGGCGACAATGGCAAGTTGCGCATCATAGAAAACGAGACAGAATTCAGCAAGGCTCTGGTTGATCCGGGCGGTGAACTCGATGCTCGCCTGAAAGAATTCGAGGATCAGCTTCAAAGTGCCACGAGTATTGCCAGGGATATTGAGAAAATGGGAGGCAAGGAAGAGGCAGACCGACTACGAAAGCAACTATCTCAGGAACCCGCCGACGAAGAGGAAACGGTAGACGGTATGCCGGTGTCCGCCTTAGCGGTTCCTATCCAAGGGTTGAATGGCCATGCGAAAGACCGTCTCGACCGACTCAATGGGTATATAAGACGCATTCATCATCTTGTGGCGTCAAAGAAGTCGGTATTGCCCGTCGAACTGAATCGCATGTGGAAAGCCTATGTGGGAGCCCGCATCAGCATGCCGGGGCGATGGCATACAGTTCCCGCCCCAACCTGGCAGCTTTTATGGAAGGTCTTTGCAGCGGAATACGATTTTGATGCCAATCGCATGTCGCATATTTATACCCTCTCCAAGGACATGCAGAACGCAGGCGTTACTTTGCTTCCTGAGCAGCAGCTTCTAGCTCTCGAGGCCATGTTTGCTGATGGCTGGGAGACGGAGGCGATCGAGAATCACCGACGGCATGCGACTACCCTTGGCTCAGATCCCGCGACCTTTGAGCGTTTTTGGCTATTGGGACTGCGAATGAACTGTCAAGTAGGCAATATTGAGCGAGCTGAGCGCATAGTCAACATGATGTCCGAATCGACCCACGAACTCGACCCTCGATATGTACTGCCGCTTATCAGGTCATATGCCGCATTGCCGGGAAAAGCTGACGCTGGCTTCAAACTTTACCGTATTCTACGTGATAAACTAGGGGATTCAATGGTCATCGAAGACTACGACGCGATTATATCATTCTTTTTAACCTCTGGACAGGTCGAGCATGCGTTCGTCATCTTTGTGGATATGATGAAATCGGGAGCTGTCGATCTGGTGGGCCTTGAACGTTATCCTTCGAGCGTCGCAAACCCATTCTTCTTCGGTAAATGGCTCAAACGACTCATCGGTGCGGGTGATTTAGAAGGCGCATTCAGTGTTTTGCGCCTTATGAGAGCACATAAAATTACACCACGACCCATACAAGTCAATGGTCTCATTGGAGCCTGGATTCGATCTGGAGTTGCCGACAATTTCCAGAAGGCCGAGGATGTTGCATGGGCCATGATCAACGCGCGCTTACAATTCAGGGAGAGACGGAAAAGAGGACAGACTTTGAAAGAAAATCGCATCTTCCTTCACCAGTCTGGGGACGGGTGGCCGCGAGCGTCTTTAGAAACCTTCAGTCTGCTCGCAGAAAACTACAGGGAGCGAGGCCTAATGAAAAAGATGACTTCCTTGTGGAAATCTTTCCGGGAGGCCAGCATTGCGCCCGACTCATTCATATTGAACCAGGTGCTCTTATCTTACCTCCAAGGAGGCAAGCCCGAAATTGTGATAGACATCTATCGCGAACTGTTTACTGGCTTCAAAGTCAAGCCAGATTCATATACTTTCATGGCTCTCTGGCAATCTCTGCCTGCCAACCGCTTGGTCCAGGTACCCGAACACGAGTTAGATAAAGAAGTGAGGAGGACACGATCTCTATTTGCGGAAATGATTAAGCATGCATCGATCTTCCGCTCGGAGGACGGTGAAGGCCTTGATAAGTTTCTGGCGAGGAACATTTTGCACTCATTCCGCAAGATCCAGGATTACGTCGGTCTTCTCCTAGCCCTTCGAGCATTCCGGCGTCTCTTCAACTACAACCCACCCGACATGGTTGTTCTTGAATTAATGCTTAGGAGTCAGGATCTAGAAAGGTTCGCCAAGCGAAGGGAAGGGGCCAAGCTCATTCAGGCGCAGAAGACCCTTAACCATTATCTTCATCATCGGTACATCGAAATGAAGCAATCTGGAGAAATTCCAGAGAGTGAGCAAATGTCACCACAGATACGGGCCGAAGAGACAGGCAACTTTTTGGAGCTTCAGATCGAGGCGACATTCAGCGAGGATGCGAAAGGCGATGCTCAGCGTTTAGCTGTAGAGGCTGCTAAGCAGATGGGTCTGGGGAACAAGGATTAAGAGGCGTAGAAGGCTAGTCATGCATCTTCGTGAGATCACAATTGGCATACATTGCATAGGACAGACAAGCTTGGATGCCGTGTTAGATTACATTGGATGTATGGAATATGGAATACTTACATACCTGATATTATATGTTATATCTAATAGTCACTTATCCATCCCTGCTCCACCAGACACAATGATCTTACCAAACCGTTTCCCTAAACCGTCGCAGGAAAACTGTAGTCCATTACAAAAAACAGAATCGCATTCATATGGTGATCTTGGGATAGGAGGCTGAACGCTCAAAGGTTCGGCTCACCTCTTGGTAGACGCGGGCCGTGTCCGAATAAGTGGAGCGAATCTCGGGTAAGTGGGGTTCCCGTACGGATTACATAACGCGCGTAGCTCTCAGGTATCTAACAAGTACTGCCGACCTGCTGTTGCCGGTAAGAAAGCACGACCACTCGAGAGAAGGTACCAACTAGATACCTGAGCTGATAAGATAAGAGAGGTTAGCAGCGAATGTGGCTGAAGATTCAGAGCTAGCCCTACCTCGAGAAAAGCGGGTCCCACACAGAATTACCAGGAATTTCTGGTTCTCAATTGCGACTTCAACTTTTTGTCTAAACACCATATCACATCCTCACCACCCAAGAACCCACACCAGATACAGCTGGCTTTAAACATCCTAACTTCAAAAATAAGAAGACATGGGAGCCAGCAAGGAAAAGAAGGCGGAATACGTGTGTACCTCTCAATGCCCTCGTGACAATGCCTTCCTTACCGCTAACCAGACTCTCTCGCTGTAGTTCCCCAAGCTCAAGTCTCTGCTTGAGGAGTACAAGTCCGTCTTCATTGTCACCGTCGACAATGTCAGCTCTCAGCAGATGCACGAGGTCCGACAGTCTCTCCGCAACGAGGCTGTCGTCCTGATGGGCAAGAACACCATGGTACGTTTTGGCCCTCTCTGCGCCCGCTCGAGTCGAGAGCGCGCGCCGTGTCGCATCGGCACCCGAGATGGATCTGTTCAGGCCGCTTACCCGCTGCTCTTTCTAGGTTCGCCGTGCCCTCAAGACCTTCATCGCCGACACCCCCGACTACGAGAAGCTCCTCCCCCACATCCGTGGCAACGTCGGTTTCGTCTTCACCAACGGTGACCTCAAGACCATCCGTGACAAGATTCTCTCCAACAAGGTCGCTGCCCCTGCCCGTGCCGGTGCCATCGCTCCCTTGGACGTCTGGGTCCCTGCTAGCAACACCGGAATGGAACCCGGCAAGACCTCTTTCTTCCAGGCCCTTGGTATCCCCACCAAGATTGCCCGTGGTACCATTGAAATTACCGCGGACCTCAAGCTCATTGAGGCTGGCAACAAGGTCGGTCCCTCTGAGGCCACCCTGTTGAACATGCTCAACATCTCCCCCTTCACCTACGGTCTGGGTGTTATCCAGGTCTACGACGAGGGCAATGTCTTCGCCCCCGAGGTTTTGGACATCAGCTCCGAGCAGCTCCTCTCGTGCTTCACCAGCGCCATCACCACCATTGCCAGTATCTCCTTGGCTATCAACTTCCCCACCCTCCCCTCCGTCATCCACTCCGTTGTCAACAGCTACAAGGACCTCATTTCCGTCGCTATTGGCATCGAGTACAGCTGGTCTGAGATCGAGGCTCTCAAGGACCGCATTGCCAACCCTGATGCCTACGCTGCTGCTGCCCCTGTTGCCGCTGCCGCCGTCGAGACCAAGGCTGCGGCCGTTGAGGAGAAGAAGGAGGAGGAGGCCGAGGAGTCCGGTGACGAGGGCTTCGGTGGTCTTTTGTATGTCCCTTCCCATCCCCTTATTCCTTCATGTTCAGACTTTACTAACAGTTTTCCAGCGACTAAATTCTCTAGCATTGTTACGGTGTTGACGGGCTGGCTTGAAACTAGACTTCGGTTATGTTCGCGGGATCCAAATGTGCACAACTGGATGGTACATAGGTCTCTCGCGCTGGTCAATTGACGTGTGACGAAAAAAAACCAACAACAAAACAGCTTCTCCTTGGACATATCGTGAATGTGATGTTTATGCTTGGCAGCCATCCATCATCACGCCAAAAGGTTAGTTACCAATTCTCTATTTATTTACCCCTTTTTCCCTTCTTTTCTCAAGTGAGAGGAGAGTATATACATACATGTGTCGATGATTAAAGAAAAAAATCAAGAGCTTTTTAACCCTGATTTCCTTTGATGACTCTAATTTATCAACAACACCTTATGAGACACAATCAATTCTTTCTTTTTTCGTTCCATCATACCATGTTCATGAGAGATCGCTAACCCTCTCTGAAGTGTTCCAGACATCTCCCTTTTCAATGCTCTTCGTAAAACGTGCCGTGA
Organism: Xylaria sp. L1 SY-2022; assembly: GCA_023079495.1. Lineage (NCBI taxonomy): Eukaryota > Fungi > Ascomycota > Sordariomycetes > Xylariales > Xylariaceae > Xylaria > Xylaria sp. L1 SY-2022. The sequence goes on from JALIDW010000004.1 coordinate 1,610,991, forward strand.
TCCCGTAGCTTTTCTTCATACACCGTAAATCCCACGGAAGAGATCTCTCGTCTCCCCTGCCCCTAACACTCGATGGAAACCCCCTCCCTACGCCAACAAGCGATCCCCCGCCAAAATATTCTGCGCAAGCGCGAGCGTGGCGTCCGGCAGTCCGGAAAGCCTCGCGACCTTGAGCGCATGACTCTGTCGATTCACCCCCTTCCGCAACTTATGCACGTAGACAAACCCACCGACACCATCCTCCACCACATCCGTACAATACGTCTCCACAGGCCCGCCATTGCCCCCCTCAACATGTAGTCCATGCTCGTGCACGAGATCCACGATCCGATGGAAATGCGTCGCGAAGAGCGCGCGGCATTGGTTCACGGTCGCGAGGTGATGCAGACACGCAAAGGCGACGGCGACGCCGTCCTCGGGCGTCGTGCCCCGACCGATCTCGTCCATGATCACGAAGGAGCGCGGCGTCGCTTGGCGTAGGATTTGCGCTGTCTCGAGCATCTCGACCATGAAGGTGCTCTGGTCGCGGTAGAGGTTGTCGGCGGAGCCGACGCGCGAGTAGACGGCGTCGACGATGCCGAGCGTTGCGTGTGTGGCGGGCACGTAGCAGCCTGCCTGTGCGAGGATTGTGATGAGGGCGTTTTGCCGCAGGTATGTGCTCTTGCCGGCCATGTTTGGGCCGGTGATCAGCCAGAGACGACCCTCGGTCGACGGGGCGAGTGAGAATCCTGTGTCTCCCATGGGCACCATTGAGGTGTGGCCTACGAGGCAGTCGTTTCTAGTAAAACTCCGACCTTGCTCTTGTAAGCCACCCTCGACGGTCGGGTGTCGGCCTCCGATGATCGTGTGCGCGGTTGAGTTGTTGAGGATCGGTCTCGTAAACCCCTTCTCGATCGCGAGGCGCGCGAACGATGTCGTGACGTCGATTTCGTCCAACACCAATGCGTTGCGCCGGAGCTTGACGAGGTTCGTGATGACCGCAGCGCGCAAGGAGGCAAAGATGCGCGACTCTTCGATATTGATTTCGAAACGTGTCTGGTGAATACGCTGGCCGAGAGCCGTCCACTCGCCAATATGGAAAGTCCGCGTGCTACGGCTCGAGCTCACGGCTGTATGCTCAGTCAAACTCATGGTCTTCATGTCCTTGCCTTTCACGTGCCCGACGTGTCCTATCTGCGGCATCCAGCGAAGTGTCAGGGATGGCGCAGACAGACTGTCACGCAACCCACTCTCCATCTCCATCTTCTCTTGAAAGAGGGATGAAAGTTTGTGGTGGAGTTCTTCCAGGACGACGCTGGCTTGCGGCTTCATGACGAAAGTCATGTTGTCTTCTGCGTAGTGGTCTCTAATGGAAGGGGGTTTCTTCTTTTTGGAGCTTTTGGGCAATACGGCTTCGTCTGATGGTTGCCCCTCCGCAGCAACGATATCCCGGGCCATGTCGATAAATTGACTGGCCTCGTCTTCCTCGTCTCGTCGTTGTTGGACGAGTCCTTCTTCGTCAATGGAATCACGGATGCGGTCTGCCAGCTTGACGGGGTCTTCGAGGGTGATGCGTGAGAGGAGTGGCGCAAAGCACGCAGCCGATGGCGTTGAGACATCAACGTCTACATCCTGTGCCTTCTTCTTACGGGGCTTACCGCGCTTCTTCTTCTCTGTAGGCAGTTCGAGCCCGGAAATATGGGATAGGATAGTGACTATGTCTTGCGTGGCGCGAATGGTGTTGGCCAAGCGCAAGAGGTCATCCGCGTCGCCGCGACCAAATGCAAACTTCTGAACCAGACGTTGCGAGTCGTAGCCCCTTTTCAGGAGCAGAACGACATCATTGCGAATGTTCTCGTTCTGGATGAAGTATTCGACCAAGTTCTGGCGCTCTTGAATGGTATCTAAGCAAGTCGAGGGCGCGGTTAACCATGAATTGAGGAGTCGAGCGCCGCCGTTAGTGACTGTTCTCCTCACAGCATGTAGTAGACTACCCCGGAACACACCATCTCTGATTGTCTGCTTAATCTCAAGGGCGCGCATAGTATTCTTATCCAGCGTCAAGATGGCCATGTTCTCATACTGCAAGGGAGCTTGTAACTTGATACTCAGTTCCAAAAGACGGGTCTTCACATATTGAAGTAATATGCTACCTGCCTGCGCCTCATTCGAGGAGAACTGCGCAATCTTGTCCGCGGTCATCTCGGACTCCAACATGTCACTCCATTCTGCGATGGGCAGGAATTCGCTGTGACGCGCGTATGTGATGAAGTGCTTGTCCTCCGTGAGAACGGAGAATAAGTGGTGATCCTTATGCGACTGGAGCGCTTCATCGATGACAATTTCTCGGGGTCCCACTCGGGATAGGATAGATGGCAGTGAAGCTACGGTTGTGTCTTGCGTATAGAACTGTCCGGTGGAAACGTCCACCCAAGCCAGTCCCACTGGCGTGTCGGCCAGGTCTAACTGTTCGGCGCTGACGGCTGGGTTGTCAACATCTGCATCAGTCAATGAAGGCTGGCTTAAATCATGGTCGATGTGGATGGACAAGACATAGTTATTGCTGTACGGGTCGATGAATTCCTCATCTATCAGGGTACCCGGGGTAATAACGCGGGTGACTCTGCGATCGTGAAAACGCCCGCCAGCCTTCACTCTGTCGCCAGGATCATGAGGGAACTCCTCTGCCACAGCTACATAGCACTTGAGGTCCATGACCAGAGCTTTGAGATACCTTTCTAACTGGAAGAAGGGAAAGCCGGCCTACAAGGGTACGTATGATCAGAAACAATGTGTCATGAAACCGGATGTAAGGGGTAAGACGGAATGTTGAACTACGGTACGGTGCCTTACCATTGAAACAGGGCCGGCATTGGTCTTTTTAATTGCCATTTTGAGGCCTAGCATGGGAGCGTACTCCTCGGCATGCTCGAAGTAGAGCTCGTAGAAGCCGCCAATACGAGTCAGGAGCACGCAGTTTTCAAATCTCTGCATGTTGCGGCGCACCTGCAAGATGACATTAGGGTAGGCCGGGAGGCCATCGTCTTCAAGCTCCGGCAGCGGCTCTGCCTTGACCAGGGCTTGCGGGAGTTCATTGAGCTTGAAGGTCTTCGTCTTCTTCCCCCGCCGTTGCGCGTGCCCTGGTGCTGAAGCAGTCACGTAAAGACTAGGATAGAGAATACGTGGTCGTCGTCGTTGTGTACTAAGTGAAGCTGCATGGCCGCTAATAGATCTTACGCAGGCGGCTGAGGCAGCTGGTGAGGACACACGCGAGACACTATACAGCTGACCAGGTCTGCGACAAGCGAACAACGGAAGAAGCCGAGGACATGATGACGAGCCGGTCATCTGGGACGAGTTAGGAGTGGTGGGGGAGGGGAGTGACTAGGAAGCGCACGAAGGCGGGGGGGGGGAGGAGACCAAAAGGGATTGGCCAGAACGGGGTAAGAATGCAACTCTAGGACGATAGTCGTGCTACCAGTGTGGGTGCATTGCAGGGGAGTTAAGGGAGAGCTATTTGGAAGAAAAAAGGCGAGATGTTGTTGGGCCGGAGCGAGAATGTGTGAGAGTGTGAGAGAGGAAGAAGAGTCTGTTTACATAATGAAGGCGCGGATATAGGCAAATCGGGGTTGATATACAGTGCCTACAGTCGTGCGCATACTGTCCAAGTCGCAGGCGGCGGCTAGGGCTCGAAAGGGACTAGTGCCCTGAGAAGTGGTTTGCGAAGGGAAGTCGCAGCTGGTCGGTCGTGCATCCCTGCTGCTGACTCTTCCCAACGCGGTCGATATTTGGAATTTCCTCGAGTCCGTTCCAAGGCTTCACTTTCAGACCTGTACATACTATCTCTCCCTACTTCTTAGGCTTTAACGTGTCCACGGCTAGGTCCGCAGTCCTTCCGGCTGATATGCTGCTGTGCTTCTGCCGTAACTCTATGTACGATGCATGCACGGAGTGAGTGACCGTATCAGTACGGGTACCTCGTCGGTACTGCGACTCCTACGTCCTCGTCGAGTACCCATCTCGCAAGTACTGCGTCGCCGGCATCGCGATGGCATCGTCTATATGAAGTATAGGAATACAACGTGATACGAGGCACCTAGCAGTACTTGTCTGGCTCGCTCGCAAAAGTACTCTGCCCGTACCGAAACAGCGGTAACCCAGTGAACAGCCAGCGCACACAACATCTCAAATCTCGAGTTGCCTATTCCGTCTGCGATTTGGAATCCCTGAGTTGCCGAGCCGGCCGGCTCATGATCAACCCGAGACGACCAGCGACTGGCTGGCTGGCTGGCTGGCTGGCTATCTACCGTTGGTACTAGAAACTAGGAATTTGCTGAGAGAAAAAGTTCGTTCACGAGAATGATCGACCGTTCTGTGCATCAGCGACCAGACAAGCGGGCATGTTGGGTATGAACTACTACGGAATAGTAGTAGCCAGCAACGGTCCTCCTCTCACATGCCTCCTTACCTGAATCCTATGAAAGGGCCAGATGAATGATGCATCACAAATCTCGCAAGCCATAGCGTTGCCCTGAATCTCAAATTGTCCCCTTCTCGCACGAACGGCATTTAATTGACGCCCTCCATTCCCTCCCTACTCCGTGCTTTGCGCGCGCGAAGAGGCAGACAGACTTACACCACAGCCATTATCCATACATACGACGTAGAACCCCCTTCAGCTCTTTTCGGGCTGCGTTTTGCATTTGCATTTGCAGTTACATTTTTACTAATACCATTTCATTGTATTTCTTCCGTCTTACCGGTTGGATTATTATATCTAGTTCTCGATCTCGTCTGTTTACTATATCACAGGTTGTTCCTCACTTCTCACTCTTACGCTCGTTTTTCACCTTGTCGTCTTACACCTTACACCAACAGCCAGGAAACAAACAAACTATTACAGTCTACTCTCATATCATTCATCCTAGGATCTACAACCAAATTGATGATAATGAACAACAACACCACCGGGCCCCCATGTCCTCCCTACATCCCACCCCCGGGCCGTGAACTCCGACCACGCCGGAAATCCCTCGAACAACTCGAGGCCAAATACAGAACCCTCATGCATAACATGCTCCTCTACCAAATCCTCCGGAAGCGGAATCCGTCCATCGTGGCGGACGGGGCGGATATCATCATTAAGTACGAACGCGGTTCACCCGTATATCGCACACAACAAGCCCGATCCTCAGTATCTGCATCCGTCTCGTCGAGTTCGAGTACAGAGAGCTCGCACAAGCCAACGAAACGACTTCAGAGTGGACCGAAACCGGCGTATGAGAGACCGCGACAGAATCGGGGACCCGGGAGGAATGTCCCTACGGCGATACAGCTTGCGTATGAGGAGCTTGTGGCGATACAGCAGCAGCAATTACATCAACAGCCACCGCAACAGCAGCAACAACCCTTCTCGTCATCACAATCTCACGAGGCCGTCCCAATGCCGATACAACACACACATATTTACCAGTCGCAACATTACGCTCAACACATACCCCCAGAATTCACTCCGCATCAACATCCGAATAATCCCGATTATCTCGGGACGTCATATCCGGCTCATCAACCCGTCTCAGCACCATATGATGCGAATGGGGATTATTTCGGCAGAACCATGGGTGAGATGTGAACCCCATCTCTTCCCACTATCTTCTTGACTGTTCGAAGAGAACAATTCAGTCACTGATAGGGGTTTGGACCTGTACATTTGCAACTTATCGCTATCTCGCTCTCTTAAGAATTTGGCTGGTGATAAATCTTTCTGAAACATGGAGCGAAAACCCATTCATTGTCTTCAAACAGTCAAGGAGATGAGCCGTTATTCCAGATTTCTTTCTTCAGCTGTCGACCAGCACCCTTATAATAATACTTTTAATTATCACGAGCAATGGTTGGGACAACGCACGCACGCATGAATTTTTGGCTGAGAATCAGGAACTGAGAGAGAAAGAGAGAGAGAGAGAGAGTACGGAGCAGAGAATGATTTTTCATATCTAGCTATAACAGCAATCCGTCCATGCCCGGCGCAGCTGGACTTGAAGCCATCCACAGTTCAATCCCGTAGACTCTCAATCAAAGTGACAAACTTGAATTAACCTCCTAGCTAAGAATCTGCATACCGAATGAAACCCATGATGAAAAAAAAAAAGAAGACGTGATTCCCTCATTACTCTCCCCCTCCCCTTGAACCCGCCTGACTTGCAGTCCCCCCAACCCACCAGCCAGCCAGCATTAGGTTGTTCATTACTCCCCTCATGACAACATCTTCAGCCTCATTTTAAGCCAACAGGATTTGGAATCCTCAACACATGCGCTAGCAACACGCCCGCTCAGCTATGATGGATACTGATGCCCACCGAACAATCATCACTCTCATTCCTGACCTACTCCCACCCCTCAGCACCCACAACGACGCCCCTGGCACTAGGCTCTTGAATCAACCGCTCTCATAGAACCAGAGTACCCAGACACGATCACTACTGTTGCAGTTGTAACCGGTACGTAGCGACCTCGAACGCGCCCAATGTGACGTTGAACTTATTATGCGTGACCTCAATCTCCTCTCCATCATCCTCCAAGGCATTCGTCTTGAACACCTTCTCGATGTCCCAGATACAGCCGACGGTACCCGAGCTACGGCCACCAAGACTGTCGTAGATGCGGATGATGACGCTCCGGCCCTTGCGACGAGGGATCGTGGTATCATGGGAGACGTCAAAGTCGTCCTCGCCTCTCTTGACGCAATCGAGGATCAGTGACTCATCGCCCGTAAGTCTGACAGGACGAGGAGAAAGGCTCGTGTAGTCATAACCCTGGGGCGAACTGAACGCCTTGATCGGGTTGTTGAAATTGTAGCCAGCACGAACGGTGGTGGGCCCGAGGCCGCCCTGGTGCGGTAGAATGGCCCAGCGAATCTTATGCGTGCCCATGTCTGCATGAGCGTCTGGTGCCTTTGGCGACCGCAAGAGCGAAAGACGCATCAGGCTTCCGCACGTGGCGAAGCCATATTTGCAATCGTTCAGGATGGAGACTCCGTACCCATGTTCGGAGAGGTCGGCAAACTTGTGACAACATACTTCGAATTTGGCCATGTCCCAGGTCGTGTTGTAGTGTGTCGGCCGCTTGACTATGCCGTACTGTGTCTCGTACGAGGCCTCGGTATTCCTAATATCCACAGGGAACTCAACCTTCAGGAACTTCATCGTTTCATGCCAATCGACGAAGGCAGCGCACTCGACCCACGACTGCTGGCCCTCAAAGGCAACATCTAAGCTCAGTATAGTCTTGATCGAGCTCTTGTCGCTGATACGGGCCTCTGTGACAACGCTGACCCGGTGTTCATTATCTTCCAGAATCGCGGTCTTACCATAGGGTATCTCGACGCGTGTCTCCATGTGGTATACTTCGACATCCCAGGCTTGCCAATACAGTGGTTTGTCATCGAAGATGACCAACTGATTGGCTTTACCTCCCTTAGAAATCACTTCTCGGTTTGCCTTGCGGTCATAGAGAGAGGTTATGCACCCCCGTTCCACACGAACCGTCAGTTGCTCGTTCTGCATCTCAAAGACGCCATGGCTAATCTCTTCGACGGTGACGGCCTTGGTTTTCGAGCTCTGGAGTTGTTTGACATCGACGACTAAACTACCTGAGCCACAGGCAATACCAGCGCGGCCATTGGCAAGATCGACGACTTGTTTTCGGGGCCACGGAAGGGTATTCAGAGCTACCGCCTCCGCCACGTGAGTGGGCTGATGTGCAGAGAAACCCAAGAGCCGATAGAGCTCATCGAATATGGTCTTAGCGACGGTGAAAACCTCTTCATACAGCTAGCAGAAGGTTAGAAACAAAAATTCTTGGACAGCTCAGGGGGTTGCTTATGAACTGCTTACCTCGTCTGAATCATCATAACACATCTCTATGGAACTTCCAGGGAGGCAGTCGTGGAATTGGCAGAGTAACACGGCTTCCCACATGAAATCGATCTGCTTCTTTGGATACTTGTACGCGTCAGACTTAATGGAGGCAACCGTAGCAAGCAATTCCAAATCTCGCAGCATGGTCTCTGCTCGGCGGTTGTTAAGTTTGTTTTTCGCTTGCGTGGTGTAGGTGCCACGGTGGAGTTCGAAATACAGCTCGCCATACCAGGTCACAAGAGAGCTCGCCTTCTCTTGCACCTTGTCGAAGAAGTCGTCCACAGTATTTCCCAGATGGACTCTAGGTAAACGACCGACCTTATCGCTAATACCGCGACAACGACGAAGCTTCTCAATATGTTGCCAAGTTGGGCCGCCGCCTCCGTCACCCTTGCCGAAGACCAGTAGAGAGGTATGGTCCTGGTCCATGGATTTGTGTTGTGAGATGCTTCGCTTGACGTCGCCAAAATGAGCTTCTGCCGTGTACGTCTCAGAAGGTGGCATATGGCAGATCACCTGGCTACCATCAAGTGCAACCCAGTTGAAGGTGGTATGAGGGAAATTGTTGATGTTGTTCCAGCTGAGTTTCTGCGTGAGGAAACGGTCCATGCCGGCGAGACGGCAAAGTTGAGGCAGTTGACTGGAATACCCAAAGGTATCAGGCAGCCAAAAGGTTCTGCAGCGCTCGCCAAAGTGGCTCTGGAAGAACCTTTGCCCGTACAGGAACTGTCGGATGAGTGACTCTCCGCTTGGCATATTGGTATCGTGCTCGACCCAGCTGCCACCAATGGGGTGGAAACGGCCCTCCTTCACTTTTCCCTTGACACGATCAAAAGTGTAAGGATAATAGGCCTTCAGCCATTTATATTGCTGGGCTTGGGAGCAGGCGAAGTGGTATTCTGGGTAACGATCGATCAGGTCACATTGACTTGACCAAGACCTCGCCACTTTGCGTTTCGTCTCGGCCCAGGGCCACAGCCAGCAGGTATCGATGTGACAGTGACCAATACCAAAGACTTCAGGAGCGGCACCGCTCTTGTAGACTTTGTCGCTATCTACATGGGAACCGATATAGCGCTGAGCAATCTGACGGCCCTTCTTGATCGACTCGGGATCGCCTAGAACATAGGAATTGATGATGTCCGTCACAACATTAAGTGCTTCATGCTGTTCCCATGAGTCCTCGGGAAACTCTCGAGCGGCGTCGCCGATGATCCAGGTGTCGATCCAGAGCTGCCGAGCATCCATATTGACGGCGCAGATGGCGGCTCTCGAAAGCTGGAAATACTTGTTCGGATCAGGTGGCTGGATAGTGTCCCCGCCAGTCGGATTGCCGAACATGCTATTGCAGGCCATTTCAATGTAGAAAGTGTGCTCTTCGCCGTCACGGAATGATTCGGGGAGAATCCACTCAACGCGCTCGCCACCACCGGTCAAGCCCTGCAATGGCTTGCCGTCTTCCGTCCAGACCATGCCCTCGCAGTTTGCATCCCATTGGAATTCGAGGTGTTTCTTCCCAAGAAACGCCGTGGGAACGCGAAGAACAACCCTGAACCAGTGGGTAGCCCACGATGGACCAAAAGACTCGCCGACTTTGGCCGGACGGTATTCACCAGCCATGGCTTCCTCGAAAGCCGGGCGAGAGAGACCCGGCGCGGCCCACGTCGAGAGCTTGACGTGGGGAGAGCCCGATACCTCGCCCTCGTACATCATAGCCAGGAGGTTCTGGTTCCTCCATTGTCCTTTCGAATAAAACTGTTCGATACGGTCCTTGTAGAGCTTGCTGATACGTTTGCCGACGGGGGCCCCGGCTCGAATCGGATATTCGGCCGTAAGGGCCTTCGGCGTGGTGGTCTCGCCGCCCATGACGAGATGTGTAAGACCGCGGAGGGCCGTGCAAGTACTGGGACTGCGGCAAAAAGAATGATAAGTACAAATGGTAAAATGTTAAATGCAGACAAATAATAACGAGTGTATGGACATCAATTTATACGATTTACGGGACTGCTGCGGCGTGTGACTCTGTGACCAGCGAGTACTTGGAGACTCGAGGGAACGAGGGATGGGGAAGGAGACTGGGCTGGCATGGAAACCCGTGACAGCGAGCTCGAGCTGTGGCCTATCATAGCGGCTACTGGCCGTTCAATTCCCGAGGCAGCCAGAGCAGGTGCAACCGTTGCACCACTTGCAACGGGGGAAGCCACAACGCACTGCTTATGTACAGTACAAAACCGACGTCGCCCCCGCACCGCCAATGCAGCTAGTGGGGCGCTAGTCCCGCACATTTTGTGGGGGAATGCTGCCACACATGGTGAGGGGCACGATTGGACTTGCTGGACCGGTGCCGGTGCGGCGGTTGCGGACGGTTCCAGCCCAGCCAATCAGGCCGGAAGCGGCACGGGGTCTTGTGCTCGATCGGCAGCGAAGACTCAATGAGAATTAAACACGAGATAAATGAAATAAAATGAAAACCGAAATAAATAAAATAAGATAAAAAAAATGTAGAAATAAAAAAATAGAAAAACGGTCGACTTACCCCATTCTGTCCATGTTGAGACCGTCGAGGAACAGCGCCATTGCCAAAGCAATTGTGTTATGTACTACGCCGGTGAAGACAAACGCCGAGAGTAGACGGTTGTAAGCGGCTGAAAGGAAGAGCAGGTTGTTTCTACGTGACACCTAGCGTCTCGGACTGATAGGATTGGGATCAATGTAGGGATAAAATAGAGCACAAAGGCGAAACGAGGAGAAAAGTCCGATTCGCGTAGGTGTGGAATAGGTGGTATAGGTAAAGTATGTCTCAGGACTCTGGAGGCAAAAGGGGATGAAGATGAAGGGAATGAAGGAGAAGAAGAAGGGTGAACATGAATGAATGACAGTGAGCAAGATGGAGGGTGACATCAAGACCTATTTATATACAAAACCGGACGTCATTGGCAAGGGACAAAATCATAACTGCAAACCGCTGCAATTGTAAACCATCAGTCACTGCAGAATGGCCTTCAAGGTTCGTTGTGACTTCCGCGTCAGTTGAAGTGTTGGAAGTGGCACATTGGCTTCATGTACCGTATCTCAAGATTTCGACCTTCGTGCATTATGTAATGTACGCTTAGGTAGCATATGTAGCTTGACGCAGCCACTCAACGCGATAGAGTTGCGTCGAGCGTATATCATCAGTCAGCTGGCATTTTCAGTGGCAAGGCCGGATTTGTGTCTGGTAGGTGCTGATGTTGGCCGGAGAAGGGACGATGAAAATTGCACAACGGAAAAGTAGTGTCAGGGCGGAAAGGCAGCAGACACGTTATGAACTTCGGATGCGAGGACTACCGAGACGGAAGTTCAGGGCAGGAAGGCACGGATTAGAACGGACAGTGTCAGGCTTCAAACGTTCAATGTTGGTGCCGAGCCTATATCGAGCCGTCCACGCCCTCGGTACGTCTATCATCGGATATTGACGTATTCCGTACTCGGGTCACTGCCCGAAGGAACCGGAACTTGATGTTCCGAGATAATACTGACAATTGCGTGATTGCTGCCGGACTCACAGTTGCTTCATCGTTTGGGATTGTACGGAGTAGACTACGCCAGGGGACGCTGCCCGGTTTCGACTGCTCTGGGCTACCTAGGTTCTGTTTGGATCCTCACCGTCACATGTATAATAAAGCCAGCATGAGATGCTCGTGAGGGAATGGGCAATGATGAGTGAGGGAACGAGTGCGTGTGTGCTTGCGCACGCATGTATATGTATCATAGCGTAGGTACGTGCATATATGGTATCATCGCTTCCAAACAATCATAAAACAGACCGGACCCCTGACGAATGATCATGATCCAAACGCCGTAGGGAGGGAATAATTACAGTACACTACTCTTCTAATGGATCCAGACATCAGATATCCTCCCATCTTCGATAGTGCAAATGGCCATTTACCCGTCCATCCATAACCCGTCATGCATCACTCGCCTGGAGAGACAATCAACTGTCCTAAAATGCGTCTTCCAAGGGGCAGTCGATGCTGTCGTGTCCATCTCTCTCACACATGGCACACCACTTTGAAGGATCAACAATTCCACTCTCCTTGCCGGCTAGCGGGCCTGAGTCGTGAAGGTTCGTGAGGTTCGGACCTGCCGTCGAAATCGTGTCCATCGAGGCCTTGGGTCTCACAGGTGACATCGGCCGAGAGATGGCCTCCACATCGGAATGAGACACCGAGTTACGACGAGACTTCAGCGCAGCATCTTGGTCTACGTTGTCCGCCTTGTCCACTTTGTCCGATGTTGTGGTAGCATCTGCATCGGCATCGGCTTTGGCTTTGCCTTGTTCGTTTTGAGCGCCAAACATATTAGTGCACGTGAGGATATCGTGGCCGCTTGCCTCGCATATCTCACACCAGAGAGTACTAGTCTCCGTGGCAGAAGATACCTCATCGCTCTCAGACGTGGTGAGCAAAGTCTGGTGGTGCTTCTGAGGCTCGTCCGGCGTTTGTACCTCACGCGCCGTGGTAACGCTCACTTTCGAGTCACGGTGGGACGACCGATCAGCGCCATCGGCTGGTATAGGACTTTCTGGTTTGATGATCGCACTCTGGCGGCGTAACGTCTCAACTTCGCGCTCGAGCTCCTCTTCTCGCGCAGTCATGGACTCCACAAGACTACGGAGCTCAGCAACCTCGCGTTCCAACTTCTCCTTGGACGCGCGATTGTCAGCAGACTCATGTGTGGACCTGGCGAGCGAATTAGTTCGCTGCAGCTGAGTTGAAGTCTTCTCCGGAGACTCAGAACCCGGAATAGAGTCTCTGCTAAGCGAGTGGATAATAGCCTTGAGGCCCCTGATCTCATCCTCCTTCTTCTCAAGTTCCTTGGACATGGATGCTCGTTCTTCCGTGTTATTATTGTTGTTGCTTCCATTGGTAGAAGTAGATGATTTTTCGCGCTCTCTTCGCAGTTCAGAGCGCGTTCGTTCAACCTCTCCTCGTAGAAACTCAACCTCGCCTCGGGCTTCCGCTTCTCCGCCGCGAGCATCTCGAAGTCCATCCTCAAGTTCCTGGACGAGTTCCTCGAGTTGCTTAAGTTGTCGTGCGACATTCTCGACATCGTCTTGACGCTCGTGAAGGTCTTGCAACTCCTGCTCAAGTTCCATGATTCTGGCATCATAGACTCTCTGTGTTTCGGTACTAGCCATCTCAAGGGTATCGATAGTGCTTCGGAAATCGGCTCGATGCGCGTCGAATTCGGCAGTGAGCAGAGCGATTTTCTCGTTTTTCTCTCGCAGCATGGCTCGGAGCTGGGACGTGTCTTTTCCATCGAGACTATTTGAGCGGTTGCGACTCTCAGTTTGGTCTATTAAGACGGTAAGTTCCGAAAGACTGCTCTCCATCTCGGCTAATGCCGAGGCTTGCTCTTTTAGCTGTCTGTCTCGTTCTTCGAGCTGAGACTTGAGACGCTCAATTTCTTCGTCGGTGGCATGTTTAGCACGAGATGCAGGGCGCTTGAAGCCCAAGGAAGACGTTATGGGTCCGAGACTATCCTCTTGCTCATGCACACTCTCACACGTGCTAGCAAGCACGGATCCTGTCTCTTCTTCATCGTCGTCATCAAAGTTGGGAATGGGCTGTCCTAGAGCCGATGCACTTCTCTGCACTAAGCTTGGCTTTCTGTCCAAACGCACTATCTTGTTCGGATCGCCCGCTGTGCCTCGGACACTAGAAGTAAATCTGGGGCCAGTTGGGCTACCATAGCGGGATGGTGGCTTCGCAGGTGTTGCAATTGATGGTCGCGGGGCTGGAGCAAGCTGTAACTTGCGAGCAGGCGATTCAGGGCGTGCAAGCGATGGTCTTGACCGCTTTCCCTGAGGGCTGGGTACTCGGCTGGGTCCAACGGACTGGCTGAAAACAGGTAAAGAGGGCGTCGGAGGCGTGAGGGCTGTGGAGCTGTGGCTCGCAACTCTCAAGCCGGAGGAGGGCGGGCCGGATGGCGTGTGTGGGAAAGAAGAGGGCACGTCGCGTTTAAATACTTTGTTAATAGGTACAAATATGCCGGACCCGGGAGTTGAGGTTGCAAAATACGACACGCTATTATACCCAATGACGAGTGATGCGGTTAGCTACATACGTACAATGCACGAGAAGGGAAAGGAGGAGAAATTGGGAAAGATGGTTCAAGGATGACATACCCATCCACATCACCACTATTCTTGCCGCGGAACGAGAATTCCTGGTGGAGTTCGACACCGGCAAAGGTTCCCTTGCGGCCAGCGACAGAACCAACGAAACGGATCGTACCAGTCATGCTCCCTGGGACGTCAACTTGATCGCCGACAGCGAAGTCATGGAAGGGTCCTGGACCCTTCCTGGGGGTCATAGGCGGCAGCATCTTGTGCGCTCTAGAAGTCGAATGGTTGTCGCTCAAAACAGTATGAAGGGCGTAGCTTTCGGTGTCATCGGGGATAGTAGCGAGCGAACCAGGGGTCAGAGCGGCGAGCGAGGCCTGGCGCGCGAGAGTATGAGCAGTGGGGGCAAGGCGGGAATGGGCGGAGTAGAGAGAGCTCAGATCAGGAGTTGACGCGGTGATGACGGATGATCTTCTGAGACTGGCAGTGCGAGACAGGGCATGCTGCGGCTGTTGCTGTTGCTGTTGCTGTGGTTGTCTCTGCTGCTGATAGTAGGAGAGGGGAGGGTTTCCTGAAGTTGACGAAGCCATGGCGAGCAGCTGACTTTTGGGGCCTTTTCTCTCGCTTGCCCCTGCTCTCTTTCGGTCGTTTCCCCTCGATTAATTTTGCTTTTCTGGGGCTGCAACAGAAGCCCAGAAACGGACGGAATACAGAAGATCTGACTGCAGGTACTTTGCGGGCGGCAGGGTTTGAGGGGCGCTGGATGTACTCGGCACTAACGGCGACCCTAGGGCGACATGTAGTCAGTCATCATAAGTTGCCTCTTGCAGTTAGCGCAGGTTGATTATTACACTAGTGCACTGTGTTTTATGTCCCGCGCGTCGCATCGGCGCACTATTATCTCACTTTCCGGCCAATCAGCGCGCTGTGCACCGCCTTCATCGGGACCATTGGGCTCACCTGTCTGAGATCCGGGTAGCGGCCGAAATCGCGGTGGGCAGCGTTCCGCAAGCCACCTGAGCGAGTTCCGAACTCTAGCGTGCTCCAGTCTCAGTCGAGGAGACAGGGCTCTTAAAGGAGTTACGAGTAGATGGAGTGAATTTGACAATGAGGTATGTAAAAGGGAAGAAGACACGACGGCGATGCAAGTAGCACTTGGGCTGTGACAAGTTTGGCAGGTCAGGCACGGCATCGAGGTCGAGGTCGACGCCTCGTGAGGCAGGCAAGCAGGCAGGCTGGCAGGCAAAGAAGGTGGCGTGCGAACGTTGATAGACTCACCTCACTTGTGTGCGTGTGCGAGTAGCAAGCTCACGAGACAGCCACAAAGCGTGGAGACCGCGGTCGTACTGCTAGACTATATTAGTGCGGGTACGGGATAGTGTGGGAAAATGCCCGAGCGGATGTCGTCAGATCTCCGGTCTCCCTTGATTGAGATCAAAACCAGGCGAACAAGTTACTAGGTAAGACGTTTGATCAACAAGTGTGTAGAGGCGCAGAATCTTGATGCGATCGTGGTCTGCAAGAAAACATGCGAGGAAGAGATTGACGTGTTGTTGTGATGTATCTGGTTGTTTACTTTTTGGTTGTTGACTTGTTTACGATTTGTTCTGGGGGAAAGAGCCCCGACCATTCTCGAAGGGTTCCGTAGCTACGGATTATGGGTACCACCTTCTACGATCGGCCCGTAACGGGAAATATCAGGCACGGCAGCATACGAGTAAGCAGCTACCTACCTCACACCTACCCTACGAGGCAGGCCGTACCTGCCCTACCACCTGGGATACTAGTCCAGGTAGGTAGGTGCGATTCAATGTAATCCGTACCTACCCTTTGTATTAGGTAGAACGACCAATTGTCGTTGGGCCATGCCGCCGTAACAACATCACATCACGGATTACAGTAATAACCCGTAGGTACGGTTCTTCTTTAGTTCCGGATCTCCATGTTACCTGCACGATAATGCGGACATGTGGATACTTACATCAGTGTCTACGACAACGCAGACAACGTACGGTTTATGGAATCTATCTGTGACTCTAGCATCGCACAGAATGCAAGGCAGAAGAAAGAGGTCCACGTAGGAAATATTATACGAAATGTCTGGAAATTGTAATTACACTAACACTCGACTACACTACCAGGGGCACTATTCACATGTACCTGTGCAATATATCTCGTACTCCGTACGTAGTACTCGTACAAGTATTTCGCAGATATTTCGAATCTTGATCATGGGATGATCATATAGGGGTTATGGCCGAGAGACCGGAGGGGTCACGGAATCCCCAGGTCGGTAGGACCGGGGAGAACACACTAACCTCATGCCTAAGTGTATAGCACATACCTAGCGCCGTCTAGATGCTGACACTAGAAAATCAGCGATTTCTAGAAGCATCAGGCTATTTGCATACTAATGTTCTTAGGTGCACTCTGATCTTCATTGTCTACCCAGTGTACTGCCTAGGTAGGCAGCATTTCTCAGCTCGATATCCCATATTACTACCAGGTAATCAACCCGTCACGGTGCAGTGTAATCCGCAATCTCTTGCACGACCTAATGGATATTAAAGCACATGCTCAGCGGGAGGGTACGGAATAATCATTACACACATCTCGGCAGTGTACGTTTATGTATGTATGCATTTGTCCGGTTGCCTTAGGGTAACAAGTAATTCTAGCATAAAGGGCCGGTGGGTATCGGATTCGTCAATCGTTGCTGACATTTTGGTCCATGAAGACCATCTGTTTCGTTGTCCTATCATTCCCTGCAACTGCGTCGATGGCTATCAGGAAAAAATGGCAGGAAAGGCATAACTCCTATTCATAGAGAGCACCATATAAGTAGGTAGGTACTCAGTCCAGCAACCCCATCTCGATGTAGGCGTCTTGCAACCTGTGCCGGTTTAAAGGTACTGCGTGAGCCATCAGTCATATTCGTAAGCAATGGGAGAGCAAGAGATGTTTTCTCCTGAGCTCCGAACTTGGTAATGCGAGAAAGGGTGAATCGGTATTACGGACCCCTTAAAGGGCACTACTCTCGCTCGATGATGTCGCCGCGGTCCAGTGTATGCGTTCCGTCGTTTAAAACCATAGCTTCACGGTGTCTCCTACGTAGCCGTTGCTCCTCGAGACTTTGTTCGCTTGCCCGGGCCAGTAAATTCAAAGACTCCTCCATATTAGCGGTTTCGCCTTCGCATGCCAGATGATGATCATGAACAACCCTTATGTTCGATGATTTCTCTCGTTTCAGTCGTCTCGACTTGGTAGCCAGCTTTGCCGCTATCAAAGCTTTCCGGCCTGCTTTGGAAACCCTGAGGAAGAGGCAGATGTCACTGATTCTGTTCTTCTTACGGTCCACATAGAGTGCAAAGTTTTTGCGCCTCTCTTCGTCCGTATCGCCCCATGGCTGCTTTGCTAGCCACTTCTTCACGAAATCTGCCTCAACGAGCCTCTCGACGCCGTGCTGCTGGATAAGCAAAGTAACGAGCATCAAGCAACGTTGCTCGCCAACATCGCGCAAATAGTATTCATCGTATAGGGGATCATCGAGCTTTTCATGCTCGACATCGCCTAGACCTAGTTCTAAGCATCGAACCAGGGCACGATAGCCCCTTGGTGAGTGAAGAGCGACCATTAACGATGACCGGTACTGGCCTTCAAGAAATACAAAAGCATCAGCAGGTGAAACGCAAAGCTATGCGAATAACTACTTACTATCCTCCAGGGCAAAGGTGAGAGCCCGCAGCGTTTTCGTCCGTTCTTCATAGCCTTCGCTAGTTATACCCCGGAACAGCTCGTCGATGGCGGCATCATCATTGACGGCCCGACCCGCTACAATCCTCAAGGTGGTGTCGCGTATGGCGAAGTTATAGTGCTGCCAAAGGTTGTCAAGAGTGCCCAGCTTGAGCGAGTCTTCGGTTTTCTGCGTAATATACTGAGACTTCTGTGGCGTCGGCGGGATCTCAGCCTCATCGCGAGCCTGCAAAAGAATGGAACGCATCGCAGCTAGACAGCCCACTGCGGCGACGCCAAGGCCGAGAGCAATGAGGCGCTCATCCCGTAAATATGACATAGCCCCCATTCTGATAGCATTGCTAGGATATCAGGGTCTTATGTGTTAACTTGCATCGTAGGTAGCCTGAGGAAGTCCTAGACCAGCAGGGGATTACCAGGCGTTGTTGTTGTTGGGTGTGGCGAAAGAATTCATGTTTACCAAATCGTGATTGCACATGATAGGTAGCTTTCAGGTGGTCTTCTGGCGGGGAGCCGCAACGGCACCTGTTTATGCAGTTATAGCGGTTACACAGCTCGATTAATCATTATAGCTTGATATATGTATATATGGTTATATCGTGTCTCCCGACTTCGGCTCAGCCACCAATTCTGCTCGGCCACCCGGTCCCCGATCGCGATAAGATAAGATCTTAGGTGGGTCCGTAGCTCCAGTCGCATCAAAAAAAGTTCGGGAACTCTTCGTTGTGAGAACCTCTTCGAACACGACGGGCAGCGCTTGATTAAGTACTACCTCCTGTTTCGATCGCAATCATGGCCGGCTCCCAACTTAAGAGGCTGAAGGCTTCTCTTCGAGAACAGGGTGTTATTGGCCCTCAGCAGAGCAAGAAACAGAAGCGCAAGAACGCCCAGAATGGAAAAGTCAACACGAATAAACGAGCTGCTGCGCTTGACAGCATCCGGGAGCAGTTCAATCCCTTCGATTTCAAGCACAGTGCTCGTGGTCCCAAGTTCGAGGTGACCAGTAACCGACCGGTTGTTGGCGATGCTGCCAAGGGAATCACGGGCCGGCCTGCGGACGCGAAAGCGCTCGGCGAGGAGAGGGTGTGTAACAGACGTGTTTCGTTGACGGGAGAGCATGGCTGACTAGAAATCTGCAGCGACGGCAAACATTGTTGGTCGAGATGAACCGACGAAACAAGACCGGCGGAATACGCGATCAACGATTCGGTGAAAACGACGCTTCGATGAGCTACGAGGAGAAAATGGCCCAGCGTTTTGCGAAGGAGAAGCAAAGCAGCAAGGCTTCCATGTTCGATCTTGAAGACGATGAGCCGATGGAGGGACTGACGCACATGGGCAAGGCGATTTCATTCTCTGAAAAGGACGATTTCGAGGAATCAGATCTGGATCCTGAGGGCAGCGACTCTGACAATGAGTCAGCCGGTAACATGCGCGGTCTGAAGCGCGTGCGAGAGTCAGACGATGTTGAAGAAGGAGAAGGCGAAGAAAATATGGAGGGCGAGCCAGAGAGAAAGAAAACAAAACAGGAGATTTATAAGGAAATTATCGCCAAATCCAAGCTTCACAAAGCCGAGAGACAAGCACAGAAGGATGCCGACGAAGATCTGAGAGAGGAGGCAAGTTGCACGACCCAGCCTACTTGCTTATTCACTAATGCTAACGAAAAATTCTTCTACAGCTTGATCAAGAACTCTCTGATATTCACAGCCTTCTGTTCACAAAGCCGAAATCACAGGCCGGTGAGGGCGATGAGGCGACTACAAAGGCGTCTGATCTCAATCGCGAAAAGATGGAACGCGACTACGACTTGCGGCTTAAGCAACTGGCCATGGACAGGAGAGCGAAGCCCTCGGATAGGACGCTCACAGAAGAGGAGAAGGCTCAGAAAGACGTCGAGAAACTCAAGGAGCTGGAAGAGAAACGGCAAAAACGAATGCGCGGCGAAGAAGCAAGTGACGACGAGGAGAAAGGAGAAGAGCCCGAGCCATCTTCCACGAAATTGGGGGCTTTTGACGAGGAGGAGGAGGAAGAGGACGATTTCAAGCTTGGTGCTGGAATTCGCACTCGTCCTACTGCGACAGAGCTTGGTTTCGATGATGAAGACGACTTCATCGTGGAAGATGATTTAATAGCAAGCGGATCGGACTTGGAGCCTATTGAATCGGATGATGAAGAATCTGACGAGGAAGAGGACGACGAGGCGGCCGACGAAGACCAGGAAGACGACGAGGACGATGAGTTCACAAAGGGTCTTCTCAACGAAACCGAAGCGCGTGACGTAGCTTTCGCGAAAGAGACCAGCGGTGCGAAGGACGATACGAGTGATCTCAGCAGCTGCCCTGAGACGCTGGAACAGTTTTTAAGCGTGACCCAGGGTGTTTCGCCGGAAAAGATTCCGTCGCTGGTTCAAAAAGTTCGAATACTCTACCACCCAAGACTTGCGAGCGAAAACAAGGCAAAGTTGGCTACCTTTTCTCGAGTGCTGGTCCAGTACATCTACCATCAGTCAAATGACTTGAGTCCTCCACCATTTGCTACGCTAGAAAGCGTCATACGGCGTAAGTAGTGAACAGTTCCTACATCTTCTGGGCGATTACGTTCTTGTTCTCCCCTTTTCACCATGACCCCTGAAAATCGCGGGTTGTCTAAATCCCATGAAAGCGTGATTGCTGACTTTCACGTGCTACAGATATCCATTCACTTGCCAAATCATATCCTGTGGACATCGCAGAGGAGTTCCGTTCCCAGTTGAATGACTTGGCCAACAGAAGTCTTTCGCCTACACTGGGAGACTTGGTGATTTTGATGGCTGTTGGAACCATCTTCCCCCCTAGTGATGCCTTCCACCCAGTCATCACCCCAGCAATGCTGCTGATCGCCCGGTTTATGGGTCAAAAGATCCCCAAAAGTACAACAGACTTTGTCCAAGGTGCCTTCATGGGAACCCTGGCTTTGCACTATGTGAAGCTCTCGCAGCGATTCTGTCCCGAGTTCATGAACTTCTGCCTGAACACGCTTGTGTGTCTTGCGCCAGCTGGACTGGGCAAAACTCAGGTGAACTTCCCGCAGCACGAACCTGTTCCTGGTGTGCGCATCAAGGGTGCCAGCAAGAGTGAGGTTAGGAGGCTGAAAGTCACAGACTGCTTCGCGGAACCTAGCTCGGAAGAAGAGGACTTGACAGTCCGACTTGCCACATTGGATACGACCCTCCAGCTGCTAGACACAGCTTCCCAGCTGTACTCGAGCAAATCTTCATTCACCGAGTCTTTCGAGCCGGTAGTCCTCGTTTTGGGCCACCTAACTAAGGGCTCGTGCAGATCGCAGCTACCTCTGGCCCTGACTGGCCGCATTCAGAAATTATTAGCGAAGCTTCAGACTCTACTCAACATGGCTAAACTGGCTCGCCGGCCGCTCGAATTGCACCACCACCGGCCACTAGCGTGAGTTCCCTCTATTCCGTACCAGTGTGAATTCACCGAGTCATACATTGCTGACCCGTTCCCGTTCCGTACAGTATCAAGACAGCGATTCCCAAGTTCGAAGATCAGTTCGATCCAAACCGGCACTACGACGCGGACAAGGACCGGGCCGAATTGGCCAAGCTCAAGGCCGAGCACAAGAAGGAGCGCAAGGGTGCCATGCGGGAGCTGCGCAAGGACGCCAACTTCATGGCCCGCGAGAAGCTCAGAGTCAAGAAGCAGAAGGATGCTGCTTACGAGAAGAAATACAAGAGGCTGGTCGCCGAGATCCAGGGCGAGGAGGGTCGCGAGGCGAATGCCTACGAACGGGAGAAGCAACTTCGGAAGCGCGCGAACAAGCAGCGCTAAGGGCCTTACTTATATATTTTCGCGTCTTTTTTTTCTCTCTTTTTCTTTTGTCGTGTTGGTGGGTACGTTGTCGTCACGGTTCTATGGCGCTACTAGATGCATGCCTGCCTAGGTAAGAGGTAGGTAGGGTAGCAATGGCATGGCTAAAGGAAGGGATCCTCGTGTGAAAAAGAAGCACCCCTTTCCAGATAGAGCTGATACCCTCTCAAATATTGCGCCAGTCTCACACCATTAGTAGTGTAGTATACAAGCCTCAATGAGATGCACCTTGTCATCTTTTTACGGAATACCAGATCCCGAACGAAGCCAGAGAATGTGACATCACGTGTGATGTCCGCAGTCATCCATTGGGTGGTGGGTGTGTTATCGTGAGAGAAGCTTCTCGCTTCAACAAATTTCATACACCGCGGACCGCATGGCAGGCACAGTGGCGGTGAAGCCCACGAACTCGCCACCTGTTTTGCGACGGACTCATTTTTTTTTCTTCTTCAGAAATAAGCCCGTTTCATAGATTATGTCCAGCGTCAGTCAATGAAATGCCAGCTACTCATCCCGGATCTCATCACACTCACTACACATGAACGGACTCTCTTCTCTCACAACGAATGCGTAAGATGTATACAGTAAGGTGAGCCAGCTCAACACCATGAACCGGACCTGAGTGTCTAAAATCACCACGCGGCAGTCATTCCCGGCAGTATTTCCTGACCTCTCTCACGACAAGTCTCCGTTTAAAAAAAAACTTCACCATTGGGATACCTAAGGTACCGGGTAAGATCCACGAAAGAAAGATTTTTCCCGATTAATATATCGTCTCCTTCTCATAAATCGCTCAAAACTTCTGGGGACAAGTGAGCAAAAATACCTACTCGTAATCCAGTTGAAGCAACGGCGGTCCCACGTTTTTTTTTTTTTTTTTTTTTGGTGTCCTGCCTGCTATGAAATACCGCCTCGTGTGAAAAATCTCAGCTCACGATGCGGTCTGAGCTTTTTCGATTTCACACCGTGGGAAGGGGGGGCGTACGATTAGGTGAGAGGCCCTGTCGACCCGCAACTAACGCTCACCCTCCCTAACCTTTTCCGTATCCGTACTGGAGGTTAACTTTTCCGTCCAGCGGTGGACGCGCAGGTACCGTACCGTACTCGGATACGGAACGTGTACCAACCCTCCATGATTCCGCAGTGGGGTCCCGTTTATATTTTTTTCCCTTGGTTTACATTTTTTGACGTTTTTGACATTTTACATGATATGAAGAGACAGACACATAACGCTCTTTGTTTGTTTTGTTGCTGTGTTTTTCCCGTACTGTACCTATCTTGAAGCAAGCGCCGCCCTTTTTTTCAGCTTGGCACCAGTTCCGTTACCTACCGTATTTTCCTCTCTCAGTTAAAATAAGCGTTGGGGTTAAGCAGTGGGGAGGTTCCCACTTACCGTAACAAAAGTTCCTCACCTCTCGCTACTGGCTAGTTGGTGTAGTGTTAGATAGAGAACGGAATAGGGTCCTCGTAGATATCTCCATTCGTGCCCTAGGGGGAACGGTAGGTGTTAGTTTAGATACGGTAGTAGTTTTAGATACGGTAGTCGAGTAAGGCAGTTGGTAGTGTGAGATACGGAAGGCAATGGCAGTAGTTGTGGTTTAGATACGGTAGTTAACGACGGGGTTGAGACCGTAGATACCAGGCATGTATCGTAGAAATAATTCCGTGCCTGATAGATAATCCGTACGTTGGCCTGTCTATACTATATCCAGATGCCCTTGTCGATGAACCCCCACGCGCTTGTCTACATTCAATCTTTAATTTTTCTTTCTCCTCCCTCTCATCGTTTCCGTCTTTGTTTATTCCCTGATTAACCACGCATTCACACGTTTTTTGTTGTGTTTTTATTTCTCTCAACCCGTTCCGTTTGTTCAGCTCCCAACCTCCATTACCTACCTCCCACATACGGATTCCGGGTACCTTACCTAGGGTAGCGGAAAAAGTGGGCAAAAAAACGTGGGATCCTTCTCTCACGATGTCACCCTCATTCCGCACTCGCCATGCGCGTCCATGCGTCCATCTGCCTGTCCGAAAGAAAAATTTAAATCTCTCTCCCTCGTGTCTTTCGGACACTACCTACGTATGAGACGACCCATCTGGCTAGCGAGCGAGAGCCTTGCATGCAGCCGGGCTTCTCAGCTGCGATCCTTTTATGTAGTAGTGTCTAGGTACGGAATAGGTAGCATCGTATATCCCTCTCTCGTTGTCTCCCGTCTTCTTCTTCCCCCATGTATACGATCCTCCAAATTCCTTCTTCCTTTGCCGAGAGCAGTAATCGGCGGAATCCCCTTTCAATTTTCCATTTTCTACTTACGATAATCCGTACATGCTCGTACATATGCATGCATCTTCACACTGTAATCCCGCGGTCAACGTATTCCGTAGGTCACCGTAATGCCTGTAATCATTCTCGTTGTGTTTTCCGCCCTCGCTGTCCGCCGCCGTGCATATCCCGCCGTCACCTGACCCGATGTTTCCTAAAAGAGAGAGTGTGCGTCCGGCGATTCGCCAACACCTTCCACAGTGTAGCAGTGCGAATACCACTAAGACGCACTCCGTACTGTCCAAGCTAGGGCGGAATTCCGTGCAACGTGGACGTCCCAGCATGTTTACTAGGCAACGGACGGGCACGCGGGCAACAATGATTGATTACTGCGCATATGTCACATTCCAGGTCTCTTACCGAGAAATAGCATCCGTATATCGTCATTCGCAGATCTCTTACCCATATAAGCAATTACGAGTAGACGATGTTTCTACAAATAGAATACGGGATACTACGACACGATGCAAGGCAAGGTATGTAACGTCAAGTGGTTGATTTGTTTATGTCTGTTGGTTCTGGTAGGTATCGTAAATAGGTTAGGTAGGGAAGGTACCTTGCGCGAAAGAGATCCAGCTTTCGCAATCTATTGACAACACTAGTGGGGCGCATCTGCAATCCCTCAACGCGCGCGCGCAAAAAAAAAAAACCTCTATCACGAATCTGGTAGGTGATGGCCCTTTTCTCGCTCTCATTCTCTTTCTTTGCGTTTGCCTATTCCGTACCTGGGTGGCTCGCAAGATACGGTGCCTAATTCGTTCTCGTCCCAGCCTGTCTGTCCCGCCAAGATCTCGAACACTGGATGTGTGCTAAGACAAAATCGAGTAAGAATAATGATGGCCCCATTTCTGGGGTAAAAATAATAATGTGTATCTTCGCATTTCGTGTGATTTCATGAAAATTTCATTGCCATACGTCACTTCTCCCCGAGAGTTCCGCTCTCGGATTTCCCCCCCTATTCCCCTTTTGAAACCCAGGCTTGCTGCAATCCTACGGGCACCCAGTGCTCTTTTCGTAATAGGTAGTTGATTGGCTTTTCGCTCCGTGTATCATCGAGTCTTTTCCTTTGACCCCCTGGTCGACCATCAAGGTGTAATACCAGGGGTGGGCGTCCGGAACCCGGGTTTTGTATGTTCATCTCGGACTTAGTGTAAAAAAAATGTGTCGCTGTTTCCGGCCTCTGAGCAAGATCATGTGTCGGGTCTCCACGGTCTGATGTGGTTCATGTATTATTCCCGGATTCGTAGCCCAGAGGCCGGTTGTTCCCATGGTTTCCCATTGTAAAACCAGCTGAAAATGTCGACGGCCTTGTTGTTGTTTCAACTGCCAATTCGAATCGAAGTAAAACGCCACGAAACTTGCGTGGCGAGTGTATTTTTTGAAAAAATTTTACTTTTTTTTCAACCCCCTAATTCCCTGGTTCCGGCTTCGTTTATAGGAGCGGCGTCGTAGGACGATGGGAATTGGGCGGGTTTGGATTTGAATTTGATAAGCTCTTAAGTCGAATAATAGCTTTGCCATGTTGTTATAAGTAGCCTGTTGATAGGTTAGCCCCTGAATGAGAGAAAACGCAAGTCGATTCGTTCATACCTGGTGTTTGGCTCAATCGAGGAGCGTGATATGTGCAGTTGATGTGGTTGAGATCTAACTCGGAGTGGGCCATGTGGACCGAATTTCTTTTCTTTTGAATATAGGAGACAACGTGTTGTAGTTGGTTGTCGTTCAGGGTCGAGAGAGCCTCGAGAGCCTTGAGCATGTTCATGTCAAACTCTGTTCCAACAGGAATGTCGGTCATGCAACTGTTGGAAAGGGGGTAGTCGCCGAAGGAGTCACCGATCGCTTCATCGTCGAAGTTGAACATCGGAAGCGGCGACATCGATGAGGACATCGATGATATGGAGCAGAGCGTGGGAACAGGGCTGGTGTGAATGCCCAACGCTGAGAAGTTGGGGTCGTGAGAGAACTCGGTGTGCTGAGGGAGTCTTCCGGTCTCCTGAATGTAGCTGTTCAGGGGGTAGTCAACACAAGCCTCCGTGCTGCGGTTCGGGCCGTTGGAGAGTAAAGGCTGGTGGTTGCTCGTCATGAGACCCAGACCCGGGACGGCGCAGGTGTAAGTCTGCAGAGGGCTTGTCGACGAGTGTCTGACTCCGGCGGTATACTCAAGCACACGGGCCTCCAAAGGTGGTGTCGTCGGGCCGCACTCCGTCTCGTCCGAGACCGAGCTCATGGAGTCAGTGTGTGTGTCCGATCTAAGGATCTCATCCAGAAGAGCTAGCTTCTGTTTACGCTTTTCTCCTGGAAAAGATTGTTAGCCTCGAGTTTAACCTGCACCACGAGGAGGTCCTCCATCATGGGAATAAGGGCAGGGACTCAGGGACATGACATACTGTAAGCCCGCGATGCCACTCTGTTCTGCTCCTTTCGAATGGCACTATTCCGTCCCTTTCGTTTCCGGGCCTGAGATGCCGGGGAGTTTAGGAGGCTGTTAGAGTTTTCCATGGTACTGGGTGAGGCCGATGTGTCGTCAAGCTTGACTCTTGATCACGGTTCAGACTTCAGGGCTAGAGATCCGAGGATAGGGAGAGTCATAGGATGGGTTTTATGAGCGATGGTATGTATTCATATTTAGGCACGGAATGGATCTGCCCGCCACGAGCCATGCCCGCCACGAGCCAGGCTACGAGATACAGACAGACTAGGCGGGGTGGATTAGGGGAGAACATGCAGATCGACATACACACCAGGACCCTGTTAGCCGAGAACCATGGAGATACTACCTCCATCCAAGGCACTCCAAGATCCCTCCAGCTTGAGGCATCGCTTCATCGCGAGATGGCACTAATAACGGCTCGCAGGCTAAGCGGGTGACTAGGTATCTCGTGTTTCACCTCCGCCGTACAGGTGGGCGATGAATAATCAAACCTCGCATGATCAAAGACCGAACCTGGCGTCTCATCTGAATAGGTAGGTACGATAGGTAGCAACAATAGGTATGGCGTGGTGTGTACATACAACTTCGTGTACTTCGTCGCCCCAAGCCCTTGGGGGGAGGACCGCTTGGGGACCTGTTTAGGCTTGCAGAGGCGTGCAGTGGAGAAAGGCTTGAACGATCCTTGGCTCGAGGACAGTGCGTGCACATTGCACGCTAGCGAAGATACATGCATATGCGCTAGAGCGTTAGCGCGGATAGACGCATTATTCGCAGGGAAGGGCAATAGAAAAGGGAGGTTCGATCGCTCCGCCCATGCACAAACTCTAATTCTGCAGCGTTCGGCCCGGTTCTTTCTTGGGAGGGCGTGGATAATTCCGCGTTGTCGAAACTCTATTTCGCCTCACCTCTCTGCTTCGGTCCGTCTCGGTCCGGCTCACCTCGTTGGCGGCCGTCTCGCTTCGTCTCTTTTTATCCTGTGTCGGTGAGCCTCTCTTATCGTGGAAACTATTGTCTTTTCTGGGATTCCGTAGTGTCGGTATGCATGGCGGCAACACGCAATTTGGATGCTGTCAAAAATGCCATGTTGGTTCGACCTGCCACCAACTACATCATAGATAAACTACCTACAAGTACCAGGTACTACGACGACCAGGTAAATAAATACCGACTGTGCTTGTTCAACAGCATGAACGGTGGGCCCGCCATCACGGTAGTTGCTGGCTTGGAACATGGCTTGTAACAGCATGGCCTGTTGAGATCGTAGTGTCGTTCGTTCGGATCTGGCGAACCAGGAGGCCTTGCGAGCGCATGTAAGGGGAACGGGATCTCCATGTCCTCGACGACGCGATAATGAGGCAAACAAGGACTCAAACAAGGCCTGCATGTCGGGGTTGCCAGAGGCGACCTCCTGAGTGCCACCTTCAGGGGCGTTTTAGGATTAGTGCCGTCCATGGCAGAAGAAACCTGGCAGGCATCCTGGGTGCAGTACCTATCGTATGGATGGTGGTATCCTGGATGCAGTGGCAGTGGCAGTGGCACTGGCAAAGAATGTGGGATAAAAAGTTGTTGAGGAAAAGCACGAAATTTGTTACGGAATAGTATGGTGTAGGCCTGTAGGTAGGACTCGTAGTGTGGCTTCCTACTGGTGAACAGAGGCAGGTGCCGGTACCGGTAGTAGTGGTAGTGTGACGGTAGGCCTTCCGTACAGAAAGTCCGGGGTTATTACTCGTGCCACTCCCCACCGTAGTTTCGAGTGTCTTGGCCTACCAACTAGACTAGGTAGCGCTGGACACGTGCACCCTAGCGCATGCTGTGTAATTACATAGCTCGAGATATGAACATATGAACACAGTAAGGACAGTGCTGATGACACGGTAGAATGCATGGCGATGCAACGGACCGGCGCAGCTGCAGGTGGGCTGCAACAGTCCGTGCGCTAGTAAAATAGAGTTTGGGCACCTGCGGGATTATCTTGGCTCTAGAAGTTTTGAGGCTATTCCGTACGGGTTCTAGCGCACAGCCATCTCGCTTCCTTCGGAGGGGGCCGATTCCAAACCTCAAAGGAGCCAACTTCGATCCCCCCATCCCTGTCGCTTCGCGCGACCTTCTCTGTTGAGTGAGGCTAGTGCACGTTAGCCCAGCGTGCTAACTTCTACCAGTAAAGAAAGTGTACGAGTACGTGCAGCAGAGCGATACAAGTACTCGTACCTACCTCCCATATCCATATGTACTGTTCCTATCTTGGTGTTCGCACGAAAGACTACGGTACCTCCTTCGTTACTACGAGTACCGATATGGTCCCCAATTCCGTCCTCTCACACTTATGCAAGAAATGCGAATTTTGCCCACAGACGTGCATGGCTAGGTCCAAAAGTGTCAAGACGACGTGACACTAGCCGTGATCTGACAGTCTACTTGGACTTAGCGATTACTCGTACGTATCAATTGGCAGACGTAACCGGAGCAATCTGCTGCAATGGCACGGAACACGGCCGCAGTGCGACTCTTGCGACCACGTGTGGGGGGACCTTCCGTTCTGCGTGCTCGCGAGATCTGCGAGAGCGTGAGTGCGTTCAGTTCCTGAGTTCCTGGGCTTCCTTCCACTAATGTAGGTACACTAAGCCTTATGGAATCGAATAGCCGGGTGCCCAGCCCCAGCCAGGGCGCTGCTGCTGACTGATGCCCTCGCTGTAAGGATGTAATCAATCATATTGCGAGCCACCCAATGAGGGCTCACGGCGCGCGATGCATAAGCCATGCGTGTGGTTTATAAAGTGGGGACGACAGTGCCGGGCTAGAGGCTCTCGCACGGTGAGTACATCGCGCGAGATCTATCTCGCTATCGGATTCCTGCACGGACACACACTCTTCTCTCACACACTCACTCTCACGCTCACGCTAACCTGTGATCTTTATTTAACTGCTGCAATATACGCTACGAGTACAACTGCGCTCTACCACCCAGACTATGCGAGTAGGATCAGGTAGTAATTAGGTCCAGTGGCATACATTCCGGTAGTAGATCAGGCCATGATATTAACACCAAAAAAGAACGGCGACTTTTCCTATACCTTGTCTATCTTGCGCGCAACTAGGTCGAAACCGGTCAAGCAGGCAAATCTCGAATCGGCTTATCGACCTCACCACGGTCAGGTGTGACGACGACACGTCCCAAGCGATTGGAATCTGGCACACACACATCATCCGTACTCGTACTCCTCCGTCCGTGTTATGGAATCATCGTTGCCAAGAAGGAGACAACTCGAGGCCCGTCTTAGTGCCCTCAACACGTGGTTGTAAGCGCGCACTAGCACGCAATGCTGTTAGTCACGGTTTCCACTCGCACATCTGGAGGCAGCTTTACATAGTATAGCCTCATTTGGGTCTTGATCCGGTTGTCTAGGGAATTTCGTCAGCACTGCTTTTTATTCCCTCTCTCTCTCTCTCTTCCTTTGGTCTTCTTCTCGGCTTCCTATTGTTCGAGGTGGCCGGTTAGGTAGCATTGGGATTACTATATCATGCCGACGAAGCCCCCCGTCCCTTCCCCCCAGCATATTGACGTACTTGTAGATTGGTGTATAGTCTTTTACTAGTTGTGGCTATGTATACGGATTAGAGAATCCTGATATTGTTAATTCTCGCCCGGCTCGAGCAGTCTCCGGATGTCGTCCCTAGGCACGTTTAGTCCTTGCGCGGAATCGTCGAGCTTGCCACTTAGGCCTCACACTACTATACACTTCCTTTTTCCGCACACCAATACTAAGCCACCCTGCTATAGCGTGCGGGGTGTTTCGTCTCGAACCGATGTTGTAACGGTCTTGTGGACATTTACTTCATTGGGATATATTCGTCGAGGGGCCATGTTACATACTCACTTCACCCGTATGTCGCGCATACGTATGACAGTTCGCTATACCTAACCTCTTGACATATAACTCGGATCTACCTACCTAATAATGGCACTCGACTGCTAGCGGGAGGCAGCCTGCACCCTCAGGCATTGTGCGTCTGGCGTTTCCGTCTGATACACACAACATTATCGTCCGGTCCCCGAAATAGCCAGGCCTTCGACTTCATGCTGCTGCTGCTGCACCCCCCCTGGCTCGAGGACCAGACCCTTTCCCCCGGCCATGGTCTGTGCCGACTTTGCCGTGCGTTCTGGGCTCTCCGGCAGCAGAACATGCCGGAGTTATGACTATATTTCGTACGCCCTTTGCATTATAGACCATCACCGGCTCGGGTTTAATGAGAAATCCTCGGAGAAAGGACGGGGAGCTTCATCATCTGACCAGTTGACCAGAAAGTCTAGAACTTCGCGTGAGGCAATGACCTAGGTACTCCTGCCTAACCGGGGAGCTATTCTAGGCCGGACTTCTCACTCGGATCCCCTATTTATTTTGACTTTTTTTTTCGTTGTCCTAAGCTGGTATGCCGCCTCATCGACCGCCAAGGCCTCTCTCTACTGTCAACTCATTTGACTGACCGAGTCCATCGAAGACTCGCGAGCAACCGATCACTTCTTAGGCCCAACTTGATATTATAGTCGTAGCTTAGGCACCGGCCTACCGGATGGCCAGACCGCTTTATCCACTGCGCCCGGGCGGGCTGCGGTCGGTCGGATGTCCACGACTCGGTCACCATCGGATCGCCGGATCCCCGCCGGAGATCATAGGATTCCTGCCTTCGCCATCACCGGCAAGATCCTCCAATCTGCAAGATATTGCCACCTGCGTGGCGAGATGGTTTGAGATCTCATCTCCAAACGAGATCTATACGAGATACATCAAGAATGAGATCTCATCTCCAAACGAGATCTATGCGAGATATGCACATAAAGAAAAATCGGTCCCAACCCTGCTGGCGAACCCGGCGAAGAGGCGCGGGTTGCGACCGGGCCCCGTGAATAATTCGTCCGTATTACGTCCTGAGTCAGTTCTGATGATGCAAAATCCCAGAGACCAGTCATTGGCGTCGGTCCGAATTTATCGGCCCTACCAACCACTGCGACAAGCAAGCAGTTCGCTGCCTGCCAGAAATAGCCATCCCCATGTAATGTCAGCTAGAACCAGAGAGCCAGCCCGGCAGCCTGACAGCAATGGTTGGATAGACAGCAGCTGCCGGCCATGCGACCGCCTCGGCCTTTTGGTGTTCCGAGGGTTCGACGTGGAAGCCTCAGGCGGTTATGACGGTTGATGACCCAAGTGAAATTGGCTGCTGTTGGAATATAATTCTCTCACGGGCTGTAATTCCCGATCGCTCTGCGTTCCTCCTGAAAGATTGATTCACCCTTTGTGGCCGTCTACCATAAATAGATCCTCGGCATCCTTCAGCCGGGTCGGTCTATCATAGTAGATAATCGACATAGTATATATCGAGAGCCGACCGCCCTCCCATCTGCGATGTTATTGGTACTGACGGTTTAAGGCGACGATAAGAGCCCATCAATAGTCAGACACAGGCCTTTCGATGATTTGATCTTGATGTAAGTCTTACTGACACTGCAAGTCAGGATACTAATGACATGAGTTCCAGGCAGAGATAGACATCATGAGATCGGTTGAGTCGCTTAATACCTCTTGATCGGCCATTGACAACGTGCCCTGACATGTGGAAGCCATAGTCAGGTGTGACTCAAGAGTCAACTGTTCTCGACTTCCTCATCGAACCCGGCGAGAGCAATCCTATTCGTGCGCCGATCCTATGATGATCCCAACGGCCAGGCAACCGGCGGACCGTCCCGCTCTATCCGCTGTTCCAGCTGCAGTGGGCAGCGATCAGATCGTCCCCTCGTCATCCGCATGCCCGGACGGTTGAGAACCCTTGGGGACCCCCGGACCCGTTTATGATGCGTGCCTACGTACAGTTTGTTGGGGGAGGTCCAGGTCAAGCCCCTCCCCCAATGGATACGGGAGATAGGCATACGTACGTTGACTAAAACCCTTGGCGGTAATACTAAAGTGCTGGTCGGCGGTTACGTTACGAGTACGGAATTCTCGCGATAGGTAGATAGATACCCGGTAGTCGAAAACTCACGCTATGTCAAGCTGAGTATAACATTCGTTGGTATGTACGAGTACTCGTACGAAATACCTAGGAATCTCGCCTAGGGTGAGGTGAGTACGGGCTAATGGTGCAACCGCCCCTCTTCTCTCATGAGTTACCTACCTATCGCCATGCTCCTTCATGGCCCTTCGCTCATAGACTAAACGGTGGGGGTTGCTTGGCAACGTTAAGCATCTTCACCGGGTATCCTGGAGAGTTCATGGGCGGGTGTCTTATCCGAAAACCGCTCGGTACGGTTTGCCCCGATGTGGCCTGAGGAGGTATCGTATACCGACCTACCTGGTAGGTAGTAGGAGGACCGCGCCGGTCGTAGCAAAGCGGGTTAATTATCGTGGATTTGGTAGGTAAGTACCTACTCGTAATAAGTATCCTGTCTGGGGTCTTAAGAACCCAGTGCCAGAAAAGTACCTGTTCGCTTGCAGTTGTGGGTAGGCTTGTAGGTATCAAAGACTTGTCAATGCCAAGCGGTCACTAGGGGGGTGTTATCCGATTACCTAGTGCATTCCGTAATTTTGTCCACAGCTCCTTGGGCATAGCTCTTCGATCCCCGTCGGTCGAACAGGAGTTTATACTCGTAGATACTAATCAAACAACCCTGGAAAACGGAGGACCACGGGCTCCCACTCTGGCAATGTTATTGGGCTTTCCGTCTCACGAGTGTTTACGCCGGGGTTGTAGTGTCACGTTGTCGTTGGTAGGTCCGGGTTGCCTCAATCACGTGGCCCTGCCATTGGAACCGTTGTCCCGGCGTCGCAGTCAGATCCGGCCAAATAGGACCTCCGAGTGGTCCATTTGCGCCCCTTTTTTTAATTGACTGCTTGATGCTATTTTCGTCTGCTGAGAGAGCGGGCAATGGTTTCCAGTTAAATGACGTTGAATGCTTGGGCATGTCAAGAAGACCCAGTCGCGACAGGCACTCGACCGCAGTGGCGCCGTGCCGGAGAGCGGATCATGTGATGTGCACGGGTCATGCTCTGGTTTAAGCGGTCAAGACTTCATTCCGGCTCGTGATGGAATCTGACATGAGTTAGACCTGATTCAGTGGTTATGCAACGCTGAACATCTATTCATAGAATGGCCAGAATGAACCCGCTGCTCGTACTCGTAGATGTCGTAGTCGGCCAAAAGAATTGAAGTACCTAATAAGCAGCGCGGTGTGCGTATGATGCCTACCTAGGGTAGGTATCCAGCGCAATGTCAGTCAGTAGTCAAAGGTGTTAGGTACCCATCATACTCATCAAATCCCGTTCCTGCATTTTCCCCCTTCGACGGCCTGCCAGTCTGGAACTTACCATTCTACCGACCGCGGATTTAACGCAGGACAGTTATCAGTCGAAGAGATGTAAGCAACCACGGTAATCAGTGAAGCGTTCCGTCTCTAACTGCTGCAGATAGAAGACCAGTTGTAAGGATAACGCAAAGGATGCTGTGATTGAGAAAAGAAAAGAGCTCAGTCGCAAAAGTCGCGGCTGATGGGAGATCAAGCAGCCTGTCACTCATCACATTCGGTTTCGTGCCATTGTCTCGAGTGTCTCCTTGACTCTTCGAAAGCCACAACCCGGTTACTCGCTTCACTATACCAGAAAAGATACTTGTCTAGGCTTCAACTGCCACGTCGACGCAGCCATCTCCATAGCTGTGCACTTGCCCTATACCGATTATACCTGAGGAGACTCATGTCGTCAGCTGATTGTGCAAGACGACAGCTTATCCGACGGTAAAGTTTTGTTTCATTAGCTCGAAATAATGTCGTTGTTCAAATTAACCCCTTCGCAAAACCAAGGAGATCAGTCGACGGGGGCTTGGTTGATTTTAACCCATTGTCAGTAACCGACTTGTATACAGCCTTCGTGATTTCGAGGAGATATTGAGCTGGGCCTTCCTGTGGATACCCTTCTGAGACGATGAGACTGTCATATGTCCTTTACTGCCCGAAGACTACCAAACATCGCATGGTAGCCT
The DNA here is from genome assembly GCA_023079495.1 of Xylaria sp. L1 SY-2022. Taxonomy (NCBI): domain Eukaryota; kingdom Fungi; phylum Ascomycota; class Sordariomycetes; order Xylariales; family Xylariaceae; genus Xylaria; species Xylaria sp. L1 SY-2022. The sequence continues at coordinate 1,645,399 of JALIDW010000004.1, forward strand.
GCCGCTATGGTCAGTGGACCAAAAGATATGCGACTTATGATAACCATGCCCTGTTACACACGTCGACGGTGGTCAAAGTGCCGACCTAGTGACCAAGTAACAGTTTCTAGGAAGTCAAGGAGATAGCTCACTCATATCTTTGCTTCTTCATCCATTCCCGACGGAAGAGTGCAGGTGAGGAAGAGACGGCAGTTCATCGAGGACATAACGAGCCGCACCGGACTGGAGGTTGAGCGGTTAACATCGCACATCTGACCAACAATATGTCGGTTGTATCGATACGTCCTGACCGGTCGATCGGATAGCTGGTAACGGTCGGCCGAACAGTACCACACAGGTGTTTCCCGATCGAACCCATGCCCGATACAGTCACGGGCACCCGTGGATTTAGTGGCACTCCGCCTACGGGCATGCCATACTGCGACCTGTACGCCACGGATGATACCCATGAGTATCACCAAAGCCTGTGCATTCCGCACTTGACATCAGATATCAGGACTCGGATATCCGCATAGCCCAACCCACGAGCATCTGTCGTTGTATCAGTCACCCACGCAAACCCTTAAACTGTTTAAGCCCTTGGTATCCTCCGGAGCTGGAGATGGGGCCGATTCCTCTCCTTCACCCTGATATGGTGCTGGGATAGCCGACATGCGCACTGAGTACGGACACAACTCGCTACTCACGCCAGCTACCGCGAACCCCATCTGCCAGATCACGGGCATTCTTTTGCGCTGCCACTGGCAAACCGATCTTTCAATATCGCTTTGACTGCTCGAAAGCAACATCAGGGTCGCTCCACGTGGCCAAAGAACGACCTAACTGGACTTCAATGATCCGCCAATGATTCACGTGTGTGAGGAACCGTCAGGTATTTCGACAGTTTCCTGATTGGTTTGTACCCCTGTTAGTAGCCGAACTGTCGTCTTCAAACAGCCAAAGAGAGCTCGTGATCCGTTGCCTGCAGTATCGTCTATCCTCTCAGGTGGCGAGTTTCCTCCAACGCCCTGCTGTGGCGGTACGTTTTCGTACTTGGCTCGCTTGGTACTCCAATTCCAAGCTGTCGGCAATGCCTCTCAAGCGCAGTATACCTATGCAGTAGGTATACCACTGGGAGTGTATCAAACAGTTGTCCTTGGCATCTATTGGCGACTTGAGGCGAAGAGATAGTGAGACATCAATCTAAAGAAAACATCTGAAACAACAGAATGGCCATTGTCAAGGGACAAGAGCAGATCCTCCGCGCAAATGATCTCCAAAAGGACATATGGAGGTACGAGCAGGTCTCTGTAGGCACCTGATGCTTCTGTTCAGCAGAAAGAGCGTGCTGCACGCACGCAGCTTCCATTATGTGCACGGAAAGCCTACCTCCGATCGAAGCCGGTACCGGTAACGGACTTTAGCGTGAGATAAACGTACGTCATTGTTTCTACCGATTCCGGTAACGCGACCAGTCGGTAAAAACTTCACACAATGCCTGCCTTCAGCATTTCGTGTTGAATGGGCATGTGCTATCCTTAACAGAGGCGATATTATTCAACCGTTTAGTTACCACTTTGGATGTAATCCGTACAAGTAGCATGTGCACCTACTCTGTGCGAACGTCGGATGTAGTGCAACTGACAGGAAGTCGCAGAAAAAAAATGACATTTGCCCGGCCCTAGTGTATTACGTACACACATGTACGATACGAAATGTGTAATCCGTAGGTACGTGTATCGAGGGTAATTCCGCGGGGTTTGATTGGTGGAGGGGCATCGACTTGGCACTTTTTTAGGGTCTTCAGTGGCATCGGGCGGCGGACATTAGAGGTGGGTTAGGTGCTTTATACGCCGGGCCTGAATTGTGGTACCTAGCGCAATGCACGGTTACACCAACGTGTGACGCGCCTCCCCTGTGAAGATTGAGGAGGTACCTCCGAAGTACCGTTTTAGAGCCTCATCTACCTTTTAGGCGGGGTAGACGCACTCAAATACCGACAAATACATTGGTATCCAAGCCACGATTCCATCTGTTTCGATGGTGAATTCTATCTGGTGGCGCATGAACTCGCTCAGCTTTGAGAAAGTTGGCAGAGCGCGGCTCTTTTCTTTTTTCCCATTCCCATTTTACCTACTCGTAACGATCAATCGTTGCTGAATTCACGCAGGCAAGGTTTTTTAGCACCTCGCGCCTTCCAACATTCCCTGAAGCCTCTCCGGAACAGAGGGTGTAGGTGAGTTTTCCCGCTCGGACTCCCTGAATGTCTGCCCTTGACTTCCCTGTATTCCGAGGTCCCTGAACTGAGCCCGCTGCCTGTTCGTGCACAGCACACTTACAAGGCCGCTCGAGATCCTTCTGGAAATCCCGTCTTGGTACAGGCTTACATCATTTTATCTCTACCTTACCTACGGAATTCACTAGGTCCATCTCTTTATCTCCCTCTATCTCTCCAGCCTTCACCTACCCACCTACCCACCTACCCACTTCCACCATACCATCTTTCTGCTGCTAACAGCACCCTCAACAGAGATCATCGCATCGATCTTCTCTCTTACCACCGCCATCGGCATCCTCACAGCAATTGTCTGTGCCTCTATTTCATCATCTGTCTATCTCCGTTCTCCAGCAGAATCGCAGTAGATAAGAGTCCTGGTATCCTAGACTCTGCGAGTCCCTAGTCGAAGATATCCCGTCAAAAGGTCTGTTCGAAGTGCCGAGTAGAACACGCAGTCAGATTCACTTGGTTTTGTCCTCTCCTCTCCTCCCCTCTCTTCTCATCCTTCCCCGTCGTCGTCATCATTATCACGACTCTCCCATACCGTCAAGAACAACAGTCCAGAGGACAGCCGTCGACGCGCCTCGTTGCTAAGGTGAGGAAGGATATTCCCCGCTCGCTGTCGATCCTCGGCACAATTTATCTTCGGATCTATTGAGTCTCACATCGGATTGTATCACTCTCTCACTTCCCGCTGCCCGCTTCCCGCTTCCTTCTATTCTGTTGTATCTGCGGCACTATCCCCGAGACATATGATGAATCAAACACTTCGGAGCCGTCCTTGTCAAATGCCTACAGCCTAGCCACGGCCTGCCGTGAGAGGCAAACAAGGGTGGTGCGCGTGCTGCCAAGTGGAAAGTCCCAAGTCTCACACGCTGAAACTTAGCCCCTCAGGCCGAAGCACGCCTCGTGTGGGGCGCACGCTTCGACTTTTTCTGTCGCTTTCCACCCTCGTCGCCCGGCGGGACAACACACCTTCACCATTCATCACTGCCTTTTTTTTTCGTTCGAAACCCCACATCCACTGTTTCTTTCGTTGTGAATCGCAAACACATTTCTGACCAACAAGAGAAACACGGTGTGACTACGGATTATTGAACTAACATACGGAGCGCATAGGCCTAGCAGACTCCCACCAGTCCACAGTTCTATCCCGAACCGAGTTTCCGATTGCCTTGTCACATCAGTCGCGTTTCATAATCCGCCAAGATGGTTAAAGAGACCAAACTTTACGAAACCCTGGGCGTACGTTGCCGAATTCCGATTCCACTGTGGTCTTTCGTGACCGAGCCCATGCTGACAATGGCCTAGGTCGCCCCTACTGCCACAGAGCAGGAGCTCAAGAAGGCGTACAAGATGGGTGCCCTTAAGTTCCACCCTGGTATGTGAAGGCGGCTGCATGCACATCGTGTCAGAGTAGACCCTGGGACTAACCATTGCCTGTAGACAAGAACGCCCACAACCCCGCCGCCGAGGAGAAATTCAAGGAAATTTCTCACGCTTATGAAATTCTATCCGACTCCCAGAAGCGCGCTCTCTATGACCAATACGGTGAAGCTGGCTTAGACGGCAGTGCCGGAGGCGGTATGGCCGCTGAGGACCTGTTTGCCCAGTTCTTTGGCGGTGGTGGCGGCTTTGGAGGCGGCCTCGGTGGTATGTTCGGCGGTATGGGCGGTCAACCACGCGGACCCCCCAAGGCGCGCACTATTCACCACACACACAAGGTTTCCCTGGAGGACATTTACCGGGGCAAGGTCTCCAAGCTTGCCTTGCAGCGCTCGATTATCTGCCCCAAGTGCGAGGGCCGTGGTGGCAAAGAGGGTGCAGTCAAACGCTGCCCCGGGTGTGACGGCCACGGTATGAAGACCATGATGCGTCAGATGGGTCCTATGATTCAGCGATTCCAGACTGTTTGCCCTGACTGTAGTGGTGAGGGTGAGATCATTAAGGAGAAGGACCGATGCAAGGGATGCAACGGCAAGAAGACCGTTGTCGACCGCAAGGTCTTGCACGTCCATGTCGACAAGGGCGTTCGCAGTGGAACCAAGGTTGAGTTCCGAGGAGAAGGTGACCAGGCCCCTGGTGTTCAGGCTGGCGACGTTGTTTTCGAGATTGAGCAGAAGCCTCACGCCAGGTTCACACGTAAGGAGGACGATCTGCTCTACCGCTGCGAGATCGAGCTTGTCACTGCCCTAGCGGGAGGTACTATTCACATTGAGCATCTCGACGAACGATGGCTAAATGTCGAAATTATGCCTGGTGAGGCTATTGCGCCAGGTGAGTATATCATGATCTCAAGTTCTTATTTATCTTACCTTGTGCTCCGGGCAAGACTGACGTCATTTCATTAGATGTTGTCAAGATGGTGCGCGGCCAGGGTATGCCTTCACCCCGGCATCACGATTTCGGTAACCTGTACATCCAGTTTGCCGTCAAGTTCCCCGAGCGTGGCTGGACCGACGATCCCGAGGCCTTCGAGGCTCTCCGAAAGATCCTCCCTTCCCCCAGTATGGAGATTGTGCCTCCCGCTGATGCCATGAACGATGTTGCCGACCTCGAAGACCTCGACAACTCCAGCCAAGCCAGAGGCTTCGCCGGCGCTGCGGGCATGGACGAGGATGAAGAGGAGGGCCACGCACACGGCGAACGCGTGCAGTGCGCGTCGCAGTAAACAGTAAAATCATGAGGCGACGAGATCATATAGGCTCCATATCTCTAGGTTCTTGGGCCCGGATGAGATTCCTAAGTCGGCGGTCACGCTGATTCTTCTACATAATGGAAGACTGCATTTACGGCGTAACGTTTTGCGTGACGTTTGATGGGGCGAGACTCGATATCTTCTTTCCAGGAAGAATTGCATGCGGCACGGGGTTCATGAAGTACAACTTTGAGGAGGGATACACACGGCGCAAGCGCCCGTTGGGTGAGCTGAAGAGTGATCCATAGCCCTTCTGTGGCGTTGTCACTGATGCTGTCACTGAATGCGCTGGGCATGCCTTCATCTGTATCGTGTCGCTTTGTCAGCAGGCGTTTAGAGAGGACATAGAGGGATAGGACAACTTTGTTGTGTTAATTGAGCTTCAGTTCGGAAGATTGACCTGTGACGTTCACCTCGACTTGTTATTCGTTTGTGTCTGAATACCTGACTTGAAGTAGTTTGTAGTCAGTAGTTACAATATATCTGTTGGCTAGATACATGTACTTAGAGGAACCCCTGTCAGCCCTAGCCAAGGTCCAAAAGCTCGCGAGTAACTCTCAACATGCCGAGATTTTGATGAGCAGCATAGCAGTTCAATTACCCATCACTTCGTCTTGCTGGCCTTGCTCGGCCGCCTCCGGGTTAGCCTCCTCCTCACCACCTTCATGGTCCTGTTCCGTCTTCCGCAGATTCTCAACCGTGTACAAAGCCTTGTCCAAGTCCTCCCGTGAAACAGCCGGTTGATCCTCGTCGCTCACATTTTCGATAGCACCGCGGGGCATCCAGAGGTTCTCGCCGTCGCGGCCGAAGATGGAAACTTCGCCTTTGCCCTCGATAGGGTCGGTGGAGACAAGCAATGCCGCACCGAGCGTCATGACGTCCAGAGCGCGACCGCGCAGCTCCAGGGTCTCGCGGTAGACGAGGGCGTTGTCGGTTTGTAGGAGGAAGATGAAGAGGGCGGGGACTCTGTAAATCATCAGTACACACATACCTCACACCCCCAGGGGCAAAAAGTACTCACCGTTCACAAATAACAGCAACATAAACTTCCCCATCAACCTCATACGCCAGGACCTTGACAACAGCAATCTTGCTCACATCCGGCAAGACAGCACCCACATGCGCCAACAAATCAGTCTTACCGAGTAATCGTCCCGCAAGCCAATCCCAGACGTAAAGCTCCGTGTCGCCACCGCCCGAGATCAAGATCTCGGGCCGCGAGGCCGGGACGCAGAGCGCGTTGACGAAGGAGACGTGGCCCTGGCAATAGGTCTCGATGACGTGCGTCTGCGGCATGCCGCGCGACACGCGGATATGCTCGTCCCGGTCGGCCGTGATGATGTACGGTCTACCCTGCGCGTCTTTCGTTGTGAGCACGCTCGTGAGCAGGGAGACGTGGCCGAGGAGTAAGTCGTGCGTGAATTTGGGGCCTTCCTTGGGCGCGTCGAGTTTGGGGTTGTTCGCGCGCTGGCGCTGTTGGTCTTCGAGGGCGCGCCGGTTGCGCTGCGAGTGGACTGTGAAGACGTTTGCGCCGCGGACGGGGGCTGTCGCGGCTGCGTTTGAGGATGCGGGCACGGGTACTGGCTCGGCGGGCTCTTCTCCTTCTGTGAATATGAGAGGGAGCCCGTAGACGTCGCCGAATTTGTCCGCGCTGATGATTGTCTGTCCGTCTGCCGTGAGGGCGAGAGAGCAGGGGCGCTTGGGCATGGCTCTGTTACTCATTAGCACGCTACTCACAAAAGTCGTTCATGAGAAGTACAAACCTTCGGCTAAGCTCCTTCAACACACCCTGCCCGTCATGCTCAAAGACCCAAAGCGTCTTATCTTGTCCCGTAACAGCAATAACATGGCTTCCATCCTCGGTCGCAGTAAGCAGGATAACGAACGGCGCCTCTGCCTTGGGCGCTGACCAGCCGGCGTTGTTCTTCTTCTGTTTCTTCGCAGAAGCGGGTGTGTTACCTTCGGCCTCGACATTAGCGCCCGAGTCCAGTTTTCGCCGCTTGGAGGGCGGCTGGTCCTGACCTGTTTCTTGCTCCTGGTTGTCGTCGGCTTCGGGCTCTTTATTGACGACGGGTGATGATGAGGATGGATGAGTCCATGATGATAGGAGCTGTGGGCTCGCTGTTAGGTCGAAGGTGTGAATGCTGCAACCTTTGGCTGCGCAGAAGAGTGAGCCTTTCCCTAGGGGAATGAGGCATTGGAAGGGTAAGCCCATGGTTGTGAGGGTGTGAGTTGAGTGTGAGTTCTTGCTCTATAGACACAAAGATGGGCTTGGAACTGTTAATCATGATTAGTGTTTGTCCAGATATATGAAGTGATCAGACAACATACCGGTAAGATATACAGGGAGGAGTATAAAAACTTTTTACAAGGTCGTTTGTGAAGATTCTTGAATGAAGTTCAACAAATCTCGAGTTGATATTATCAACATGAGTCGAAATAATTCTATATCACGCGATATAGCGTTCATTTTGTCTAACTCCATAGCGTATGCACCAAGACACTAGCCTCGGTTACCTGCATAGGACAGCTAGGGCAATTACGTATGCAGCTATTTTAGGAACGCTGCTAGGCTGTGGCGCAGCAGTAGCTACACCGGCTAGTGGACTAGGCAGGTACAAGTCACGTACCTGATGTACCTCTTACATGCATAGCTACTGCGTACATACATAACTCTTAGCGTACCAGCTCGCACGTCGATGTGGTACAACGGACGGATTACTTTCGTACCATCTACAACTTCCTTGCCATAAGCCTCAAGCAACCAGCTCTGAATCAAACAACGTGCTGGTCTCATCGTCTGTCGAACAGTTAGCCCGTTATCAGATTCTAGTTTGGCATTCTGTTCTCGATCCTTTCCTAATATTTGCTAATCACCAATTCACTATCTCTCAACCAACTCGCGTGTTTACTCTCTCTGTCTCTGAATTCGACCGGGTTCCTACAGATTCACATTGCGCAGACTTGCATATTTATTTTCTTATCTGACGACTTCCCGCATCTGACAACCCAGAAAACAGTCAAGGGTATACCATCCATCATTCACATCTGCCCGCCATGGCGCAGATCCTCCAAGACCTCATATACTCATTCGGCAGCTGCCTAAACTGCTTCCCCGGCTCGCCCACGCTCAAGATCAACAGTCGCTCGTTCAAGATCCTGCGCCTACTCGGCGAGGGCGGCTTCAGTTACGTCTACCTTGTGCAAGACACGGCGACGGCGGAGCTCTTCGCGCTCAAGAAGATCCGATGTCCCTTCGGCACCGAGTCCGTGCAGCAGGCGATGCGCGAGGTCGAGGCCTACAAGACGTTTGCGCACGCGCCCGCCATCATCCACAGCATCGACTACTCGATCGCCAGCGAACGGAACGACGCCGAATCGAAGACGGTCTATATCCTGTTGCCGTACTATAGGAGGGGAAATCTGCAGGATATGATCAATGCGAACCTCGTCAATCATACGACTTTTCCCGAGAAGAAGCTGATGCACCTGTTTTTGGGCGTCTGTAAGGCTATGAGGTATATGCATCAGTACCGAGCCCCACGGGGTGGCGAGCGCATGGAGATGCCTAAGACGGGTGAAGAACCGAATGGGTCTTCTCGACGGAACCGAGCTGTTGCTGCCGCCGATGCCGATGATGAGACGGAGCAGGCTAAGCCTCTGATGGCGGAGGAGCCGGTCGTACCAGGTGGCCAGCAGAGATCATATGCTCATAGAGATATCAAGCCTGGTAAGTTTTACCTGCTAGCCATGGAGCTCTGATAGCTCGGTTAAGCTAACTGTGATAAAGGCAATATCATGATAGATGACTCGGGCGAGCAACCAATTATTATGGATCTCGGTTCAATCGCAGACTCACCTATTGCGATCACGTCGCGATCCCTGGCCATCGCTACACAGGATATCGCAGGCGAGCACAGCACGATGCCCTATCGCGCCCCTGAGCTCTTTGATGTAAAGACGGGAACAATGATCGATACCAAGGTCGACATCTGGTCCTTGGGCTGCACATTATACGCTTGCTTGATAGGCAAATCACCCTTCGAGATGCGCTCCGATGAAACTGGTGGTATGCTTAGCATGTGTGTCTTGGGTGGTGACTGGCGATTCCCCGACGAAGGACCGAAGCGACAGGCCACAGGCAAGAACGCGGTAGGAGCGAATTCAGGCGGCGCAGATCAAGCAGTCAGCGAGCCTATCAAAGAAGTCGTGCGGAAATGCTTGAAGGTCGAACCCAACGAACGGCCGGACATTGATGAGTTGATAGCAATGGTGGAGCAGGTGATTGAGGAGCTTCCCGAGGACGAGGCATAAGCACTTTCTTGAGCATGTATGAGGTTTGGCGTTTCAGGGGTCGGATTTTCTTTTTCTCTTCTCACTTTTTTTTTTTTTTTTCTGAATGTCGGTGGCTTTGTTCAGGAAGAATGCGATCTTGCCATGACTGTTGAAAAAGACATGAACCAATGATTTTGTTGGTAAACAAACGGATCTGAAGACTGAGACCGCAAATGTCATCATAGGAGGTAGGTAGACCTGGAAGTACCGATCTCTAGGATTTGCCGTCAAAGAATAGTTGCACCTCCAGGTGAGGGTACTTATTGAAGGCAACTGTTAATACATCAGACTGTGTGTGAAATCTAGCTTGACTTATTCTGATACGAACTGTTGATATAAAAAATTGAAGGCAAACAGAAGCTCTCCTGACATTCCCGTCATAATCCGTTTTGAGATACGGATAGCTGCATGGGAACCGTCGCATTGGATTGCCCCACATTTTACTCCGTATTTCGCAGATCAAAACTCGCACTGTTTCGTCACTTCAACCTCACCTTTCGACTTATAAACGGTCAATCATCGCACTTACATTTCCAGACTTGTATTCATTTCTAGACCACAGCCATACATCATCTACTCTCTCACCGTGCCAGGATCCTACGAAAGTACTCATACCACGTCATATTACACACTCACCACCTCAGTGAAAAGACTGTCACAGGTTGCGAAAATGGCAGACGAAGACGACGACTACATGAACATGACCTTCGGGGAAGAACCGAAAGCAGTCGAGACATCACTCCAGCGTCGCCAGCGCTTAAAGCGCGAAGGCGAGATCAAGGGACGCGTGAAATCAAAGGCCGAGCTCGCGGCCGAGGAGCGCGAGGCGCGTGAGGTTTGTATTTCTTTCTTTTCTGCTCTCCCCTTCCATCCCCCTTTCTCTTTGCTTTCCGTCTTCTCTTTCAGAAAGACAAAATAGAGAGATAACGTGTAAAATGAGCGTGAAATAGGAGTGAAGAATGAAAGTGCTAACACGTACAACAGGCCGCCCTCTCCAAATCCATGCTCGAAGGCGCACAGGCCTCCAAAAGCAAAGGCCTCGCCATGATGGCGAAGATGGGGTTTCGCGGCGGTGCGCTAGGTCGACCCGACACGAATCCAGACGCGCGCGTCGAACCGCTACGGCCTGAGGTGAAAGAGGACCGCGGCGGTATCGGACTGGATTCGGAAAGGAAGCGCAAGATGCGCACGGAGGCGGCGGATCAGGTGAAGAAGGTCAAGATGGACGAGGATGAGTTCCGCGAGCGCGTGCGCCGGGAGCGCGAGGTGGGAAGGTGGGAACGGCAGGTGGGCGCTGCGATGAAGGTTTGTGAGAGGTTGGATGAGGAGAGGAGGCTTGCTGAGGATGATGATGAGGGGGGAGGAGGGGGGGGGGAAGAGGACGGTTTCGACGCGGCCGTTGAAGAGTATTCCTGTTGTTTGGCGCGGTTTGGTGCGCAGACGGGAAGAGGCGGAGCGTGATCGACGGATGAAGGTTGAGGTGCAGCAGGTTGCTGCCACGACGAGATTGCCGACGTATGAGGATGATCATGAGGATGAGGAGGATAAGAAGGCGATGGGGAAGACGCCCGTTACGTATTCGCATGTTGAGGATCTTGATGAGGAGGATGAGGAGCTGGATGAGTTCAATGCGCTGGAACCGGATGATCGGTTACGGAAACTGGTGGATTTTCTCCGGAAGGAGCATCATTATTGCTTCTGGTGCAAGTTTGAGTACGGGGATGATGAGATGGAGGGATGCCCTGGTTTGACGGAGGAGGATCATGATTAGGGCATCCGACTTTCGCGATGGGACCGTCATGATCAGGAACCATTGCTGATGCAATGGTGGTCAGTACTTTAATCATCCGCCGAAACTGCAATCCCGTCTATAGTCATTTGGAAGCACATCAGCCAGCGAAGAGTCACATACTACGATCAGGAGTCCTCGATCCCACAATAAAGCGTCTGGTATCCGGTTCTGTCTAGTCCGCTGCTCAGCACCTCACGTAAAACTTGATTCAGAACCATTGAGGATTATATCTACCTCACAATGCCTGATCTTGTCCCTGCCAGCGTGAGTAAGGGGCACGTGGTATGCGCCTTGAGCCTGATGAAAAAGGGGCATTTCAGATCTGGCAGAGACGAACATGAAATCAAAGACGTCGACCAAAAGCAAATCCTGTCACGACAAGTCGGCAGCATTTCATGAAAACCTCATCGAATCAAATTCGCATTCATATTTCGTATCGCATCCAAGACACCTCGTAGTATCCATCAAACCCCCTAAACCGTAACATAACCGCATACCCCTAGAAACGAAAAACGCCTTACATCTTCTGCATACCCTCTCTAGAATAAACCCGTTCCTCGACACCAATATCCTCATTCCTGTCATTCTAGTCAGTCTCTCTCTCTCTTCCCAACACACAATCAAATCAAAGAAAGTCAACGACGAGAATTATTCGCTTACCAAACCGTCGGCTTCTCCTCAATAAACTTATCCATCATATCCTTACACTCAGCCGAGTCGAGCACGACGACCTCGACGCCGCGCGACTTCAGGTATTCCTCGCCGCCTAGGAAGGTCTTGTTCTCGCCGATCACGACGCGCGAGATGCCGTAGAGGAGGCAGGCGCCGGTGCCTTGAATTCCTTTAGCTTTCCATCTTTCCCGCTCAGGTTGTAGAGATAGTGATGAAACGAGAAAAGGGGTGAGAAGGGTCTTACACATATCGCACGGCGAAAGCGTCGTGTACATCGTGGCGCCGGCGTACTTGGACGACGGCAGACGACCCGCGTTCTGCAGCGCAGACGTCTCGCCCTGTAATCCCATCATCTCCACGTTAGGAGAATCTGCCTTCCCAACATCCCTACTCCAGGGGACTCAATTCCAGCTAGGAGAAAAGAAGGCTCACGTGAAGAATCGGGTTGCCATCCTGCACCCGCATGTTGTGACCGCGTCCGAGGACCGTGCCGTCAGCGGCTACGAGGGCAGCGCCGATCTGTATTTGATCAGCTTGAATTCTCTCATTCCCTCTCTTCGCCGCATCTCCAATCCCTTCCCATCGTATTGATCAGGGAACACGAAAGGATCTTACCGGCACACCACCCTCGGCATATCCCTTCCTCGCCTCCTCGATCGCGAGCGCAAGACCCTGGTGGTCATCCATTTGTGCCGCGCGTATGATCTCTCCTTTAAACAAAGATCTTGGCTTTCAAGTCGCGACGAATCTGGGCAAATTTAACAAAACCAAGAGAAGCAAAGTGGAAAAAAAGATAATTTACAAACGGGGAGGGGAGAGAAAGCGAAAACGCGTTTGGGTTGTGTTGAAATCCTGATAGGTGTTAACCGTTGGGCCGGGTTCGGGAAAAACGTGACCACCCAACCCGACAACACTTCGCGCTCCCACACACACATTACGGATTACCTAGGGATTCCGTATGCACTCTGATCTCTGACCTGCGGTTAGGTACAGGTAGGTAATCCCTAAAGATAGTAGCTTAATCCCTATCATCGCGCTACGTTAGTCTAGTGAATAATTACGTCGCGCGAAAAACTACGGGAAGCCCGGGTTCTTAATTATCTCTTTTTTTACAGTATTTTGTTTGTTGCTCGGAGAGAGAGGGGGATAGGTAGAAAAAGTTGTCAGATCGGGATATTGAATCAAGTCCAAGGTCAACAATTTGCTCACCTCATTACTCGCATAATGTCTACTCCCGTGTTCCCCCTTGGTAGAAGAGCAGGTAGTCCGTAGTGAGAAGAAGAAGACATCATTTTGTCGTATTCGCTGCGACTCCAACTTCCATTGTCCAGATGGCAGTAGGTCGGTTGTCGTCATGCGATGTGATGCTCTTATGCGCCGTCTCAATGCCCAATAGCAAGAGTCACCGTGTCCATCTCAACGGCAACAGAGTCGTATTTCTTTTCGGGTGAAAGGAGAAGCGGCGCGGTGTCAGGCGATCGCGAAATAGGAAGCTAGAACAGAATCCCCTTCGTAGTACCTATCAAATCCCAAAACGAGACCCAGAAATTCAGGTCTGTTTCGCATAAGAAGTATCCGCCTACGGGATGCCTCACCGTACGAAATCGGCAAATCAACAGAGAATACCTATATCGACAGTGCCAGCTAGGTCAACGCCAGCGGCGACGACACGCCAGCCGACCTAGGTAAACAAATTGCCTCGGCACGAGTTACGGGATATGTACGAGTACTCGTACTTCGTAGGCTGTCGAGCATGACGCGGAACGTCGATGAAGTGAGCAGTCCTTCGCTCTCGCCAGTGATTGCATAAGGCCCACAACAGATAACTCCGATGCAGGCATCTCGACTAGTCTCGACCGAGATCAGACGCGCCCGGCTCGTCGAGAGCTGACATCGATACCGACGACAGCCACAACAAGTCTCTTCTCATGGTTTCTCTCCATCTCCCTTCACCGACATGTTGTTCTCTTTCTTCTAATTTCATTCTCTCGCAGCAGAAGAGCCTTATGCTTTAGCAGCGGAGGTGAATTTTAGCTGCTTCTGTGCGTCTGCACTTGGGTCGTTGCATCCCTAGCACGCCGTCGGTTCAGCTAGCAAAGCGAATGATCCCTGCCCTGTAGCGTACGTGCTAAGCGTTAGGCACATTGACGTTACGCTAAACTAATAAGGCATCCCATGCCAGTTAAGGGGCTGGGCAATCCCATCGTCACCGGTACATATTCCGTACTCTGTATTCCGTAAGGGGCGTCGAGTTGTTGAAGACTTAGGTGTCTTTCGAGTTGCGAGAGATAGAGAGAGACAAGTAGAAAAAAAGAGGGAAACAAGACTTGAAGAAAGTAAGGAGGGCATTGCCGAGAAATCCACGATGGAAACTGGTTGGCAACTGGTTGGAGACGTGGTTGTCAGACCCGATATATCTCGTGAACGACGGAGAAAAATGGAGATCCTCATCTGTCGCAGCCAACCAGATGTTAATGAATAATCCAGATATCATCGGTGCTGCAAATTTTTAGTGAACCGGTATGTATCTGGCTACGATCGTGCGGAACAACAATCCGCAGTACGGACTTAGACACACCACGATGCCATACTTACCCACGAGTACTTCCTGAACGCCTTGGTACGGATTATACTGTAGGTATTTCGTACTGCCGCCTACCTACTTCATAGCATCCATCAAATCTTCTAGCGCGCGGACACGACATCTCCATGTTGCCGGTAGGAGAGCCATGAGTTTCACCCTCTAGCCTTATTAGCCGCGCCTTCGGCCCTAGCCTAGCAGCGATGTCCACTTGGCACTCCCTGGATCGGGAAAACGTTAGTGTAGGTAGGTACCTAGATAGTGTCTGCTTGTCCGGACCGCACGGGCGTGAATATACATGCCGGAAACCGATCAAATATCAAGATCGTGCCGAATAACTCGGAATTTTGGACCCAGAGACACAGTCGTAACTTATTATGAGTGGCTCCTCCAGCACGAAACCATGAGGGCCTGATGGCACGCTTCGCAATGGGACCGTGCTAACGACCGAACCAGACCGGCTTCGTCAGTACGGATTGACCTCCACATCCTTGAACCGAGCTCTGGATCTTGCTTAGGACCTCTATTGTTGGAGCCGATCGAACAGCACTTGTGTCGGGCCAAGTCGAGACACCCCGGAGTATCTCGTGTAAATGGCGAGCGACAGACCGGGAGGGAAAGCAATCGCTGATGATGAAGACTAATGCAATGCCGCCAACTCACCACAACGTCATGCTGGACCAACTTCGACGTCCGTGATCGCCAACTTGAGTCTGACAATAACAGTATCCCGTTTTATACAATCAAAACTCGGGCCACGTATGGCCCGAACGTTGATCTTCGTATTTCGGATGCGAACGTGGGCCTACGCACCGTCTCTAGTTACTCGCACCACTTACTTCGCGTCTCCCGAGTCCCCAATACCGCAGTTCCTTGTGAGCATCTTGCGCAAGGCAAGCGAGCACATATGGCCTGGCTCTGGGGGATTTCTAGCATGACATACATGCAGTCAATGGTCCCCGGAGTTCTTTGCCTATTCTGCAATCTGGGATGGATGCCCATGATCGATTGTCGTGGATGAGCTCAAATCATAACCCAGGCGGTTGGCACAGACGATGCGAGCCTGAGGCATGATGGCTAACATAGCGGGAAGAGTTCCTCCTATGGGCATGTGAACCAGGCACACGATGGATATGATATGCCTGTAATCCGGTTTAATCGTAGCTGAAGATTCAACCATCGGACATAGTGTACATCCAAGTGACCCGTACCGAGGCGATAGCGGCAAGAGGAGTTCTGACCCATAGTCTACGATCGTGGTTAAGCCTGTTGGTTGGCGGTTATATGCATGCTCTTGCGAGTGAGACGACTCAATTCACAAAAGATGTCAGCTTAGCCCATTGTGCAATTTTTGTTTACCCCGCTTGACGCCCCAATGGTTGCTGCCACCGTGCTTTTGCACAGGTTTCTCAATTAGGCGAGGATGTTGCGCCGCCGTGCCCACCATCTTTGAACAGTAGTAATGAGCAGCAATGCAAAGAAGAAGTCGGCAGGTGACGCATGGCTATCCTGAGCTTGAGCATCGTGCTTCACTCTTGGTGGAAGACTGCCTATACATCCGCCGGTGCGTGTTGATCAGGATGCATCACTGTCGCCTGCCTCCTTTCTCCTGATGTAGTCACTTTTGAGAGTACCCGGTTGTATTCCGTATTTGTTTCGTAGTACCCCCATTGGCCAATGGTGGCCAGACGATAATGACTTTCTCCATCGACCCTTATCTACAGAAATGATTTGGCCGCACCCGGTCGGGACATGGAATCATTGGTACCTTGGCGGATGGTATGTAGGCAGGTATCACAGGAAAGCTGGTGTGATTCTAGTCCGCCTGGATGGTAACGATGGCGATGGCGGCAGCTTGGGCCAAGCCTTTTGGGCTCCTGTAGACACATCTGCGCAACAAATGTGAGACCCCAATTTGCTACGGCGAAAATGTATCATGCTCGGCCGACATCACTGCCAGGGAGGATGAGGCCTCACACATAGATGGTGTGCATATGAACGGAATACGGCCATTGCAAATAGCTTGGGTATTTGCCTCTTTACCTATACTTCTATTACCAGGAGGTATGGATATCCGTGGAAGTGGCCTGGCACGAAACTTGTCTGATGTCGGATGACACCTAGGTAGCAGCGTCGGAATGAGAGCGACACATTTGCCATGAATTCCGTCGCCCCATATACGGATTAGATCTGGATATCTATAACGATGAGATGGTTATATGTCGTCGACGATGGAGCGAGTTTGACGGGCAAGAACCCGCGTAGGCAATTCTGATACTTGCATATCGAGCTTCATCGTGAGATTGGTGCAGTGTCTCTCTCTCATGTGCGGATTATTCCGTACTCACTGTCGGGAGGCAATTGCGCAACCGATCACCTGAATAGGCTAGTATCCGTTGATTTTTATGACTGAAATGCCGCTTCGGCGTGGGACGCTCATAGGGATTACTGCCTCCTGTCTGCTCTTTGTCTTGGTCACGGCTTCGAAGGCCGTTGCAATCCATGGCCTACCTATCCATCCTCGTCGTCAATACCAAATCGATTCGATTGGACGGTGGCTGTGCATTCTATACAAGAAGCAAAGGGCTGAGTAAAGAGGTTTATTCAACCCGCAGTTCTGTGGTGAAGAAGTGCGGATTACTACGAAGTAATGCCGATGTTGTGAGTGAGAAGTTGGCGCGAGTGAAGAAGGCAGTGTCTTAAGCGTACGGCACGGTGTGAAGTCCGGGCGGGGGCGGACTGTACGAGTACGTATACGCCGTCGAGCAGAAGCTCCCTGCAGGCTCAAGCATCGGTACGTACCATTCACCCTGCATGATCACGTGATACACTCCCCTGGCGCTGTTGTGATTCTGACCAAGTGGGGTCATGATTTCCTCTGATTTCATGCTCGATGCGCCGACTCTCTGTCACGATTCTCTGTCTCAAACTGACTCGGGCTTCACTGTGTAGGTAGTATGTAATTGTTTCATTGTGTTGAGTATTCCGTAGAATGCTTCGCTAGGATGTCGCTCGCCCGCCGACTGCCTGAAGAAGGCGAGTTATCAAAAACATCGACTCCCATGTCATGCGTCGGTAGCAAGGGACAAGATAATGCTTTGTGTGTGTGTGCCCGTGTAGACTATAAATGCTCCGATGGTCTTGCTTTGGGGAGGCGTGGTGAGTAGGTGGTGTAGGTAGGTAGGTAGTTGGTACGATGGGTAGGTTGAATCGTAGAAGGGTTTAGAGGCTGGAAATATGCCCTAAAAGCAGCTGGGGTTCGGAGTAAATGAGACTTGTGCATGCCTCACTCCAACCAGGACTTCAATGACCATGTATTTGGTACCATGTATTTGGGACTCGTACGAAATAAACTTGATGTCCCAATGGATTACGGGTGTTCCAACGGATCGTGACTCGCGATGCCATTCCGTGTCGGCGTGTCCTAATCCGTACCTAGGTAGGCTGTCGGCTTGGATGTTAGCGCAGACTGGACAAGTCGACCTACATGCTCCATGAAGAGCAGGAGACTCCAGTCTTCAGCAGTTCTCCAGCAGACTCAGGCAGACTGACTCCACTCTCAGCACAAGCTGGACGACGGAGGCTGGAGGCTGGCGGTACGGAACATATGTAGCGGTTCAACAACACGTAACCACGTTGGCAGGGCCATCTCATATCACCCGGCCATTCTGGTCCATCTGCGATGCTAAAAAAAAATAGAAGCGCTTGGCCCAAGCCGTTTAATGAGAGACAGGTTGGTCGCCTGCTGTAATTGCGCGGGAACAACGAGGCGCCGATGCAACGACACGATTGGGCAAGACATCAAACCTTAAGGGAAGGCTATGGAGTTTCAATCAGCCACAATTTAATAGTAGGTATCGCAATCGCAGAGCATTCTTGATATTGAGGCATTCAAGGCGTTGCGCTGAATCGACGACGGCAGAAGCAGCAGCAGCAGCAGCGGCAGCAGGCACTGGCATCGCTGAGTCCTGTCAGAAACGTGTCCCCGGCTGGACGCGAAGCCAACTGACGGCTGATGTGAAGGAACAGGCCACGCAGCCAGTCGGTCGGTATCAGGACGAAGTGATGAGGTGAAGTCGAAAAGAACATGCAGCTTCTTCGGGCAGGGAGGACGCAATTCGGTTGGTCTCAGGGACAGGCTCTGAGCAGGGGCGGGCCCCTTAGTGGGTGCGCGCACATGTGTGAGTGGGGCCAACCCCAGCAAGCACGGCCAACCGTCGACGACAGTTGTACGGGAAGGTACGAAGTACAATGTTGCTTGCATTTCCAGAGCGAGGAGCGCAAGTACTCGTATCGTACGGATTGCACAGGCAAGTACCTGGTACCTACTTCGCACCTACCTCATGTATGAAGTACCGTACCTGCTGCGCTCCCCATTTGCCGACTACCACCTGACTAACCTCATACATCGGGCAGGAGGTAAGGTTCCTGTACTAGGCCGCGCGGTACATCGCGGTGCTCCAGGCAGGCACGCGTAGCGTGGTAGGCGAGGCAGGTACGTCGTACTTGGTAGCTCCTACTTACGCCACCTGGTTAGTACGGGCCTAGGTAGGCACGCACCTGCCTAGCGCAGCCTGTGTAATGAAGTACATAGGTACCTAGGTACGGAGTACAAGCATGTACCTCGGTACCTCCCAGCAGCAGGAGACGGTCTACGAGTAGGTACTCGCAGTGGTCCACGGGCTGTCTCTACCCCTACCGAACCAGAACCAGAACCAGAACCGCAGCTAAAACCAAACCACACCTGCACCTCGTGCAGAGCAATCATCCGCGTCAAGTCATCCATTCGAATACCCGTCCCTTTCTGTTATTTGTCTTCCCTTGTCTTTCTGCCCTCTTTCTCTCTCTCACAACACACATGCATGTTCTTGGTTCGGTAGCATTGCTGACCACTGGGTCATCGGTTCTGTTCTGTGTTGTGCTGTCTGCCCAACACACTTCGGTGCTACCTACCTACCTACCTACCCGGTCCCGTCAAGATCTCTTTCTTGCTGCTTCCTTACCATCATATCACGAGTCATCGTTGCGATGCTCGCCAGCACGGAATAGATCCATGTGAATCAACTGATGTTGGTAATCAAGGCACCGCTCTGCCAAACTGTCATACATGCCAAAAAGTGCACTTACGAGTACATACGGAATACACGCATCTTCGAGCAGCGATGCGTACAACTGATAGGTACTCGTACTCACCAGGTTTGAGGTACCTACATCACTGTTTCAGGCTTCCTACGGACAGTATCACTACAAGTTCTCTACTATGCCGGAGAGGGTATTTCATTATTTCATTCAATGGTTCCAACCAAGCATCTTGTGCATCACCGCTAGTGTACGGTAGGTACATCATTGGCAGCTAATTGTCTCTTACCGATTGAGTAAGAAGTAGGTACCAACTGTTCAAAATATATCTCAATTCGGCGTACGGAATACTACCCAGGTACGCAGATAGGTCGTTGTATCAGAGATGCATTCGTCGCTTTGAAGATATTCGTCGTTCTACGAGTACTTTACTTGTACCCAGCCGCCCGTGGTTTATCATGTGCGGCTGTTATCCGTAATCCGAGGTACATATAATCCGTACCTTACGGTATTATCGAAGCAATGGTCAACAGATCGGAGGGCAGGTGCGAACCGTGAAATGATCGAATAATGGGCAGGTACTTCGTACGTATTCCGAGGTACGAGTACGGATTACTTCGTACCTTACCTGCCTTGCCTAATCCGTACCTAGCAAAGTTCTACCCACGCTTTACCTTTCGTGTACATTACATCACGTTCTACACGTGTACATGTACCTTATAGCCACTCCTGGCGCCTCGCACTCAGGTAAGGCTATCCAGTTGAACGTAGGTATCGGTACCCCTGCCTCGGTGGATATCCTGGGTAGCGGCGGCGTACCGAATCATGCGGATATCATTGGAAGGGACGGGATCAAATCAGCGTTTTTTAGCAGCGCATTTTTCTCCGAACGTTCTGGTTCGCCTCCAGCAATCCGTACGCCTCCAGTACCTACATCGTCCCTTGCCCTACCTACACTGCATCTTTTCCGGAGTTGGGAGACACGTCAATCACCATTCATCGCCGTGAATTAATCGATTACACACACCTACCGGTAGTACTACATCATGTATTACCTACTTGCTGGGGCGCGGGTATTCTCGACCCTGTGGACAATCCGGGCATACCTGGGTGCTATGTATGGAATACGTGGACTGGGACTACGGTACCGGATGGGCACTGTAGGGCGCCGACGTTGTAGTACGGAATACCTCGCACATATGCCATTCTTTCTCACATGCTGCATTGCACACTGGACTACGAAAGACGGAAGACCAAAGAGACAGGCAAGTAAGTAGTAGGTCTCCCTAGTCCGGAAGACTTCCATTCCATATCACACGTAACATATAGGCACGGTACCTTCTACCTGCGCGCTCCCCATCTCAAAGGGCCGGCTAGGGAGTAGTGGTAAGGGTAGGAAAAAGAAAAGAACTCGAACCCAGGAAGATGGGAATAAGTCATACGGATATGCATATGGAATAATACCTCCTGCTGATTATCAGTATCTGAGAGGTATGAATATGAAAACGGGACGGGACTGACAGGACAAGATATCACGGATATACGAGTACTTCCGTAGCACAGTTCGACAGCAAACGGGCACTGGACTCACGCTCCCATTAGCCGACATGGAAGTATTTTCTCTGACAATGCCAGGGCAGATTACTGGTAGGAGGTATATACACGGAATACATACTACTGCTGATTACATCCTAC
Source organism: Xylaria sp. L1 SY-2022 (assembly GCA_023079495.1). Classification (NCBI taxonomy): domain Eukaryota; kingdom Fungi; phylum Ascomycota; class Sordariomycetes; order Xylariales; family Xylariaceae; genus Xylaria; species Xylaria sp. L1 SY-2022. The sequence continues at coordinate 1,666,508 of JALIDW010000004.1, forward strand.
CTGTCCAAGTGACTTGGTCTTGGTTTGCACGAATATCAACCTGAACCGGCATTGCTACGAGATTTGTAGGCAGGTGTATGTAGCTAAAATGTAGGTACATGACCAGTCTCTGCCGGTGTCTGCTGGCATTGGCGAATCCGTCTCGCCTCATGTGCTCGCAAGTTTGCCCTGCTCTGCTCAAGGCTCAAGCAGCTCGGTGTTTCTACCGACCTACCAACTTACCTACCTAACTGTCATTCTATGCTAATCGTATACCTACGGAATGGATACTAGGTATATAGTAGATAGGTAAGAGGTAGTAGTGTCCGGAATACGTGTAGGTGGTAGTAGTAGTATTGCCTATCTAACCTACATAATCGAGCGTATGCACATACACGCTCACTTTTTATTGATTTGTTAATTATTATGCCCATTATTAACGCTATTACTGGTGTGTACCTGGCTAGACCCGTGCTTCATTGATCTATCATGGGCAGAGAGAGAGAAAGAGAGAAAGAAAGAGAGAGAGAGACCTCAGAGAGAGAGAGAGAGAGAGATACGGAATACATGTTCAGGTAACCCGTACGGTCTTGTTTTACTCCCGTCGTCTTATTTGATTTGCCTAGCACCTGTCGCTCTTTCCCCCGCCGTTGCACCTGCCTGGTCTGCGTGCGTACCTCCCATCTGCGGGATACATCGACCCGACCTGCACCTTCCTTCTTTCTAAATACGGAATACCTCGATTCCGTACCGCCAGTACCTTGCCTGATGGATGGATGTCCTTGTATCCGCATGTGTTAGGTAATCGGCCCTCTCCAGGAGTTAAATATATGTACCTATCCATGTGCAATCTGGGCTGGAATTCCCGTCGCATGCACCTGCTGCTAGCGCTGTAGGTGAATTTATGTATATACACCATTCTGCGCATGCGCGTTGTGTGTGGACCGCAGGTAGACCGTGGGCCGTGGACCGTGGACCGTGGACGCCGGCTTGGAGGGTTTGGCCTTGGCCTGTCCATGCCGCCTCAGACCTCCCCCGTCAACATCGATGCTTCTTTTAGCTCAGGACTACACTACCTACCTAACCTACTAACCTTTCATACACTCTGTCCCACATCGTATCACTCACCTCACCTCACATCTTTCTCTCCCTCTCTTCTCCCTCTCCTCCACAACCACAGCCCATCGTCCATTTTCTCGAATCCGTACTAATTTACGCACACGCACACGCATACGCATACGCACTTGCACTTGCACACACTCACACTCACACACACACACACACACTCTCTCTCTCTCACACACGCACACACACCTGCACAAACATATACGCGCGCTTACTACTCACGGATTGAAAACTTCGCCATTCTCGGGTCTCCCGTTGCCAGCTGCTCTCACATCCCGTCTCATCTTTCGAGCCGATTCGGCGTCCAATCCAGCTATTCTGAGCCGCAGGCTTTACAATCCCGTCATCTATCCTTCCCCACCGGCGCTGCTCCCTTCTTTTTCGTACTTGCCCTTCTCTCATCATCCCTCCAAACGCCATTATTCTTTTCCGCTTACAGCCAGTCTACTGGCCATCCCTCCATCTGCATCTCTCTCCATCTCTCTCAGGTTTCCGTCCAGCCCTACTTGGCGCCACACCCAAGCTCTTCGATAACACCACTGCGGACGTCAGATTAGGTACCTTGGGCGACCCTTTGCTACGGCCTTCTCGCAGGCCACCAGTGCCGTTGATCAAGGAAGCCGGTCAATCTGGCTTCCGGCACGTGCTGTCTTAGGGCCGACCTGCTGGAAGGGTTCCCGCCGCACGCACTCTTTGTCTGTACCTGTCGTTGCGCTTGTATCTGCCGGGGGATCTCATGGATGTAAATCTCTACGATTTCGCACCATCGCTACGTCGTAACCTCTCGGCGTCCTCTGTGTCACATTGGGTGCATTGCCCTTAGTTGCCCGCCATGGCGCAGAAGACGGGCGATTCCACCGATCAGCCAAATCCTTCGTCCTCCGCGACGAAGGAAGTCCCAGGACCAGGACCAGGACCAGGACCAGTCGCCATGCAAAAACACATCACGTCTCACGCATCTGGCGGTCATGCACCCGCGCCCACACCAGCCCATGCAGACACACCTTCTCATACTCCTACACCTACATCTGTACCCCAGTCATCTTCCATCACCGCAACACCTGCTACTATTACTTCCAACAGCGCTACTAGCAACACCACCCTCACAACGACTGCCGCTGCCAACGCTGCTGCTACCACTACCGCCAAGGCGGATCCCAAACAGCTTGGGGACAATGCGGCCAACGCGCAGTCCGTGAGTAAGACTAATTCGGCATTGCTAAATACATTGGTCAAAGAAACCATGGTTGGATCATCGCCTTATGGCACGCGTTCGCGGAACCGGGGCCAGGCACGTCCAAACTATGCGGAGGACAAGGAGTTGGATGTTGAAATGGAGGATGCCTATCCAGAGAAGAAAGAGGAAGCGCCCAAGAAGGGCACAAAGCAGGCTAACGCAGCTTTAAACGGCACGGGCGACGCGAGTAGAAGTTCGGCGTCGAACTCGCGCAAGGGTGCTGCAGCTGACGAGACCAAGACGGCCAATTCCCAGGGCTCCAAGGACGCAAATTCAGCAGGAGGCTCCACAGCTGCGATCTTGACGGGAGTCGAGAAATCTTCCGGGACCTCTAAAAAGCGCAAAGCCACGGCACAACTGACCGCGAACAGCCAAACTAGCACGCCGACGCCCACTCCGACTACGTCGGCTGTCGCGGGCTCGAAGCGAAATGCAGCTGGGCAGCTCGTCACCACGACGGTCAGCACGGGCTATCGAGAAACGAACATGCTCAGTTTCCGGAAATCGGGCGCGATACCCAAGGATGGCAAGATGGTTGCTGACGATGGCACTGAGCTTGAAGTTAACAGTAAGACGGACGGGCGTTCCATGATTTATTTTCATTTGTCTTCGTGTTTGGTAGACTGACCGATGCTGTGCAGACCACGTGTACCTGGTGTGCGAGCCGCCGGGGGAGCCATACTATCTAGGGCGCATCATGGAATTCCTGCACCAACAGAACGACAACACGAAAGCAGTGGATGCGTTGAAAATCAACTGGTACTACCGGCCTAAAGATATCGGCAAAAGGATCAACGACACTAGACTGGTGTTTGCCACCATGCATTCAGACATAAGCCCGCTAACATCGCTACGCGGCAAATGCCAGATCCGTCATAAAGCCGAGATTACAGACATGGAGGCTTACCGAAGTACGCCAGACTGTTTCTATTATGAGAAGCTCTACGACCGGTATATCCAGAAGCACTACGATGTAATCCCGTGCTTCCAGATTGTCAATGTGCCCGAGAAAGTCAAGAAGGTCTTGGACGAGCGCTGGAAGTACATCCTCGTCGAGCAGGGTCGCGGCAAGGAGTTTACCAGTGCCGTCAAGCTGTGCAAGCGGTGCAACGGGTACTGTGCCAGGTACGTTTTCAGAAAAGGCGCATTTGCTGCCATTCCTCCACTTCACTCCAGCTCCCTCCACTCCCCCCTCCACTCCCTCGCCCTCGCTACACCCTCGCTACCTAACTGCCTACGTACTACTACTCTGTACTTAATACATGCATATATACGTCTTTCACCGTCAAGATCCGCTGCACCAGCCAAGAGCGCACTCCGTGCATACCACAGTATAGATAAGCCAGCTCACACTACTAACATCGACCCACAGCAATGACTCTGTGGATTGCGCTGTTTGCAAGCAAACTTACCACATGAACTGCGTTCGCCCGCCGCTGTTGAAAAAGCCATCACGCGGATTCGCATGGGCATGTGCCGCCTGTAGTCGTGCTCAGGAGCGGAAGCTAGAAGCGCGCCACACTCCGAGCCTTCTAGACTCGCATCTCGATGGAGAGGAAGAAGAGCTCTGGGATGAAGAGGACGAGGTGGCCAACACAAACGCCACGACTCCCACGGATGGGATCGACGACTCGCATCAGCCCGCGACTGCAGAGCAAATATACCAGGCAAGCCTCTGGCCATATCGATATCTAGGTCAACATTGCAAGCCTGAGGATGTTTTCGACTACGACGACCGCATCTATCCGAGAGCCGGTTCCCGCCTGGGACCAAAACACCAGGCTACCGTGTTGCCCTGGGCAGGGCGTCCCGTGAAGCTAGTAAAGCCGATCGAGGTGAAAAAGCCCAGCAAAAAGGACGGAAAAGCGACAAAGGACGCTTTCGCAGCCGCGGAGGCAGAAAGGCTTTTCCGCGACAAACATCCATGGATCCAGGATGAACCGGCGGGCTATGTTCCTCGTGGTGAAGATTACGATAATGACGATCCAAACAACACTGCACAGCTGTTGTGGAAACCCTGCGACGACACCGTTGTGGGACCATATGCGGGTTTCCCTAAATCTGGACCCAACAAGGACGTCGCGGCTCCCGCGTCGCGAGTCAATGACTATATTCAATGCGCAAAAGCGAAGATAGTACCTAGTCTTGGCTTGCCCAAAGAATCAACCAACTTCCTCGATGTGGCCACCAATACTTTGTTCAAAAGTGGCTTCGATACCGATGCGGCGCTGAGAGCACTCGATGAAGTCAACAAATCTGCGTTCCTAGAACCAGATCTAACCGCCACCGAAATCAAGAAGTTTGAAGAAGGTGTGATGAAGTTCGGATCTGAGCTCTATTTGGTGACGAAGCATGTCAAGACTGTCAAGCATGCGCGCATTGTGCGCTTCTACTATGCCTGGAAAAAGACGGACCGTGGAAGGCAGATCTGGGGTAACTTCTTAGGCCGAAAGGGCAAGAAGGAAGCCAGAAAGGCCGAGGCAGACGCCAATAAGCTTCAAGACGACGTTGCCGACGACCATGACGATTCCGCATTTGATACAGATAAGGCACTGGAACGAAAGCGGAACTTCATGTGCAAGTTCTGCTCGGTCAAGACGTCTAGACAGTGGCGACGAGCGCCCAATTCCGCATCCGCCGTGTTAAGTGAGAATGGCGGCAAAGGTTCACACAAGGAGAAGATACAGTATATTGCTGCGCTTTGTCGCCGATGTGCTGAGCTATGGCGCAGATACGCCATTCAGTGGGAGGACAAGGACGATCTCGCCAAAAAGATTATGGCTGCCGGAGGTAGATCATGGAAGCGTAAAGCTGACGAGGAGCTGTTGAAAGAGCTGAGAGCTGCTGACGAAATGATGACCTTGACGGTCTATAGCACGCCCGCGAGGGCAACTTCAACAGCACGAACCACCCCGCCGGCTGCCGCGACTCAACCTGTCAGTACCGATCCTCCGCCCCGGAAAAAACTCAAAACCATCGCGGACAGAAATGCCGAACAGAATGCTGCCGAAGCAGCCGCAGCATCTGCAGCATCCGCGGTAGTGCCCGCTCCTAAGAAGAAGGAAAAGGCAGTCGAGAAGCCTCCGCCGCCACCGGCGCCAGAGTTGCCTAAGCTTCGCACACTGCCATGTGCCGTTTGCAGTCAGGGTACTATCGCCGGCGAGCATGTTATCTGCTGTAAGGAATGTCGGTTGACGGTTCATCGATCATGCTACGGGATCCCGGAAAACCGCAGTAAAGCGAAATGGACCTGTGATATGTGTCTCAATGACAGGGCTCCCCAGGTGTCTATCGTAAGCTGGCGCCCTTCTACTTTGGAACTACTAGCTAACCAACACCAACAGAACTACAAATGTGTACTATGTCCGGTTGAAAAGTCTGAACATGACTTTGTAGAGCCGCCTAAGAATACGCATAAGAAGAAGACCGAGAAAGACCGAGAAAAAGAGCGGCTTGACCGAGAGTTGGCTCTCAAAGCTGTTGATCTCTACCGAAAACGACAAGTCCAGTTGAGGAGACCCATCAGCCCGAGAGAACCGTTGAAGAAAACCGCGGACAACAATTGGGTTCATGTTACTTGCGCCGTGTTCACTTCGGAGGTGAAATTCAGCAGTGCTAAGGCCCTGTCCCTGGCAGAAGGCATAGCCTCCATACCTAGAGCAAGGTATGAAGACGTGTGCAAGGTCTGCAAAGGAAGAGGTGGTGCTTGCGTGCTTTGCCACTCTTGTCGTGCGCCAGGTAAGGAACATCATTGAATTTCTGTCTTGGACTCACTATACTGACTGATCAAGTCCATGTCGAATGTGCCCACAAAAGTGGCTATCTTCTAGGATTCGAGATTACTCCGGTGAAAGGTTCTCGACGCGACCAGCACAACATCGTAACGATGGGTGGTGAAACAGGCTCCATGTCGGCGCTCATCTGGTGCAAGGAACACATTCCTCAGAAGACGGTCGTCCACCGGATGCACGATAACGTTCACGTGCAGGGTGACCAGGGCAACGTAAATGCGCTGCAGCTTTTCGTGCGCAACTTCAAGCAGGCCGATCTCACATTGACCGGGACCGTTCGCAAAGCAAACCTGTCAGCACTGATCACGAAAACAATGGCAGCCGCAATTCCCATGACGGCGAACAGAAGACAGTCCGTTGCGAATGTCCCCAGCTCCACTCACGCTGTGCCGAAAATAGCAACAGAACACGGCGACTTATTCGCAATGACGCAGCTTCGTAAGGAAAAAGTCTGCGTCACATGCGGTATTGACGCGAGTCCTTGTTGGCATAAGATCGATGAAAACCAGGATAAAATCCTCGCCGACGGCTATGCCAACGCCAATGGAAGACTGGTGCGAAATTTCCTGACACAACGGCGTTACCAGTGCCACAAGTGCAAAAGAGACGGGAGGGAGCTGGCTGCTCATCCGCCACCGCTTCCACCGCCGCCGCCTCCGCCTCCGCCTCCTCCAGTCGAGGCACCGGCAGCACTTGAACCCCTACGGCCGCCTGCTCTCAATGAACCGATCGTTGCTCCGAAGTCTCCCATGCATGTACCGCAAACGATCACTTCGAGAGTGGAGGGCCTAGCAAGTTCATGGGGACGGCCAGCACCTTCTCAACCACCTGCGCCTATGGGACCAAGCGCACTGCATGGTGCGCCTGGAGGGCCACCTCCGCATCTGCCGTTGACACTACCCAGAGCTGGACTTAGCCCTATCGCTCCCCCGGGACCCCCCGCCGGCGTCAGCTCACAACTTCCCCCCTCCTCCGCATACACCGTATTCCGAGTGGCCGCGTGGTCCAACGCAACCTCCAATTCACCATCCCATTGGTGCCACCCCTGGCGGACCAAATCCGATCCATCACAACCACCTCAGGGATCTCCGGCCCCCACGGATCGCGTCTATCTCACACCACTCCCTAGGGCCCATGTCGCACGGACTTGGAGGGCAAAATATCATTAACGGTGTGGCCCCTCCTTCACCCCGGCATGCACTTCCTTCGCTTCATAGCAGCGCGTCCAACTTTGTGTCGCCATATCATCATTCCACCCACCCACCCCTACATAGTCTCACAAACGGTGGCCCGCCTCCACGACTTGCGGAGCACTCGTTTCCTCAGGGACTACTGTCGCAACATTCACCGTACCCAACAACGCCGCATAGAACCCCACCAATGTCACGGGATGGAATCTCCATTAACCACGAGCCTACCACCAGCACTAGTAATAACGGTGGTACCCCTTCAAGACCGAATGAAGGACGCCCCGAAGGACGCCCGGCCACGGGTGCTAGTGCCAACCCGTCTTTGGCGAATTTACTGTCATAGCCGTGAGAAGGGGGGTTGCCTCTTTTGAAAGGGGAAATGGGTTTGGCGTTCTGGAAAAGGTAATATAGAGAGAGGGACATACCACACCAAAAAGGCCAAACAAAGATTCTACGGGCGTTATACACGGAAAAAGTATGGTTTGCAGCACTGCGCCTTGCACTTCATTGTACACTAGGCGGGCGAGGCTTTTGATCTTCCTGGGGCTGGCGTATCACTGTCGCAACCAAATGGCTAGACGGAATGCAAGCTTGTAATTAAGTACCTAATGTCATAGATGTAAAGAGGGTCTCGGTGAGCTCGCATCGGTTACGGTGTGTGAGGCACACAGAGAACACGGAGAAGACCTGGCATTTGTCCAACAGATCACCCGCATAGTCATGCCGATATTGCTGACAACGAGGTATTACTTCGCAGTCAGGTTTGCTACCTCTTGTGATCCGAATACATATGTACTTTACAGATTACTTACTGGTGGCTTTCTACGGATTACCTACAATATTTGACCTGACTGAAAACCGAAATCCTTGAGACTGAGACCAATAGACTCCTTCAGATGCTTAACGAAATGAACGCTTGCGAAATACGGATTACTTCCAGGTCACGAGTCACCACCGGGATGACCGGTAAAAGGTGACGGGGTAAGTACGGATTGCAATGTCTGTCGCTCTTGCCTGCGGTATGTAGCCCTACGGAATCTCAGCGGAGTGCGTTCACAGCTCGCGCTACGGAATAATTGCGACGTGGCTGGTGCCGTGGCTGAAGTCCGGAGCCCCACTGCGCTAACTTTTGAAAGAACCAATGGGAATGTGTATTAGGTACTCGTAAGCTTGAATTTTCCTGCGAAATGCCCTGGAGTGGAATCCATCCCGGCCCACAACACGGATGGATGGTTAACTGCATGCACACCTATGGGGTAAGAATTTCCGCCGCAGATCATTCTGCCCTGGAAGGTTCCGCTGGGAAAAAAGAACTTTCCGTATCCAGCGGCTCGCGGAATGTGCGGTAGGGGGAAAAATGCAGAGTATTTCTGGCATTATGTAAGCTTGCATCATGTATGAATTTTCGACACTGTGTTGCTACCTTTTTCTTTCGTTGCGTGCATGGGTAGCACGCGATCTCTCGTGTGACGGACCCACCTTTGGACGGTGTTTTTCCTGTGTGATGTACCGTGAATTTTACGTGTTTTTTTTTTTTATTCCGTATGAGAGACGGAATAATAGGCAACCACTACTGTGAGTGTTGCCTGACTTTATTACCTCCTACTTTTTCGCTGCCTATCAGATGCGTTCGAGACCGAAGGTCATGTCCCGCCGTACCGTGTCGGGGAACTCTGCCATTACAATACCATGACAGTGTCGCCTTTATCGGTCAACGCTACGCCGCGCAGTAGCCCAGGGATTCATCGGACGCAGCAATGGAGGGCCGGCAGGGATCGTTCCACAGGACCACTTTCGATGCGGTCGCTTCGCAGCAGCGGAAGCAGACGACCATCGCTGGTGCGAAACGACTGCATTCTGACGCCGCGGCGGTCCTCGCGCACGCGGAGTCGCATAAGAAGTTGCAGTTCCAGACGGCGCTGAGCGTGGCGAGGGAGCCGCAGAGACTCACGGCTAGCGAGATCGTGACGCTCGAGGATGCGAATGCGGGCGAGGTCTCGGAGTATTCGCAGCGCAAGGCTATCTCTGCGACGCCGACGGCGTATGTGGATCGGTCGCTTTCTTTGTCGTTTTCGAGATATGCGTTGCCGGAGCCTCTGATTAAGAATCTGAGGGCCCTGGGCATTAACGAGATTTACCCGTGGCAGAAACAGTGTCTTCTAGGACCGGGTCTGTTGAATGGAACGAGGAATCTGGTGTATTCTGCGCCTACGGGCGGTGGGAAGTCGCTTGTTGCTGATATTTTGATGCTGAAGAGGGTGCTGGAGGACAGGAATGCGAAAGCGCTTCTGATTCTTCCGTATGTGGCGCTTGTTCAGGAGAAAGTACGATGGCTTCGACATATCGTGCAAGATATCAAGAAAAAGCCACTCTCACCCGAGGAGGAGGATAAGCGGCCTCAGTTCTGGGCGAAACGGGCGGACGAGGACAACATACGAGTCGTGGGGTTGTTCGGTGGTGGTAAGATCAGGGCGACATGGTCGGACTTCGATATTGGCGTGTGCACGTTTGAAAAGGCTCGTTGACAACATTTTTCTTGCATATTTCCCTCCCATGCTCGCGATTCTGACTGGAAGAAAATATTACAGGCAAATGTGCTTATTAACACCGCTATAGATGATTGCAGCATTGCGAATCTCAGGGCTGTTGTTCTCGATGAGCTACATATGATCGATGACGATCATCGCGGCTATCTTATGGAGTTGATCGCTACGAAGCTGTTGAGTCTGGATCATAGTGTTCAGATTGTTGGCATGAGCGCGACTTTAGCTGTGAGTCTTCCTTGGCCTGGAATCTCCTGCTCACAGTGCTGATCGTCTTAGAATATTGAACTCTTGTCAACATGGCTCAACGCCCATATGTACAGGACCTTTTACCGGCCGATACCCGTGGAGGAGCACCTCGTCTATGAAGGCCAGATCTATCTAGCGGCGAGCACGAGAAGCATACTGAAAACTGCGAGTCAATTGAGACAAACTAATAATACCCAACCCCTTGATCTAAGCAGCCAACCTGTAAGGTCCATACAAGCAAGCCAGCACAAAGAACTGCAAGACCCTGTACTAAACGCCGTTGTCGCATTGGCAAACGAAACGGCGAGGTCAGGATATGGCGTTCTTGTCTTCTGCAGTAGCCGTCTAGGTTGTGAATCCGACGCTCGCCTGATCAGCAAGGTCTTACCACAACCCAGCGAACTAAGCCTTTCTGTCCTGGAGAAACGATATGATCTCTTGGAAGATCTGCGCAGTCTGGCGACAGAGCTGGATCTCAGCTTAGCTGAGACCATCCCGGCGGGAGTCGCTTTTCATCATGCTGGCATGACGACTGAGGAGCGCGACTTGATCTCCACCGCTTACGATAATGGAGTCATCAGAGTGGTAGTGGCAACATGCAGTCTTGCTGCTGGTATTAATCTCCCGGCTCGGAGAGTCATTCTTCATAATGCGCGAATGGGTAGGGACTTGATTGGTCCCTCGATGCTTCGCCAGATGCGCGGGCGCGCGGGCAGAAAGGGGAAAGACGAGATTGGCGAGACATATCTATGTTGCCGGAAAGGCGACCTAGACGATGTAGTCGAGCTGATGCATGCGGACATACCACACGTCTCGAGCGCCCTGACAACCGACAAGCATCGCATTCAACGAGCGCTGCTTGAAGTCATATCAATACGGCTGGTCGATTCGCGGGAGTCCATGAACGAGTACATTAAGAAAACACTCCTGAGTCTCTCGCGGGGACCCGAACTCATTCAGGATCAAGTCGAGTCTAGTTTACAAGAACTTATCAAAATGGGATTCATCCAGTGCGACGAGAGATACGACTCTTACGTCGCGACGCCGTTGGGGAAGGCGGTTGTCGCATCGTCTCTTGACCCTGAGGATGGCGCCTTTATTCACCGCGAGATGCAGCGCGCGTTGCGCGCATTCGTCATGGATGGCGAAATGCAGTTTCTGTACACATTTACGCCCGTTCAAGATCAATCTACGACTATCAATTGGCAGGTCTTCAGGTCTGAGATGGAAGCGCTCGATGATAGCGGGCTGCGCGTTATGAAGTTCTTGGGTTTGAATCCCGTTACGGTGAATCGAATGTATGTAAAGTCCTTCTTACTTGGAGTCAAGTTATTAACAAGATCATAGGGCCCAGGGCGGAACCATGAAAGAATCGACACCCGAAGAGAAGGAATTAGCCCGTGTGTATCGGAGGTTCTACTTGGCTTTACAGCTACGAGATCTATGTAACGAACAGCCAGTGCATGCCGTTGCCCGCAAATACGATATGCCAAGGGGCGCTGTTCAGACCCTTCAGCAGACTTGTCAGGGGTTCGCCGCGGGGATGATCAAGTTCTGCGAGCAGATGGGCTGGGGGTAGGTTCAATGCCCTCAACATCTAACAATCAATCATGACTTTTACTAATATTTCCCAGCGCAATGGCCGCCGCACTTGACCACTTCTCTGACCGCCTCAAAGCCGGCGCCAAAGCCGACCTCCTGGCCCTCGCGAAAGTAACATTCATCAAGAGCCGGACGGCGCGCGTCTTCTACGACAACGGATTTAAAACCGTTGCGTCGCTCGCGAATGCCGATCCGAAGGAACTCGTGCCGGTCCTCATGCAGGCGCAGCCGTCGAAGGTGCGGCTCAAGTCGAAGAGTGAGAAGAAGTATGAGGAAAGACTGCTTGCGAAGGCGCAGATTATTACGGATTCTGCGAATCGGCTTTGGCGTGAGTATTTCTGTTTTTGGTTGAGGATGCGTGAATGTGATGAGCTAACGGGGTGCAGAGGCGGAGATGCAGCAGGATCTTAGTGAGGAATAGAAAGGGAGTGGTGTTCTGTCGGACAGACGATATCAAACTCGGAATGAACGCGAGAAAAGGGGACATCATCCGACGAAACGGAATCATGACCTAGTTACGCTTGAGGCTTCTCCCTATCCCCAGGTTGAAATGCCGTTACACTTTACCAAAACGAATTGGATTATCGGTCAGAGTCAGTAGGCATAGTCAATGTTAAGAACAACTATCAAATAGACAACCACAGATTTTATATATACTAGAGACTATCAACTCGTTAATGGAGAGTACTAACGATACCTTACTACCTCCATGTTCACTCTCAGAAGAGTCTGTCTTATCGTGTTTTCGGTCAGACTGAGAGGAGAAGACAAATAAAAATAACAATAGAAACGTACCCTTAATCCTGTCTGCTACAGTTTCCTCTGGCAGTCTGTTACGGACACCCTCGAAATGGGCCACGGGCAGGCGTGGGTCATCCATGAAGCCCGGTGCTGTGAGTTTTTTAACGACTATCATGATTTCACGGACTTCAAGTCCCTCGCGGGAAAGGGCCGGGTAGTGCAGAAAGCCGGGTGGCAAGGCCTGCACCTTGTCATTGAAGTTGTCAAGGTCCTGCGTGGGCAGCCAGCAAGAATACTGGATCCAGTGGGCGTTGATGCCGTAGGGATCGAAACGTTCGCGGTAATCCGTTGCGGGTGTTCGCAAGGGGTACGGGTACCACATCCCTTTCCAACTTGTGGGCCAGGTTCCTGCGAAAGGGACCATTGTGAACTGAGCCTGGCGCTTTCGGTGGTCGATAACATTGTTCCAGCCACGATTCTTGATCTTCGTAACCATCAAGGCCATGATGGCCTCCATAGTCTCCCAGTCTACTTGGAAGCTGCCATCATTACGGAACGGACCCCATCCAGTTCGCTCGTTATGATTCCGGAGATCATAGAGGGTTGAGGCCGCCACACGTGGCCACCACTCAAACGCATCTTTCTGAAGAGAACCATCTGCGAATTGAGAGCCAACAAGCGAACCATAAAGGCAGTGCATATGAGCACTCATCTGACGCTCTCTCTCAGGGAGTAGCTCGCCGAAGTCGCCCCTGTCACGATCTGAATTGAGGGCAAGGACGCGACGACTATGCGAAGACTGGCACAAAAGGATATACTTGACAGAGGAGGAGCTGAAAAGTTTCTGGAGGATGGCAATGTTGCGAGATCGCGGTCCCTCATAAGCTGCCATCACCTTCTCCCACCACGCCTGGGTTAAGTCACAGTAGCGCTGGTTCGCAGGGGAGGCGGTCACCATCAGCTTGGTGAAAGGTGCGAAACTCTGACAAGACTTCGCGGCGTTGAGAATCATATGATTGACAATCTTATAGGCAAAGGGGATGTCGCTCGTCTATCGGGAATGGGACAGTAATGTGTTAGCACTCACTCACTTACTCACTCACTTCGCACGAGGGGAAGCATGGCTATCAACCAGCGAAAACAGACGGGGGGATTCACACTCACTTTGAGCGTGCCGCGGAGACACATGATCTTGAAGCGAACGATGGCCTTCAGAGCCTGCTCCCAGTCGTACTCCTCGTTTCCCTGCTTCTCTACCAAGGGCAAATCGAGACAGTTCTGATACATCTGCTTGAAAATCGCGGTCTCATCCGCGATGAGCCAGCGGAAGGCTCTCGGGTGGTGGGGGATCGTGTCCAAATCTTCCGGTTTGTCGAAACCCAGGATGCGACCCAGCATCGAGGGTGGAAGGTTGCCGAGTTCCTGCGGCATGGTTGCGACGTTGTATTGACCGTCAGAAGTGAAGAATGAGAAGGGAACGAGAATTATCAGGAAGAAGAGGAGGTGTAGAATGTGATGGTTTTAATGAAAGAGGTAAAGATGAAGTCGGGAAGTTGAGAAACAAGGAATAGATGGATGATGAACACGAGTAGAAGTGGAGGATATTTCTGTCAGAAGAAGGATGGGTGAAGAAGAGAGAGGGAAGTTCAAAGGTCAGTGCACCTACCTAAGGTAGTTATTAACAGAAGTAATAGGTCGTGACAGTGAAGAACACCTGGTACACGCACTGGAAATCAACACTGGCAGGTGCCCTCAGTTCACATTCAGTGGACATATTTGTTTGCTTCGAAGGCTCACGCACTGTATTCTTCAGTTATGTTAACCAACAAACCGAGTCGAACAGCTGTATTCCGTACGAGGGGAGTCACGATCCCCGTGAACCGTGCACCTGCCAACATAGACATTTCCAACCATGGCAAACACGTTAGAACTCTCTCACGACCTTTTAGAACGCAAACATCGTTCTTATCTTGCCCGTATCACGCGTTTCCTTGAATTAATCGCGTTCAACGCTGTGAAAAGCAGCGATATCACATGCGTTCCGGTATACACCTCCGCGTCTCGCCCCACTCTTATCCGGATACAAAGTCCGGGTGGGTCTCACCAGTTCCGGACCTAACCCACCATTCTCAACATTAGATATCTACTTCGTATGCAGATAGCTTGTTTCCCAGGGATTTACTCATTTGAACGGATCGATGGCCGAGGGCCCGTACCGTGTGGAAAATCGGACCGGATTGAGGATTTCGCAGTATCAGGGAAGATGCCGGTTTCATATGTAGAATTAGACTGGCAGGTGCAGGAAGGGACGGACCGGGCCGATCTGCACGGTCGCCGTACGGAATACTTACCTCCGGCCGAGGTAGATACTAGATCGACACCTGGCGTTCTCTTCGTGTCGACGTGTGTAGCGACGCGATACCTGTGAATTCATCCAGACCAATCCGTTTCACACTTCGTAAGTATTAAGACATTCTACCTTCAGAATCTCGTTCGCGACTCACTGTACAAAGTCACTCGGTCACAATTTGCAAAGACTCCAGCCATCTAAAGATACAGGACCGGTTTGCGGCATCGTCGTTTATGTGTTATAGTTATGTACATCCCATTCGAACTATCAATGAGAAGATAAAGCTATGGATCGACTACTACTCGTATCCAACCTACATGCTACCTACTCTTGCCTGTAAACCACTCCAAGGCACCACGCCATGATAAGCCCAAATCAATCCAAAAATGTACACCGACAGGTCGGGGAGTATGATGGAAGGCCTGTAGTTGAATATGTGTTCTACACCATAGCGCCGCTATTTAGCCGAATGCAGTTGTCCAGCAGCGTGGCCCCTTCTTGAAGGAGTTCCCAGTGAGTCGAGGCGAACGAATCCTTCAGGATAGTAAGGAGAGCACTACTTCTATTGACGTCCTTCATGAACTTAAGGTCGTCCGGCGTTTGTATCGATCCCAGTCTTTGCAAGTAGTCGCGCATTTGCACATACTTTTCTTCGTGACTGCTCGGTACCACATCATCTGGGCAGGCTCCAGATATCGCAAATCCATAGCACCACACAACCAGGGCCGCAAAATATAGGACCCAGGGTCGGTTTAGAAGTACGTCGTCCTTAGCACAATAGTGTGTGCTATCAAGCAGCACGGAACATAGCAACTTGACGGCGTAAAACGTGGCGTCACGAGCTTTAGCCGAAGGTGCCCAATGGTCTTTCATTCTCCTTTGTGCGCTGCTTAGGTCCTGTGAACCAATGGCTCGTCCCAAGAGACGCTTTGCACGGGCAAAGATCTGGCAGTCCACAATGTCCACATGCATCGCCATGTGAGCCAGATTATGCAGAATCGTCCGGCTCTCAAAAAGTATGTTGGCGTCGTGTCGTTTATCGGAGCTGTACGGATCGTATGTAAAATTTGAAGGATGAAGTGACTTGTCGAACTCATTCCGCCATGAATCAAACGCTCGCATCAAAGTGCCTCGCCACTTATCTCGTCCACCAAGCGCTTGGGACATATTCTGACCCAAAGAGCTCACTTGTAGATCACGTTGATTCATGTGCCAACTGACGCTCAGTAATCCAGCCATGAGGATCTGCCGCCCGAATGGGTTCGTGTGCACTTCGTTCCCGGCGAGGGTACGCTTCAATCCCTCGAGGAAGGCTATAGGCTTGATCCCGTTTGACATGTGTTTCGACTCAATTCGGCCCACCTCCGCACCGCTTGTAGCTTTCCAAAGTTCATCATCACATGGTAAGGGAAGTCTCATTTCATGCGCAACCATCACTGTCGAGTGTCCAAACATGGTCGCATGGATCGAGTCGATCAAAAAGGCTGTAAATGCAACACGCCGAGTACTTTCGTTTGTAATCCAATTGTTCCACCACTCGTCGGGCGTATGTATTGGGGTAGATGCAGATGACTGTCTAGACCCAACACTGGACGCCCTGTCCTCGTGCGGCGCGATGGAGGGCGAGTCTAGTACCGACTTACCGATCAATGAACGACCTCTTCGCATGAGAGTAATGGTGGTGGCATGGTGAATATGAGCCCGTTCGTGAAGCTCCCGAGTTGAATACATCTTTTCATAAAGCTCGAGCAACAACAGGGCCTGGAATACCCATAATTTCGCAGGCGGCCGGCAATTGGCGTCCATGAATAGCTCCCACCTCAGATCCCAGGCCAAAAATTCGGAGAGACTCCCACCATCCCGCTCAACCTTGGCCCCTTGGATACGGCCCAGACAAGCGGCACCTATTGCCATGATGGCGATTAGAAGGAGGTTCGGTGTTCTATCTGGCGAGAACGTTGGCTTATGTAAAATAGGCACCTGATCGCTGAAGTGCATCCAGTAGGACCCGATGTACAACTGCATCATCTTGCGACTTAGCACATGCTCGGGATCGTTTCTATCGCCATCGAGGATATTCTCGCCTTGGCGTTCGACAGGCGCGTGGTTGCTCTCATGGAATCTCTGCTTGATCAGATCGAAGATTTCTTGACACTTCTCCTCAGATAAGTTGGATTCCGGTAAATTTTGATCTACAAGGTTTGTCACTGCCATCACTTGGCCAGCTTCGAAGTAACCCAGCGAAACACCACAGGCTCCGGAGTAGTTGACATTGTCCTGGTATCGTGAGTCTCCGTAACTGGCCTTTGTTAGCATCATCGCCAATAGCACTTTTCAAAGGTAAAACTCACTTGGAGTACTGATTCCGTGATATCAGTTGACCTACAGCTGAAGGTGACGTGTTGGGGGATGTTGTGTTGAAAAGATAAGCCACAAAGTCTTCAGGTATTGACACATATGGCGACTTATTCAGAATACCGTCAAGGCCAAACACTGGTATAGTAGCTTGAGCTGTCATTTGATCTAGCAACATCAGATCTGCTGTAGATTGGGTATGTAGTGGTTCAGCATAATCGCTTGATGTGGTAGGCACATAATGATGTTGTGCAGGTCCAGAACCGGAGTTGACCCCAGCTGCGGCATTGTAATTCGAAGGAGGAAGCGAAAATGTAGGGAAATTGTTCGGTGACGCGAACGGCGCGATAGGAACGGACTGGGGGGTATGACTGGTTTGTAGTTGGTAGCTGCCAGGGAGAGCGGGCGTTGGTGATGAAAGTCCAAAAGCATTGACTCCCGGGTGTGCGTGAAGACTCTGCTGGCGACCACCTGGCGACTGGTGCATGAGCCTTGTATCATAGCCTGCCCCTTGGTCGGAATGGCTATTGTGGGGGAAAGGAGCGGGAGATGGGATGGTCAACGGGGTGTATGGTGTGCCAATGCGGACACCGTCCCTCGGCGATTGATACTGTGAGTGAGCTGCCTGATCCGTTCTCAGGGCAGGATTCCCCAGCTTAGTATGCTTGGGCGACACGGTTGTCGACGTAGGGGTGGGATAAGGAGATCGTATGTTGTCGATAGGAGAGCTTTGACTCATTAAAGAGTCTCTCCGGCTCAATGCTGACCCTTTTGCGTTATGGCGGTCCCTGTGGCGGTTGCACAAATCAAGTCGGACAAACTCCCGGTTACAATCCGGAAAGTTGCATTTATAGATCTGCTTAGGCGTGTGATTCAGCTGGTGACGGTGACTGTTAACCAATTAGCAACGTCTATGGCCATAGGTCTCTCGATGAGGCCGACCCGATACTTACAGATGTTCTGCCCGAGAATAGCTCTTGCCGCAGCCTTCCGTGGGACACTCGAACTTTTTGTCGAGGCCTTTTCGACTCCGCCTGCGCTTCTTTGCTGGGCTCTCTGAATTAGACGAATACCCGTTCTTATTTTCCCCCTCACCCTCATTATTACTATCAATGTCATCCGCATCATACACTCCAGTCTGACTCGATGGCCTACGAGGACGTTCGGATGCTTCATCGGCCCCGGCCCGCGGTGGCGGAGTTGGCCTGCGTGACTGCGTCATGATAAAGAATGGTTCAGTGGCAGGCAGGGATGGCTTGAGATCTCTAGACTGGGCTGGACCACGGGGATGAGAATCATGTCTATGAAGAGATCATAATACAGTGTTAATTACGCAGTGAAGTCCCGGGACACTTCTAGGCGGGCAACGTCTGCCCTAGGATTTAACAAGGACTCGGTGGCGTAGCTATCGATGCAGTGGGATGTCGTACCAGGCGGTGACGTCCAATGAAGCGTCACGTACCACAATCCGGGGAAGCCCTACACACCCGTCACAACAAGAATGCTGTTGTTGAGTGCGGATGTTTTGCCCTGTGTATTCCGTACAGGGATGGAGGATGCCTTGAGCGCCCGGCCTGAAAGAACCCAAGCAACAGCGCCAAAGAGGAAAACGGGCTGCGTTGTCGGAGGCTATGCAACTTCAGGCTGGAGCGCAGGCCTCTCTGTGAATAATGTGGCAGCGTCTGCCAACTACCGCATGGCTAGCTATGAAGACAAGCAATGGTGATGCCCGCACTTGGGTTTGGCATCGAAGGACTTAGGTGCTAGTTGTATCTGCGACAGCGATAGGTAAAGCAAGCAAGCAAGTTGTCCCGGGTTGTCCCAGGTCGTCCCAAGTTGTCCCAGATTGTCCGGAGCGGATCAAGGTGATTGATCAGCGACTAATGCGAAAATGGCCCGAATGAAGGGCAACGTCGCTGTTAGCACTCTGGATACAGTGCGGTGGTGGATATAGAAGTGGAAGTGGATGTGGATGTGGGTTGATGCGATGTATCATCTCCCCCATCGCGGCGACGAATGGCGCGCCAGGCTACTATAATAAGTCGCGCTGGCTCGATGACAGCAAAGAGGGAAAAGTGAGGACGAAACGGTACGGAAGTCCAGAGGCGAGAGCTAAACTAGGAGGGCAAGAAGTGGAGTTGCCATGGGCCCTGTCGATGGAGTCGTGAAAGTGACTAATAAACAAGCCCGCACACTACAGCTTGGATGTACCTATACCCTGTGATACTAGGGATGGTCCATGGACGCGAATGTAGCAGCAGGTATGTATGTATGTAGGTAGGCCGGGAGAGACGGGCGATAGGCAGAGGGCAGAGAGGGCGGCAGACGGGAGACGGAAGAAGAAGAAGCGCCAGCCAACTTCCGGGGTGCCAGGCTGTAGCGTACATTAGCATCAGCAGCTCTGCATAGTGGGAATGCTTCACATTCGGAACTTCTTACTGGGCCGGTCGAGGGTTTATTGTCACGCACGTGGGGCGGCGAATAGGCAGGCAGGACGACTGGGCTTGAGAATTACTCGTGACTGAATGAATACAGCTTCACAAAAAGATCATGAGATACTCGTCGACTCTCATAAGAGGTCGGAATAGGTAGGCAGAGAGAGATGAGAGGTCGAGCGAGCCCTGAGCTTGGATGAAGGTGTGAGTGAGGTGACGCAAGCGTCCTCTCGGGCTACATACTCATCTAGGGAATAGAACGACAGGAAGCAACAGGTAGGCATACGGTGGCATCAAGCTGGTAAGACAGATTCTGCCTATCTGGAAGAGGCGGGGATGACAGCGGGATGGGACGCAACACAGCAGAAGAAGACAACAAGAGGCATGTAATCCGTAAGAGACGGGACTGGATGGATGGATCACTCCCTCAGGCATTGCTCCGCATATCGGGCATAAATGAATATATCATGTAAAGTAATTCCGTCGGTACTTTTTTCTTGTGCTCCGACACCCAAGTACAGATCATGTATCGCACCTTCTGAGTTATCGATATTACCCGTCGGTAAGAAGTCGCAGCACAGCGCCGCATTCGATTAGGTACGGAATGCTCCTTCGTACGATGCACCAATGAAGCCGTACTCGCAGAAAGACGTGAGGCAGGTACGGATTACGGATTACCGTCTCGCCGTCATTAGTGTGCGCCTGCGGAAAGAGGTCGGTACGGAATCGAGGCAGTCGAGGCAGTGACGGAATTCGCTCTACATACATACTAGTACCGGTACCTGTGTTCCGTGCCTAGTGGATGCGCCCCACAGGTACCAAGTGCGGATTAAGTAAGTACTTACTAAGAAGGGATTACATAGCAGGAACGCATCTAAGGTAGGTACCTGCTAGTTCAAGGTACGAACACCTACATATGAAGTACCTAGTGCACCCTCTCTTCACACATACGGTACGAATGACTTACAGCTTACCCCACCATCTAACGTAAGGTACCTCTTAAATACCTCGACTAGTGCTGAGCTCCACTTTTCGTAGTCGCAGTTCGCGGGGCCAACGTAAAGGCAAGACTTTTCTTCTGCACGCTACTCGTAATCCGTCGGTCATCCGTGGATGTCTCGAGACGTCTTCCCAGCCATGCTCGATGATTACCTGCTTCTAACGGTGCTACCGGATCCATGAGAATGCGCAGAATCAGCATTCCGTACATTTACGGAGTGCTCCGTGCTTGAGGTACGAGTACTCATACGACAGGATGACTTACAAATACACTGCTATCACACGAAGTAACCCGTTTTAGCATCTTGGACTTCCTCGACGCCAAGTCGCCTTACAAGAATGCCTACCTATGCTGGTTAAATGGGTTCCAAGAGTCTGGTAGCGGGCCTTTCGTGCAGACTCTCAGAGGATCTGACGAAATGACGGATCGGAAGGATCATATACTATGTTATAGTGTCTGGAAATCTGCCGAGTCTGGGCCGTGACAGAACCCAGTCACTCTCGCATCGCTTCCGAATTCGTGTCCGGGCTGCAATAAAATATCGCATATTGAGCAAGCCTCGGCATCCAGCGAAGCACATTCGAGGAGTCTGCGAATCAGCGATACTGTATGGGTTACGGGATACCTGCCTACGTATCACGGTAGCAGCACTACTTGGTAGCTCGCTTCAGGATCGTAGGGAACATCCCTACGAGTAGGTAGACATACGCGTCAAAGTACTTACCTACGATACACTACGAAGCGCAGCAGTGGGACGGACTCTTTAACCGGTTCGACCTGTTGTTACCCAGTGTCCGAAGTACCACGATGCGCAATAAGATGTTGGGTGACTAGCGAGGCACTTTGGAGCAGTGGTCTCAACAAAATCTCCGCTCACAAGTGTTTTCGAATGTCACCTAGGCACTCGAGCAAGCGACAACAACACAGTGAATCGAATCGCTCGCCAAGGTGAGCCTGCTTGCGTCGGTTCGAGGTCTCGCAGGACATCCTCCACTCCAATGTAACAAACAACATGCCTGTTGTGGGTGAAGTCCGTCTGCAACATGGATCTGCACCAGGTGGTAGCCCGGATAGATACATTGTCGTTGCTCCAACAACCTCTATTACGGAACTCAATGGCGAAGATGCATTTCCCATCTCCGGACCGCCTACGAGTTGTGAATTGGCATCTTCTCACCGGCGCAATTCCAGATTTTACGTAATAGATCACCGTATAGTGTGGTGCAGTGGAACAATTCAAGGTGGTCCCCATCTCGGGAACTATGAAATCGAGCCGATCTCTGGGACGATCTCTGCTGAAGCCCCAGTTGGTTTGCCTCGGGCCGGCCCATCCAGTCAGTCGGGTGTCAGAGGTTGACCTTAAATCATTCGAGCCGGTCAATATTACGGGAACTAGGAAGCCCTAAGCTAGACAGATACATAAACGACTGTCGGTGAAGAGACAAATACATACCTACCTAGGTATGTACATTGCCCCGAGTGCCTTCACCAAATACATCCTATTCCATGTCATGACTGAGAAGCAAGACTTGCCACGAGGCGACTCAGCTCTCATCTATACTACTACTGGCAGCAACATGTAATTGAAGACTCTCTCGGGCATAGCAACAAGTCGGAATCGATAGGAATGAACTCCAAGGCAGATCGGAAGAAGAAAGACCGAGAAACCCTCACACCGGCGCTTCAAAAGAATGAACTTCACAAAGTCCATCCGAAAACTCGCACATGACTTACATACTCGCACCCAACATTGTCGCCGTCGTGGGTCATCATCATCATCATCATATCGAAATCTATCAACCATATACATACATACTCTACCCCAACCTCACAGCCCGCACTTACTCAATCAAGTCCCGGAATCTGATCGCAAACTTCTTCACAGCATCAACAAACCTATCAAGCTCCCTCCGGCCCTCCTCTCCAAGCAGCGGAAGACTAAGCGCAGCAAAACCGCGCCGAGCAAAATAGAAGCCCTCATTCACCATCTCCAGATGGAGGAGATCCAGTAATCTCGGGTCCTCATCTGCAACCCAATCAGCCGGCGACGCAATCTCCCGGACCGGCTTCCGCGTAAAATGGAACGTCAGGATCGAGCCGCACCCCAGAACCCGCAATATTCTCTTTCCCTCCGACGAGCCCGCATACTTGTACTCAGTAGCCGCATTGATGCGCCGCCGCACCTCGTCGCCGAGCTCGTGCAGCTCCCACGCCTTCTCCGGCGTGAACAGCTTTTCGAGCCCCGTGGCACCCACGTTCATCGTCAACACGTTATTATTGAAGGTGCCCGAGTGCGGTAGGGGAGCAGGCCCACGCGGATCAAATAGCGCCATGACGTCCTCTCGACCGCCGAATGCGCCGAACGACGTCCCGCCGCCAATATACTTGCCCAGCGTCGTGAGATCCGGTCGGACATCCACCGTACTCTGTAAGCCGCCACCGGCATGCATGCGCGACGTAATGACCTCGTCGAAGATGAGCAAAGCGCCGAGTTCATCAGCGCGACGACGTAAATGCGAGAGGAAAGTAGGCTTTGCGCAAACACCACCGCCGGCACCGAGCATCGGTTCAACCAAGATCGCCGCAATACCATCACCTCCACCCTGCGTAGCAATCAGAGAATCCACGGACGCAGCATCGTTGTATGTCGCAACAAGGAAATCATGCGGCGTATTGACAGCCCTGAGGACATCAAACCGGCCCTCGCCTCTCTTCTTTGCACTCTTCCCACTACCAGACCAGACATCCCTACATCCAAACGGAAACGCCAAGCCACTCCCATGATACGCGCCCTCGAACACAACAATCTTTCCCCTATACCGCCGCGTAAACGCCTTTGCAGTGGCAAGCGCCATATGATTTGCCTCGGTGCCGGAATTCGTGAACCGCACGCGCGCGATGCTCGGGAAGCGGGCCGTGATGAGCGCCGCGAGCCGCGCCTCGGCTGCGTGCGGCCCGCCGTATCCGAACCCCCGCTGCAGCGTGTCCGTAACGGCAGCAAGGAGAACGGGGTGCGAGTGGCCGTACAGTGCTGTCGAGAAATCGGCTAGTAGGTCCACGTACGTGTGGCCGTCGGCGTCGCGGAGCGTGTAGCCCTCTGCTGAGCCGATGCAAAAGGGGTACGGGGCCCAATATAAGGCGGTGCACGTGTTGCCTCCTGGTAGGCTCGATATGGCTGTTTCATAGGCGGCGCGGCTGGCTGGGTTTGCAGCGATGTAGCGCGCCTCGGCTTCGAGGTAGGCGCTTTTGATGCGGTCTGACGTTGTGACTGAGGACGGCATGGTTGATGTGAATCACAAATAGGGGTTCTTCCTGTTTGCTTCGTTGTGGGAAACTACATCGAGTATAGAAATGATGGTTAAGCCCCTATCATGGCTCTTATAAGAAAAGGGCACACAACCGAAGGCGAGGCTCGGAAAAGTTCCACCTCTCATGATACCGCTTAGACGCGGGCTTCACAAAGGCCGTTTCTAACAACGGTGACAGCCAACAGGCTGAATGGAGCAAGGTGGAGTGGAGTCAACTTCGTAGTGCACTTTGTAAGCACGGAGCCCCTATTCCGTTTGATGCTCTCACCTTAGACCTGGACAACCGTTGGCTTCGTGTTGGTCCAGACTTATGGCGAAGCACCATCTAACGTGACCAACAAGACCAACAACAACGATACGGCTGACGGACAGAATCCTCCTAGATGTGAGATTTTGAGGCTCTCTCTCTCACCTGGAGTGCTGGGTGGATGGGGACATTCCGTACTTTTGCATTAGGAAAGGTCATAAGACCACGAGTCGCATTTGTGTGGACTTCCAGTGTGTTAGGTGTTAGCAGCACTGTACATACTGTGTTTCTTCTTGCCGTCCTTCTCCAAATCTCTCTATGGGTTATGTACCGAGGTGCCCTCCATGACGATTATTTGGCTAAATTGCGGGATGCCCAGGCTAGCCATCCGTCGGCACTAGGTAGGGTAGGTGTTGCAAGGTAGTGTACCTGTACACGTCGAAGAGTTGATGATACATACCTACCTAGATGGTCTACGACGCCAGGATCGCCGCCGAGGGCTGGGCCGCGTTGAGTAATCCGGATGGAGATCCTGGTTATCTATCTGCCTACGGATTAGTTCGTGTGTAGGTGTCGTAGTGTTGGTTGACCTTGCGAATGGATGGATGACTCGGTTTAGCGGATCGGAAGCGTGGCGATGGGGGATGAATAATCGTATGTCCGGCAAAACACCGTTTAAGTCCGGTTCGGTTGACGGGGGGGTCGGATCCGGGCCGGTATTGTGGAGAGAGCCTTCCCGATGGCAAGCGCGGGGATGACGCCTTCGTAATGGCCCGATCACGATATTGAGTAGGGGTGTGTTTTGAACACGACGACACCTTCGTATAGCATCATGTCGATGCTTGTATTCGATTTGAACAGCATTCCGTAAAGGTTGCCGGAAAATAATGCTGGTTAGTCCTACGGAATACAGACGGTTGTCCGTACGAGCAATCACATGGCAGACATAGGGGTAAGCAGCCATCTCCATGGAGAATAGGCCTCGAGGAACCTCGTATAGGGTATACTCGGTATCCATAATCTCAGTTGTTGTAGACCAGACAGTGGTAATCATATACTCCTACACTTACATCCCCCCTGCCGGTCTTCGTGACTGAAGCCTCTCTCTCTCTCTCTCGATCGATCGACACTGAATACGAACTGTCTCGCCAGAAACCCGGTTGCTTCTCCCGAAACGCTAAAGTACAGCAAATGCCAACACCGTTCTCTTTGACCGAGTGTTCCTTGCGCCGTAGCATCATTAGCATCCTTTTGTTTCGTTTGCTCAATGCCTGGCATGTATAAGTGCTCACGCATTGCCCAGTTTTCGTTACTTTTTTCCATCCACTCAAGTCCGTCCCATTCGCGCAGTAGGCTTCCTAGACTTAGTAGCTTGATTCGACGAACAGTGATCGAAACTCGTCATTCCCTCTCGGAACGCCGGAAAACAAACTAAGAAAAACCACCTGTTGGTTCATATATGCGCGCAACTTATGTCTTCTGAGTGACGGGGCCGTATAATATTCGTTTCAATGGTGTTCTTCCCTTTCGGGGCCGGTTCAAGGTGATGAACCAGTTCAGTTGCCGTTCATATGGGGATCGGTCGACGAGAGACTGCTTTCGACATTATGGTAGTCAAGAATCTCAGAGTACCTGTTTATCATGGTGAGATAAGATCAGACTGTCCAGCATGTGATTCATCATTTGTTAGCACTAACATCATGATCTTCCACGTGTCCACGGGTAGATCGGCATCGTTGAAGCTCCAATCGAACTTCTCGTCGGCAACTGGCTCATCGCTGGGATCGTGGTACAAGGACAGGTACTCGTGCGCCAAGGCCTGGGCTGCTGTGATTCTCGTCTTCGGGTCAAACATGAGCATGCGCTCAAGTAAGTCGATAGCTACATTGCAGGTCAGTTTCCACCATTGTTTTGCAGTGTACTCAAAAGCGACGTACTAGGTTCATCAGCAGTCTTGAACTTGTTCTTTAAAGGTTGTCGCTCTCGCTTGGGCAAAGACTTCACGAATCTTAGGGTCTAAGTGGGTTGGTTGTTAATAACAGATACGCTGTTTCTGTGAGGTGTATGGTGCTTACATTTTCGCTCGCGATTGTGTTGATAACATCATCAGGAGGTGTACCGAGTAACTCAGTGATGATAGAGAACTGGTTGACATGATCTTTACCTGGGAACAGAGGCTTTCCGTCAAGCATCTCGGCGAAGATGCAGCCTGCACTCCAGATATCAACCTCAACGTCATATTTCTGCCACGTGAGCATGATCTCAGGGGCACGGTAGTATCTTGTAGACACATATCCAGTCATCTGGGGATCCTGGATTCTGGCCAAGCCAAAATCGCAAATCTTCAGATCGCAATTCTCATTGACGAGGATATTACTGGGCTTCAAGTCACGATGGACGACACCAGCAGAGTGCACATATTTCAGACCACGCTATTTGTCCGTGTCAGATATCCATGTCTGATGTGAATCTCATAGGAAATCGAAAGGAGCAAAGACACACCATGATTTGATAGAGGAAGTACTGTATAAACTGTTTCTCAAGGGGCCTCGAGGTCAACAGTCGGTGCAAGTCTGTGCCAAGCAGTTCCGTCACGAAGTAGCTGTAGTGACCCAGTCAGTTGTGCTCGGATGATCCAGCTCGGGAGGTGCTGCGGCGGCGGCGAGTCAACGCACATGTCTTCGAGAGGTGAGATGAAAATGTCGCTCAGAGAGATAACCTGAAGGGAACAGGTCAGTCGTTGAAAACAAACCAAAGCTGATCGGGCCAAGTAACGCACATTCTCGTGCCGAAGATGCTTCAACAGCTTGAGTTCTCGATATGTTCTCTTGGCCAAGACCGGGGTGCTGAACGGCTTCATGATCTTCTTGACGGCAACATTCTGGTTGGTGAGCTGGTCTCTCGCTGAGCTGAAAACACCAGCACAAACTGAGGTTAGCAGTCTGTCACCACCGGTATCGAATGCGATTGGCGTTGTATCAACGGCTTTCCACGTACCAAACTAAACCAAACGCGCCCATGCCCACGGGCTGCAGGTCCGAGTATCTACATTGCGGCCTCTTAGCTTCCATTGACTGATAAATATATATAGATCGGAGCGACTGCTGGAACGGTATCGGCTGACGGCGAGTCAAGATGCAATGAAGGCGTACCGTGAAGTGATCTCGAAGGTGGTTCCAAAGATCTGGGCTCTTATGAATTCGGCCATCTTGTCGGGTCGGGGATCGGGGATCGGGTATCAAATTGCTGGTGAAATTGAGGCAGTGCCGGCGGAACGAGTGATGAATGACAGCGGCACAAATCTATACGGAGGCTTCACGAACAGAGCCGTTAATGCGGCGTTGGGATTGGGCGGGGCGTTGAAAGACAGACAACGGCCTAAAATCCTTGAGTCAAGCAGCGACGGGAGGGGAGCGAAGAGCGGCGTACAGCTGGCTTGCTATGGTCGGGGTCGGGGTGACAATTAGGGAGTGGGGGAATCCAGGAGTCCAGCAAGACGACAAGCACAGGATCGCGGTGATGGGGGGAGAAGCAGAACTTGAATGATGGACTTAGAAGAAGCTGGACTGGAGCGGTTGTTGGGTTGGGAGTTTGGTTTGGCAGCCATCCATAGCTTTAGGTGCGATGGAGTCGGAGATGATAGGCCCAGTCGATAGAGCCACAGGCTTAGAGCCCATAGGCATGCAATTAGGCTAGTGTAGTTTACTTCTAGGGAGGTACCTACTTTGAGGGATGCTTTTATCCTACTGGCAGATAAGTACATGGAAGTGGGAGGTGGCGATCGGAACAAGGGATGGGCCTAACTGCTAGGTGGATTCTACGGACTAGCTGCCGAACCACCCCCCTACTACGGAATACAACTGGAGTAACTTGCAAGTCACCACTGGGCACGGCACGCTCGCCGGTGCACTCGGTGGCCGTCGTGGCTTGAATATGGCCGTGGCCTCAGCACGTTTTGCACCCCGCAGTGAATCAGCAGCTAGGCACCGTAGGTACCTTACCACCTAACCCCGTAGGTGCGCTAGGGTCGCTAACTGGCAGACGGCCGACTGGTAGCACGCCATTAGGTCAACCACCCTGCCGAACCAACCGCCTTCATTGGCTCTCTCGAGGAGCCTTTCTCGTTGTCTTTATTATGTAGCACGGCAGATGTATGGTTTTTTAGTGTAAGACATTTCTAGGTAAATTCATGGTGGATGGTTGGTATGAGTGCTCGGTGGTTTCCGATGCCGAGTGCTGTTTAAGCTCCTCATGCTCGACATAACCAGCATTGATTTACGTCGGCATCGTCTTGTGGAAGACTTCCGAGGTAGTGAACACGTGTAGTTGGTCCGTTGTCTCTCTTCGAACGGCGCCCTCGTAATTGACTAGCAGGCAATGACATCACAGACCTAGACTAAAAACCTCCTAGCCGTCCAGGTATTCCTTGCATTTTTTTTCCCTTTCTCCCTGTGATAATGGTAAGGGTTATCAGCTCCTCGGAATTGGTCGACAGCCAAGGATCCCAGGATTCACATTCTGGTTGGATTCTGTGCATACACCCTTCCGCCATCACTCGTGCTTTTCCCTTCCTCTTCTGCGTCACCTTTGTCATCATCTTTGATTCATGCTCATTCAACTGAATCAGAGCATTTTTCATGTGACCAATCGACGGAATGCCTGGCCCTGGATCCCTTGGCGGTGTTGATACGTTTCGATCTCTTTGGCCGGGTTGCGGTTCTTGTGTCGAGCGGCTTACAGTCTCTTGCTGACCGGCAACAGCTTGCACTCTCGACATCATTCCTGCGATAAAGAACAATATCGACGAAAAGGAACACCAATAACAAAACAACGCCTTGTCGCCCTGGATGCTCATCTCAGGCACAAGACAGATAATTCTCTCGTTGCCCTGCATTAGTTACACCTTCATTATTCACATAATGAGGTACCCGTTATCAGCCAAAACTCCCTTACTTGCACTCCATGTCGTCCACAAAGTGGTACTATGACGTCACTTGTGCACCAAAGCAAGACAAGCCCCGTGACATAAGCTGGAGACCGACAAGAGAGCAGGAGCAATTGCTCCTATCATCCAGGACGAAGAGGGATTCTCTGCCACACACTTGCTTGTATGCATGTGCATTCAGTGGCTGGACGTACATGAACAAATCTGCATGATCCACCGATAAAGGGCTTCAACAACCGAAGTGAATGCCGTCACATCTCCGTGCTTGGCGGGGTGCTGGTGAGTAATTACGACAAGCGGTCGCAATCATGTCGCCTGTCTTCTTGCGGACGAAGCTTGGGAACGGTTGCTTGAAGTTGCCACCACAAGGCGCGCCGTTACTACACACGACGACTATGTTTACCCGGTCAACCCAGTATCCATTACATATGGAATACGCAAACTCGCTATCGGCTATCTGTGGACTTTATTCATAGTCAAAAGTTCTTCGCTGCTTTCAAGGCACCTACGGAATACGGCCTTGCAAAGAGACGAACAAAAGGGGGCTAACCCTTTAGAATCACCATTTACCCGATCCTTCAGGCCTACTTGGAGGTTAGCACCGTCAACCGATCGCCGAATCGAAAATCTTGAGGCTCCTGAGATCTGTGGCAGTTCTTTTTGCCCTGACTGCATAGCCCCTCGGCAGCATTGCATGTGATTGGCTGCAGGTGTAATATACGAAGACATCTCTGGATCCCGGCCCCCGATTCCTTCAAACCCAGAACGATGCCATGCCGGTGCTATCTGTACGTCATCTCCTCCTCGAGTCGCTATAGGCTGTAGCATCATCGCAAGACCAGCCGAAAATGGCCACCAATCAGTCCAAAAAGTCCTACATGCACTCCAGCTGCTTGCTTGGTGTGGTCGTTGGCTCTTCGACCCGGATACCTACCTCCTAGTGGAGGCTGACTACCAGGTAGGTGTCTAAGGAAAAGCTCGGAAGAGGTTACTCAAAGGAGAAATCATGCTATTCACAACATAATAGTGCTCTCCACTCGAGGGCTATCCGTCTTCCGAAGTGTCGAACAAGACGACTCCGGGATCGGCAGGGACATGTCATCAGCACGTTCAATGAGAGGACGGGAGTTATTTTGGCAGCATTCATTTTTCGTATTGGGAAGCAGAACGTAACGCATGTGAAACAGATCTTCGTCAGTCGTAATCCACTCGCCCCTCGTAATTCAACTTTTCAAAGCTGGACAAAGAGAAAATGCACGATTGGCCAGTCTCCAAGGCCAGTCAGTCAGGCAAGGCTTTTCTATCGCCAGGTCCAAATCTACCTACCACTCTAAACGGATAGTGGCTCGATGTTCCAAATGCCCTCTGCATACTCGTTGATGCAACGATCGGAGGTGAAGAAGCCCATACGCGCGACGCTGCGGATGCACTTGGATACCCACTCTTCCTGGTTCCGGAACTCCTCGTCGACCATCCGCTGAGTGTCGATGTACGACTGGAAGTCGTCTGATACCAGGTAGTAGTCACCGTGGTCACGGACAGCAGATATCATGGCATTGAAGTCGTTCGGGTCGCCGAACATACTTGCCTGGATGGCGTCGAACACCTTTGTTAGGTCCGCGTCAATGGTGTGCTCCGAGTATGTGTGCGCATGGCGCAGATCCTCGACATCCTCGGAAAGCGTTCCGAACAGGAAGATGTTCTCCTGACCAATCTCACGGGTGATTTCGATCTAGGGCTGGTCAGTATCTTCTTTGCTCACGCTGACGGTTAACATGGAGTAGACTTACGTTGGCACCATCGCAAGTACCGATAATCAAACCGCCGTTGAGCACGAATTTCATGTTGCTGGTTCCCGAAGCCCTATCTTGTTGTCAGCTTGATATCCTCGGCGACAATGTGGTTACTTTACTTACTCAGTTCCGGCTGTGGAGATGTGCTCACTCAGGTCCGAGGCAGGGATGATCATCTCGGCCTTGCTCACGTTGTAGTCTTCCAGGTAGACGACTTTCAGCAGGTCACCAATATCGGGGTCCTTGTTGACAACACTTCCGACGTTGTTGATCAGGTGAATAATCTGCTTAGCCATCCAGTAGCCCGGAGCGGCTTTACCACCGAAGATAGAAACACGAGGCTGCTGCTTCTTTCTCTCTTCGGGGCTCATGGCCTTCAAGGTCAGATATCGGTGAATCACACCGAAGATGTTGAGCTGCTGTCGCTTGTACTCGTGGATTCGCTTGACCTGGACATCGAACAGTGCGGCCGGGTTGACGCGGATGTCCAATGTGGACTTGATGTACTTGGCGAGACGGACCTTGTTGGCATACTTGATCTCGGCCCACTCCTTACGGAATGTCTTGTCGTTGACCAGAAGCTCTAGGTCGGCCAAGAGTGTCAGGTCCTTCAGGAAATGGTAGCCACCGACCTTGCTGGCTATCAGCTCTGAGAGCCGAGGGTTAGCCTGGTGCAGCCATCTTCTTGGTGTTATACCGTTGGTGACATTGGTGAACTTGTCTTCGCCAAACACGTTGACGAAGTCCTTGAAGATTGTCGTCTGGATCAGATCAGAGTGCAGCTCAGCAACACCGTTGACCTTGTGCGATCCGATGACGGCCAAGTACGCCATGCGGACCATCTTGGGCTGGGACTCCTCAATGATGGATACTCGGCGCAGCAAGTCTCTGTCGCCAGGGAATCGCTTCTCAACGCCCTGCAAGAAGTATAGGTTGATGTCGTAAATGATCTGGAGGTGACGGGGCAAAAGCTCCTGGAAGAGACCAACGGGCCATTTCTCAAGGGCTTCAGGCAAAACTGTGTGGTTGGTGTACCCGAACTACAAGGGATGTTAGCAACGGAACAGGATCAAAATTAGGTGAGGGTCAACATACTGTCAAGACGACGATGTTCCATGCCTCGTCCCACTCTAGACCCTCGATATCTATCAGGATGCGTTGCAGTTCAACGATGGCGAGTGTGGGGTGGGTATCGTTGAGCTGGATAGCAACCTGATCTGGGAACTCGATCCATTGTCTCTTCGACTTCTTGAATCGACGGACAATATCGTACAGCGACGCAGCGACCCAGAAGTATTGCTGCTTGAGGCGCAGCTCCTTTCCTCGGTCTAGGTTGTCGTTGGGGTAGAGCACGGCACTGATGGTCTCGGCTCTCTGCTGGTCGGCAACTGAGCTCTCATAGTCGCCGTTGTTAAACTTCTGGAAGTCGAATTCACCACTGGCAGCTTTACTCGACCAGAGTCGCAGGTTGTTGGTTGAGGGGGTATCATAGCCAGGAGTAGGGACGTCGTATGCGACAGCAGTGACTATCTCACCATCTTCCCAGATCGCGATTGTTCTGCCGTTCTCGTCCTGTCTCTTGCGGACGTGGCCGTAGAATTGGATCTTTTATAAGTATCAGCTTCCACATCCTGCAACGATCTCAGGGGCTGCAAGTTACTCACATCAACAGTGACATCGTGTCTAGGGAACTCCCAAGGGTTGAAGTCAAGCCAGTAGTCAGGAACTTCGACCTGGTATCCGTCGATAATCTCCTGTTTGAAGATACCGTAGCGATATCTCAGACCGTAACCCCATGCCGGGTAGTTTAGTGTGGCCATGCTGTCGAGGAAACAGGCAGCCAATCTACCCAGACCACCGTTACCGAGCGCGGCATCGTGCTCTTGTTCGATGATGTCTTCGATACGGAAGCCGAGCTCATCGAGACCCTCTACAACCTCGTCAGCATCTGTTTATAAACTCGCTCGAGTCCAAGCGAGTCAGGCAGTCCGTACCTTTAGCAACATTCTTGGCACCGAGATTGAGCATGGCATTATCAAGGGCACGACCCATCAAGAACTCCAGACTGAGATAGTACACACGCTTGCTATCTCTCAAGGTCTGGCGCTGCTGGGTCTTATTCCAGTCCTTGATCAGACGGTCTCGGAGGGCCAGACTGGCAGCTGAGTAGGCAGCCGACTCATCGCAATTGTATATACTTCGAGCCAGCGTGGTCTCGACATGGCGGACGACCTCTCTCTGGAAGTCGTCCTTGTCCCTGAAGCTGGAGAACTCATGCTTGGTCCAAACTTCGCGTTGCGGCTCGGGTATGGAAGCTAGATAAGCGGAATTAGTGCGGAAACACGTGAAAGAGAATAAGAATAAGCTTAACCGTCATGCTCTACACGTTCCCAAGTGATTGGGGGGCTAGGGGGGAAGTCAAGAATGGGGTTTCCTCTGACGTACCTTCGACGATCTTGATCTCGCTGGCGCCGAAACCTGTGAAGGTGCGTTTGTGCTTGGGCCGGGATACACCGGTGGGCTTGACGGAGCCGGAGATGTCGACGATGGGCGCACCCATCGAGAGACGACGCTCCCGCGTAGGCAAGCTTCGCTGATCGGCTGCAGAAGCCATAATGTACCCAGTCTTTCTCAGTATCCGAACTAGGTGATCCTCTTCTTCAAAGATAGAAAAGACAAAAGAGTTTCGCGAGCTACTAGATAGTGATTTTCAGTTAATTAGCAAAGCGGGAAGAGATCACCAGCATACATGAACTCCTAGCTGCTGTTTCGTTTGGCATGTCCCGCATCGAAATTTGGGCGCAAGAGGGGCAGCTCTACCCTATGTATACATAGGTAGGGGATAGTCCTAGCTTCGTTGGGCAGTGTCGCAGCCCGACGGGAGCTTGTGACTGGAGTGAGGGGCGCGGGGGAGGAGGGGGGAGGGGGGAGAGGGTATGAAGAGGGGCACGGCAGCATCTCGTGTTTTGGTTGGAGATGGAAGGGGGCTACTTTACCTGAAGATATGGGAACCTGGATAAACTGCTACCCTCCTTGTGAATATGTCTTTGTCGATCGGTGGGATGGGAATCAGAACGCTTGAGATACGGGAGAGTGAGGGAGGATGAGGAGGAAGCGATGAGAGAGGATATGTTATGTCCCCTAGTTATGGCAGGTAGTGAGCTGTTCGTGCTGTGCTGTGAGCAGTAATAAACTGATCCCTACCCTCACTATACGAGTAATGTGACAGGATGAGGACCGGAAGAGGAGAAGGGACGGAAACGTTCGAAAACAGGCATATCTAAGCGGAGAAAAGAAAGAGAAGAAGAAGGGGGAATGTTGTATTCCGAGACGGAAAAGAAGCACCAACACATATATCTATTATTTGTCTGTGTATGGATATGTTAGGTAGATACATGGTATGAAGCATGCACTTCTCTCTCTCGAAGCCAACGCATATGAAAACATCCCTCTAACACACGACAAACATACGAGTTGCACATACGGGGAAATGTGGGGAGGAAGGAGGAGAAGCTGGTTTACTGTTTGGTCTAGTCGGGTCTATGGAGTCTGGATTTCACAGTAAGAGCGTCTTGCTGCTTGATATAAATACGCAGGATTACCCGCGCGGAAAAGACGGGGTTTATGGACTTACTGTAAAACGACAGCTTCATACACGATGCACATCCTCTCTCACTCTCTTCAAGTCTACAACACCAACTCCGCCATCAGGCCGTATCAAAGTCGCATCAGTCCGTACCTACCCAAACCCCTTCTCCAGGTCATTCCCCCCATACCATATCATTCATCCCGTCTATCCTATCTCCAAATGCATTAATTAATTCACAAAAACACCCACCACCACATCCGAGCAACCGAGCAACGAGGGATAAGGCCCGATGCAGCAGCCGTCGTCATAGTGCCCGCTCCCGATACCACCCCGGGTCCCCCGCTTCCCAGTTCCCACTTCCATACGACACTGCTTCTACCTACGACTTTACAGTACGGATTATCGTAGATTTACAAATACATACATATGTAAGAGGTAGGTAAATCCGCACACAGTTAACCCCGTCCGTCTACTTACGCCCATCTTATATGGCCCCTCTTTCTCTGTTCTCTCCCCCTGTTTTTTGGCTGAACTTGCCGCCGAGCTACTGTACATACAAATCGACTCGATGTTACTATCTAGATGGAGCAAGAAAGAGACCAAAAAAATCCTTGCTCTGGTCCAGACTGTCTGTCCGTAAGACCTCCGCCAAAATCTCGTAAAATCTCCCCGTTAAAATGCCGCATCAGAACCACCGATGAGTCCCTTACGTGGGTTTCTGTCTCGGACTTTAGCTTACAGTAGGGAACCATTCCGTAGACCTCAACGTCCCCAAACACATTCACGAACCAGAGTAAGCAGGGCACGCTTTCATGTGACAGGGTAAATGCTTTCGCCTTTCATTCAGTCAGAGAGGACACCCAGTTCCATCTTGATCGCCACCTCTACGGCGCGAAAAAGGGAACACGCGACGGGTGGCCAGATAGCTAACCTAGGTAACTTTCCAGGCCCCTTTCTCTTCGTCCTCTGTCTATCATGCGATTATGTCCGTTTTCTCCTTTCCTTTCCTTTCCTCCCTCCCTCCCTTCCCATTCACATCTTTGAATGAATCGTATCCAGCGTCAGGGAACCTTTCAGGACTGCTGCTGCTGCCCAACCAACCGATAGGAACCTCCCCTATCAGAAAGTAAGAAAGAAAAGAAAAAGAAGCTGGCTTTCCTGTCTTGTACACGCACAATCATTTTTTCTTTTTTGCTTTTTTCTTCTTTCAAAAAAAAATGATTATCGCGCTTCATTCCCACTCACACCGAGGGAAAAAGACCTTTGTGCCCAAGAGAGAATTTCGCCATGTCCCAGAACGCCATGCCATAAAAAACGAGCCGCCATTTCGCATTAACTCCAATCCCATGTATGGAGGTCCAGCTTCCAAAAAATTAAAGTATGAGAAAACAGCCGCTCATGAATCCCACGTGTGAAAAGGGACCGACTTCACAAAATGCCGGAATCCTTAAGCGCATTGTTGAGGATCGTTTCCTTGACTGCAGCAAAGACTAATCGAATATTGGATGTGTCGGTCGCTTGTGTGAGACTGCAAGTTCGTCAGTAAAAATCTGTACATCTCAGATAAAAAATGGTGCATACTGTGGATAGAGATTTAAGTGAGCTCTGTTGACTTGGTTGAATCTCCAAAGCAGATATTTCGCTGCTTTGTTGACATCGTTGCCGCCAGAGTAGTCCGGGAAGTAGTTGCCTAGCGGCGACCTCGGCAACTTGGCTTTGAATATGTCGACTTTATTTAAGAACAGAATGATACTTGTTCTCATAAACCACCTCGAGTTCACGACCGAGTCGAATAGCAACAGACTTTCCATCATGCGATTCTGGCCAGTGTTAGTTGGACTTGGTCGTGAGCATGTTGAAAACGGTTGACATACCTGACTGCTCTCCTCAAGGAGTACTTGATCGTACTCACTCAGAGCTACACAGAAAATGATGGATGTGACGTTTTCGAAACAATGAATCCATTTCTTCCGCTCACTCCGTTGGCCTCCGACGTCAAACATACTGAACGCACATATTAGTTTATCCGAACACAAGTCGGACGGAAGAAGCGGACTTACTGTATACTCAGAGCGCCCATCTGGAATCTCGTCTCATAAATACCCGTGGTTTTCGTTCGTGCGCGAAGAACGTCCATCTCATTCGGCAGATAGTCCGGCGCGCATATCCGCTGAACCTCGTCGAAAAAGCTATGGACACGTGAGTATGATGTCCAACAGCAATCCAAAATTTCCAAACTCACTATTCGGCCGAGTCCATGAGGTAAAACTCCGTAGAATGTTCCATAAGCTGCTCGATACACGGGTCGTTCCAGAGCGCATGTACCGCAACGCCAACCTGGGGCTCGATACGGGCGGACGGACCCGACTCGACGGTGTAATTAAGCAGGTAATCGCAGTAACCTCTTGTATCCTCGCTCGGCTCCATGTCGAACTGCTCCATGGCCGTGATGACGGCCTTAGCGCACTCGATCAAGTTCTTGAACACCGTCGCGCGATAGTTGTACAATTCCTCCTCCGAATAACCCCTTAAATGGATAATTTTCATCTGCTTCACAATTGTCGACTTCCCACTTTCACCAGAGCCTGGCAAAACATATTAGTTTTCCCCCGATAAAATGCAACCAGACGCAGAAATGCAGGAGAATGAGGGGTCCTAACCGAGCAGCAAAATCTTGCATTCTCGTCGAAGCTTTTTGGAATCCTCGTCTAAGGCCCGGTCGATGGCCTGACTACGCTTCTTCTGCTCATCCTCCTTGTTTGAACTCATGCATGCGCCCATCATGGGCGCTGTGGTAGGGGGCCCGGGGACCCCAGAGACACCGTTGAGGGAGGAGGTTTGGCGAAAGGAACAGACAGTGCTGAGCACTCGGATAATGACTGGCTAGATCGACAGCTATGAACGCATGGCGTGGGCTATTCGAACGGGTGGCCTTCAGGGCTCTGAAGCTTCTAGGAAAGCTTCGGGAGGATCGTGGCGGGAGCGAAGGGACGGGGCGGATCGAGTGTCAAGCGGCGTTATTGGCGGATCAAAGGAGGCGATCGGCAGTTGTTATATCGTCAATTTAACAGCTAGACAGGGCAGCGTGGGTTAGAAAGGGCCTAGAATGGGTGAGGGCAGCAGCGGTTCGGAGGCGTGTGAAGGAAAGATGACAGAATCGAAGCGACATCTAATCAACGATAGCAAATAGTACTAGGGCAGGAGGAGGGTTGGTGAGTTCGGACTACTATTTAGAGGGTGAACCTTTGGGGGTGGAGATGGAGAATGGAGAGTGATAGAGATGCTCTGAACGGGTTAGGTTAGATGGATGGATGGATGGGTGGATGGGTGGATGGACTGGCCCATAATAGCATGGGCCATGGCAGGCAGGCAGGCAAGGTAAATCTAGTGCAGAATCTAGCGTAGTGCCAGTACTTGTACGGCTAAGCAGATACCTGTGCAGGTGGTCGCCCAGGTGGTTCGGTAGGTGTGAAACTGGGAACATCTGGATGGGACAAATGGGGGGCTTTAGCCCGCTAGCGCAGTGAAGCCACAGCGCTAAAAGTTAAACGTTTGCCGGAACCTTGGGTAAGTGATAGGCAGGGCAGCCTGGGCAGCTGCTCCGGACGGTGGACCGGTAGTGTCATCCGCAGGCATCAGGTCCCATATACTACCACGGATGTATTCCGTACAGGAAGGTGTAGGCAGAGGCAGGCAAGGAGTGGGTGTACGATGTACGAGTACGCGGTACTAGGTGGGCAAGCGTAGGAATGTTAAGGTATGACCTACCTTACTCCCAGGCCCAGCTGTGGACTAGCTAAGGCAGGTAAACACCCGAAAACCCTTGGTTGCCCAATCTGGGGATGGATTCCGGAATAATAATCGTAATCGTGGCTGCGAGACAGATCGTGCCCTGTTCTGCGTCTTTCCTTTATGAGGGGCAAGAGTTAGAGCATCCTCAAGCAAAAAGCGAGCAAGCAAGGCAGCAAGCAAGCAAGCACAGCGTGGATTTGCTTTGTGTTCAACGAGAGCTGTCAATGTCCGCGTGGTCCATGACTCTTGTCTTCGCAGCTTCACGGCTTGGAAGAAAGACCAGATCGCGTTCTGAGGGCTTTTTGTCACTTGCAGTCGGTGTGACGCTTGACTCAATTCTGCAAGTGAAGGAGGATGTTTATAGTACGCGTGATCCCGAGGGAAAAAAAAGAGACAAGATAACGAGAACGACTGAAGTGCGGTGTGAGAGTGAAAAATTTCTCTTTGCGGTGTATGCAGTCTGGATGCAGTCTGGGAAAAAGACACCGGCGGTGAAAAGATGGACTTGGGGCAAACTGCATGCAATCGAGCAAGGATGAGCTGAGAGGGCGAAAAAAATGGAATAAGCCAAACATAGCAACAACAGTAGTAGCAGCAGCAGCAGCAACGACCACGATAACGGCTCCAACAGCGCCATTATCACCAACATCACCAACCAAAAAAGAAACAGCACATGCTACAAATATCCCGAGAGCTTGGGTCGCAATGCAACGCAACGCAAATAGACACAAAGACAGGACATGCGGTTGGCCGTGGGTATACATAATGGTAGTAGGTATACTACGTCGTAAGTGCGTGTAGTATGTGGATGTAGGGATGGAATTCGAAGCAGATGATCAACCATGGCTTACTAAAGTATGGGCAGATCGGACGACAATTGGGACGGACTTACAAGATGGAAGCAGGATGTACCGGGTTGCTGGGTTGCTGGGATCTCCTAGTGAACTCGGTGCTGCGAGAAATGCGGGAAGCAAACAACGCAAGAGGCCGGCTTTATCAAGCTGGTCCGAGGCGAAAAGTGGTTAAGAAAAGAGCCGATTGTGATGGCACTAAGGGAGAGAAAGGTGCAGGCAAGCAAGTATTTCGTACGAAGTCCGGATCAGAGAAGGTCAGGTGAAGTGTCGATGGCAAGTTGCAACATGCGCTCAGATGTTATGGGCAGTAAATGAGAATCTAAGGACGGATTACGATGGGGCTTGCCTGGATAGCAGCGGGCTGTTGCGCCTGTGATTGGACACGATGCCAGCACTATGGCTAGCGTACGAGTAGGCTCCTCTCGACAGAGACCCAGGGCTAATGGATCCGTACCAGGGAGGCACTCCCACCTCACTAGCGCAGCGCAGGCAATCATAACTGGAGAGCACGTTAGCGTCCAGTGCAAGTAGGTATTCGTACGTATTCGTACGAGACGAGTATCGTACCTAATGTACCAGTAATCCGTATACCGTCGGATTATGGGCGTATACTTACCTACGTTAGGTAAGCACGCGGATCTCCTAGTGTACCTCTTTTGTACTCGAGACGGACACGACAAAGCCCCCCAGGTTTGCCGGTGCCCCCGACCAAATGGGGTGCCAACTTCCCAGCAGTGAGCACCGCTAATCCATTCATTCCTCGCTCTTAGCACAGGCGTGAATACATAACGCTAGTGCAGCTGCTAACATGTATGTGGTGTAAGGCTGTGCAGGGGACCTGGTCAACTGTGGATGAGGTAGGTACTCCCTACCGTACATATGCACACTAAACATCCCCCTCCATTAATGTGTGTGTTCCGTCCCTACTTGGACAAATAGGAAGATAATTAGGTATGGACTCTGGGTTCCAGTTCCAGTTCGGATTTACGAAGTAAGTAATTCGTACATATTATGTATGTGCCTATTCCGGATTCCGTATTTCGTACTGTTGCAGTGGGTGTTGTTAGCTGGGTTAGGGGCGAAGAAGGTGCTGGCCGTAAGGGGTTAGCAACGGACCTCAGCACTGGTTGTCGATGTGGCTGTGCAGTTGTGAACATGTGTGGCTGGTTAGTTCCATACGATATCTGATACGGATTAATGGGCGATAAGTTGGTCGGTTCACTCGGTTTATGAATGACGCATTGCCGATTACGAGTAGGTACATTCTGTACGGAAGAAATACGGATTAGTACTTTCTCATATTCATCCTGTTAAGACCAGATGACGAGGTCTCTGATACCACGACTCTGGTTCACCGATCAGCTTCGCAACGGATCTGCAACACACACGTGTTCATCCCTGGCTACCGATGCATTACCACGGCACATCACTGTCTTATTTATAGCCAGTGCCAACTACGGAGCACTGCTACATACCTATCATGTCGTCAAACCCAACCTCCGATGCCTCTCCTCCGCCAAACGAAGGCAACTATCAGGTCGTCTGAGCCAACTCGTGGCCACACTGTACCGGGCTCGAGTTCATCTGTACGAGTACTTATAAGCTGCACAAGCCCTACATATGTATTTTGGCACAGGAAAGTCATTGGTCGTCCCAGAAGTAGCAGTTGGGGGGGGCACAATCCAGCTCGACGACAAAGGTGCTGCGTAATATCGATGCTGTGGCACCCGGATGCCTGCTTGATAGGTCGTAGTGTTGACACCGATCCGTCCATTGCACCATCGCTGTCCCATCGGACGCCTGTCCGCCACCGTTTCTCCGAAACCGTCGCTTATACCTGTATCTGTAATCCGTTCCCTTTACTAAAGAGTTACTGGAGTTGATCTACTCGTACGGAGTAAGTACGAGTACCTACACGTTCTGCACAAACGTCGACACGGTCACTGTCAGATACACAATCTTAGTACGAGGCATTCCGTAAATTACTATTAGGGCTTATATGGCCCAGAAACCGTTATTCCTCTTTCGTGTCTTCTCTGTCAGATCGTATCGAAAGTACTTACACTAATCTAAATGGTAATACTTGTAGGTCCTGAATATCAAATGTCTATTCATGGGATTCTCATCCCAGTCGCTCGTCCCTCGAGGACCTGGATTGTGTGGGATACAGAGAACACGATGGAAGAAGTAATAATCTCCTGCTGGGTACCTTTGAGTGTGATGCCGATATCTGCCCATAACGGCACACGTGCACTACCTGGTCGTTCATGGACTAAAAATATCTTCGAGAGGCGTTGGTTCACGAGAACGGTCCGTCGTCCACGTGTCGTTGAAAACGCCTCGATGGGAACAGGGCTCCCCCTCTGAGATAATGGGGTGAAAGTAC
Source organism: Xylaria sp. L1 SY-2022 (assembly GCA_023079495.1). Taxonomy (NCBI): domain Eukaryota; kingdom Fungi; phylum Ascomycota; class Sordariomycetes; order Xylariales; family Xylariaceae; genus Xylaria; species Xylaria sp. L1 SY-2022. The sequence goes on from JALIDW010000004.1 coordinate 1,708,019, forward strand.
CTACATGAGAGGTCACCGGTATCCGATGTGCGCAATAACACCTACATACGTTAGGCTCTCTCTCTCTCCATGTACGTCTTCCGTACTCCGTAATCCGTAACTGACATACATACATGCCTATCTCATGTTGGTAAGCTGGATCATGGATGGATGTTTCAATATTGGGCTCTGCACTACACTATATGAGACACTAACTAGCGTAGTGCATGTCAGTCATCACCGTCGTATCACGGACGCCATGACGTGGAATCTTGACTCAATATCTCCTGAGACCAGACCCTTGGCTTCATACTAGGCATCGTGATCCTGCAAGTGGGGAGTCGATCCGAGGAGGCAGCCTCCCTTGTACAAGTAGGTACTTGTAAATGAGGGCTGAAGACGGGACATATGGCATCAATCTGCTCTGCTATGTAGTATCTGCCTCCCTAACGCATAAGGCGAGATTCAGCCCGGTAGGTAGGTAGGGAGATAGTCCAGTCTAGAAGCTGTTCCGGCGATGGTCTATCCGGGATTTCAAATGCGGATAAAGACAGCCATCTTCCAAGCAATTGCCGTACCTCACTAGCTACGAGAACGGAAAACCGACGGTCCCTGCGCCGTTCAGACCTTACCAAGATCCAAACGCTGTCAGCAAATTTCCAGTGTCAGCACGACGTTTTCGATACCGGTACATACCGGGTCTCACACTACGAGACGGACTACCACCTGATCCTACCCCTGGTGGCTGAAGATAGCCTGCCTATTCCGTGCTTGCGGAGATATTCTTGACACCATCACGTTATGAACGCAGGCACGGAACCCCCATTCGAACGCGGCAGTTAATTAACCCTCTGGTTCATGACCAGGTAATTGTAGCAAGTTTTGCCGACTTTCGATCGCAAAGAATGCCTCTTTATGCCACCAATGACTCCGTTCTCAACATCATAGCCCCGGGGCGCTAACTTGCTCCACGATACTCTGAACGGAAACGTCCCGTCGGTTTGGTCCGGAAAATCGAGCAGGCCAAGACTCGTCTAATCTCGTTACAAGCATAACCATGTACCTTCTTGCTGCACTATCATTCCTCTTGCATAATCGCGTGCCAAGGTTCACTGGTGTCATAGCGCACCGTCGGATCCCATGTCCGATTGACACACGCATATCCCCGTCTCAACACGCAATATTCCGTATTGGAAAGAGTCGTGTTTTGTTCTGGACGAAGGGCCACACGACTCGTTAAAGCTTCTCGAAGAGCCGGCCGGAAAGTCAGCTCATTTAGCGAAACAGTGTCTATTGAGTACGAGGGCTGAGAAAGAGATGATAGCAGAGGCTCGCTATAGACAAGTATTAACGAACACTAGAATCTACCGGCACGACAGCCTAATCCGTGTTGTTAACTCATTGCGGGTAGCGATGTTAGTGCCAACAGCGCAGTTCAATACGGTATCATCCGGTACGAGGAATGTTCCGTGTGATCTGGCCATAAGAATAGATATCTGGCTATTTGCATATATTTTCGGTGTACATGCATACTTCGTACCCTACGGAACCCGTACCGTGACTCTAGCAGTATACCGCACGGACCACCTACTATCCAAACCTCCTATCTGATCCATACGGAAAGAGCCCCCCCCTATCGTCAATCGTCACGCCATGGCCAACTTACCTAATTTAACCCACACGCGCACAGAAAAAAAAGGAAACTTGGGAATGCATGATACTACTACGAGTATGTCCCAGGGTATTATCATCGCCGCCGGAGAAAAAAAAACGAAAAATGGAAGAATCTGGCAACCAAAATGTTGTCCCAAGACCCGGGCCCCCCATGCGCTGCCGCCACCTGCCGGTCTAATCCCGATTAGCCCCATCCCTTCTTCCATCAACCCCCCTCAATGACTGTTGACGACACCAGATGCCGGGATTGATATCTATCGTATCTCCATGCATGCGTGTCCTCAAGGATATGCTGTGCTCCCCCTATTTGCGCTAACGAAGTGAAGATTCTGTGTCTTTCCTTGTCAATCGATGGACACAAGCGACATCCACGTCCCAGACGACATGGATAAACAGAGTATCAGGAATGACAGGGAGGAAGGAGCCATTCGGTGCGTCTAGACGGCATTGCTCGGCGAGGAAAACGATTGGGTTTTGCGGACTTCCTTCTTGCCCCGGAAGGAGAACTTCAGCGAGTGCTTCTTCTCGGGGCTCATGGCGTTCTCCGCGTACCTGGGTTGGTGAACCCGGATCGAGTCGGGGTCCAGATGCGACTGGGGGAACACACCCCATCCCTTGGGCGTGCTGCCTGACCAGCACCAGTGGTCCGTGTAGGCCCCTACAGCTAAGAATGTTAGACATGGAAGGATGATAGGCAGTTGGTAGGTTTTATGAACTTGAAGAGAAGAGAGGTACAGGTAAGGAGAATACTCACAAGTGATGTTCCTGATGATATCCCACCTGTCGAACTTGAGCCACCGATCATCGCCTTTCTGATTCCATTTCCAACGGGCCATGGCTGTCACATTGCTTGTGCACTTCGTCTTCACCTCGGACGGCGCCTCGAAATGCACGGCATCTGCCTCGAACGCCCCGCGTACACCGTCGTGCCAGCCAATGGCCCATTTGCCATCGTACTTGACTGGAAATTCAATGCCGACGATCTTCGCACCGACAGCGAACTGGAGTACGGCGTGACGGTCCGGGGGTACTCTTGCGTTTTTAGGAGACGTCCTCTTCGTCTGTGTGGCAACGGCCGAAGGGAGTCTAGCTATCTTTTGCGCGATGCTCGACATGACGGATTCTGTGGGAGGGTGCGGGAAGTGGAGGTCGAAGTTATCTTTGACCTCCATTGGCAATTCACGCTCCTCGATGACTGTGACGCCCGCAACCTTTGGGAAGGGCCTGGGGTGACGCGCTAGGTGTGCCCATAGCTGGTTCTTGTTGAAGAAGACAGTGGCGTCACTCTCTTCGAGGGTCCGCCCAATCTGTATGCAGAAGATGCATCCATACAACGGTTCATCTCCCACGCGCGTGGGAAGATGGCATTTCTGCAGAATCCTCACGCGGTAGCCGAGGGTATTTGACGTACGGCTTCCGGACGCTGTAGTCGGGTTAGTTCCAAGTCATTCGCCCACCCTGAGAAAGCTCACATTCGTTGTTCACATCCTCTTCTACAGCCTTATAGTCGAGTTCGAAGACACAGTGATTGCACTTGGCCACCGTCGCGGTAGCAAAGCCCTAAGGTGAGAGCGGGTCAAGATCACAGTTCTCAGGGGGTTTGGTGGAAGGCTAGGCTTACACCCATGGGCCTCTTGATCTTCTTGAACCCTACCTGCCCGTTGCGCTCGGCCTCGGCGCCCTTGCAGAAGCCCTTGAGCTTGTAGAAGGAACTCGCGGGCGTGATGGCACAGCCCTGATCTAAGCGGCTCATGGCGGTTTCATTAGAGGTTGATGCGGTGGACTCCGCGTCGACGGGTATCAAGACCGGTATCAAGCCATCGTCCATACCAGAGCGGACCGAGGACTTGGTCGTACCAGAGACGCGGCGAGGCGGTATAGGGGGAATCTGGTACAACGGTGGAGGTCCGGGATACCCCGGCGGGGGTACACCAGGCCCCTGATACCGTGACAATCTAGATTTTACGCCCTTGGTGGACTGCTGGACTGGGGCCAGTGAGTCAATCACGTCGAACACGGAACTGTTGATCGATTCAGTCGACGGTTTGTGCGATGCAAGGAGATAGGAGGGAGGGCTATGCTGCATCATTGACGTTGTTCTTTGCGAATGGTCAAAGTTGCCTGGCGGTCCCGACTCCCGATCATGGCCAGCAAGGATGCTGAGAGTACTATCCCTGGCCTGATCCCGAGTTACCGGAAGCGGGGCACTCTGGATCGAGCTGACGGGAGACTCACGTATCATGCTATATGGCCCGGAACCGTTAGACGAGCGGGTATACCGCCTGTTGGAACGTGGCGGAGGGACGGGTACGAACTCCGTCGAACCTTGAGTCGAACCAGTCCACCTGTGGGGTTTCAGGGGCGACGGCCAGCTTCCCCTATCCGACGTCTGATTCCAAGAGGGAGTCGAGATGTATTGCTCAGGCTCACCGTACAGCGCGCCATCCGCCTCCAGACGCCGTACAGGCCCGCCAAACTGGCTCTCTGCCGAGCTGACCAATTGCGTGGTGGGGATGGTTGGTGAGTCGGGTACGGCCGGGAGTTGCTGATCGCAATCATCGTCCTCGATGGGGTACATCGTCACCGACGCCCTCTTTATTTGCCAAGGGTCCGTAGAAGGCGGAGTAGGCGGTGGGTCCGAGGGCCCAAAATGACGCGAGTTTGTTGTCTTCTCGGAACCGTTGGCGAAGGGCTGCGGTCCCGAGATGCTTGAATGGCGCCATGAGCTGGTATCTGAACCTGTTTCTGTGTTAACCAGGCCCCTCCAAAACCGCGGGTCGAGTAGTTGTTCGACGGGGGTTTCTTCACGGATACCGGGTCTGAGACGGGTAGGCATACTCATGGTCGCCCCCGCCTCCGAGGGCGGTGGGGATATCATTACCGGTGCAGCTGGGGCGAGTAGCTTCAGGCGCTTCAGCGTGTCCCAGATTTGAGGGGCGGCGTTTCTCGAAGCTTTCTGAAGCTCGTCGAATTTGCCGGCATCAAACTCGTCTACCTTGACGTAATCGTCGAAGTCCCACAGGAGCTCCACGAGCTCTTTACGAAACCGCGCGATATCATCTGGAGCTGCGTGTTAGCAACTTTTACTACGGAAGCGTGTTAAAGAAGGAAGGGGCTCATGTGGGGAAGACCGGACCGTTTTCTTTAACCGCGTTGATGAAAATCCCTCCGTACTCCTCAAAGTTCGTCATGGCAATAGGCTCGATTCTTTTCAGTGCCCTGTTGCCCTCTTTCGCGAGCTTCTGTGCAGCCTTGAGCATGAGCTCCGGCGCCTGATCTCCGGCATCTTCGGCATTCTTGATGGCCAAATTCCCCTTGTCCAGAATATCCCTGAACGGCGCCAGTAGGAGTTGCTCTATCTCCTCGGCCATCTTCATCTTTTCTTTCTGCAAGCGAGAAAAAAAAGAGAGACGGTAAGGCTGAGGTCACAGCCAGGCCGACTAGAAGACTAGAATAGAAGAGAGAGGGGACGTAATACGGAATCGGAATCGGACTCGGATAGCGGGATGGGGGACAATGAATCGCATGACACTACGGTATTCCGTACTCCACGTGCGTGTTCCCCCCTCGAGAATAGTAGCTATAGCAAGGCCCGGTATTGGTAAGGTATTTTTCTGAGTCGTTGGTATTAGAAGAATGAAATTCCCGACTAGATAGCTATGGCTTCCCCCTTTCAAATAAGGCACCGCGTTCCAAAAAATTGCATATAAACAAACACAAAGATGAGAGATGCGAGAAGGGTAATAAGGCAAGAGAGAAGAGCGAGAAGGGAAGAGAAGGGAATAGGTAAAGGGAAAGATCAGGCTGCTGATTTGATAGGGAGGGTGAGCGCAGAGTAATACAAGCATGGAGCGAACGGGGACCCGCGACAAGACTCAGATTCATCATTCGGGTGGTGTGTGGATGACTCGTACCGGAGCCAGTACGCACGCAGTTCTTACAGGGATGAGGCTCATTTCGGCTACCTCGAGCTGTTTCCCGCGCTATGATGAAAGTTATCTGTGATTATAATATAGATTCGACGGTCAGGTCCGCGAAGGCCCGGACATGTGCATGGATTGGTAGGGTGAGGTAACGTTGGGTGACCTGCAGACACACGCATGTAGGTATGATGTAGGCAGAGGCGATCACGGCTGGGAGAGACATCATCGTCATCAGCATCAGCAAGCAAGCAAGCAAGAATAATGAACGTCCCACGCATGTCGTCGGACCAGCAGATCGGAGGATGTACATACTCTCTAACAACCTGTTTTAAAAGGGCATGTGTACTTTCACATAAATGCCTCCTCGGAGAACAATCAAAGAGACAATATCGGTCTGGGGAAAGAGGGAATAAAACCGTTTGGCCAATTATAGCTGTTGGATTTATGTGGCTGCAGCTGAAAGATGACTTGCTGCAGGAATTACCCTCAGCTCCTTCTTGGGGCTGTGTGTGTGCGTGCTGCCCTCGACTGTTTGTTACTGAACGAAGTTGAGAGAAGGCGGGGAGTTTCTCTAGGACCGGTCGATGACTGTTCGGACGAGACATAACACAATGTATGACCTTCTCAGGTGCATCTAACCGTCTGGACATAACCGTTGCAGGTACAGTACTCGCTCGAAGCTACTTCGTACGGACATGTATGTATTTGATATCATACGCGGTCTGACGGGAGGGGAGCTTGGGCCCGTCGACTAATAATAGAAACGGGATTACTGCTACTACTTTACCTACACCCCATATTAATAGAAACTCCATGCAAATCAATCTCCATTGTCTCAGTGACTGATCTGAAAGATTCAGACTTGACTTACTCAACTTATGATTGACGATCTGGGGTTCGTGTTTGGGACTCTGAAGACGCGGTAACCGACAGCATCGATGCCTAACAACCAAGCCATTTGTATTACCGGACCTTATTATTCTCTTCGTCTCACGGTTTGCTGCCACCCGTCTTTGCGAAGAGATCAGGTCATCATTGGCTTGTTCGAGTTGCACGCAGCAGGTTGAGCCGTTATTGGGCCGGGGGGCTCATATCAGATCGTCGTAAGCTCTGTCTAGGACAGCAACGGGATCATCATCAAACGGAACGAGGGATTTTGGGGTTTTTATCTATTTTATTATATGCCTATCCATGTCTGTCTTTATGCCTTCGCTATGAGACAACGAGAGTTGCTGGGATGCTTCGACCGGAAACAAATCATGCAGCCATCCATTCCATCTAAGGGGCGGCGTGACTCCCATCATAAAGACACTCGATCTCTCGATCCATCCGTAACAATGAATCCATTGACAACGACCTTGACAGACCATTTTCTCTCGAACCCCGGGTCTGCAGTCCCTTCTACCTCCGCCTCGAAAAATCAAAGCATGCAGCCATCCATTCCATCTAAGCAGCGCGAACCCCGTCCTTCGCGTTCCCAATCCCATAAAGACAAGCAATCTTCCAATCCAGCCGATGCGCATCCGTGACATTAAACCCATTCACAGCAACCGTAACCCCCCAATTCCTCTCAAACCCAGGGTTCGGCACCCGCATCGTGGGCGCCTCGAACGCCTGCTCGGCTTTCCGAAAGCCGCACCGCGTCACAAAGGGCACGATGCGGTCGACGTAGTGCTGCGGCGTCTTGGTCGAAGTCGTGACCAACTGGCAGATATTCTCGCGCGTCAGGTTGCATTTGGCTGTGAAGCCTTCCCAGCTGCATTTCGCCAGCGCGTTGTCGCAGACCTCTTTGTCGACGCACTCGCTCACCCAGCTGTGCACGTGCACGTGGATGGTGTCGTTGTAGTTCGTCAGGTATTCGTACGCGACGGGGTCGCGGTTGAGGCAGATGTAAGCGTTTGCTGGGCGTAAGCACAGCGGGAGGAAAGACAGGAATTTCCATCTTGTGCGGACGGGAGTAGTCGCCGTCGTCGTCGTTCTCCGACGACGTTCTCTTGCTTGTGGTTGTCTCGCACTGGGCCAGCGGACTCTCCGTTTCGCGCGGGCCTCCGTCATCTTGTTCGTCATGCATAGGAACGCGTTGCGCACGACGAGGAATACGTACACGCCGAAGCCGATGATGAGGATAAGGAATAGGAGGCGAACCCAGTGTTTCTTCCTTGCGTCGTCGAGGGCTTCTTGGCGGAAGATCTCGCCCTGTGCCTCGAGACAGGCCTGCGGGTAGCGGTGTTTCCAGAACCAGATCTTGCGGCTGTCGCAGGTGATGTTGGGGTGGTTCTTGAGGAGCTTCTCCGTCTTTTTGCAGGCGTTGTAGGCGTAGTTGAGGTCGGCGCAGTCGTTGCAGCCGAAATAGCACGGGTCGTAGACCTCGGACCTGGCTTTTTGGACCCATTTGTCCGTATCGTTGGACACTTTTGTCGCGGCCATGGCCCTCTTGATGTCCCTGATGAGAACATATGTGAGTCCCGCTATAGTACCCCCGCCGGCAATGAGCCCGACTGGTGTGGCAAGCTTGGGCATTGTGTGGTCGAGGAAGGTTGGGGGATACGGTGGTGGATCTGGGTAGAGAGGGGGCGCATCTGAGTCCGTTGCTGATGATCGTGGTGATGGTGGTTCAGATGATGGCGGCATATCATGGAGCCTCACGGCTTGCTCGTAAGTAGGAGGAGGCTCCTCTGGCAGCAATCTGTCTGACGACTGAGCGCCTTCATCATTTGACGTTGTAAAGGGCATGATGATGTGGATTAACGGGCTATATCATGTGTAGTTTGAAGTGACTGGTGCGCAGATGGTGCTTGGGATGTTGTGGTTTCGCGTTCGAGAGCATCGACCAGAATCGGATTGACAAGAGGTGTAGAAGAGAAGATGGCAGCGAGACAAAAAAAGGGTAAACAGTACGGGGATATGCCCTTTTAAAATACCTGGTAGAGTATGTTAGGGTTCGAAGAGGCACGAGAAGTGCAAGAATTCCATGCAGAGGATATTCGGGAGGCAGATGCATCCGTGCACCTTGTTTCTCTGCATCTTCGACCATATTTCTGCCTCGGGCAACCGTACATGTGCGTTTCGCGGTTGCGCGTAACCTGCCTCTCAAGGTAACAAAAGTGTAACTTGGTGTTTACTTTCTTCCTGATGTTGTGAAGCTGAATACCCGATGAAAGTCCATCGGGGTTGACCACGAAGTGTTGTTGGATGATAGGGGTTGTAGCCCGACGGTGTGCCTTGAGTTCACCATTATGTCGGCGCCAATCTGGTGATAGATGTGGGATTGAATTGGAGACAATAAGAGAAGAATAATCATGCCAAGCAAAAACGGGCTGTGCAACAATTTTCAGCTCGTCGTGCACGATGTGGAACATGGAGAGGATTCGAGGAGCTAGACTCGTCGACGAATGAGTCACTCGGCGTGAGGTCGAGGACAATAGCATCTATTGTCTAGGGTAACAAAGGATTATAAAAGAGAGTCGAGAATCTAACATTCAAGACCGAAATCTCACCTTCTCAATCACTATTCACCCAAAGTCACAGCAAAGTGGAATCAACCAAGATGACGGACGCATCAACCCCCAAAGTCGCAGTGCGGACAACATTCCCACGCCTACCCTTACCTTCCATAACAGAACGAGCACAAATCCAAACACAACGGCTCCTCCTCCGTCCGTTAATCCAAGACGACCTCCACGCACTCTTCGCACTCCGCCAGGATCCCGATTTCATGTCGGAGACGAGTAAAGGCGTGCCAGACAAATCCATCAGCGAAACACAAGAAGCACTCGATTTCCTGATTTTACCTCCAAATAATCACTTCATCTACGGCATTTTCGAGTCTGACGTTCTCATCGGTGAGGGCGGCATCCATAGTGTCCAGGGCGACATGGGATGGCCTGAGATCGGGTATAAATTGAAAACGTCGTCTCGGGGACAGGGGTATATGACGGAGGCGATGGGCGCGTTGTTGAAGGCATGGTGGGAGTTACCGAGGGAGGAAACGAGGATTGAGGCTCACCCGGTATCCTTTGTCGAAAACGGGACTGTGCCATCATCGGAAGACATCGAGACCGCCGAGCGCGTGGTTGCCGAGGTTGCCCTGTACAACAAGGGGAGCCAACGCGTGCTTGAGAAACTGGGTTTCCGTCATGTCGCTACGTGGGAGGAGGAGGATACGCAGCTTCATCGGCTGGGACAGCCTATCATGATGAGCCGGTACGTGCTGTCGAAACCGAAAGTTGAGGCTTAAGGAGAATGCGTGCATACAGGGTCAAGGGCTGGACGTAGGTTTGAACTGCATTTGTCTGGAAGCATTGCGAAATGCTAAATGTCGATATTCCCTGTTTGTTTACATTTTTGTTTGTTTACTTCTGGGAATACGTCACGGGTCGATTTGCACTCGATGACGCGGCAGGTTGGGATGAGGTGCAGAATGGATAAAGGGAGACCGAGCTTGTTGATGATGGAGTGTTCAGGGATAGATACAGGGAAGGAATAGACCGGGAAGTATGTTGTCTTGTTTACTCTCAAGTGTGATCGTGAGGATGATCACGAGTATGCACAATATCTTCACCTGAAGGTCATTCATCAGCAAAAGAGACCCAAGACATTGGTATCAAACAACCCACGAAGAGCACAAGAGGCTTCAGAAAATGAGCAATGATTTATGCAATTTAATCCAGACAGATCGCCAGAGAGAGAACTCGAGCTAGGTAGGCTGAGCACATATATGCAAGTGAGAAAAGTACGCAAAGCATTATGACGATGCCCCCCGTGAGCGAATCTACCTATCTAAAATACAAGTTGTGTGTGTGATTTATGTTGGCACCCGCGGGGTTTCAAAATCGCCCTGGCCGTCGAAAAACTCCGGTTGATACCTCATTCTATCTTGTTTGGCTTCGTCCCCCCTTTAAATGTTAGGCGGTGGTGGTGGTGTGAATGGGTAGTTTTTGAGGGTGAGTTTTGCATATGAAGTTGGGGTATAGGGAGAAAAGGATTTCGTTTCTATAAAAATAGGGATATTTTCTTTTTAATTCTTCGTTTACAAGGTGTCCATCTTGTCGAGGATGGCACGGGTAAACTCGTGGGTGGTGGCCTCACCGCCCATGTCGCGGGTGCGGTACTTGCTGTTTGACTTGTTAGCTGGAATTTACAGAAAAGGGGTTGCTAAAGAGTCGAATAACTTACCCATCGGCAATGACACCGTAGACGGCCTTGGAGATGCGGTTGGCGTGGTCGTCGAGACCGAGGTGGCGGAGGAGCATGGTACCAGAGAGGAGCAGAGCAGTGGGGTTGGCCTGGTCCTTGCCCTTGATGTCCAAACCGACGTGACGGCAGCCGGGCTCGAACACAGCAACGTCCCGTCCCATGTTACAGCCGGGAACAATGCCGGGTCCACCGACAAGGGCAGCACCGATGTTGGAGAGAATACCACCGTACAGGTTGGGCATGACCATGACGTCGAACTGCTGGGGTCTGGAGACAGCCTGCATACTGGCGTTGTCGACAATCATGTCGTTGCACTCGATGGTCGGGTAGTCAGCAGCAACCGACTGGACGGTGCGGCGGAAGAGACCGTCGGCCAACTTCATGATGTTGGCCTTGTGGATGCAAGTAACCTTCTTGCGGTTGTTGGCAAGGGCAAAGGCAAAGGCGAACTTGGCAATACGCTCAGACTTGTGGCGGGTGATGATCTTGAGGGACTCGACGACGCCGGGCACGCTCTGGTGCTCGAGGCCACTGTATTCACCCTCGGTGTTCTCACGGATGATGACGAGGTCGACGTTCTTGTGGCGGGTCTCGTAGCCGGGAATGTTCTTGATCAAAGAGACAGAGGCGTAGATGTCGAGCTCCTGACGCATGGCGACGTTGAAACTCTGGTGGCCGGAGCGGCTGACGGGGGTGTGGAGGATACCCTTCAAGCCGAGCTTGTTTCTCTTGAGGGAGGCAACGGACTCGCGGAACATGTCCTCGGCGCTGCCGGGAGCACCGCTGTCGACACCGGAAGCATCAACCTGCTCCCAGTCGATGGGCACGCTGTCGGCCTTGAAGATGGTCTTGACGCTCTCTGCAACCTCGGCACCAATACCGTCACCGGGAATAAGGGTAACGGTGTACTTGCTGCCGAACTTGGTGGGCTTGAAGATGTCGGAGTCGACGGTAGCGTAAGATCGCTGCGACTGGCGAGAAGCTGCCTGCGCAACGCGCTAGAGAACACGCAAAAAAAGACTTGGTGAGCCATTACCGCCGTCGAAAGCATGTGAAAGCGGGAGTGGGGGGAACGGGACGACGGGAAGATCGGAAAAGTACATACCTGGGCAGTTCGGACGGAGCTCCGCGACAACATGGTTTCGACTGTCTAGAAGTTAAGGAGGGTGGAGAGAGGCGGCTCAATTGAGCTGCATACAAGGTCGGACAGAGGTTGAGGTCTGAAGTCGAAGGGTGAGGTTGAGGATTGAGTGAGGGACGAGAATTGACGGTGGAGTGTGAAGGCTTGAGAATTGGCGCAAAGCATTAATCGCATATCCGGTTTAGTGTATGTATAATGTACACTAAGTGGGTAAGGTGAGTACCTGTGTACCTGGATAGGAAGTACCGCGTCTGCCAAACCTGGTGGCGATGTACCTGACGAAGCTCCGTTTTACTGTACTTTTCGTGTTTTGTACAGTAACGGATACGGGATGGTTGCATTCAGTTTTCCCATCATTGCATCACCCAGCGAACACTTTTGTTTCGGTAATTGATACGGACGAAGGGGCCAGAGCTAGCGCATCGCGCCAAAATTTTCAGGCCGAAACAGGCCGAAGATGCCCGGTTATCAGTGCTCTTTTTCTTCCTCGGCTTCCTTCGAGACTAGGCGATGTCGGGGCTAGTGCATTTGCGCATCACTTAGTACGTCAGGTAACATCCGACTGGTAACTCTGAACTCACAGTCAACAACTTCATGCCACGAGGAACACGAGGTAAACACGAGGTGAACTATTTATTCTCTGCTCTTGGCTGGCTCTCTTAATCATGTTCCTGATTTTAAAGAACAGTGTTCAAAATGAAAGAAGTTCTGGTTTCTTCATTCCACTTACTATCAAAACATGGGAATGGGTGAGGACGGTCCCTCCCCGTGAATGAGCAAAGAGTGAGAGCACTCACCAAATACGACTCCCACGCGACTGCACGGAAAGTTCAAACCTGCAGTCATATCACATGGAAAGACCATGTGGCTCGGAAACTGCATTCAATGCGTGGCTCATGAATCCAAGCCTCCCACACTTCATGTTTACGCACCAGGTCGTCACTCACAAGCCCTCACCTCCTATAATGTCAACAACAATACCGATACCAGACATACGTAGTCTGTACATCTTACCACAGTAACGACTCCACCGAGCATGGCCGAAGTGAGCGCAGCATCCATGCTTCTCAATGCCGGCATGATCGCGGCCGCGGCCGCCAGCGCCGCTCGGTACAGGAGGTTTGACGGCGGCGCATGTGTTCGGGACGCGAAGCCCGAGACGAATCTCGATACGGCCAGATACATGAACAGTCTACGCGCACCTGCTCCGTCGATACGTGCGGGAAGACATCTACCGCCCGGTGCTGCCAATGTCCATGTTCATTACCAGGCCGCTTGTCCCTTCGGTAATCCTTACGGTAGTCCTTATGGTCCTCTGGCGTCCGGAAGCCAGAATCTTGCTTCACGCGGTCAAGTTTATGGTCGGTCTTCAAGCCAGGGCTTCATGCAGAGTCCTCCTCATCCCGGATGTGCTGGTTCGCTTTGTGGTTGCTCTCAGTGTTATTGGAGAGACTTTGTAGGTTGATGCGTTCCGGGCTCCGTGTGAAAGAATTCATATGCATCGGATTAATATCAATAAGCCCCTTTATCTTGGCCATAGCACACACCTGTATAACAGTGTCTTGAACACACCCCTAACTTAACCCCCAGCTCACCCACGACATCGAGAAATACAAACGAACCCGCGACCATCTCAGCGAGACATACAACTGGAACCTCCACGAGCTCGTGCGCCGCCACCGCGCGTCCCCAAAAAAATCACGCGCAGAGAAAGACAGCGAGCTCGAGAAGCTATACTGGTACTACGTAGGACGTGTGCGCGAGGTCTACGACAACCACTGCCAGCACCATCGGCTCCTGTTTCATGAGGCTTGTATAGTCTGGGAGATGCCCGAGAAGATTGTCTTGTCCGAAGATGAACCCGAGTCTATCCCGTCACCTCGGGAACTTCCCGTGCCTCATTCGCGCCAGAGCAGTGCCAGCTTCATCCCGTCTTCAACGAGGATTCCAACACGGCTTCCGAGTCACGGGAGTGGGAGTCATTGGAGTATGGATACTACGCGGATCAACAAGGGGAAGGAAAAGGAGGTGTTGGATGTAGGCGATGCTGCTGTGTCATGTCGTGGAGTCGACGAGGACCGGGGTACAGAGAGGGAGGAAGAGAGTGTTTTTGACGTTGCTGACTTGCAGATCGATGGCAAAGGCAAGGAAAACGAAGGGGAGAAGGACGTTAGCACCCTCCATTCCCGTAGCAGTAGCACGACGACATCGGATTCAAAAGGGAAGAAAACCTCTTTTCAACAGAGGCTCAAGAAGTTATGGTCGAACAAGCTGCGAGAGCGATCGTCCGATAAAGCAGAGTCTGTGCCTGTTCAAACAGATGAGAAGCACGAGGGAGGAGAATAAAGAATCCGTAGCATAGCATCGGTGTACTTGGAGATACGGTAACATGATTAGTTGAGGCTAAGGGGTTCAATGCCGAACATACAATAAGAGACAGTGTCTAGACCAGTCTGACATTCGTTCATGGCAATACGTGGCTTCTATGACATGACGTACTATTCTCGTTGAGAATTGAGAAGCCGGTGCTTATTGAGAGAAGCACACATATGCAACGCAAAAGAGTGCCTCAATACCTTGAACAGGGCGACGATAGTCATGACAACTGACACATATTTCTCATGTTGTTGAATTCATGTCAAAGAGGTAAAACAAGCCGTCGGGTTCATAGTAGTAGACCCATTTCGCCTCATGCAAAGGACGCCCTATTACCACAGCATTCACTCCAGTTCCTCCTCATCAAGAGGCTCAACTCGGATGAGTATTTCCTCCAACAAGCCTTCAAGAAAAGTACCTACATCTTTTCCCATGCCGACCGGTTCGGCCTTGTCAAGTCGATCAAGTTCCTTGCAGACATTGGCGAGCTTGTAGACATGTTTCCTGATCTTGTCGTGTGCTGCCTCAGCCCGTTGCCGCTGAGGCGTCACGACCTTTTCATTCCGGTATAGTTGCTGCAGACGAATCTGTCTGCGCTTCAGGGCTTCCTCAAGTGCAGGGAATATCACATCGTTAAGAGCATCTAGCTCACCGTTAGGCCGTGCCGGTGCGGGTGACGGGAAACTTTCCGGCGTAGGGAGTTGTTGTTTAGGCTGCGCCTTAGATGCGAATGCCTGGGAGCTTGATGTGAATTGCTGATTGGCAGCTTTTTGTAAGGGGATTTGCGACTGCTGCTGGCCGCGGTAGGGCGGGATCTCAGGCAGACGCATCGGGGTCGGTTTAGGGGCCCCTCGAGCTTGGTGCATCTGCATCTGCATCTGCATTTGCATCTGTGATTGCATTTGCATTTGCGACTGCATTTGCGACTGCATTTGCAATTGCGACTGATACGGTTGGGATTGAGATGGAATAAACGGCCGTTGGCCTGGTGCTTGCATGGGTTGGCCGGAAATATTCATCATGTTCATGTCTTGGTTGAGCTGTTCCTGCACAGCTTGGTTGTAGTCAATTGATGCCATCATAGGCATTGGCGGCATTTGCTGCTTTGCAGCTGGAATTGGCGCGCTGGGATCATATGCATGCTTCGGCGGTGAGGGTGGGAGTTCGATTTTCGAAGGCGAAAGAAGGGGTCCACCTTGAAGGGGTCCACCTTGGACTGGCTTTCGTTGAGGGGAGGCGTGTCGCGAAGGACCAAGGGTCGGAACGTTAAGGCCTTTGAGAGTACTCGAAACAGAGGAATCGCCAAAGTTATGGGCCATCGCTCTTGGACTCTCGCCATAGTCTGCTTCCAGAGGTCTCGATGCCCGTACATTTCTGGAAGATTCGTCTAACGGGTTCAGTCCCGGCCGATGAACAAAACCACCTCTTTCGCCTACCATCCGAACGGTGCCAAAATCCCACATGTCCTCGTTCACAGGATTTTCCTGCATAACTTCTCCCTCTTCATATATTTCCTCATCCTCAGGTTTGTGAGTTGCACTCCAACGCTGATATCTCTCAATCAGCTCAGTAAGATAGCTCGTCTTCTTTGCCTTCCGAATAAAAGGATGTTTCAGAAGCTCTTTGGCCGAGGGTCGATCTTTCGGATCGCGCTGTAAACAGGCCTCAATGAAATCCTTGAATGCCTTCGTGAAGTTTCCCTCCAGCCTCGGCGGAGGGTTTTTCGGGATCAGAAACAAGACTTTCATCGGGTGAATGTCTGCATAAGGCGGCTCATTGTTGGCAAGCTCCAAGGCGGTGATACCCAGAGACCATATATCTGCCTTGTGGTCATAGCCCGATTGCTTGATAACTTCTGGTGCCATCCAAAAGGGGGTCCCCACAAAAGTGTTCTTTTTGGTCATGGTGGCAGAGAGTTGGCCCGAAACGCCAAAATCAGCCAACTTGACTTGTCCATTGGATCCAAGTAAAACGTTGGCCGCTGCAAAACCTCGTCAGTAACTTCAACTTCATGGCCCGGGTGAGGACATGATACTATACCCTTGATGTCTCTATGGAGCTTTTTATCTGCGTGTAAGTATTCGAGACCGAGAAGCAACTCTCTGATGATGATGGCAATATAGTCCTCCCCAATAATGCCTGGCTTCATCAGATCGGCGCAGCTACCGCCAGCGCAAAATTCCATAACAATCCATAGCTCCGCACCCTTGGCATAGGAGCCATAGTATTTCGTGACATAGGGAGACTGAAGCTCGGACAAGATGGCGATCTCTTGTATGATATCTTCAACTTCATCTTCGGCGCTTTCAATATCAATAACCTTGATAGCTACCGCCTCGCCGGAGCGCTTCTCGACACTGTTGAGGGGAATTAGCTATTTGCGCATGATGAACCCTTGTGTGGGATAGCGTACCCCTTGTAGACTTTTCCGAAGCTACCTCCTCCTACGTAGACAGAGTCAGTCACCCCAGCCGTCCACCGAGACAAAGGGGCCCGAACCAATACAATATTCCTTCGTATAGAGGAGTTCGGGGTCCAGAGCCTCGTTGCATTCTTCGTAGTTTCGTTCCGCCATTTTGCCGTGTAGGTCGTCAATTCGTTATGTGTTATCGTATTCGCGATGCGAGATATTATATTATCCTCGCATAGGCTGTAGTAGCCTGGTCGCAAGAAGTAGAAAGTTAAGGCGATCGTCCGGTGTTCCGCAGGGGGATGGGCGAGCAATCAATAGCCGAGGCGGAACGAGCGTGCGGTCAGACAACGATCCACGTTGTGACGGAGCTTGCGGTGAGGGCGACACAACAGGAGTTGATGCCGGGAGTATTCAAACGGGAAAACGAAGGGTTCGGGTCGGGTGAGGGAGTGCCTGTGATCAAAGAGTTAAGGAAGCATCAACTACTAGCAGGCAGTCTAGATAGACGTCCACTAGGTTCCTAGCATAGCATGTGCCTCAGGAGAAAGGAAAGAGGGCAGATCGAAGGGCAGAGAGCTGAGCCGCAAGAGCTGCCTCGACTTGCATGGATTTGATGAGACGAGATGCTGGGTTGCATACAGCGTATGCAGAGAAGGTCCCGGGAAAAAGAAGGTCAGGTGCCGCCAATGCAAGCAGCTGCTAGCCACGACCAGCTGCAGGAGAGATCAGGCAGCAAGCGCAGAGAGGACCGTCGGGTCAGTCAATACATGGCTAGATGTTGTTTGGGAGGAAAAAGGATGGATGTTTTGTGATTACAACGAGTTTACCAATACGAAGTGTTATTCCGTTAGGTAGACGGTAGACGGTGGACGGTACGAAGTACGTTTGTAGGTACTGCGTTCACTCCCTCATTAAGGCCCGGCCGTGGGGTTCGTTATTGGCAGGTGAGTGGGGGAGCAGGGAAAGCGGCCTGGACGCGACTGCGCGATTGGATGGAACGCGGCGGGGATTGGCCAAGCCAAAACATTCACCCGCCAAGGGGTGTCCGGGTATCGACTCGCTACAGGCAGGCACTTAACCAACCGCTACCGTACGGTGTCCGTACCTCACTGAATAAACACCTGAATGACTTACATCATAATCCGTAAGCATCTGTTTGACACCCGGCTGGCCTCACACATGCTGATTTATTCCGTATTGGGCATTTACAAGTGTGAAGCTCAGGGGGGCTACTTACCCGAAAGACTTCTAAGTTACCTGTTATGGCTAGACCGTGCAGTTAGGTTACCGTACGGAAAGCCTTCGTTCGTATTCCGGACGCACATAGGGCTGGCTGGCGCACCAGGAGGTCGCGTCGGTGCTTTTTCTGGTCGGTCATAATCCGTGTGGAAGAGGTGATAGTGATCAACGCAGACCGCCCACAGCTACGGCATGAAGATTCGGTAGGTACGAGAATGTATCTGGCAGGTAAGGAGACGGAATACTATTTCAGGTAACGTGGAGCCACTATGGAGATATTCGTGCCCACTCACCTGGAACCATCTCACCACTCACCACCCTTACCGATCACTCTGCTACCACGCTACCACATACTGAGATGCCGCCAGATACGAAGTGCGGAAATGTACAATTCAAGGCATTACGTAGACTGTACCGTCCGGCTGGACCTCACCGTCTACTCGTACATACCCGTATGGAGTTCTCGTTGCATCGCAGTGTGGGAGCTGGAATGGGGCATTCAACCCGGCCAAACAAAGACTCGACTTCACAAGTTCCATACAAACAGTCTGAACCGATGATCCCTGTGCAAGACTGCCTGTGAACGACTTCAAGGAACTACTGCGGACTAGAAACTCGGAACAGTCTCCTTCGGTGAAACCATGATGCAAATGCCAGACAACCATCATTGCCGGACAAGATTCCACGATTGATTCTTTTGCAATCTGAAACTTGCCCGTCGGATAGCGTCAACAAGTGCGAGTCGCGGGGACGATTGGAGTACGAATGACGGATTAATCAAAACATCCATCTCCCTAAACGTGAAAGAATACATATGCAATGCCTCGGTCGACTACGGATTAGATATCAGCTCCATCCTCACCATGTTCATCTGCGACATTGATATCGCCGTGTCTAAGCCTCCCAAGCATGGACATGTGCTTGGGATTCTTTCTTCCTTCGAGCAGGCTAACATCCCCAGACCTAAGTAAGTACCTTCGACCCATCGTCAGTCAGCTTGGAGTTTCATGTGGATGATTCTCCGTCTCTAACCGACCTGAAGTTGTCAGGCGCGGTGCGTTAGCCTCGGAATCTGACTGGCTGTCGCTTTCTCGCGGTTGTGAAGCCTGCGATAATAGGAGGTAGTATGGAATTTGTACGAGAATACATCACAGTGTCATGCTCGCTTTTTCTCACTTTCGCCTCCGTTCACGATCAAAGTGACTCCGGGGCACAAGAAGAGCCGCGTTCTGAAGAAGTTCCCTATTCGCCGAGCTACTGACCACTGCAGAATATTACATACAAAACTGGGACGCTAGGTAGTACAACTTGCCCTTGGTCCTCGAGTCTTGATAGGAATTGCACGCTAGACTCGCTTGCTAAGTAGTTGCCTCGATCACTGCTAACCAATACGTATGGGTCCACTTTACTGGGCCCCCATTCAACAATCACAGGTTGGTTTCGTGGTGTAGTTGGTTATCACGTCAGTCTAACACACTGAAGGTCTCCGGTTCAAGTCCGGGCGAAATCATGATCTTTTCTTTTGCACTTGTTGTGCACACTCAGCTTTTTGTTTTGCTCTCCCTCTTCTTTTTATTTATTCATGAGAAATCCGTGTTCCGCATATGGGTAATCCGTATGCGTGACTCCTGACCTACCTATTCCCTCAATATTCAGGTCGTGGCGTTTGTGATGTTTCAGTCACACTTTCGCTCGTCGTGAGCGTCCCCGCGTTCGGAGATCACCAAAGAGGGGTCTTAATAAATTTGTTCACACTGCAGCTTGATCTATTTATCTGACCTTCTCCTTGAGTTGACCCAGCATACAGGTAGGAACGTGCGAGTTGTTAACAGATCGTCTCTTTAGGAAATGAGAAATGGAATCGATGGCTTCCGAAACCATTGACCCAATTCACCCACCCCGGGATGTCCTCCAGCCGACAACCCAAACAACCCAATTGAGGCTTTCCTCTGGCAATGGTCCTATATCCAGAACTGTTCTGAAAGAACCTGTGCGCGATGCTCTTCCCTCGGAAATTCCGGTCATTGATGTCTCTGGCATATTCAGCGACTCTATGGACGATCGCTTGAGCGTTGCCAAATCGGTTCGGGACGCTGCAACTAACAACGGGTTCTTCTACATCAAGAACCATGGCATTTCCTCTGAAGTACCAGAGGAAGCCTGCCAAAGACTGCTTGAATTCTTCCGTCAGCCGCGAGAGATCAAAGAGCGTGCCCACATCGGCCAGTCCAAGTACTTCAATGGCTACAAGCCAATGAAGTCAATGCGCATCAATCCCTTTGAGTCTGTTGACATGCGGGAGTCTTTCTCTTGGACATACGACTATAGATATGATCCTTCGGTCTCCGATCCGGCCGAAATTCCATCTCACATTGCGCGGTACCTGAGATGCGAAGATTTCCACTGGGAGGCGACAGCCAACCTCCCCCACTTCAAGGAGGCTATTGTGCGTTATTGGCGTTCGTGTCTGGCCCTGGCGCGGGCGCTCGTGAAGTGCTTTGCGCTGTCACTTGACTTACCCGAAGACTACTTCGCCGAGAGGTTTACTCACCCGGATGCTGCCCTCGCATTGAACTACTATCCACCACTGCCCCCACGACAATCGACAGGAGAGCAAGGAGAATCAGAGGTCTCTATTGGCTCACACACCGACTTCCAGCTCTTCACGATCCTGTGGCAGGACAACAATGGCGGCCTCCAAGTCTTGAATCGTCAGGGCCAGTGGATGAACGCGAAGCCAATGCCCGGGACATTTGTCGTCAACATGGCAGACTATATGCAGCGAATCACGAATGATCGCTATGTGAGCACTGTTCATCGCGCCCAGAACTATAGCGGGAAAGAGAGGATCAGCATGCCCTTCTTCTTCGGCTTCAATCTCAACGAGAGCTGCGGCGTACTCGAGAGCTGCCTTCTTCCCGGCGAACAGAAGAAATACGACGAGATTAGCTGCGAGGACTGGGTTCAGAGGCGAGCAAAGGCAATGTATGTGGACGATATATTACGACGGAATTAGTGACTGGGCGCCATTTGCTGTCGACCTCGAAGTTTATGAGTTCACTGAATCTCAGGGGTTCGTAAGAAATTTGGGCTTAGGTTAGGATTAAGCCATACTTGTACAGATTGATGGCTTCTAAGTAAGAGTCTATCATCGCAAACAGGCATAAGTAGATGATTCCATATATTCCGTAGAACCTATTCTCGAATCCTTCTCTCATCACATCGGCGGCTCTATGTAAGGACTTATTAAGACTCCATGGACGCCTCGTATTCAGATCGAGTGACAACGCCGTCGTCGATGTGGCGATTTTGACTCACAGCCGCCACAACAAATTGAGTAATGAGAATAGATTGGCAGCATATGAGAGGTTACCGAGTGAGTAATCCTTACGAGTACAGGCAAGTGATGGTAATCCGTAGCCAAACAGATCTTTTCTCCTTAATTACAGTATTATTATTATTCTTCTAAGATATCGTTGGCATATGCTCGTCCGGCCTAATGTCGGCTCACAGACTCAACGGGACGCCGGTGCGTCACGGTAACACGTCTCAGGTAACCAGTAGGTATCCATTGTAACCAAGCTAGCCAGGCATGTATAGATACATATCGCATCAGTGGGTTTAGTGGGCAATCCGTGGTTTTTGGTGCGTGCTTGACGACATGTCCCGTGGTTTTGAGCGCTTCGCAGAGGGCTGAACTAAGGAAATGTGGGCCCTCTGGTACCTACATAAGTAGGTACGTGTACCTACATGTGTGCCTACCGGTACGCGGCGACTGGAGGTGCCTGGTAGCACCTGCCTGTCCAACCCGTGCGTAGGTACGTGGGCAGGTACCTACGTAACAGCTCCAGTACCTCAGTGAATGAGAAACTCAAAATGCAGCTGGAGGTGGGACGCTTGACGCTTAGCCAAAGAGTGCCTTCTCCGGGTAAAACTACATCATCCGTTCAATAATAATCCCGTGCCCTCTACCACCTCCCTGGCTTAATCGCCATATTCGACCAACCATTACAACAATCCCACCCACAGTATTTCTTCGTCAACGACGCAGACTACTACTCATCGTAGCACCCTACTATCCAGCATTCTGCAATTGAGCCTGCCCGCCCCGGCCCCCGTGTCGGAGCAGAGTCACTCGCTTGCCTACCCATGCCGGCCGAAGCTGATACGCCGTATCACTTCCACTACCTCGGGCGCTTTATCCCTTAGCCTTGATAGTGGCCGACATCGTGCAGCGAATGTAGCGCCTGGTATACTTACCTGAACACCTTACACGAGCTGTCCACAATGGACCGCTCACGCAAACGTCAGTATCGCCTCTCGTCTCTTTCTGCTGCTCTGATCGCACCCAGTCCGCAGCACGGCCGTCTCCTCGTTGATTGCACAAAGAACGAATCACATTATACTGACCTCTTCTCTCTGCCTGTAGATGA
Source organism: Xylaria sp. L1 SY-2022 (assembly GCA_023079495.1). Taxonomy (NCBI): domain Eukaryota; kingdom Fungi; phylum Ascomycota; class Sordariomycetes; order Xylariales; family Xylariaceae; genus Xylaria; species Xylaria sp. L1 SY-2022. The sequence continues at coordinate 1,730,393 of JALIDW010000004.1, forward strand.
GCTGCTGTCTCTTAACCAGCGTGCATGGACTGGAGAGCCAGGTTCGTAGAGAAGCCAGCCTCAATCTCACGGGATCCTGACCATAGCACGCACAGATCTATTCTCTCTCAGTCCATCTCTAGATTCCTCCCTTAAAAAGAATACCGCCTTCATCAAGCGATTACGTACCGCCATTTCGCCCACGACCCAGAACACCTTCGTCCAGGAGATCCGAACCCTGAGCCTGACGAAATACCTCTCTGAAGTTGTCTCGGCCTGCTACGAGGGCCTATGCAAGCTCAAGACGCCCGGCGAGATCGATGCCTCCGTTGAGATTGTTAGTGCGCTGCACCAGCGCTTCGGTCCTGCCGATTTCACCGAATACCTGGGATGGCAACTTGGCAAAGGTATGGCGACGCCCGACAAAAGTCTTCTCAAAACTCTAGCACCTGAGGTCCGCGAGAAAGAGGAGAAAGATCGCCTTGTTCGCCAACGGGCGCTCTTACGCGTGATTACCGAGCTGTGGCTCGTTGGTGTCCTTCGAACCTTGGATGACGTTAAGCCCGACGATGCGACGCGCGGTTTGAACGGCAAAAATTCCGATCTCAAGATCAAGGCAACAAACTCGACTAAGGGCGGCGGCGCCGAACCGTTTCCTCTTGAGGTTCTCAAGGACCTGCTCGGACATGACAGGGAGCATGTGAATCTGCCTCTACTGGTTATTTTTGTTAAGTCGTTTAGCTGGGATATTCTGGGCGTAAAGCCGTCTGGTTCTGAGGGTCGTAAAACGGTTGAGGCTGACGGTGCCGTTAAAACGACCGACAGCGGCACTGAGCAAGATGCGGGACCGGACAATGTTGATTCCGACGGCCCTCCGTTTGCCAGTCCAGAAATGCAAGAACGCTTCAGAAATATTCTCAAGAGATACTTTGAGGATGTCAAGGCGCATCTCGTGCGGGACCAGAAGCATATCATTGCTCAGAAAGGACGGAATTCCGAAGCCTATGTCAAATCTGGTGAAGTGTTCGAGGATCGCCAAGCCAATTTCGAGAAACAACTAAAGGCCCAGGAGCGTTTGGCTTCCAATGCGCAAGTTATTGCTGACGTTCTCAACGCGGAGATGCCCGACCTGAAGGAGGCTGGAGATGGTTTTGCCAATGTTAACGGCTCGATCGGTCTAGTCAAGACCGGAGAATACCTCAGGGGCCAGAGTGAAGGCGCAGGCATATGGGAAGATGAGGACGAGCGTCGCTTTTACGAAAATCTTGTTGACCTTAAGGGTAAGGTCCCCGGCATACTCCTAGAGGACGGGAAGAAGAAAAAGGCAGACGCAGACGAAGCGGTCGGCAAAAGAAATGATTCTGCGGACACTACCGACGGTGGCAAGAGCGCCGAAGTGAACGACGACCAGTCGACAGCTATCGCCAACAAGACTATCGGTGCACAAGTGGATGTTCTCCTAACTAGGTTGCCAGATCTGACTAACAAGGATGCAACGGACCAGACGGCCGTGGAGTTCTGTTTCCTGAACTCCAAAGCATCGCGGAATCGACTGATCAAGGGTCTAACTGAAGTACCCAAGGGTCGGACTGATCTGCTACCGTATTGGTCCCGTCTCATCGCTACTCTGGGTAGATACATGTCTGATATCCCTAAAGGTATTGTTGACTACCTAGATACCGAGTTCAGAAGTCTCCAACGACGAAAAGAGAAGGACTTCCTTGGCCAAGTACGTTTGAGCAACATCAGATACCTGGCTGAGTTGACCAAGTTCGGTATTGTACCCGAACATGTCGTCTTCCATTGCCTGAAAGTTAGCCTCGATGACTTCTCTCGGATGAACATTGAGATCATTTGCAACCTCCTGGAGAACTGTGGAAGATATCTCCTGCGCAATGCCGATACTTCGCCTCGAATGGCTACGTTCCTGGAAACCCTTCAACGGAAAAAGGCCGTTCAACACATTGGGCAGCCCGAACGTATGCTGATTGAGAATGCCATCTACTATGTCGATCCACCAGAGCGGGCATCCATTCAGCAAAAGGAACGTACGCCTACGGAGCTATTCATTCGCAAGCTTGTCTATGTGGACATGACGAAGCGGAATTATACGAAGATATTGAAGCACATCCGGCGACTACACTGGGAAGAGCCTGAAGTATGTGGATATCACCAATATACGCCCGTGTGCCAACTTGAGCTAATACGGTTGTATAGGTGGTAGCAATTCTGGCCAAGGTATTCACGAGACCGGCCAAGGTTAAGTACGGTAGCATCCACATTCTCGCCATCCTTGTCAGCGCCATCTACCGATATCATCCGAGCTTTGTCCACGAGGTTATCGACAATGTTCTCGACTCCGTAACCTTTGGGCTAGAGCAAAATGATTTCAAGTACAACCAGAGACGCATTGCGGAGATTAAATACCTCGGCGAGCTCTATAACTACAGGATGCTGGAGCACCCGGTGATCTTTGAGGTCATGTACAAGATTCTAACATTCGGACATGGTAGGTTGATGAGTCTTATCTGGTGAATAAGGGACTGATGCGACATAGGTGGTCCGCCTGTTCCTGGTCGGGTCAACCCGCTGGACATGCCAGATGACTTCTTCCGAATTCGCCTCATTGCGACAATGCTTGAGACGTGCGGAATGTTCTTCAATCGGGGTGCTGCTGGAAAGAAGCTTGACTACTTCCTTTCCTTTTTGCAGGTTCGTTCACTCCATTACGGCCTTGAAAGCACATTTCTAACTCATTGAAGTACTACATCCACACGAAACATCAACTGCCAATGGACATCGAATTCATTGTTCAAGAAACATTCCATGCCACAAGGCCCCAGTGGAAGCTCGCTTCAACACTAGAAGAGGCGGCCAAAGCGCTCCAGCTAGCAATCATCCAGGATCAGAAGGCCTCTGGAATTGACAAGGTTCTAGACCAAGATGAATTCTCAGTTCGATCGTTTACAGATGACGACGGAATCGAAGGTGATGCTGAACTCGGTGATCAGGATGCCGAAAGCGACAAAGAATCGGAATCTGATGGCGATGATGAAGATGGCGAAGCTGATGCCGATGGCGATGTGAGTATCTTGCCGATCATGATTGGTTGCGCTGAACTAACCTATCATAGTACGCTGATGACCATCAATCTCATTCCAACAAGTACTCGGATTCAGAGGAAGAGGCCATCGTGGTGACAAAGAAAGCCGAAGAATTTGACCCAGAGGCCGAGGCCGAATTCGACCGTGAGTTCGCTAAAATGATGGCTGAGAGTCTAGAGTCCCGAAAATTCGACCGCAAGCCATTGTTCGATGTGCCATTGCCCCTGCGACCAAAAGCCCGCGACCCGTTGGTGACTACTACAGACTCCGAAGAGCAGAATAGGGATGGGGCATCCACGATGGCTTTCTCTCTTCTCACGAAGAAGGGCAATAGACAACAAGTGAGTACCAAGCGAGCCCCTTTAGATCGAGATAATTAATTGTTGCAGACGCGCAATGTGGTGCTTCCTTCGGATTCGACATTCGCAGTCGCCATGAAGAATCAGCAGCAGGCCGAGCGCGAGGAGCAACAGCGCATCAAGGACCTAGTTCTCAATTACGATCTTCGCGACAATGAAGATTTAGATGGTGATACTCTCCCGACTGCCCTCAAGCCCAATCCAAATATTCACAATTCAAAACATTTAGGTCACGACAAGTTCCCTACCTATCATGCCAACCGGGGTGAGAAGCCCAATAAAGAACGCGGACAACGTTTCCGCAGGCTTCAACTAAGCGATGTCGACTGGTATGCACACACCCATGATGGAAAACAAATGAAAAAGAAATGAAGCAAATAATGCAGCATTGCTCTGAAGTGGAGACTTTGTTTGCGAGTGATCCGCGCGATGGCAAGGAATCGATCTTGGACTCTTGAACAGTCAAGAATGCCGGACAAGCGTCAGAAGATTGTCAGATTCTCGATGATGTCCACGGAATCAACTCAGCCACTCTGAACTGAATGCTTCACACTCTAATGAACACGCTGACACGCAAATCTCCACTACGCTTAGGACCTGAGAGGACAAGATGGTGGTAGTTGAGGAACATACGATACCTTACGACTCGGAGAGACATGAATTGTCCAATGAGTCGCTACATGCACTCTAACCACGCCCGTTACTTGCACACCGAGCACTTCGAGCGAGGGGTCGCTAATCGATTTAGACGGTTCCCCGAGCGGTGTAATAGCTAGGTCTCATGACGATACGATGTCCGAGTGCCACCGCGGATGTGGACTCATTGCATGGCATCCTTTATGACGTCTACAGTCCATGCGGAGGTGGAAGGTCTCTCTCTCAGGAGCCATCCGCGCCAGCCGCTTTTGGTACATCCATCCATCCCAAGCGATCTGACCAAGGCAACGAAGGTGAGTAGACGCTGAGTTGATTTCATGAAAAATGTCTGGCTCAATCAGCAATAATGGGAGACGGAATCCGGGGGAATAGGAGAAGTAGGGACAGCAGAAGTTCTGTTGAGAAATTGTGTGGAAGCAGTTACATATCCTGCAAGTGCGCAACGGCAGATTTCACTCACACAGGGCTTATTATCCGACCGAGTCGCTACTACATGGTACGCGGTCGTCGGTAATGTCCATTGTGGATTGAATCTCCATGGCTTTCGTCAAGTTAATGCGTTTCTGTTCATCTCAGATCGAGCTATTAGCTAGGAAATCACTCGTTACACGATTCGCGCCGATGATGATATTGTGAATTGTGATGAGAGACATTGGCAGTGGTACAGATCCTGATAACCCCCTCGCACGTATCGAGAATGTCCCGATCGAACAATTTGCCTGGGTATCTCCAAGGCTTCTGGAACCGTTATGGAATATACCTGGACACTGTCCAATCCCAAGTCGAAGCATATCTCGGAGAACCGATCTGAAGAGGTCAATGGATTCGTAGACAACATGATATTTTTTTCTGTCCATCATGTGGAGTAACCGGAACGCATTCGCCTACCGGGTTTCGATGTTTTTCTCTTTCTTTCTTTCTTTCTCCAATATTTACTTACTTACCTACCTAGGTAGGCTCACGAGCTGCTGACCGAACGAATGGTGATACCTGTTGGGGAGAGGGGAAGTTTGTGCACATGTCGACGATAAGCCAACCGAACCGAACGCCACGCAGTCACCAGTGTAGAGAAAGGAAGAGAAACGGTCACCGTAAACCCAGCCGTATGTGGCTGACCTCGGAACAGAACAGAAAGGACACCTTTTTCGCCTTGCGAGAATTCGGGTGCCGAAATCGGGTGGGAGATGGAGGATGTATGTAGTAGGTACTGAGGGTGGTTTTGGTTTTTTTTTTTATTGAATGACAGCCATATTCCTGCAATACGACGCTCTAGCTGACACATGCATGATGCCCATGCTGCTCAGCGTCGGTGCGTACGTGCGTACGTGCGGTGCTGGCCGTCTGGATGGAATATGGGATGGTTCGTTCGTGTAAGCGAGGTAGCGTAGCTGTGAACCCTACCTCCCTACCGACCAGGTTGATCGGTACGGAATGCGGTAGGTAAGTCGGTAGATGGAATCCTGCTGTACGGCTCTCATCCTTTGGGAAGGAATACGATGTTTGAATGGATGGATGAGAGTCGTTTCATGGGCCATCTCAGCGCATATAAGGGGGGGAGGAATTACGGCAGAACCCTTTTCTTTCTCCTACCTGATTCCGGACCTCTTGAGTCTGTTTATGACCAACGTCAAGAAGAGTGAAGTTACTCAACATGCGTGTGTCTTTCCAACCCCCGGCCCGTCGCGCACCCCGTGAGTTTTCTAGCCCCGTTCCTCGCTTCGGTGCATGAGGTGCGTAATGGGCTTCGAGCTGATATGTATGGTTGTGCTGCCTTGTCTTCGGAATTGCATCGTCCTCAGCTCGAGTCGATAGTCGGAACGGCCGAGAAAAACGTGTGGTCCGTACGAAATACATGAACCTAGGCAAAGGTCTCTTATCCAATGAAGTCGTCACGCCTCATCCCCTCGGCACGAATACTACTCTCCGTTCCTCCGAGCTGTTGAATGGTGCGGCTCATGCTGTCGTTGTGTGGCTTGGGTGAAATTTCCGTTGATATGATGGATTTTGTAATCCGCTCACAACCTCTACGAAATATATATCATGAAACGACCAGCTTGCTTACCTACGACTGGTATATATGACCCGATCTGTTACATGGGAGTTGACTGACTGTCATCCTGTCGGCACCGGTCATTATTGTTCCTGCCTTTATCCTGGAGCAGATCTTTAAATAGGGTATGGTTGGATGTGATGTGTGAGCTGCCTGCTTGAGCGGACCTTTTGCTGCGGCGCGGACCCTGGATGTAGACCCTTGACGATGGACCCTGGAGTTGGGGACCTTTAAATAGACCCTTCAGGTTGATATCAAAAGTTGATGAATAAGTGAAAGTGCCGTTTGAGAGGATGTGAATCTGTAGATTAGATGTGCTATTAAGGGTGTAGGTCTTGGAAGGATTCGGTTGAGGTTAGGTAGTTTGCCGAGTTGATAGTCGGGTTGTCTGAACGTAAGCCGTAACTACGGAGTATTACCCGTCGGCAACCAGACGGGGAGTACGTTCGGAGGGGGCGAATTCCATCCGATCCAGTTGACAATGACAACAATGTCGTGTACATCTGTACGAATGGCTGTGCACATGATATGTATGCAGTGTATGGTGTATGTAGGCAGTAGGCGTAGCAGCAAAGATTGGGACACGACAATTCGTCAAGCAACGCAACTCGGCAAAGGCGCCGACAAACTTGGTGACAACACCAAGTCTGGTTCCCGTTTGCTTGGCCGTCCACCCTTTTTCGCATTCCGGTCACGTCCACCTTCCATGGTGTGGAAGTATGATTTCATAACAACCGCCCATCCGCCATGGCTTAGTCTCGCCGTTGTCCGTACGAGTAAAAACGTGATGGACGCCTCTCTCACTCTCCTGGATTCCGGCTCTATTCCGTAGCGTACCGTAGAATCGAAGAGCCAGGCATGATGGGCCCCGGAACCGCGCGCGTATCAGCCTCAAAGCGTTCCGGTGAACTGGCCTTTGCAGGAATGGTTCACCCAGAAAAGGGCATCAGCTTCAGAAAAAAGAAATGATAGACAACGCCATGTAAGTCCGAACCAAGTCTAGCTCGACAAGATCGACGAGAGCAAGACCCCAGCAAGTCGCAAACGCCAGCTCATTGCGGAATCCTACTATTGGCCGGAGCGCATACGCTGGAGATGCTGAAGTTGCCTATTCCGTACGGCAAGACGCCAGGGCAGGTAAGGTACTTACATTAGCTCGTCGTCGATTAGTATTCCGTAGTATTTCTTCGTATACGAGTAACCGGAGTTGATGAGGTCCACTGCACACCATCTCGCTGCTGCTTGACTTGTCCAAGCAAGACATGGGGATCATGAGATGGACGAGATCGTAATAGGCATGAGACGGGGGATAGATGACAGCTTGTCATGCGATTCCACTATCCAAAAAATAAATAAAAATAATAATCTGTATGAGATACCTACTAACACAACAACTGGTCGGGATACTATTCCCACAGTATCATCACAACATGAGAATCCAGTCTTGGGAAAAGATATGCGTCGCTAGAGGATGCGTGTCTTGCTTGTGGTGCCTATCAGAGTCCCTACATCGCTGTGATACCGTGCAATCCGGAGATACGAAGTCGGCACAGGCCGTAGACTCACGGTATCTGCTACCCGTCGTGTACCGATGCTGTCGGCAGTATGCGAGCGCAGAGAAGTTGAGAGGCGAAAAAACAAACAAAAAAAAAGAGGAAGAAAAAAAAAGATGGCAAATCGGGCGTGACTTCCACCACGTTGGTGTCTTTGGAGGCACCTTCCACCCTATGCATGTCATGTTGGAGCTCTCCTGGCCTATCAAGCCATCACCTGAAGCTTCATCGCATCCACTAATGTACACTACCGGTACCCCTCTGGTACTACTGACCCCTTGCCTTAGGTGCCTCTGACAGCGACTGTGCGGAACTCATCTCCCTGCCCAGGCCCAGGGCTGGCTGCTCAGGCGGTTGACGTGAACGCCCAGAGGACCGGTCTCAGCGCTTGTACTGGGCAGTACCCACTACTTGCCGCTTACATCCTGGGCACATCGTCTCGCCAGCCATCACGATTCACCAGCCAATGTCATCAGTGGCACCAGCCCAGTCACCCAACCTTTCACATCCACACATCCCTCTTCTCACCACTGACCACTTACCACTTACCACTCACTCACTGACCACTGACCACTGACCACCAATATACAGCAGCTGTACTTCGTATGCTTCGTACCTTTTCGACACAAACAACGCACATCGCTCATCTGGTTGGCTGTCTCCGTTTGTTTCCAAATATAATACTTGCCCTGTCCACCTCCCTAATACAGGCAGATCATCATAGGTACTACGGAATCGTCAGGACAGTGTATTCGTAAGAGCAGGCATATTCCGTATTCCGTTGGTGGGTGTGTGATTCTCTTGCGCTTCGGGATCTGGACCTCACCAACCCGCTTGCGCTTGCACTTCGTCTTGGTGACCTGCAAAGCCCCTGTCGATGCAACTCATATGCAGCTCGTACCCAGAAATGCCACACATTCATCCGCAAGATCCAGATCTTGAAGGGTTAGACAGACAGGCTACAGGCGACCAAACCACCCAATGCCCAAGAATATTCTCTTTTTTCTTTGCCCCCGACCGGATTTGTTTATTACAAGTAGTATTATGCCCGGTTCTTCGTCTTCCTGTGCGTCCCTCTTTTAACCACTTGGGCCGCCGTCGACTTTGACCCTATCTCACCCCTTCTTCTTCTTCTTCTTCTTCTTCTTCTTCTGCTTCTTCTGTGATCTCGTCTTGTTAGTCACAGCAAGCCAGCAAGACTGAAACTGTTTCCCCCTCGTTTTACGGAACATCATCGTCCAGGCTTTCACGGGATACATACGTACACCTCACTCGTTTGGCATCATCATCATCATCGTCTCTCAGAGATCCTGCTCTGTGCATTCTACCTGTGGCGGCTTGGGTTTCAGGTTAATATATCACGGCTAGCAAACTCGTCGACTCACTCAAATCTCGCCTAGCTGACTGGCAATCATCATCTTCACTCGCTTATCCATACCTACTCTATCTATCAATCTATCCCTATCGGTCATAACCCATACATAGCTTGATCGCAGCACGGCACTAGTGACTTCAGCATCAACAGCCTAGATCTCTATCCTTGCCGGTGATCCTCGCCTGGTCCCCGTCACCAAGCTAACTGTCAAGTCTGCTTTTCGATTACGAGACTTGTCATACATTGCCGCCAAGCTACTTGGACGATCATCCCCCAGCACTGGCTACACCGCATCCACCATCTATTATTCCGACTCTCCGGGAGCCCTCAACCCAGTGCTACCCTCGTAACTCGCTCTCGATTCTCTGTCAGCGCGCCACCCTCTAAAAAAAGAAAACTAAAAACGTGGACTGCTTTCCTTCGCTTACGGGCGTGGAGCGCTGATCGGCACAACGGGTCGTGGCCTGTCTGTGGGTAGCCGCTAAAGCACCTTCACGAGGGTCGTCACTTTGCGCAAGCTGGGGGCTATTCTATTTGTAGCCTCACGGATGCCTGCATAAAAGACACTCGTTTCCGCCGACTTCTGACGTGGGTTCCCTCTTGAGCTGAGGAACTTCATCTCTCTCTATCTGTCGTTTCCCCCCTCCGTCCTGGGCAACACGCCCAATAATCACCATCATGATGCAGCAATACACAGCTGCCCAGTGGCCGGTCCACGAAGTAAGTGTTATGATTTACTTACCTCTTCAGCCTGTTGCTACTCTTGATGGCGCCGGCTAATCACATACGTAGATCATATACACCGCGATTGTCGGTGTTGTTATGCTGGCAGCAACCTTGGAGTGGTTCCTATGGATAGCTGCATTCTTGTACTGCCTCTATAAGGTGTTCAGAAAAGCTGAACACTGGACTATCCGGGTTCTCGCCGTCATCGTCGCCGTCTTATTCGTCGCTTTCCGGTACACTAACGAATTGCCCCATCCCCCTATCGTCAGGTCGTTGGCTAACAGGTAGACAGACTGATCTTCTTGCCGATTATGATCGTTACGCTTCCCTTACCTTCTGAGATTACGAAACACTTCCCAGTTGAGGTTGTTGAAGTCTTGCAATGGTTTGCGTTCTGGAGTTTCGCCGGTCTATTGACAATTCCATGGCTTTTCTGTGTCTACCAGGTCGTCACCAACCAGCTCGGCCGCAAGAAGCGCATAAAGCAGGTCCTCGATGAAATTTCGGCGCCCAAAGTCGTCATCGTCATGCCCTGCTACAAGGAGGATCCCGATGTTCTCGTCACAGCTATTAACTCTGTGGTCGACTGCGACTATCCTGCTTCCTGCATTCACGTGTTCCTCTCATTCGACGGAGACCAGGAGGATGAGTTGTTCCTGAACACGATCGAGAAGCTGGGCGTCCCCTTGACCTTGGAGTCCTACCCTAAGAGCATCGATGTCACTTACAAAGCAGCTCGTATCACTATCTCCCGATTCCCCCACGGAGGAAAGCGTCACTGCCAGAAGTCGACTTTCAAGCTCATCGACAAGGTCTACAAGGAGTATCTCAAGAGAAACGACAACCTCTTCATCCTCTTCATCGACTCCGATTGCATTCTCGACAGAGTGTGCCTGCAGAACTTCGTCTACGACATGGAATTGAGTCCTGGTAACCGCAGAGACATGCTCGCCATGACCGGTGTCATCACTTCGACCACCAAGAAACACAGTCTCATCACTCTTCTCCAAGATATGGAGTACGTCCACGGACAGTTGTTCGAACGTACAGTCGAATCCGGTTGCGGCGCTGTCACCTGTCTACCCGGCGCCTTGACGATGCTGCGATTCTCTGCATTCCGAAGAATGGCCAAATACTACTTTGCTGACAAGGCCGAGGAATGCGAGGACCTTTTCGACTTTGCCAAGAGTCACCTGGGTGAGGATCGGTGGCTGACCCATCTCTTCATGATCGGCGCCAAGAAACGGTACCAGATCCAGATGTGTACATCCGCATTCTGTAAAACCGAAGCTGTGCAGACAGTCAAATCGCTGATTAAGCAACGGCGACGATGGTTCCTTGGGTTCATCACGAACGAAGTCTGCATGTTGACGGATTGGCGCCTCTGGAAGCGATACCCGATCTTGCTGGTTGTTCGATTTGCGCAGAACACTATTCGAACTACGGCGCTGCTCTTCTTCATCTTGGTCTTGTCTCTCGTGACAACGACGGAGAGAATCGATCAGCTTCCCGTCGGTTTCATTGGTGTCTCCCTCGGTCTCAACTGGCTGCTCATGATCTACTTTGGCTGGAAGCTGAAGCGATTCAAGATTATGCTCTACCCTGTCATGTTCATTCTGAACCCCTTCTTCAACTGGTACTACATGGTTTACGGTATCTTTACTGCCGGCCAGAGAACCTGGGGAGGACCCCGTGCCGATGCCGCTACCGCCGATAAGGAAACGACTCCCCAGCAAGCTATCGAACAGGCCGAGAATACCGGTGATGACCTCAACATCGTGCCCGAGACCTTCAAACCCGCCGCCGAGATTCAGAGAGGTAACAGTGTTCTCGAGAAGGGTGCTGGCGTTACTAGAAATAAGAGTCAGTTGCTACCTCCCGAGAAGATCGAGGGCAAATTCGCCGCGCCCGAGAAGAAGGCCGACGGCTTCTATGTCCACGACGAGGATTCACGATACAGCTTCAACACACTAGGCGAGTCATCCTACGGCGTCAAGAACCGTCTTGCCTTGGCCCACCGCGACTCCTGGGAGAGCTTCATGACAACCGGTAACAACTCGGTCTACCTCCCCCGACGCGTCGAGAGCATCATGGGCGAGGAGGACCGCAAGAAGTACGAATTGGCGCAGGCGAACCAGTACAACCACTTCGTCGAGAAATCGAAGAAATACGCGATCCCGACCCCCGGCCACGTCTACGAGATCAGTGACGTCGATATGTCCCGCGGCGAGTGGGACGCAGGCGCACAGCAGGCGACGTCTGACACGGAAGGTCACGATGGCAGACGCAGACCCCGGAGTACCGATAGCAGCGGCAGCTCCCCATCGCTACGTGCGAACTCGCCTGGTCCTAGTAACGGCGGCTACCTCTCGCACTCGGCCTGGCAGAGCAATGGCAACGAGCGGAGACGAGCCGCGAGAAGCCCTCTCGGAATGAACGATTGGGCGCATGAGGACGAGGCGAGCGCCGAGGACGCAGATCATTCGGGCCCTTCTACGCCCGAGGGACCACCACACGCGATATGAGTAAAACCACCAAGAAGAAAGGGGGGAGGATAGGATGGGATAGGATAGGATAACGGATCCTTTTTAACGACTACGACACACAAATACCTACTGGGGGAAATTCATGCATGATAGAACGGCGTTTTATTCCCTTTTCTTTTGTTTCTCTTCTCTCTCTCCTTTTTCTCCTATCTAGTCTTTTTTTCTCTAGGTCCTATCTGATGGACACACACAAAAATAAGGAATGAATGAAATGAACAAAATGGAAATGGGCATTTCGCGGGAAGGAACGAAAAAGAAAATGTTTGTACATACATACGGTCATTTTCATCACTCCGAATACCCAAAACCCTGTAATCACATTTGCTGGGCTTCTCGTGAGTAAGGAGGTAGTTCGGAACATCTACGGAATAAGACTTGATGAGTTGAGTGTCTGTATGTTTGTTGCTCTGATCATTGTGTGTGATATGTGTTATCGTTAGTTGAGGCTGGCGTGATGCGATATGTCTACGAGTACTCGTGAATATCAGACTAAACAACGAATCACAAGTCTACGTCCGTCTATGAAGCCCACAAAGTTCACACAGATGTGCGAACTTTTCACAGCAAAACTGTATGCCCTCGCCAGTGACTGCGGATACAGCAAATGGTGAGATTATTTGCAAGACTGAGTCTAGCGTTTGTCTATTCTTCCTCCATCATGCCGTGATGTATCGTATAGACAAAAATGGCCTCTCGCTCTCTCTATATCCGAATATCCCCTTCTTCTATGAAGCCCCTTTCTTTCTATGGGTATCCAAAGTCTGTCGGCAGTGTACAGGTCGTAATTCGTAAGGCTCAAGTGGCGGTTGTAAATGCTCCGATGTGGTGGCATATGTGGTGCTGACGGTACAGGCACGCTTCCAAGGCATGCACGCGTTGAGTGCTGTTTCGTCGTATTGGCGAATATGAGCGGCTCGGTTGTCGATCTCAAATCAGGGCTCTCATATGAGGCGTAAGTTGGGTATTGGATAGGGCGGTCCGGTCCGATATATTACTTCAGTCGTCGAGTGGTGATCGAACGATAACGAGTCTCTCTCACTCCGTCTCCGAACCCAACCGATCCTTCTCCTCGCACTTTTTCTGAATCTCAACCAAATGCTGAATCACCCTCGACCCAACCTGATCGCTAATAATCTTCTTCTGATAACTGCTCATCCGACTCAGCACATAATCTGACACCACACCCGACGTCCTCTCCTCGGGGCGTCCAATCCCCACCATAATCCGCGCCCAATCATCGCGCGGCAGACGCAATCCATCCAGCGTCTTCTTCGCGCTTTTGACACCATTGTGACCTCTTGCGCTCGCCTCCCATGTGCGCACGCGCACGGCACCAAAGTCGGCCTCGAGCTCGTCGTGCACGAGGATCAGACGCAACTGCGCCGGCTGCAGGTTATGGCGCTGCAGCGCGTCCTTCCAGGCCGCGTGGATCCAGGGCCCGCAGTTGTTCATCATCGTGGGGCTCTGCGCGAAGATGAAGGGCGAGGCGGCGGCCGTCGAGACGGCGGCGCGCTTCCCGCCGTACCGCTCTGTGGAGAAGGGGGGTTGGCTCCGGCCTAGGGCTTCTTGTGCGGCGGCGAGGGCGAAGTGGCCTGCTGAATGGAGGCATTCGAAGTAAGGGGCCTGGTTGCCGAGGCTGATGACCAGGAAACGGGTGGATGACATTTTGTTTTGAGGGATGGGGTGATTTGGCTTATTAATGGGTTGAGATGAAATCTTGACTTGGGGATCAAAACGTGAGACGGGTCTGGAGATGTCTGAGGTAGGTAGAGACTCCTGAATTGAGATGTGATGTATCTCTTCTCTCTTTTTGTGAAAGATTTTCCGTCTCTGACAAGATGCGCTGTTGGCCGAGAAAAGCCGGAGACGATATTAAAGTCGAGTGTTTTTGGTTAATTATCGTAGTATCGTAAAAGAAAGAAACAAATCTTTGAAACGACTGGCTGCTTTATAAGTCGGAACACCCAAGGCTTGTTTACTTCTGGATGTGTATCCGCTGCCCCAGAAACCTGCACGACGAAAGCGCTTAATTTTTTACTTCGTACCTTTTTTTCTTTATTCCGGACTCACAGGCAAAGTCAATGCATTTATAAGCTTGACATGAGTCTAAAAGAGTAACCGTCGGCGACTCGGAATCTGTGACTCACTACGGCGTATGAATCTTACGGGAAGAGAATATTGAGCGAGGCTGTTTCCCCGACGAGGCGTTTTTACACACAAAAGGTGGGATTTTGGATGTTTGTACATACCTAATCCGTACGAGAGTCCACTTCACGATGGGTGGAGACTTAGCGCAGGCGGTGCTGATGGCAAGAACGAAAGGTCGCAGGCAAGTGGAGAGACTCGCATAACGGGCACCTAAAATGGCAGGAGATATGACTGTATGGACAGACAGTCTTTTGCTGCCACGGTTGGGTATTGATCGGTGCCAGTCTACGGGTTCTAATCGGGAGGGTTTTCAGTCCAAGATTTGGACTGTCAGGCAAACATTTCTGCTTGAACATCCCACCTACGATAGGTAGTAGTAGTTCGGATTAGAAGATGCTGCCCACCCGTTTCCTAAGCTGCATCGAAACTTCCGAATCTCGAGAGCCCGTAGACTGGCGCTGCGCTAAACCTAGACGAGTAGTTTTCTAGTATGCGCTAAACTCGGTACCTGCCCACCGTACCGAACGTGGGAAGGTACAACCCAGATAGCGCAGGCAGTGAGGATGGAGATGACGACCTCACGACCAAACTTTCCCAAGTGCTGCTAGCCCCACCAGCGATGGCAGCAATCTGATTGGCTGGCTAGCAATGTTTGTGCCTACCGGTGATGCACCAAACGCCAACTTCCTGCTTTTATCGATTTGGTCACGTCTTCTGGTTGCTACGGATTAAAAGAACGGTCCTTCGTCCAAGTACGGATACTACCTAGGTATCTCCTGCCAGTGCGAAGAAATCCGTCCAGTTGCCTACCTAACCCCGTCCATCATTGTTTATTGAGAGACTCGAGTCCTCCAGCTGCTTTCTTCTTTCCCAAACGTGAGATCTCTTCTCCCGCAATTCGTCAACTCTCACAACTTCATCTTCACATCCTCTGTCTGTAACTTGCAGCTAGCCAGTCTGACCATTACCAACACCGTTTTCGGGAGCTCACTGCGATTCACTCACTTCTTTGTTTCTACCTTCACCACCAAGCATTCCGCATCTTTTCCACCTACGGAATAATTCCTAGGTAGGTATCCGTACCACCTACCTAACCTCTTTCTAATCCGTACAGTACGCTAGCTGGGTAGGTCTCTCAAGAGGCACGGAGCGGGCCACGGCACGTTCTCTATCCGGATTTCCAAGTTCCAACATCTTCATTTTCTCCGCCATCCCGTGCACTTCTACCTGCCTCCACCACCGCCGAAGCGACCTTGACACCTCCCGCTCACAATGGCGACCTCACCAAAGCGGAGTCCAACGCCCGAACGCGTCGCCGCCGAAGACTCTGACACCGCATCCGCGCGGAAGGAATTGGGACAGACCGCCATTTCCGAGAACCCAGATCGTTCTCCCGCCGCTATGGACACCCCCGGCACCGATCTCGACGTCGCCAAGGAGCAGCCATCTTCACCTAAAAGGAAGCGCGCTCACGACGAATTTGACGAGGCTAAAGATGCCATCGCCACTACCACAGAAGCTGGCGATGCCTCTCCCATCAGTGCCACTGGCAGCACCGGTCTGAACCGATCTGATCGTGCCGAACCCGAGAAAAAGCGTCCGCGGGACGTCTCTAGCGAGCTCAAGGCTGACCCCGCCAGCGCGGTACGAATCACCTGCACTCGATGTCTTGGCGACTATAGTACTCCTAGCTAACTCTCTCTACACAGACATCCCCCAAGTTCCAGAAGATTAGCGAAGCTTCTGCTCCGGTCGAGGATAAGACCGTGAAGCATGACGAGGTTTCGGAGAATAGCAGCGGCAAGAAGAGCAGCGAGAAGGACGACAGCGAGAAGAAAACTTCCGCGTCTGCCTTCAAAAGCTCCAGCTTGTCTGCCTTTGCTACCAATGCATCGCCATTCTTGCAGGCAGGCGGCGGCCAAACCCTGTCCTCGTTCGCCGCTCCCTCTTCCTCCACTACACAGTCGCCCTTCATGACCTCCTCGTCTACCGAGTCTATCTTCAAGAGTACATCCGGACTCTCCAATGGTGCCGGGGCCTCGCCGTTTGGTCAAGTCACTGGATCATCTACGGCTTTTGGTAGCAGTGCCTTCGGAAAAAGTGCCTTTGGCACAGGCTTCGGTAGCAGCCTCGGTGGCAAGCTCGGCGGATCCCCCTTCAGTTCGTTTGGCAAGCCTGGTGATTCCCTTAAGAGTGCTAAGCCGGCTAAGCCATTCGGTGCACCCGCCAGTGACGACGAAGGTCAAAACGACCCAGAGGCAGATGGCAATGCGTCGGAACACAATGATGACGATGACGCCGACAATCAGGATGCGGAAGAAGATAAAGCCGCAGACACTGATGACAAGAAGAAGACAAAGCTCCAACGAAGTAAGACATATCGATCAGCGCGCAATCACGACTATACCATCGTACTAACAGTGCTACAGTTGTTGTCGATGACGGTGAGGCTGGCGAAGCCACAATTCTCCAAGTACGAGCTAAACTGTACAATCTTGACCGAGCAAGCGGTAGCTGGAAAGAGCGTGGTGCCGGAAACCTCAAGATCAATGTTCCTATGGCTTGTGTTGAGATTGACGACGCCACTGGAACTCCACTTCCGGGATCTTTTGACGCGTCGGCCCTCGAGGATGCCGACAACAAGATCGTTCGCCTCATTATGCGACAAGACTCCACGCATCGCGTAATTCTCAACACCGCGATTATACCCACCATGCAGTTTCAGCAGAAGTCAAGCCTCAAGGCTTCCTTCGTCTTATTCACCGCAATTGAGGACGAGGGCGCGGTTAGTATTCAGATCAAGGTACGCACTGCTTGTTTAAAATTTTCACTCGGTGCAGCAACTAATTGCGTTGGCAGATGAGTGCGGCAAATGCCAAGAGCTTCCTCAACGAGATTGAAAACGTACAGCACGAACTTCAGTCGGTCTAGAGCACCGCTGACGTGCTTGATCCTGTCTCCTCCCTAGTTGAGAAAAGCAGCGAAAAAGAGGTGAATTCAACCACTGAGTATGAAGATGGCCATCTCTCTACTTTCAGTGACAAGTCGGAGTCGGCTTCCCGCGTCACTGATCATAATGGCGATGCCGGGTCTCCCTCGACTCTGAGTCGCTCTCCTGAAAGAAGCCGAAGTCGCGTCTTATATACCGATAGTTCAGAGATGGATGATCCCTCTGTTACTGCTTCCCAAAGCCAACGGAAGCGGCGCTGCAAGTCACTCCCGCGACTCGAGCCCGCCCATTCTGATGGACCATGAAGGGGTCGCTTCCTGAGAGCATTGAGGCAGTGTGCAACGTCTCTATGACCAATCGGTTGGATGTGAGATTTGTCACAGAATCAATGCATTGGGAACGCGCTCAGGGATTGGACACGGGATGTTGGGGGTTCGAAATGATGCAAAATAACGAGTTGGCTCGGCGATAGCTACGGTCTGTCAGATGGCTCTTCTGTGGGGTGGGAGAAAAACACAACCCCAAAAGCGGGCGGCGTATTCCAATGCGAACGTCACGCAGATGCATATTCAACTGTTTTTTTGTTCTCGGAGCCCGCACGGAAAGGGAGGTCATACCCGATAGAGAACGCATCAGGAGGATTCGTTTGCGGCTTTTCGATCTGATTACTTTGCTAGAAATACACCTGGCTTTCACAGAGTTGTCCGCAGTAGGTCTCGAGTGATGGGTACATCTTGATGTTTTGACGCTTGTGATAAACTTGATGCTACTAACGTAGGGGATAGATAAGGCCAACCAACTTCATTGCCATGCTCGCTGGCAGGCTGACGATGGAGGTTTCAGGCGTAGCTGTGTGGTTAACTTGCATTCTGACCTTGTTGTTTCGACTGTGTAATACGAATTCCTCAAGCTTTCTTCCCGACACAGACGAAGCTCAGCATCCATGCTGAAGAGTTCGAATTGCCACCCTTTATCTGACCTACCAGTCGCCACCGATGAGCGCTTGGTTCTCGAATAAGAAGCTGTGCCAGAGTCGTTACTATGAAGATACCACACTACTCATATCTACCTAGCTATTCTAATGAAACGATCAAGATGTGTGATGTAGTCGGTTGAATAGGGGTTAGGCCTATATACTCGTTATGACCGTCATTGATGAGAAGACTCACTGGCACAACTCCAGCAGCTTCATGGAGCTTTTGTGTGAATTACCTTTACTATCAGACTGACCAAGTGTTATACCTAACCATTCTTTCCAGATCCCGATACTCACGTACACAAAGATCGTGTCTCGACGACCTCGGACCATCCCGGCAGCACATACCCCAAGTCATTCTTTCTATTTTGAGACGTCTCGGCGCATTCACGCACTCACGTGACGTTTCAGAGTTCACAAACTGCGTTCGGTCGTTTCTTGCTTGACTCCATGTACGGATTATAGCTTCTCTGACGTGATGTATGTCCAAGACCTTTCTTATCTGGACTTCGTCTAAGAGCGAGAGTGTACCTCGAAAAAGGGGCGGAGTAAAGAAAGATAGATCGGACCAAGGAAGCCCTAGCATCTAAAAGAAAAGACGGAATCACCAACTCTTGTGTCCCTGTGTATCTACACAGTGACCAGACACTTGAGCCGTACGCCAGGCAAAGGCTCGGTAATAGGTAGTAAGAGGACACAGGTTTCCACCACCCCCGTGATAGATTGGGGGTAAACGGTGCCCCTCCATGGACAACAACAAGCCTTTTTTTCCCTGAGGGAGGCAGCGCAAACAAATAGGGGCGAACACACAAACTTCAGACGGAAGAAAAAGAGGGTGGTTGTGCGTGTTATTCGTCATTTGCTTCGCCTTTTCGTGCTTCCATTGGGGAAAAGGAATGGCCGCGCGCAACACCTTTGGGGTAAATAAAGCCTTGTTCTTCTTTGCTATGACCGGCAAGTTTCCTATAAAACTTACTGTCGCTCTCTTAAGACGCTCGCTTCTTCTGTTTAAGATACTCTCTCTCCCTCCCCTGACCTCTTCCACTTAAGAGTTTCTATCTGTGAACCTTTTACAGTCCTGCGATCTCATCAGCATACTATCCTGAGTATACCTCACCACACTCACCCTTACCATCGCGTACACACACTCGCTTAAACCCTTTTCACAGCTCTCATTATCGCATGATGCCAGATTCAACAGCCATCATGTTCCGAGGCTTCCACCCCACGCAGGCGGTGGAAGCCGACAATGCACGCCGTCGCCGTTACATAGGCCGATATCCGGGCACGAGCCGAGCGCAGATCAGCACGAACTGGCGAGAAGCCACGCCGATAGAGATAAAGGCCATCCCCCAGTTTCCATTTCCGAGAAACGTCGCACCTAGAAGCTCGTTGACGGTATCGGACTTGCTGTTGCGGAAGGCGGCGGGCATGTCGCTCCATTACCGCGGCGACCCGACCGTGGCCTCGAACAGATCGGCTCCGATCACCAACGCCGAGAATACCAGCCTGTGGGTCATGGGTCTCCCGCGGGAATGGGCGAATTACTATAACGTCATGGAGTTGCTGAAGGGACGCGGCAAGATCCTCGCTGTCAACATTTCGGAGGCGAAATCACAATATCTCACGGCCGCTGCCACGATCACGTTTTTCCGACACATCGATGCGGAGAACGTCATGAAGGCCATGAACGACGGAATGCTGCGTGTCCCGTACGATGGAGCTGAAAGTCAAGACATCAGTACGGTCATCGACAAGTCGAACGTCTCGTCGGACAGCTGCATAGACGATGAATGCTTGTCGCCTTATCACTCAGACGAGCAGACTCTCATCGACCTGGACTTCGAGGACTCCTCGTCAAGCTCTACTGTCTCGTACATTACTACTGCGTCAACTGTCAGCATGCCAGGGGCCCAACTCATTGCCCGCTGGAACCGCGTCCGCGTAGCCGAGATGAAGCTGCGAGGTGGGAAGAGACAGGTCTCCAGCAGTGGCGGACCGGCCCAGCTTCCGTCTCGCGTTGTCCATGTATGCGGACGGCTGGCGGACGTGAGTCCGAACTCACTCGAGACGTACTTCTCGACGAAGTTCCGCTATAACCTGGACCGTATCATCTACCTCGGCATACGAGAGAACGGGATGGCTGAGTACGAGTACCGCTTCGCTTGTTGGAAGAACCAGGTACGTTTTGACTTCTCCTTTCCCATAGTCTTAAGAACCATAGCTGACTCTTTATAATCTGTAGGCCGAGTTCGCAGCCATGGCGCTCCGCCGCGAGAAGCCCGAGATCAAATGTTGGTACGGCGTGGATCCCTGCGAGGTTGAGGAGGCAAAGGAAAAGGAAAGGGAGAAAGAAAAAGAGGATAATATTTTGGACGAGAAATATCCGGTCATGCAAGTGAAAGTCTCCGATTTGATCTCATAGCCCATCGACTGGGACCCGGCTGGTCCAAGCGGATGAGTTGAAGTGTACGATGGAGATAATACTCATTCATGGGTTTAGCGGTAGACTACGGCGTTACTGAGACAGGGGCAACAGAAAATACATATTTCATGCGGTCTATGCATAGGTTGGTAGTTTAGAGAATAGTAATTGTTTTAATATTGGGTAAAAATGATCACATCTTGCGATGTTTTGAAGAGGCATGGGTAAGAAAGAGTTGAAGTGCATCCGAACGGAAAGCCAGGAGAGGCTGCGGCGGAAGCTTGTTCTCGGGAGCAGTAGGCATGCAGTAAACCATCACAAAATGTGCGTCATATACTGTATAGATGCATGCTCCCTCAATCTATGCAATATTAAGTAGCAATGACGTCACGTGGCTATATATTTGGATGAAGACGCGAGAATCGTGACGCGAAAGGAGCCTGCCTATTTTCTTTGAGACATCGAGTCATGCTCTATCAACAGATGGAGGTTTCCATGCGGCCATTTCTACCTGATGCATCTTGATAAGGATTTATGAGAGATGTCTTCTCTCAAGGGTGTCGCCGCGCCTGATGTAATCATCAAGAAAAAGAGGAAGAGGACGAGTTCCGACGTTCAAGATGATGAGGAAGCGTTGGTTGGGGATTGGGCAGAGCCTACGGCGTCTGTCCGTAGGAGAAAGTCATCCGGAGAGAAGAACCCTGATGCTATGACTGAGGTGACCGAAATTACGGCAGCTGGAAAAGCTACGGCTCGTCAACAGAAGAACGCATCACGGGTGCAGAATGTCGAATGCGTGATTGATCGCCCTCCATTCTTCACTGAATTAGAAAAGACGCATCGGGCCCTGAATCTTGTCTTCACGTTCTGCTCTACCAGGAAGCACATAGCGACGACCTTTGACACCATCCGTTCGGCTATTGAATCCCATACGAAACGAGAACTGACGGTCGAGGATGTAGCCTCTATCGTGGCTCTGCGGCCAGAGGGCATCTTCTTCGGCTATGTGGATGAAGTCACTTTACAGACTGACATCAAAGGTGCAGAACGGGATACGATTTTCAAGTCTAAGAACCCAAGGGATATCACTGTCCAAGGACCTGCGCCGGATGCATCGGTGGGTGGTCTGACAGGCATGGAGACGCTTGGGAGTCGACATCCGGATGAACTACCTCCTGACGGAAAAGAGGTATTATTTATCGATTTCATCGATGGTGATTTGAAGCGGCAAGTCCAGAGTCGGGAGTCGAGCGAACCCGTGAATCCCTCCAGACGCCTCCGAAACGAGGACTTGAAGATGCCGGTCTACAGTCAGAAGCAGATGACCACGTTGATCGAGAAACGGAATCAGAAGTTCACGAATGCTATAAACGCATTCATCAACCGCTGTGTTGAAGAGAAGCTTGATCCCGAGGTTATGCTGCGTCAAGAGGCCGAAGCGTATATTCCTGTTCCCTCTACGCCTGAGCCTACGACGGAAGAGTCGCAGTTGAGCACCATCCCAAAGTCTATCCCGAAGGAGAGAAAAAGTATTCCAGAAATCATTCAGGAACTCAAGCACAGTCCATGGTACACAGGTCAGATCGTGCCTGATGGTCATCGAGTCTTTGAAGCACAGGAGCCCATCTATGGCGAGCTTGATTTTCTCTTGAGTCAGGATATGGTCAACGCTCTCTACAACGCCAAAGGCATCATTCAGTTCTACGCCCATCAAGCGGAGGCTATTAACAGTCTTCAAGCCGGACGCAATGTTGTTGTCTCTACGTCAACGAGTTCCGGAAAGTCATTGATCTATCAACTTCCAGTTTTGCATGCATTAGAGCAAGATCCTAGTACCCGCGCGATGTATATTTTCCCCACGAAAGCTTTGGCTCAAGATCAGAAAAGGAGCTTGAAGGATATGCTTAGCTATATGACGGGCTTGGGGGATGTGCTTGTGGAGACATTTGATGGAGATACGCCGATGGGCGATCGGAATCAAATACGTGAGGAAGCCCGTGTCATCTTCACGAACCCGGATATGCTCCATATCACCATTTTACCGCAAGAAGATCGATGGAGGACGTTTCTTCAGAACCTTCGTTACGTAGTTGGTGAGTAGATTCAGCGAAACCCCTCTGAACATGGTACTAATGCTCTTTTAAGTGGATGAGTTGCATTACTATAATGGTTTGATGGGTTCGCATGTTGCTTTTATCATGAGAAGACTGCGCAGAATATGCGAAGCAGTCGGGAATCATGAGGTCAGGTTTGTATCCTGTTCAGCTACAGTGGCAAATCCGAAAGAGCACTTCTCGACGATTTTTGGAACCGATGATGTCCATCTAATCGACTTCGACGGATCGCCATCTGGACGAAAGGAATTTCTTTGCTGGAACACACCGTATAAAGATCCCGGGGATCCGTCGAGTGGACGTGGCAGCGCGCTTGCGGAATGCGCTCGCCTTTTCTGCCAACTTATTCTCAGGGGTGTCCGTGTCATAGCGTTCTGTCGAGTGCGAAAACAATGCGAAGAGCTGGTGAACGCTGCCCGAAACGAGTTTGAGTCACTCGGCCGTTCGGAGTGCGGGAATCTGGTGATGGGGTATCGTGGCGGATACACGCCACAGGATCGTCGCAGAATAGAGAGGGAGATGTTTGAAGGCAAACTAATGGGCATCATCGCGACTACGGCCCTCGAACTAGGTGTTGATATCGGTTCTCTAGACTGTGTCATCACTCTGGGGTTCCCGTACACGATCTCGAACTTGCGACAACAGAGTGGAAGAGCTGGCAGGAGGAATAAGGACTCCTTGTCTATCCTTGTGGGTGATTGTTTTCCTGCTGATCAGCACTACATGCAGAACCCCGACGAATTATTCACGAAGCCCAACTGCGAATTACAAGTTGACCTTAGCAATATGCTTGTACTCGGAGGTCATTTACAATGCGCAGCATTCGAGATGCCGATCAAACCAGTTGAGGATATACGTTACTTTGGTCCAGATCTTGGCAAGATTGCCGAAGAACGACTGATTAGAGATGATTCGGGGTACTATCATTGTCATGACAGATTCCGACCATCACCGGCAAAGCTGGTGGCGATCCGTGACACGGAAGATGACCATTTCGCTATCGTGGATATCACGCACGGAAGGAATGTTGTCCTCGAGGAGCTTGAGGCATCACGAGCCTTCTTCACATTGTACGACGGCGCGATCTTCTTACACCAGGGCAACTCTTACCTTGTCCGCGATTTTCAACCCGATCGTATGATAGCAAGGGTGGAAAAGGTCAAAGTGGAATGGACTACACAACAGAGAGATTTCACCGACATCGATCCGGTGGAGTGTGAGGCCATTCGTAAGATCCCTGGGTCGTTGTCAAAGGCATTCCATGGGCCGATTCGCATCACGCAGAACGTTTTTGGTTATTTCAAGGTTGATAAGCGCAGGCGGATTCTTGATGCCGTTCAGGTTGACAATCCACCCATCATCAGACATAGTAAGGGCATGTGGCTTGACGTTCCCAAGAGCGCTCTTGAGATCCTGGTCGATCGTAGACTCCACGTCGCCGGGGCTATACATGCCGCTGAACATGCCGTCATGAGCCTGATGCCTAACTTCGTTATCAGCATGCCGGGAGACGTACGGACCGAATGCAAAGTAGGCTTGAAAGAATTTGCAAAGAAGGAAACGTCGAGAAAACGACCGGCTCGGTTAACGTTCTACGACGCAAAGGGAGGCGCTAATGGATCCGGCATCAGTACCAAGGCATTTGACTTCATTGACCTTCTCCTTGTTCAAGCCCTCGATCGTGTCCAGCGATGCCACTGCGATTCTGGATGTCCAGAGTGTGTCTGCTCGGAGCTCTGCAAGGAAGCCAATGAGGTCATGAGTAAGGCCGGGAGCTCGGTCATTCTCAAGAGTTTGCTGAACATGAAGATCGATGTTGACACGCTGCCCATGGGACCTGAGGTGTTGAGCCCGGCCGGTATCGAGACTGTCGTGGTCGCGAAACCTGTGCCAGTGAGAGGAAGACTCCGTGTCGACGGTGTTGAAGTCAATGTCGATGATGATGATGATGACGCCGTTGCTATGTCTGAAGAACCAGATCTAGAGAGTCGTGGTATGTCGTAGGCCTGATTTTCTGTCAATAGTCCCTCGTTGGTCCTTCATGCCATATGCCAGGGGCTACTCTACCACCAATCCTGGTGTTCTTCATCAAGTTGATTCGCAAGGCGCATCCAATTTACCAAAAGCGTGGGAATTCTGGGCTTTACTGGCTTAAATTGGCGATGATGCACTTCGGTAAAGGAGGCAGGCTGTCCTGACTCTCCTGGTCTTGGAGTCATTTTAAGGGAATTCGTGGTGTAAGGTGTAACTCGAAGGGCGTGTCACATAAGAAGCATCATAGCCTCCAAGGGATCACACACCGCGATCGCCTCACCGAACGGTCTCAGTCTAATGTCAGACTGGATGGCCTTGTTTGCGGCTATGCCATTTGGATTAGTTTGCCTTTTGTCACAGCTCTCATCACCGGCATAGTACATGTTCCGTATTGCTCTAGCAATTCAGACGCCCTTGAACGTGATGCGAATCATTATCAGGCAATATCGAGAGTGAACAAGACCTGAAAAATCAGAGACTCTGTTTGCCCGACGTGTTCGGCTTCTGAAACATCGACCAATTTCTTCGTCCCGAAAAAGAAAGTGCAGCCTGTCCCCCGCAGTTCATAGGACGCACATAAGGTTGCTTATTCGCATGTCGAGAAAGGTAGAATTCATCGAGAAACTCAGTCAGTCTTTCCTCAGATATACACTCTTTGGCGTGAGTCTCCAGAAGTCAGAACAAGAGAGACGTTAGGTTCCAAGATCGCTCCAATACGTCAGACGAACAGAATGAAGTTCACGATCCACGCGAGCGCGTTAGTCGCTCTCATCTCGAGCCACCTCGTCTCCTGCTGGAACATGACGATATATGATTCCAGCAACTGCGCAGGCAACTTCGTGCGTTTGGCACCACTCTCACCAGTCAACTATCAAACATACCCTGCTGACGCAGGGAAAACAGTACAGCGTCTATCCCACAGAGGACCACACAAAGTACTTTGAGATGAAGGGTTCGTGGGGCGAAGGCATGGTTTGCACATTCCACGGCGTGGACGGGAGCACGTGTGCCTGCAAGGAACAGTTCCCTGTCGGCAAGTCGGTTCTCAGCGCTGTGGGGAAGTGCCGTGATTTCTCGGGCCCGCACGCGAGTGGTTTGCACGAGGTCGTGCAGGGGCAGGGCGAGTGCAAGACGACGATTTTTAATATCTTGTCTGTTGAGTGCTGGGATGTTTGATGCGGACGCTGTGTGAAGTGGATGGTGTGAATGAGTCTGCAGTATTGTGCCGGCTGAACAAGATATCCGACGACAACACGCGACATGTGTGCATACCAGACGTCAGCAGCAGCTGAATGACATCAATTATTGAGGCTCCATGTGATCTGATGTGGAGCAAAGCTGAATCATTCTCCGTCGTGATGCGGTATCGCCAAGCCGGTCATAGATTTGACCTCCATCGTGAGATATTAATGCCTTGAACACCAAGCCAATATTCCGTGTAAGTGCCCATGGTACCTACAGCCTCATTTTTTCGCCTTAGGTGTAAACTCATATCGATTGGAGAAGGAGAGAGCGCTTGTAATATGCCCAATGCATCGTCTTGCCGTGGAATCGAACGTGATGGAACTTCTACAAAGGTAGCATGCGATGATACGAATTACCTACCTACCGTACTTACTCCAACGCGACGCCATTCACAACGCCTTTTTCTGTGAGACTTGAAAGAGTGACTCAAATCTCTCGCATCAAAAATTAGTGCCTGGTAGTGTCCTGGTAGCCGATCCACTCGCAGTTGACAGGATGATCGCGCTCCCAACGATGTGTATCAGCCTAAGGGCAGCTAAGATGAAGACGGAATAGCTGGCATCTGTCTTGGGTGCTAGATTGCTATCGTATCAGTAACGGGCAGTGTCGATACGGATTACGGCAACGTTGCGTACGAATTAATGTGCGGGGTTATTTCTTCTTGTCTGTTTCAACTGTTCTTTCAACTTCTGCCAAGATCGGCCGACAATACGGATTAAAGCACGAATCTGGCAGCATGAAATGTTAACTGAACGCCTGTCACTCGCGGGCCGTCAAGCTTCGATCGTACGGATTAAGGCTGTTGGAGAGAGCAAGTTTCACATTTCACGATAACGGACGGAATGGTATCGATAACGACCCTTGCATCGGATTCCGTAATAAACGCGTACGGGTACATAAGATCAGGGCACAGTTCCTCGCATGAACAGTTCCCCAAGTATTCCGTACCTCCTATCCCGTCTGTTGTGTAAATACCAGATAGGTAGCCCTACCCTCACGCCAGCCGTTACCGGCAATCTATTTTTACTACCTATCACACGGACGGAATGTAAAGTAGGTTTACTCCGTATCTAGGGACTATCTAGTAGTGTTGCGTGAGGCCGCCCGTCAAGATACGAAACCGTCTCGACGCTACATTGTTTACTACCGGGTAGGTGATGTAGGTAGACGAGTTAGTAGCACCACATACAAACAATCTCGCTTCTCACCCAACAGACACGGAGCTCTTACATCAGATACCAACTTGTTTTCTCACCGGCATTAGGTAGATGAAAAGCAGGGGCATTGCACCGTTGGACAAGGAGCAAGTCCTCGGTATGGTATAAGCAGACAAGGACTGCCTTATTCCTTACCTACATAGTACTGTCAGCACTTATACGAATTCCTTTCAAAACCTGTAGGCTGTGGTGATGCATGTACCAGCACTATCTCCGGCGGTGGTGCAGCAGTTGATAGGGCAGAAGCTTGGAGCTATACGTACAACGAGGTCCTAGTGGTAGTGACACACTAGATAATGGAATCCGTAACTCGACGGAGTGCGATACGCTAGCCTAACAGTTAGCTGATTCCGTTTGGCTGAATCCGAGCCCGGCTCAAGCCCAACGGTCATCATCGGTCGCGTAAGAACGGATGACATGGTTGACATGGGCCGACATGGATAGCAAGGCAGGTCCAAAGGTCCCAAGATACCTAGCGTAGGTACCTCTAGTCCCTCGAGTGCCTAGCGCAGCGTCCTCGAATCCGCGCTTAGATGTTTTCGTTCCTCGCTCTCTTCTGCAGAGCTGGCCCCACGTCTCCCCCTCACTCATTTTCCCTTCTCTCTCAATTCTCTCCACTGCATTTATTCCGTGCAAGGGAGTCAGGGACTATCCGTTACTCGTATTGTGCCACCTATAGCCAGCTGGCTATGTGTCTTGCTCTTCACAGCATTCGTCCTGCATCGTTACGAGCACTAGACGTGCGGAATACAGTCAATACTTCCAAATTCCACATCCATTCTCTCCGCCAGCATCATCGTCCCATCTCGACGGATTAATAGTGCATCCCAATCGCCCACTCATCACGCCCGCTCACGCCCACTTCCCTGGGCTATTGTTGGCTCGTTGCTGATCGCTGGCCTGCAACCTGCAACGCTATACACACACGTTGTCGAGCATAGCCCCCTCTCGCCTTGCTGGCCGGATACTGCGCCACACCGTCAGGCAGACGTCGCGAAGCACCTTCCCGTGCGAAAACTCAAACGTTTCTAAACACAGCAACACTCGCTCTTGCTTTTGGCTTCAATGGATCCGGGACCTTCCCATTCCGCGACGCCGGTACGCGGCCGATCGCCTTCCGGGGGACATCACCAGCCTCATATAAGACACACGCCTTCGCCTTCACCTCATCCCTACCAGCCCCAAGACGCTTCCACTATTAATCTTGGTCTTGGCATCGGCATCGGCATCGACCCTTCGGCTTCCAACAGTCAATTTGCTCCAGACAGCTTCCAGGACTTCAATGACTTTAACGGCGGCGACTCTCACTTCTTGAACGCTTCGCAGCCGCAGGGATTTCCGCAACAAAGCGCCGCTGACACCATCGCCTTTGACACGGGCCGGGACTTTGGCCAGCGTCAACCCGACTTCGCGCAAGCTCTGATGCCTTCCGACTTTGGCGCTACCGACTATTCCTCCTTCCCGCAGACTACGCAGCCTGACTTCAGTACGACGCCATTATTTGGCGACCATTCGTCCCTCGTTAACCCAAACGATCTCGCCAACATGGCTTCGCTGCAAATCCACTCGCCCACTCCGCCTCAGCTGCTCAACCCGGACCCCGCTTCGACACACCCGTCGCCCTCATTCAACCAGCAACAGTTCTCGTCACCGCCTGGCCGTCATTCGAGACATGAGTCCTTAGGCCCAGAAGCCGCTCTGTTGCCACGACAAGTGGATTGGTCCCATCCCCAGTTTTCGGGACATCGGAGAACGACTTCTGACTACTCCGACGCGTCTTCCCGAGCTCCCTCGCCAAGATTGTCGGCCCTTGATCCATTTGATCAGCCTGAACACGGCCACTCGCCGATGCAAAGACCTCAGAGCGACTTATATGAGGGGGATATGGGCTTTGGTAACTTCAGTATCTCGGATCACCACCGCAATAGTCGTAGTCCATCCCATAGTCCTCATGTATCTCCAAGGATTCTCCCTCAGATGCCTGAGGCAGGTCAGCTTCCAAATCAGCACTTTATGCTGGGCGCAGCATACCAGAGCGGTCCAGCGGTTACCTACTCCATGCAACAGGAAGAGTTTCCCGCCTTGCCACAAGAGATGAACATCGAACAAATGCCGTCGGGGCTGGCGCCACCCTCGATCAACGTCGATTTTGCTCCTAGTTCCGACCAAAATCCATTCGACGCTCCCAAACCGCCCATGGACGAAAGCTCTCTGACCCCACCTGAAAGAGGTAAATCCACTCGACTGACTCTATGTATATCTGGAAACTCGATAACTGACACTGCTTAGGACGACCCCGGTCACGGCCAAGAGCGCATACAGATTCGATGTATAGCGGGGTGGGCGGTGGCAGCTCGAGACCTCCGTCTTCCTCAAATCTTTCACCACATTTAGGTGCCGATCTCATCAGTCGCAGCCGGTCTGGGTCCGAGTCGTCGACAAGATCCCTTTCGCCGCTGGCCCCTGGTGACAGGTCTAGTAGCACGAATGCGACCTCCAGGAGACGTGTGACCATGTCATCGGTGCCGAATAACGTCATGGCGCTTAGACTCGCCGATCCTGAATACCAGGCGGCGCAGGATAACGGAAGCACCAAGAGGGTGCAGAAACATCCGGCGACATTCCAGTGTACTCTTTGCCCCAAGAAGTTCACCCGAGCCTACAACTTACGTTCGCATCTACGCACCCACACTGACGAACGGCCTTTCGTATGTACGGTCTGCGGTAAAGCTTTTGCTCGGCAGCATGATCGGAAACGCCACGAGGGGCTGCATTCGGGCGAGAAGAAGTTCGTCTGCAAAGGCGAATTGAAGGCGGGCGGGCAATGGGGCTGTGGTAGGAGATTCGCTCGAGCCGACGCCTTGGGTCGTCATTTTAGGTCCGAAGCAGGCCGAATCTGCATCAAGCCTTTGTTGGATGAGGAGATGATGGAGCGACAACGTGCCTGGCAAGAACAAATCGCTGCCGCACAAAACATGGCTCAGCAGCAAGTTATGATGAATCCCAACATGTATCCAGCCATGGACCCCTCAACGTCATACGGCTTGCCGGCTGCGCTACTCGCTCAATACCCTGCGCTAGCTGAGATGAATTGGAGCCAGAACGATATGGGAACTGTGGAGGACGAGATTAGCGGTCGCTCGAGTTTCGACGCATCCGACTACGACGATGTCGATGATGCCGGCTATGTCAGCGCACCCGGGGCAGGCTTCGGCGAAGGCGGAGGACAACAAAATTTCGGAGAAATAGGATACGCCAGTGACTACGGTGGACGTTGATTTCTGCGTCGCTCTAATGGATTGCCATTTCTTTGATTTCGCGACGACTGTTAGTTGCGATTTTGCGACTGGGATTTGGGAATGAATCTTGACCCGGTTATTATATCTATCCTTTTTGATTACAAGCAGACTTGTCCTTTTAGACGGCACTAGATACCACTCATGGAGTTCTACGTATTTCATTTCAGTACCCAGGTTGTCGTTATATCAGAGTGTTTTGCGAGTGATATATATGATCGAAGCTGGATTTGGTTGAGAAGTTATTGGTTGAGACGGTAGGACAACAGTTACGATGAATATCTAACTGCCCCTTATCAAGCATCGGACCTAGCCTTATTCACATGGCAACGCAACCGCGACTCCAAACATGACCAGGACAGACCAGGACGGCAAGGGGGGAACCAGAACTACCTACCGTACCCGCAGCTCTGTAACGGAGCCATGTTGGTCCAGTCCAGGTTCGGCTGTCGGCATCGATGCCACATGCCTTACTGCGATATATCGTTGGGTGGCCTAGGGCATCTGGAATGGTTCTGGGGGATTGAAGGTGTGTGAGGATTTACTTTCCCATTTCACGGGCTAGAAAGGTGAATTTGAGCGGGTTGGATGTCAGACTGCGTGAATGGGATATAAGCTGAAGCGCATTGTTGGTCTCGTCTTGGGTCTTCGGGTGTTGGAGGTGATGGATGAAGTACACTAGATATGAGCGTACATTCTTGAAGCTGCTTCTTCTTATTGATTATACGAGAATGTCTTTACATATGTCATGGACGTCCCATTGTGCTATTGTACAATGGATTATGGTCTCTGCATGTGACTTTCCATGTATCGATCTGGCTCTGAACCCTACGTGCGCTCGTCTTACACGAATATAAGTGACAACCAAGTCTTCAATATAGTCCGTGAAACATCACGAGAACCGTTTATACCTTCTGAATTTGACCACTCGTATTCTATATTCTTTGAGTAATCCCCATCCCATCTCATCCAATTCACAACAATACGATAAGTAATTCATCGACAAATCGATAGGCAAATACCACCCGATATGAAATTCCCCTTCACATGCCCTCGCAGAAGAGGAGGAAAGAAGGGACTTGTGTGACCGTAGCTGTTCTATTGAGGCTGTGCACGCACACCTTCACCTCACCGTCAGCCAGCCAGCCAGCCAGCCAGCCAGGCACTGCCGCGCTAGCGAATGGACAATGCGACGGTACCTTCGGACGGAAGTGTCTCCCCGTCTTGACACGGGATGTTTTCTGGTCTGGATTGTTGCTCGTAATACGACGATCGTACGACGCCATGTCTGGTAGGTGAAAAAGACAAGATTGGGTATGGGTTATTGACCTGTAAGATCGTCGATACAGTGCCAGACGTGATCGCCAAGTTTCTTGGCGGATAGGTTGTTTTTATGTTTCTTTTTTTTGCTTCTTGCGCGGCGGTATTGATGTGATATGTATTTCGAATATGTTATCCCTTGGTAGGATAACTCACGAAGAAGAAAACAACACTGAGACATCCCGTAGTGCTTACTTACACTTGCTAGGAGGTATGTATCTCAGGGACTTGGAGTGAGCAATGCCCCAATTGTGGGAATTCCTGTACGATGTCTTGCGTCGCACACCAACACTAAGCAGACAACAAGCTTATACGTGCTCGTGCCTGTGTGGACAAACCAATGGAATAACAACGAAACAAACCCCTGGTGGCAGTGTTCGGGACCCGAGTGTGGGGATGTTGGGTTCTTCCCTGTATTATTATGTTCTCTGTGAACGACCTATGTGCGACGGACTACGTGCGACGGCATATGAATGTGGTTTTGGATGAGAAAGGAATATGGGTATGCTTTCGTACCTGAGCAGTATATGATGCGATTGCCCCGAGCAAATGGATAAGTTTTACCTTGATAAAGAAGTCCTGATACCCACAAGTATAGTCGAAACAAGAAAAAGTGAAGCGAAGGATACCAAAATGGAATCCCTTGTTGGAAGGGCAGGCACTGAGAGGGGTAGTAGGAGGCGGGAAGGTGCGCTCGTCTGTACGTACGGCGGCACTACTACTATCCTGGCTGTACGAGTACGTTAGAGTCTAGGAGTTATTCTTCCCTTCTACATCATCATACAGTTATTCTGGTCTAGAGACGAATGTGAAACGGCCCATCGCACGTATCGCCACGGACCGAACCGGCGGGGTGAAGTGGGGAGCAACGAGACGGAGTGGAGATCAGAGATACCTAAGCGATGTCGGATGCATCTCATCACATCTCAGGACATAGACTCTCCAAATGGCGGAACCCACGGGCTCGCGGTCATACCATTGAAGCCCCGACCCGGTCCGGATGTGACGGGATCAGCAACAGCATGCGGAGAAAAGCTCCGTTCCGGTCGATCGCGGAGCCGGAGACGACACTGATGCGATGAAGCCGTGACCTGGGCAAACAATACCTAACCGGTCCTTTCGAACATCTGGACTCGCTCGATATAGAAACCGAGGTTTCTCATTTACTGGAAGCAGCTAGATCACTTCGAGACTACCTTGGCGATCAGCGGACAATCACTGATTCATGTTCGACCCGTAAATAGACGCGGCAAGCAACAATGGAAACGGTTCAGTAATCCGCCGCAGCCATAATGGCTCCCCATACATCCACGGACCCCCGTGGATTTAATGTTTCACGGACCCCGTGCCAATTACAGTTCTGGAATAGCGTGCGCGCTGTAAACTTTATCTTAGCGATTTTTCCAGTGCAGCGGCTCCTGGTCCCTATGTATGTGAATTCAGGAAGTCACATCTCGTTCGCAGTTCAACGTCGACGAAGATAAGTGAGTAAATATACTACCTATTAAGCGTTTCTAATCTGTACGCACATCTAACTCGAACACATCTACTCTTATACACTCACTCCGCGACCGCACCCATCTCTTCTTGCAAATAAAGCGACTGCTGTTCCCGATCATCTTCATCAATCCGCGCCCATAAATCTCTAAGTCCTCGTCGGGCAGGGATTCAATGGATTCGTAACGAACGAGCGTTCAACCCGTTCATCTTCAGCCTTATCCCAGTCTAGGTATGCGAATTTCTCCTCATTGGTCCATTCTTTTGATCCGTTGCGACGTCCCATCCGCAAATATTCTAAACACCACTCCAGACTTCGTTTTGGGTAGCGTAAAGGGAGCCCCATAGCTACGCGATAATTTCGATCTGTTTTCACGCTATCCTCAGCCTGCGCATTATACCAGGCCTCCCTTGCTCTCTGATAACGCCTATATATTGCTCGGGGGTCATCATGGTGCAATTCAATGGTCGGGGAACGACGCAGCGCTTCCGGGCTCGGCGAGGGCAATATGACGAGTAGCTGGTGCATATTGGTCGATTCGAGAGGGATCGGGCTTATAGATCGTGGTAATGACAGTATCACACCGCCCGTTGACGCAGATGTTGTCGGCAGATCGTCAGAGAGCGGATAGAGAGAGTGGACATGATTTCGAGGTCCGGATGTGACCTATCGACTGACAACGGGTGCACCTGCTTGGGGCACGAGTTCGGGGCCGGGTTGGCGCCGCATTTGTCGAAAGAAGTTCGAAACCACTCGGCTCTCGGCGTGTACTTGATGAGGGTACCGTCGATGTTCTTATCGACATCCGAATAGGGTCGATTCGTCGAAGAGGCTCAATAAGCAATCGGGGGTTACCCTCGCGGCGGAGATGCCAATGCCGGTGGATGTCACCTAGACTCAAGGGCTCATTCCTAACCAGGCGGACTTCTAATATGTGGGAGCAAGGTAGCCCATGCGTACGAATGAACCTCTCGGTACATACATCATTATGGGGCGGATTAGAACCAGACAACAACTTACGTTGCGCTTCAATTCTCCGCAAGGCTTCATGCGATACCCAGCCACGCACACCACTGTACAGAAATCCGCTGATGTCAATGGGGACTCGCAACTGCTCTCGTGCTTGCGCCGCATCCAATTCAGATAACTGGTTAAACAGGGCATGCTTAATAGCCCGCCAGGGCTTCAATAAATCCAGCTTTGAAGTCTTGAGATGCGACTTGACAATAGCATGTATGCCTTCTGCCCGCGACGTAACAAAGTTGTTGAAATGAAGCTGCCTGTCCACCCAAGCCTTGACAAGTCTCTCCTTATAAGGAATGAGCCACGTAACCTTAATATAGTTGACTAGTATAGGATACTCCTCTCGGTATCTGGTTTCCAATAATGAGAGATTCTCATCAAAGGAGGCCTCGTCTGAGCTCTGAATTATACAGTGCCACATCTTATAAAACGCCTCCCACTTCTCCATATCACCTGCACCTCCATTCATAAATGCAGGCTGACAATACCGTAGTACTGCCTTGTTTGCATGCCAGAGACACAATATAGCGTATGATGTTGAGAAACACGTAAGAACTGCATTCATACAAGCCAAGCAACGGTCCGTGAGAATCACTGATGGTAATGTGATGCCGTTTGTCTCGTATAACGATTTCAGTTGTGTTAACACCCACGTGTAAGTGTCTTCACTTTCTCCTCCAAGAAAAGCAAACCCGACGCAAAACGAGCGATTACAAGCATCCACTCCTATTATGTCTAATAACGGCATCGTGAATTTGTTTGTCTTGTACGTGCAGTCGAGATGTTAGGAATCACGATAACTCAAGCCCAGGCAGTGCTGGTAAATGAAGGTATGGTGTGTAGAAATTAACTAAGCTGAGGAAAAAAAGAAAGAAGGAGAAGAAACGCTAGTTTACATGCCGGGCGGGTCGAAATCTACCTGAGTGCGGCACGAGCGCCGGTGCGCGGGTCCGTGCCACGCTGCGCCCGTCGCCAGCGTGCCGAAAGGTTCGCCGGACCTACCCGTAGCTACCGGGTAGGGTGACCCGCCCCTTTGGTTTCCTCCGCTCCATCTCTTTACCCGCCTACCCGTAGCTACCGGGTAGGGTCCCCAGTCCCTCACGACCGCCGAGGCCGTGACAATCCCCCCGCTCCACAAAGACTCGTCCCGAGTCTTTCGAATGGGTCCCTTTACCCTGAACCGACGCCTCATTCTCTCGGTGAACCGATTGTCGCGCCGGCCGGTCGTCGTCGTCGTGTTCAGGGGTCGAATTCTTCCAGGGGCCGCCGCCTTCTTCCACTCTTCCAACCGCTTAGGTGGCCCCTGCCTCGTCGGGGTTTTCTTTGTGATAGTCGGATAATTTAATCGGCGCGTTCTTGAAGTTAGACGCCGGGTACTGGGTGTCGTCCCGGGTCCCCAGCCTTTCCATCGCACCATGTAGAATAATTTTCCGTTCTCGATTCTCGACGATATCACCTTTTCCACCTCGAATTCCTCGACGTCTTCGCTGAGATCGACGGGTTCTCCGGCCGGTCGCTCGTAGTCCCGCCAGGGTAGCGGAGTGTTGGCGTATTTCCGCAGTCGGTCGGCGTGAAACCAGCGGGAACCCTTCCATGTCTCGGGCAATTCGAGCAGGAAAGTGTTCCGGTTTTCCGGTTTGTACCCCAGAATCCGGTAGGGCTTTCGCGTCATCGGGTAGTCCAGCTTGTCGCTGGGCCGGTCCGTCTGCTCGCCCTTTTTTCCGGAGGATGTAGACGAAGTCGCCCATCCCAAAGTCTGGTTCCCGACGGGATTTGTTCGCCTGCGCCGTCATCTTTTCCTGGGCGCGTGTCATCTCCCTCGCCGGGCCGTTTCCACGTAGTCGTGTATTTGTTGACCGAACTCTCGTGCCTTTTCCCTGGTTAATTGTTCGGTCACCGGCAACCGGGTAAGGTTCTTGGTTCCGGCCTCCCAATCGAAACTCATTCTCATTTTTTCGACCCGTCAAAACCTCGTGTGGGCTGAGTCCGCCAAGGGAGGCGTGTAGTAAGGACGCCCGTGCGGCGTCCAGGGGCCGGTAAGCGCCTTCGACCAGTCGTTTCCGAAAATGATTTACGT
The DNA here is from genome assembly GCA_023079495.1 of Xylaria sp. L1 SY-2022. Taxonomy (NCBI): domain Eukaryota; kingdom Fungi; phylum Ascomycota; class Sordariomycetes; order Xylariales; family Xylariaceae; genus Xylaria; species Xylaria sp. L1 SY-2022. The sequence goes on from JALIDW010000004.1 coordinate 1,767,065, forward strand.
AGGGGCGTAACCGCTGGTCTACGTACTGGTTCATGATTTCCACCTGCCCGACGGTTTCATGGTGTCCGGCCGACGCAAAACTCAATTTCGTGCCGGTAAGCTTTCGAAACTTCGTCGGTAAAGCGGAAACGAATTGTCCGCCCTGGTCACTCGTGATTGTTTCCGGCCAACCGTGAATTCTGAATCGCCCTTCGTAGTATAATCTTGCCGCCAGTTCAGCCGTGACGGTGTCTCGGCAGGGACTGGTCCAGGTTAATTTTGAAAGCCGGTCGATCACCACGAAAATCATATCGTACCCCTGCAGAGTCCCTCGGGGAATTTCTTGAAATCCACCACCACATGTCGCTACGTGGTCCGGAACTCGCTAACGGCTGCAGCTTTCCCTGGGTCTTGTCTCGCGCACTTTGCTGGCTCGACAGGGGCAATTTGCGACGTATCGGTCGACGTCGCCGTGTAGTCCCTTCCACCAATATCGTGCGGCGACCAGCTGCGCTTGTCTTGTTCTTCCCGGGGTGTGCTGTTGCAATTCGGCAATCGGGCCTCCTCAATCAACTTTGGTTCGGAGCTGATTTTCATCGGGGACGATCAGTCGACCTTGATAAACGACCAGGTCTCCCAACCGAGAAAATTTTCCGTCCTCCAGCTCGCCGGCTTTTTCGCGGTATTCCGCAGCCGCTACGGACTCCCGGTTGGCTCGCAATAGTGCGTCCGTCAACGCCACTCCCGATACGTCGGGCGGTTCCATGTTTCCCAGTTCGCAAACGAGAATTGGGTCGGCGGCGCCCGCCGCTGGCTCTGGTCACCTGCACCTACCCGGTAGCTACCGGGTAGGTCCCGCAGAAATTTCCGATAACACCGGTTTGAACAAAGCACCACAGTACGCTGCTCATCTCTCTTCTGTTTCTGCGTCTTCGGGTCCTCTTCCGGTCTCGATAAAATATCGGCCACTGTGTTTTTCGAACCAGGACGGTACGTGATGACGAAATTAGTACTGGGATATTAATTCTGCCCAGCCCGCCTGCCTCAAATTCAAGACACGTTTCACCGTGAAATATTCCAGGGCTGAGTGGTCGGTCAAAATTGTAAACGGCTTCTGGCGTTGCAGACCGATCAACTCCGTCCGCCAGCAGAGCAGAGCCCTCGATGACAGCCAGCATTTCCTTGTCGTGAATCCCGTAATTTAATTCGGCACCGTGCAGTGTCTCGGAATAAAATCCCACAGGGGTGCCAGGGGTTCGTCCGGACTCGTTCGTTGCGACAGCACGCCGGCCGCCACGCCGTCTGACGCGTCGGTTTCCATCGGGGTTTCCTTGTCGAACGAAAAATGGTGTAAAGCACTCGGCGCCGTCGTGAGCGCAGTTTTCAGGGCCTCAAATGCCTTCTGGCATGCGTCCGTCCACGTCAGATCGGCGCCGGTGCTCTGTCAGTTTGTTCAGGGGGTTTCGCAATTTTTCCGTAGTCCCTGGATGAACTTCCGGTAAAAATTACAGAACCCCAAAAAGGATCGGACGCGTCGTAGCAGTCGCCTTTCCGTTTTCCGCAGGGGTCTCCCGCGCTCCCACGATTTCTACCTTGTCCGGGTCGACGCTCACGCCGTCGGTGGAAATTATGAACCCCGGGAACTTCGTCTTCCGCACTGAAAATTCGCACTTCTTCAGGTCCGCTTGCAGGCCCGCTTTCCGAAGCTGCCCGAGGACTTTCTTCACGTGCTCGGCGTGTTCTAACTCGTTTTCAGAATAGATGAGTATCTCGTCAATGTACGCCGTACAGAAATCGTCCAGAAAATCCCGCAGTGTGTCGTTGATAAATCTCTGAAACGTGGCCGGCCCATTCGTAAGGCCGAACGGCAAAACCTTGTATTGAGTACGCGCCATACCTCGTCCGAAAGCGCAGTCGGTTCTTTGGCGTCGTCCCGCCATCCGGATCCGGTGAAACGCTGACGGATATCGATTTTTGGTGAAGATTTTGGCGCGTCCGACCCTTGCCAATGTCTCGTCGATTAATGGCAGGGGGTATCTGTCTTTTCTTGTCGGGAATTTAATTTCCGGTAGTCGACGCACATACGCAGTGAGTCGTCTCCTTTGCGTGCCAGGGAGCACGGGAGCAGCCCAGGGTGCATTCGTCGGCTCGATAAATCCCTCGCGAGATTTTCGTGGATGTAGGTACGACATGCTTCAGCTTCTTCGAGCGACATTTTGTACGAGTGCACTATATCCCAAAGATTCGGGTTTCCCATCGATTTCCACGTTGTGGTCGACGCCAGGACGGTGCGGGGGCAGTTCGTCGGACGCCGCTTTGCTGAAAACGTCGAGGTAATCGTGATAGCATGAGGGAATCTTTTCCAGACACGCGGCTAAGAGCTCGGCTTCGTCCGGCGCCGTCGTCGTCATTTTCGGTTCGGAAATCCTCGCGTCCAGCTCCTGCAAAGTTACGGCACCATGAAAATCGGTGTCCCCTCGTTCGACGATTTTCTGGAACGTGGAGACGTCCCAGAGACGCTACGCGTACTGGCCTTTTCTTGTACCAGCCAATGGAATCTCGCGTCAACGTGTACGGCCCCTGCGCGTCGCGCGGCCCCTTCCCTGTCGTGTTTCGCGTCTCTTTACGTGGCGCGTCGGTGCTCTGTCGAGGGCCGTCCAACCTCCCGTCCGTCCAACTGACGCTGCATTTTGCGTAAGTCTTCGCGGGTAGGGTCCCGCTGGCCGAGTACGGCCGACCTACCCGGTAGCTCCCGGGTAGGTCCCATTGGAATCTGGGTTTTTTCTCGTCTCTTCTTCTGAGAATTCGAGGTCGGTACGCAGCCCTGCGGCTTCTCCGGCCGCTCTATCTGCTCGTTGACGTCGATTTCTCTTCGTTGAACCCTTTCTTGTCGGAGGATTTCGTCTTCCCGCTTATCATTATTTCCCGCCGCTCTGCATCTTGTTGGAAATCGGGACGCTGTAGTAGGTTCCCAGCCTCGTCCATGGGTATCTCGCGTTGCCGGGATTCGGGACACCAGGGTAGGCGGGAAAATTAGCCGGTGTCGTTTACAGTCGACCCACGGGTCGTGGTGAGCGAGGAATTTCTTGCCCACTATGATGTCGTTCTGCATGTCGACTAAAATAAAGGGTGCGTTCGATATTGTTCTCCCATGTACGCGGAAGTGCGCGAACAAAGCCTCGCTCGATCGTTTGCCGGCTTTGGCCATCGTAACCCGCGACGGGAATTGGGTTGAACCCTTTTGTCAGCGGCGTGTCGAGGTATTTCTCTACGCGTTTCGCGAATTTCTTGTCAATAATTAAGTACGCGTCTGCTCCAGTGTCAATCGAGCGCTGGGTGGTCATCGTAAGTCCATTATTAGCTAGAGTACAGTTAAGTAATAACGGACTACCGCCCAACAAACCCAACAAAAAGTCGAAGGGTAAGTTGGTACATTTCTGAATCCCCAAAGGTCTTGTGACCGGCTCTGGCCCGGGAAAGGGAGTCCATCGCTCCCGGGCCTCGTCTTTTCCCGTCTCCGGGTCGGCCTCGCAGAACCCATTAATTCTCGCCGCCTCGCTTGTTCGTAATCCCCTCTGGCCGGGCACTCGGCCGAACGGTGGCCGTGCTGGTGGCATGTAAAGCAGAGGCCTCTGGAAAGCATGAGCTTGGCCTGTCCGAGATTTGGTTTCTGGTAAAATGGGCGACCGTCGGCAGCACGTCCCATGGTTGGGGGTATCGTCGCCTGGTTGCTGGTTACCCGCCGGGTAGGTGCGTCGAGCGGTGGAATGACCAGGTCGAGTAGCCGGATAGGCGCGACGGTTATCTGCGTTTCCGCCGGGGATCTGGTTCGTCTGTCGAATGGGAACGACCGAGGCCTGCTGCCTGAGTTTTCCGGCTTGGGCGTGCACGAAATTCTTGTGCTGCTGGAAGTCCAGTTCCTGGATCATACTGCAAAATTCGGTAAACCGGACGGCGTCGTTCTTTGCCTCTCGGACGAACGATTCGTTCGAGCGACGCGGCAGTTTATCGAGCAGATCTCGTTTGTAATCGGCTTGGCTTACGCGAGCTTGGCTTGCCCAGCGTACGTGTTAGGAATCACGATAACTCAAGCCCAGGCAGTGCTGGTACATGAAGGTATGGTGTGTAGAAATTAACTAAGCTGAGGAAAAAAAGAAAGAAGGAGAAGAAACGCTAGTTTACAGGCCGGGCGGGCGAAATCTACCTAAGTGCGGCACGAGCGCCGGTGCGCGGGTCCGTGCCACGCTGCGCCCCGTCGCCAGGTGCCGAAAGGTTCGCCGGACCTACCCGGTAGCCACCGGGTAGGTGACCCGCCCCTTTGGTTTCCTCCGCTCCATCTCTTTACCCGCCTACCCGGTAGCTACCGGGTAGGTCCCCAGTCCCTCACGACCGCCGAGGCCGTGACAGTACGAATTCCAGGCGGAATTCCGCGAATTTATCTGAGTTCTTCATCTGTAGATCGCGGTACGTGACCCTGGCGACCTCGTACTCGTTAGGGTCGTGGTATTGGCTGTGCAAGTGTTCAAGCACCTCGTCGGCCGTTGAAAGTAGCGGTGGACCGTTCTCACTGTCGACAAATGGGAGGAGTCCCTCACTGACCTGGCCACCAGTTCGGCCGACAATGTACGAAATCTTGTCTTGTTCTGTGTCGAAATGGTCGGCGTTCTTCGTCAGTTTCGCCTTCAGCAGAAGGAACCACTGCTTGAATTTCACTTCGGGTTTTCCGTCTGCCGGTTTCTCCTTCGTGAAAACGGGAGGATTGTCGGCTTTCGAAGACCGCTTCGTTCCTCCCTCGGTTCTGTCGGTGGCGCTGCTGCGTGGGGTGTCCTCACGGGTTACAGAAGCCCGTTCGAGGTCCCGATTCTTTCTGACCAGAAACGCCATGTCTTCTCGCAGGGGTATGAATTGTGTCGTCCATTTCTTGGAGGAGATCGTCGGTTTCCGCGGCCGGGATCACGTTGGTTCTCGTCGGTTCTGCCTGTTTCGGTTCGTCAATTTGTTTGCCCGAAACAGCGACGGCTTCTCTGGCTTCAGGGCTTCGGCAGCCTCGCGGCAGGCTATCTCGTTTAGATCCGGGGCAGTACGAGTAGCTGCAGTGGAAACGAGAAAGCGGGCGCGAACCTCCTCGAACATGAGCTGGGGAAATTCGTTCACCATCTCGACGAACTTCTCGACGTCGACAGGGGTGGGTGCCCTCGAGGCGCATACCCTTCCGGCCCCTGTTTCGTGAGGGCGGCGACAGGTAGGGTCGGTGTCTGTTTTGCGTCGCGGTTCGCAAGGTGTAGGCCGTCCAGGCGCTTTCGAAATGTCGAGGAGAATCGAGTCCCTCGGTCATAGAGTGGGCGAGCGGGAGCGGGACGCCGGCAGGACACATAATTTCTCGAAGTGCCTCGGGATTCTGGCTGGGTTTTCCGGCCGACTTCGCGTCGTTCTTTGCCATCTGCTGGCGTAGGGGGGTAAAGGCTCCGTCCTCGTCCGTTCCGTCGCGTAGTAGAGGCGAGGAGGGCGTCGGTTTCAATCAGCTGAAGCGTCTTGGCTTCAGGGAGTCGTAGAGGCGGCTCGCGTAGTGGGCGCCATCTCGTCGGAAATCTAGCTGTCGTGAAGCTGTTCTGCGACGAATCAATCAATCAATCTATCTGTCGTTCTTTTTGAGAAGTAGGGCTTCTCGGATCGGGAATGAGCTTAGTTAATGTTAGGAATCACGATAACTCAAGCCCAGGCAGTGCTTTGGTAAATGAAGGTATGGTGTGTAGAAATTAACTAAGCTGAGGAAAAAAAAGAAAGAAGGAGAAGAAACGCTAGTTTACAGGCCGGGCGGGTCGAAATCTACTCAAGTGCGGCACGAGCGCCGGTGCGCGGGTCCGTGCCACGCTGCGCCCGTCGCCAGGTGCTGAAAGGTTCGCCGGACCTACCCGGTAGCTACCGGGTAGGTGACCCGCCCCTTTGGTTTCCTCCGCTCCATCTCTTTACCCGCCTACCCGGTAGCTACCGGGTAGGGTCCCCGTCCCTCACGACCGCCGAGGCCGTGACACGAGAACCAGCACTTCAGGATAGCTTTGAAGGTAACTTATACACCTCGGATGTGTAAAAAATACGTCGACCACACGGTTCTCATCTGCTGTGCGTATTCGGCTGATGAAGCCCTCCTGACGTAGTTGGTCTGCAAAAGCTCGAATTGTGCTCTGTCCCTCCCAGGTATCCCTCCGATGAGCGGCGACCTTATTGTACACATCTTGCTGAGTAATCATAGAGTTGTGTATATGCCTCATGTAGGTCCGGATCTCCTTTGTAGCGACACCCGTTTCAATCAAGTTGTCAATAGTCAATTGTTCGGAGGACGATAATCCACGATGAGCTGGATGTGCTATCGGGTGGACGCTGGGGCCATGGTTGTGTATGGAGTACTGCACATCTTCACGATGTTTAACGCGCCAAAGTGTCATGTCGTTAGACTGCTTTGCGGTAATCGAGAACTGACATCCAGTTCCTCGGCTCATTGTTTGTCGTTGACGCTTTTTATTTGTATCTGGCGGCCTCGACACACGGTCGCAAGAATAGGTCACTGTGACAGCCCCATGCTTGTTTTTCGTCGACCGCCCCTGTTACAGAGGCGTAGCCTCGCGACATCGCCCATTGATTGATGGAGGCAAGCAGGGCATTACGGGAGTCGTACTCTGCTTCAGGTGGCAAACAGTCGTCAGGGAACGAATTCATCTTCAGGCCGTTAACTTCGATATCGTCGGATGTGAAATGCAGCACGAGGAGTGGCAGTTCGAGGAGTGGCAGTTCGAGGAGTAGCAGTTCGAGGAGTAGCAGTTCGAGGAGTAGCAGTTCGAGGAGTAGCAGTTCGAGGAGTAGCAGTTCGAGGAGTGGCAGTTCGAGGAGCCGCTGCACTGGAAAAATCGCTAAGATAAAGTTTGCAGCACGCACGCTATTCCAGAACTGTAATTGGCACAGGGTCCGTGAAACATTAAATCCACGGGGGTCCGTGGATGTATGGGGAGCCCAGCCATAATTAGCAGTATTACGAAGGGATGTGTTGAATAATTCGAGGACACCAAAGAGGTACGATCGAATCGAGAGAACTTGATCAGTCATGCTATGGTTTTCGGATTGGTGATAAGTCCGATACTGGATTCGCGTCTATTCACTTACAAATCTGGTTTTCGTCTGAAGGAGTTGCGAGTCGTCTCTGAGCGGACTCACATGTCTTGTTCGGTGTTTAGATACACCAAGCAACGACGGGATAAGACGCTATGAAGCTCCAGATCACTAGGTATTATCACCAGCCGGAAAGTCAGCCAGGCAGTCCGTGTTTCAACAAGCGCTGATACGGATTAACAGATGACCGTAAATCCGTACCTTCCCTTCCCAAGTTCTAACGGATTATTCGATCACGTCTACCCGCCGTTATCTGACGTCACCGTCGGACTTTAAAAAATGTCCCTAGGGAGGGAGACTCACGTCACTTGTTCGCCGGCGCTTGCCCTGGCCACGTATGTATGAGGGAAAGCGAGGTGGATCATTCTTCCAAGCTCGATTTCAAATCCAAAAAATTCCCCTAACCCGCCTAGTTGCCCCCTCCCGCTAAACCCGTGTGAGAGACGGCCGGAGCAACCGGTGGGGGGGGGGGGAGGTCCGGAGTTTGGTGGTGGTCGCCTAGACGACTCGAGATTCCCGACTCCCCATAAAAGAGACGGCTCTCTGCCACTGTTGCCGAGGATTTATAGAGGAGGTTGTTCTCATTATCAACAGTTTACCACTCACTCACATCAAATCAAGTAAGTCGATTTCATATAAACAATATCACTTCATATTCACAATTGCGTCTTATAAACAATGCTGTCCTTAGAACAGCTCGAAGAATACTTACTAACCCCGCAAGCAGAATAACCAAAATGGCCACCTGCAAAGCCGTCATCTACGCCGACCACGGCAAGGCAGAAGTCCAAGCCGTGCCCACTCCCAAGGCCCGCGCTGGCTGGGTCCTAGTCAAGGTCAAGGCCGTTGCCATCAACCCGACCGACTGGAAAACCCTCCACGGAGGCGAGGCCTTCCGCTTCGGCTCTCGTCTGGGTTGTGACTTTGCCGGCGAGGTCGTTTCGGGCGGTGGCTTTCAGAAGGGTGACAGAGTTGCTGGAATGTGTTTCGGCGGGTAAGAGATTCTTGACTGTATGTTGGGAAGTTGGATGTTGACAGTATCGATTCAGAAACCCGAACCACATGGACAGCGGTGCTTTCAGCGAGTACACCCTTGTTAAGGAGCACATGTGCTTCAAGCTTCCCAGCAACCTCTCTTTTGAGGATGCGGCGACTTTGGGTGTTGCTGTTACCACCGTGGTACGTTTCCTTCTTCAATTTTCTCGTAACTCATATTGCAAAAGAAATCGAAATGCTAAAAACAATTCTCCTCTATAGGGTCAGGGCCTGTACCAGCAGCTAAAGCTGCCCCTTCCCGACAAGCCCGTAGCGAAGCCCTTCCCCGTGCTGATCTACGGTGGAAGCACTTCCATGGGTATCTACGGTATCAAGTACGCCAAGCTGTCCGGCCTGACTGTCATTGCCACCAGCTCTCCCCACAACTATGACCTGCTCAAGTCCCTTGGCGCGGACCACGTCTTCAACTACAAGGACCCCAACGCCGGCGCCGAGATCCGCGCCCTCACGGAGAACAAGCTCAAGTACGCCTGGGACTGCACGGGCCTCGGTGGCGCTCTCTGCGCCGCTGCCCTCAGCGACAACGAGGAGGGCGGAAAGCCCCAGCTCGCTACCATCATCCCCATCCCGCCTACCACTGTCTCGTCTATCAACCCCGCCGTTGACGGCCCCCACTTCACCCTCGGCTACACGGCTATTGACGCCGATATTACCAACTTTGGAGGCATGTACGCCCCCGGCGCTGACGATGTCAAGTTCGCGACTACATTCTGGAAGTTGTCGGGCCAGTTGCTTGCCAATGGCAAGTTGACGACTCTTAAGCCAGAGGTCAACCGTCTTGGTAAGGGCCTTGAGGGTGTCATTAAGGGTATTGACGAGTTGAAGAACGACAGAGTTAGTGGCTCGAAGTTGGTGTACACTTTATAAGTGACATGAAAAGGAAATAGGAATTGTATATATGTATTTCTGAAAATCGAGTCACATAATCTGATCCAGGGGCTATTCACTGTGACGACTCCTATCGTGAATCCTGATTGATCCCAATATCACATTCCCTCCTATTATCCCGTCTTTCCCAATCCATCGTCACAGTCAATATCACAACTCCCTACTCCTTCCTCGCCCGATCATTCATCGCCTGATGATTTCTCCCATCAGGCACCTCATCCACCCTCTTCCTCCGATGCAACTGTCCAAACGCCGGCTTGAACGCCTCCGGATCCTTGTGTTCGGGGTGCATGTACTTGGATCCGCCGATGGAATTCGGCGCGCCTTGCTCGTTGCGCTCGCGCTGCTTGGCGGCGGGGTCGAGTTTCGGACGCTTGATTTCGAGGTCTTGGGCCATCGTGTCCGGGTCTCGCGACGGGATGAGGTAGTAGGCGAGGATGGGGGTTGCTGCTAGGGCGGCGATGAGGCTGGGGGTGTTAGTTGGGTGATAGGGGATGTGGTAAGAAGGGAACGCACAATGGTCGCAGGCCGCCGCCTTGTGACATTGGGGGGCCGTTTGTTGCATAGCGTCGTGGAGGATGTGTGAGCACGTTGCGTGATGGGACGCGAGAGAGGGACTTTAGGATTGGGATTGGCGACATGTTTGGTTTTGGATTGTCGTTTGTGAGGATTTGATTTGTTTGTGTGTAAGGGTTCACGAGTGGGAGTGAGCGTAGGGTGAGAAGGTAGGTTGTCGCCCCTGGGGACTTAGTAAGGTGTGTCTATGACGCCTCTGGGAGCTCTAACGATTGAATTGGATAGGTGGTGGGAATTCTGAGATCCTGGCTGGTTCGATGACGACGATCTGATTAAGACACGGGGATCGTGTAAGTGGCTGTCTTCGACTTACACACGCATCTTAGCTTCATGTATGGGAGACTTGGATGTTCACGATATATGTTATTTTTTTATCTTCATAGATATATATTGTCCATCAATTCATTAGCAAAGAAAAACAATTTACAATCCCATAGACCCGCGTGAGAGTGACTTTTCTAGACCCAAGGAAACATGACCCAATACTAGGTAATCAAAGAAATCGAGGAGGAGAAAGAGAGTAGAAGTTCAGATCGTAAACCAATACTCATTCCACTCCGCCACAGCGGCATGGATAACGCTCTGACAAAGATGTTCGCAGAGCTTGCGATTCGCATTGCGCATGAGCAGCTGCGGCACGGAGATGATGAGCGGGACCTCAATCTCGCACTCGCACACGATATCCCAGCCATCTTCTCCTTCTCCTTCATCGGACTCGATATCCGTCTCCCCATCCCAGCTCTTCGGTCTTCGTTCTTCGTCGTGCGTACTCGACGCAAGCGTGTCCGTCTCCCAACAATCGGACTCTATATACGCCCGTCCGGTCCTCCTGTCGATCACCGTGAAGGTCCCCCGCGTCGTCACCCCGCCGGCGATACTCTGCCGGAACCGGATCCCGCTCGCCGTCTTGCAGCCGACGGCCAGGTAGCGCTTCAGCCGCGAGAAGTAGGGCAGTAAGAAGGGCACCCAGTAGACGTCCTCCCAGACGTCGCAGACCCACCAGCGCGAGTCCTTGCTGTTGGATAGGAGGGGGTTGGCCGCGAGGTCGGCGCAGTCGTCCCGGAAGAACGGGTCCCGCTTGATTTGCGTCAGGGCCCGGGGGTCTAGGGGCCCCGAGATGGGGTGGTAGTCTGCGATGTAGGTGTGGTTGATGAGCAAGGGCTCGAAGGTCTGCAGGGTGCGGATTATTTGGATGGGGGTGATGGTTTGGGGGGATGGGGACTTGGACTTTTATGCGGTGCTTGGTCGGCATTTTGGTTGTAAGTTGGAGTTGGAGCTGAAGTTGAGGTTTGGAGTTGAGGTGGTGAGATGTCTCGTGAGAGAGAAGAGAGTAAGAGTGGTTGTCTCTGTGTAAGTCTCTGTGTGTCTGTATGTGTACCGCAAGAGTGTCTGTCCAGAGACGGGGTGATTCGTTTTATAGTCGTAACTCGCGATCCTCTTGGAGAGATATTGGTCTTTTTGGTCTCTTTTGGTTTTGTCAGTGTCTGTGTGTATCTCGAGAGGGATCTTATAGAATTAATAAACGTCGCGGTCGGACAATTAAATAGATAGTCTCGACTCCGTGGGAATTATTATTACTTTCTTCTGTCTCTTCTTTTTTTTTGTCTTTTTTTTTCGTTGCTTTGTTTCACAAGAGCCAATAAATTCAGAGGGTTAACCAAGAGAATCGACAGAGGACTGTTTACGATACTTGTAGAGATTCATGAATCTCGCATGCGAGTGGGAGTCATCATTAATACCGGTGACCAAGTAATGCCATGTATGTATGTATGCTCGAACCAGCCGCCGTAATTGGGCTGATATTCGCTCTCTCTCCTTGTGCCCAACTTTTCACGGCAGCCAATCGACCCTTGCCAGCAAAGAAACCAACGTCATATTCTTTTTTTTTTCGTTGGGCCATTATGTGTTGTGTCCTTGCTTGCTTCTTTTTTTATCTTTGGCATGTACAAGTAAGGTCGTTCTCAACTGACGCGGCAACAGCTCATTCACTCGGAACAGTTTCCATCCCCCCTTACCCCGGGCTGAAGGGGTTTGTTCTCTGTCCTTGACAAGGTCACTTACCAGGGACCCCTCGGTGACGATCACATCCTCAATCAGCAGAAAGTGACCAGGTGATGGATCGCATTCAATATCAATTCCAACAATGCGTTTGTCTCACTCTGATAGGAGAACAGAGAAAGAGAGAGAGAGAGTTACTTTGTCTTGTTTTTTTCTTCCTTTCTTTCTGTAGCGCCCATATTACTGTATCTTCACCGTTAGGACATGGGGGGGCAGGAGGCGGAATGATGGATGGATGGTGAACTGGTACGTAATTGCTGGCCTCAAACCACTCGGTTGCTCGACCGGTTCGAGACTTTGACGTACACATGTGCAAAAGACACGAAGACGAAATGCGGGTTGGCATGGTACGCTATTATCTTGTCTACACGCCGAGGTCCCCTCACCGACACGAGCTTTGCGGTGCTCAGGTGGGCGATCCAACTAACTGTGCTGAGGGTGTTGACGCTTGGGGTTCTCATGCTGTGTTTCATCAGCTTATGAAGGAAGCTGCCTGTATAATAAGTAGTATAATATCATAACGGCCAAGTGATGAAGCTCTTTAACTTGTGAATCGGGAATAGTCACAGTAGATATATCTAGTATCTACGGATTATCCCCATCAACTGAACGGACCACAATACGTCACGGCCACCCCATACTCCCTAGGCGCGGGATCCAGAAAAACAGGGCGTGACTTATTTGGAACCAGTCCAAGTGCATCGAGCGACCAGGCTTCACCTGGTATGGTTTATGTCAAATCTCTGGGCTTATGTGGACTTTTATGTATGCACGTACTCGCGGCCGCAGCTCGACGGGCAGAAGGGAACGGCGACGATACTATGTACGGTATCATAGAGGCACTAGTGATGCTTAATATGCCGCTCTTATAGTTCCGCGTGCACAGATCTTCCGTCGTCTTTTCCACTGTGGGCTTTTGTAAGGCTTAGGAAGTATTCCGTAGTTGAGAAGAAGAAGAAGAAGAAAGCAGACTACGAGTACATACTAGGTAGTTCTGTTGTGTTCAACGGTTACCCGGACGTCTTCCGGAATGAGAATAGGAGAATGCAAATATTATGTACGACGTTGGAGGGGGAGATGCACTCACCTATCAAGACGAGAGGAGAGGAAGAGAGAAGAGGGAGCTCATGTTATTATTACAAATGAGATCTTCCCAAGTGTACGCACGTGTACACAGATCTGCTGCCCCAGTTGACCTCGACCCCCATCTTGCTAACGCCCTCGGGCCATGTAGCGGGGTAAGACCTGCGATGTATCTCTACTCTCACAGGTACGGGGGCAGGAAGGTATTAATTAATATCGTATATCCAAGTATGTACTCGTCGACATGGGGGGAAGCAGGCGAGGCATCAATTCAATTATAGGATGCGCCAATGATGCTACCCAGCCTGGACGGTGCAACCGCGAATCGTCCTATGTTTAGCTGTCAAAGGCTGAAATGTGAAGAGAGAAGCCCTGAACGAGGCGTGAGAATTTTTTTTTTTTTTTTCAAATGATTCTCAACCAGTCGGTCGCGTAGGACCTTTTGTGCGCGGACGGCGTAAAGTCGCAGTGATGCACGAGAAATAACGGGAGCGAAGCGGTGAGACTGCGATGTTGCTTTGGCGGCCCTGGGGGAGGGAGCGCGGGAGATCCGCGCGCGCGTGCCACCACGACATAAGACAATGCTATGACACCCTCCCTCCCATCGACCTGGGAATATCGCAGCGAATTAATCTGTCTTCCGAACTTTAGATAACCTAGTTGAGGGTTGAAGGGGCGGCCAAGAAGGGCCCTTGGGCTAAACTGCCTCGGCAGCGTTTGCAGTAGGATGTCAGCCCTAGATGGAGATGGGACATGATTGATCATACGTGAAGGGACAGAATGGTACCATCGTGGTACTACCCCCTTGAGACGGAACGGGATGCCTGCTGCTACGTAGGTACCATCGGAGAGAGAGAATGTGTGAGAGAGTGCGGACTGCTTCCGTTCGCCAGAGCTGTTGTTGATAAACCGGCAAGATAAGGTGAAGTACTTACAACGAGCAAAACTTGGTACGGAGTAATAAGAAGGTGCTTGATATTAGCTGCGACTGATATCTCCCGCTGCAAGGCCAGATCCAAACGAAATGTACGAGGCACGGAATAGGTAGGCATGTATGTAGGCATGTACGTATGGCAGAACGGGACAAAGTACGAACTGGGAAGAACACCTTTGCCTATGGCGTAAACGGCGGGCACCAGACCCGGGAACACTTGGAGATACCTCATCCATTTCGTGCATGATCTGTCCACTACCACGAATTCGGCTACCGGTGAACAGGAGATATATTTCCTGGACCACTGGTTCCAGGCGCATCCTCACATCCGGTACCGTTGCCAGGAAGGTGGTATAAGCGCTCTAAGTTGTTTTTGCGTTGCGGACGTTACAATACCGACCGCCTTGCCTACCTACTACTGTACCTAGTGGCAGTAATCTTCGTGGTGTTGTCAAGTGAACGAGTTCTTGCGTACGCCGTGTACTTTTGTGCGCCTTTTGTTGGCTCGACGACACCAGACGGCTCGATCATCGATGTCTTATCTTCTACCTGCATGGTATTAGATAGACGGCAGAAGAAGAAGACAGCCTGGCAAGAGATAGGCATTATTAACACCCAACAATTTATTGCACAAAGTAGGGATAATGCAAGCTGATGAGGCTTGATGAGGGGGGGAGGAGAACTTGCCTCGGGCGCGCAGCAGTACGACTCGAAGGGTCGGGATACTTACATGATGCACCTAACCGATCAGAGCGAGATTCATGGGTTAATTAATTAATGCACAGAACATGCACATGGAAATGCATGTACACGTGTATGCATACACTGGGGTGGTACGGAATACTTTATTCCTACATCATGTGGGCAAGCTCGATGTAACTTGCCAGGACGGAATACCTCCTCACGCTTCAACAACCCCTCTCTCACCACGACGACACCGTACGGATTGGTTCTACACGACGCAGTATTCTTCACGAGTACGCGTTGTATGGCATGGCACATGTGACTGGTATACTTCGTAAACGCCGACTGGAGTAGGGCTTACATTCACCTGCGTTATGACGAAGGAGAATCTGCGCGTTTTCCCTCCAGTAATCCGTGCATCCAGTCTCGGGCTCGGTCTCGATCACGGTGAGGAGAGAGATAAAGATTCACTGACAACATCAGTTATCGCAACTCACTAATAACGTCTTTACCCACTCACTTACAGAAGCCGTGCATATGTTTTAACCCTCCGCAGTAAGAGAACCCCCACACAGACTTGCCTTTCACTTCACAAGTGCACGCATGACCGATGATTCACGGAACGGTCCGATAAATCGCATCATCGTCACCGTTCGTAGCTCATACGATTGAGATCCCGTCCGATTATCGGTGCTAGGCCGAGATTTCAGTGATTTGAAAAGAAAACGATGGGTGATTTCATGGTGAGTTGCCGCAACTTCATGAATGAATGTTGTTCGTTGTTACTGCTCACATGTAGTTCTCCGTATATCAAACAAACGGATTATGGTGGAAGTGCCGTAATCCATCCCGTCTGAAAACCGGCTCAATTTCAGAGACTGTTTGTTCGCACTGCCGTAGGACTTCAGTCTTCCACCCGATTCAACAGGCACATGACGTTACTCACAGTGACTCACATCTGAATGAGCTTGCCCAGAGCAGTTAGCCTCGATGCTGGGCTTGCGTACCCTGTGCGCCACGAGATGTACCTACGCCAGGCCGTATCGGTACCTCCTCATCTGTTTACGCATGGACGCTTGTAGCAGCGGCTCCGCGCGTTCAACTGTGAGATTCCATTCTCAACCTCAGCCCAAACCGGATCAGGTAGGTTGCGTACTCCGTCCCTGTCCTCGATGCTAGCCCTGCCATCGGGCCAATGACGGGTAATGACTTGCCTCAACCAGCCATCCTGTTTGGTCAATTCGCATCCAACCTTCCCAGCTGGGTAGGTCGCTTTACCAGGTACGCCCTAGTCCGCTGTACGGATCCGTACCCTTCAGGTACATATTCCGTGCATTATGATATTACCCGCCTACCGGTACCTCTGTTTCAGCGAGATGCACGTCCGGGCAACCACTGTGCTGGATGTACTCGTAGGAAGATGTACGAGTACCTCTTCCTACCAGCAAGGCACTCCCACCAGCTGGACTCGCTGGAGGCGTTAGGCAGTGTTGCTAGCCGCAACTGCCACGACGGGACTCTCTTTCCCAGACTCGGGCCACATCTCGTCAGTCACGAGTTTCACTAGGGGCATCGAATTCCCACCTGCAATCCTTCCTCCTCTTGCGCCTCCGTCGCACCCTATCGTAGATTCGCGATTCTTCCTCAACCCCTCTCATACTACATACGCAATGGACTCGTGCCTCGGACAGGCCTGATGACCGTGCGTCTTATCAATCCGTCCTTCTGTCCTTTTCCCAGCGCATAGTGTATTGCCATCTCCTCCTCAACTTCTTCTTGTCTTTGGGAGTCGAACGCCCATGCGCGAAAATTGAGTGCTCCGACGTGTACGAAGTAGGTACCTACCTAGGGAATGCCGTATCTCTGCATCTGCGATCTGCAGTCAAAGGGGCATCTTGGCGAATCAGTGCATTGGATCTGTCTTGTCGCGGTACACCACATTTAAGACTGTACACTGCCCTATGCCTTGGCACAAGTCGAGGACACGCTCTCGACCCTCTACCAAATAACACTCGACTCGACTACCCTTCGCATTGGTCGCCTTCGCCCTCCCAAGGGCCTCCGTACAATTCCATTTGTCACCAGACAAGCCCGCTATAGCCTCACCCGGACTTGTTTACCTTGTCTGCCTGGACGCAAAAGGACGGTTGGCAGCGTAGGGAAGAACCAGAAATAATGCGATCCTTGGAAACCCTGAGAGGTGACGCATTGAACTGACCGCCTGATCTCTAATCTCGTGTTCCTAGCAGTTCAATTGGCCTGGCCTGCTTCCTTGTTTACTCTTGCGGTCAATCTCCCACCCGGTTCTTCATCTTGGTATTCTCTCTCTTCTGGCGACATACATAGATTTTTCACCTATTATACCCTGGGCCGACCCGTCTGATCTGCCTTACCCACTCGATCAGAGTACTAGACGATCACCTCTGACGCTTCGTTCCCTTCCGAGGCATTCTTCTCATTCACCTTGAAGGCAATACCACAGCATCCTTGCTGTCCTGGCCTGCTGTTGATCAGTAGAGCTTCATCTCACACAATGGCCGCTGCTGCTGTTACGGGTGTTGCCGGCCTCGCTTGGACAAGGAGCGAGAATGGCTGTTCAGCCGCTTGGCCTGCCACATCCCAGGTACCTCAGTGGACTGAGCTTGACGTAAATGCACGATTGACAGTTATCTCTCGCTTATGGCTATTCCAAAGAAAACATGTGAGCAAATCTCATGGTTCTTCATTGTGTTGTTAATGCACAAGACTGGCTCAGTTTCCGCCCACTCTTAAAGGCGATTTCCATGTCGCGCCTGTGAATCGCATTACGGCGCATCGTATCATTGCAGATGCTCTGCCGTTCTACTTTATGTTTTCTAATAAATCACGTTGTCCTGAATCAATTCTAAGCTAATAAATGTATTCGCATGTGATTAGGAAGTCAATCAAGTGAACCAGCACCGTCGCAGTACTATCCACCGGCCATTAGCACTACCCAAACCTACACGGAAGCGATTGCGACCATCACATGCGTCGCCCGAGAAGGATTTATCAGTGTCTGAGGACATACGCGACCCGAATCGACCCGATAGACATGCTCAACGACGAGTTCCCCATCTGCGCGAAAGCGAGTGGCGCCCTCTTCCACCGCCAAATTCGCCGCAACGGCGAGTTGGTCTCAACGACTCACTACTCACGTCCTCGATCCCCGAACATTCTTGTGATTTTACATCCGAAGATGGATATGTCCAGCATGGTGCTAACAAGAAGAAGAAAAGAGCAAACCAGTCCTCAAACTTCAACGCCCCGGCGAGAAAAGACTCTGGCGGACCTGGCGACGGTGGTTCAGGGGGTGGCAACAACCAAAACGGTGATGCTGGCAGAACCGGAGGTGGTTATTCAGGCAGGGGGGACGAAGACGACAAAAAAGACAGCCCTCGTGATCCCAACTCTGATAACGACGCGGAGTTTGGGACATTCGCAACTCTTGGCAAGAAGAAGAAGAGTTCTAACGAGACAGATGCAGTCAACGATCCGTTAGATAGGGGATCGAAACCGGACACAAATCCCGTTAGTTCGTGGGGGACTATCTGGAATACTGGCCAGGCAGACCATTCTGGTACCAGGCGAGATGACGAGACCGGAAGAAAGAAAAACGACGTCAATTCCGAAGCCTGGGGTTTCGACCAGCCTCAAAAGAGCAAAAGAGGAAAAGTCGGCTTTGGTCTTGGCAGTTTCGATGAAAGGGAAGAAAGAAAGACTGAATGGTCCTTGGAAGAGGACAACAGCTACGACATCGAGTCTGAGTTCCCCTCAATCGGAAAAACAGAAAAGAAAAAAGAGAAATGTCTGGAATTCTCAAGACGAGAGAAGCCATGATTCGTTTTTGGGAGCACATGACGCCACTGGTGCCGACGACCGGTCTACTCATTGGACTGCCACTCATCCGTATAGGTCTAAGCCAATACCACCGACACAAGATGATGATTTCTGGGCAAATGTAGATCTAACGGACAACCCGAAGGGAAAGAAGAAGACGCGTGAGGCCCTCACCGATTCGCATTCTACCACGCTTAGGCCAGCGTCAAAGTCCTCCAGAGACGATACTATCTCGAACAGTCCGTTGGGTGAAACCAAAAAGGATAAGGAGGGAAAAAAGAATGCCATGGCTGTAGAGCCTGAGCCTGAGGCGGCCCAGGAATCTGCTCCAAAGTCAAAGGAGTCGCTGCTACATACCGTCCCTGAGTCGAAACCGCAGCCTTCCCCTGTGGTCAAAGAGTCGAGTAGTAGTTGGTTTTGGGGAGCCACGAAGAAGGTCCTCAAAGTTATGGAGCCACTACCATCAGAGTCATCATTGGGGGTCGAAAACCACGACGAGAGTCGAACTAGTCTCGAGAAAACAGATACGAAAACGGCCGACGGTAAGAAATGTCTGTACATCACTAAGTATCATCTGCGCCCTTAAACGCGATGAAACTCGGCGGTGGTATCCATGTCTCTAACTTATAAGGTCATGAGAATCGCTAACAGGACTGTTTTAGACCCGTTTGAGGAGGCGCATGAAAGTTGGGGCTGGTTTTCGTCGAAAAGCGGTAAAAAGAAATCGAATCCGGCCACATCCCACGTCGACCTGCATGAAACCGCCCCCCACGAAGATTCCAACGCACAGGATACCCCTCGGGTTGAACCCAAACAAGATGCCGCTGCCGAAGAACTGGCCGCTCAAATCACCAAGGAAGAGAATGAGCTTGCGTATCTGGAAATTAAGCAGAAAAAGAAGAGGCTTGGCAGCAAAGACCAGAAACGTTATGATGAGCTGGTCAAGAACGCTCGTGACCGACTTCAGCAGACCGCCGTGACGCAGCCGGTAAAAGTTGTGACGGAGAAGGTGGAAACCAACGTTGATGTCGATGCTTTACGAGCCCAAGAGTTCGCCGATGACGCCGCTGACGCTGAAATCGCAGCTGAAGAAGAAAAGGAGCTCGAGTCTCTCAAAGCAAAAGAAAAGAAGAGAAAAAAGCTAACTTTTTACGATCAAGAGCGACTTGAGGAACTCACTCAGCGGGTCAATGCTCGTACTACCGCCGCCGCTGCTGCTGCTGAAGCCCGCACAAGGGATCGCTCGCGAGACGTGTATCCAACCACGGACGCTGAAAAACGACCCATAGGTGAAGCTGAAGAATCAGTGGCTCATGGATTTGAAGGACGGGTTGCGAATGCTAAAACACACGTGGCTCGAGAGATTGATATTGCGGCCGAAGAAGCCGAGCTCGACAAGCTGAAAGCCAAGGCTTCAAGGCTCATGAAGAGGAATAGGGATCTTAGTTTCGAAGACCAACAACGACTCGATGAGCTCTCACAGCGAGCTACCGTTCGTGCTGCAGAAGCTGCAGCCCGAGAACTAGAAGAGCTAAAGGCTCGTGAAGCAGAAGAAAATGCTGCTCGCGAGGCACGGGAGCGCGCTGCTACCGAAGCCAGAGAAGCAAAGGCCGACGAAGCTGAACTAAAAGCGCTTAAATCGAAGAATCTCCTACTCAGTAAGGATAAGAAGCGCATCAAGGAGCTTACCGAAAGGATTAATTCCCGTATGGCCGCTGCAGATCTGGATAAAGGGGATACACAGACTGTAACCGACGAACTGAGTGCGCCCAAGGTCAAACAGCAGGTTGCCGCCAAAACAGAAGAGCAAGCCAAGCTGGAAGCAGCACGCAAGGCTGAAGAAGCCAGGGACGATGAGGATCTCGAGATCCTTACGACCAGACTGAAACGCATTGGTCGACTGTCTCCCAAAGACAGGGAGCAATTCGATAAGCTCACTAAAAAGGTCAATGCTCGTTTAGCTGCCAAAGACGAAAGTGCGCAGGCCGCGCGAGAATTCGAGGAAGAAACCATGGCCAAAGTAGAGGAACATGAAGTTGAAGCTGAGGAACCAACCTTTCCATCCATTTTCAGCTGGGGTGGTTCAAAGGATAAAAAGAAGTCGCCTCTGCCGCCGGCACCCACACCGCCTCATGTTGCCTTGGACGAAGTTGGTCCCGATAATGATGTGGACGTGTGGAACACCCGTCGGGTTGATCTCGAAGAGAATAATTCTGCCGCTATATGGGCCACTGGAGCCGGACCGCAGGAAGACGAGTTCGGCTTTCTGCCAGCACACAAGCAGAAAAATTCCCTCAATAGCAAGATACCGAAACAGTTTGATGACCCTATGATCAACGAAGACAGCCGAGCTGAGCAGGCCGTAGCGAAACTTGAAAAGGAACATGCCGATCGTGAGGCCCTGGAAATAGAAGCATCGCGCAAGGCCGCAGAAGCTAGGGAAGACGCGGAGCTCGAGGCACTCTCGGCCAGATTGAAGAAGCTGAAAAGGCCCTCTCAGAAAGACGAATTACGACTCAAAGTTCTCAAAGCAAAGGTCAAAGCTCGCATTGCTGCCAGAGAAGCTGAGCGAGAGAACTTGCCAACCGTAAAGGAGACCGAAGAGCTAACTATACAGACAGACAGACAATCAGCTGATCACAGATTTGGATTTGCTGCCCACGAAGATGACAGAGATTTCACAAGTAAAGCAGGAAAACAAGTCTGGCCCGATGTCAAGGCAGAAGCGGCCCGCAGGACAGAGGACTATGAGGATGACGCAGAGCTACAGGCTCTTGAAGCTAAACTGTTCAAGAATGAGAGACTTTCTTCGAAGGATCGACAGCGATTCGACGTTCTTACTGAAAAGTTCAACAGCCGTTCAGCCACCATAGATCCTTGGGATGATATACCAGCCGTTATGGAGGAGGAGGCGGCACGCGAAGCCGAGGTAGAGACTCTTCCAAAAGTAGACGAACAGTCTGCTTCTCGGGCAGACGAAGAAGAAGAATCCCATGACTCATTTTGGACCTGGGGCTCATCGAAGAAAACTAAGAAGTCGCCTCCACTGGAGCCTGCACAAGTCTCCCATAATATGGCTGAAGAAAACCTCGACAATATTGTGAAGGCGTGGGACAATCCTCAGAAAGACCCATCTGCTGCCGAATTGCTCGCGGAAAATGCTGCAGAAGAAAAGGAGCTTGCCTCTCTGAAAGCCCAAAAGAAGAAACGGGGCTTGAACAGCAAGGACCAGAGACGTTTTGATGAACTAGTCAGGAACACAAAGCGCCGTGCTGACGAGGCTGCCGTGAAGGAGGCTGAGGAGAAGGAACGTGCTAGATTGGCTGCCGTGAAGGAAGCTGAGGAGAAGGAACGTGCTAGGTTGGCTGCCCTCAAAGAAGCTGAGGAAAAAGAACAAGCCGAACGCGAGGCCCAGTCAGCTGAGTCTGGTTGGGGCTGGGGCTTTTCACTGCTAGACAGGAAACCATCTCGAGGAGCACTGACAGTGCCTCGTGTTAACACACCACCCCCAATCGACGTGGATGAAGTCGACCCCAATCTTGACAAGATCACTCAGTCCAAATCTGAGACTGAACAAGACTCCGCTGCCGCTGCATTGGCTGCCCAAATTGCTTTGGAAGAAACCGAGATTGCTTCTCTGCAAGCTCAACAGAAGAAGAAGAGTCTTAGTAGCCGGAGGCAGAGACGACTCGATGAGCTCCTGAAAAATGCTGACGACCGGGCTGAACAAGCTGCGGCCAAAGAAGCCGAGGAGAAGGAACGCGCTGAACAGGCCGCTCTCAAAGAAGCTGAGGAGAGGGAACGAGCCGAACGTGAGGCCGAATCAATGGATTATGGTTGGGGTTTGGGATTCGGAAAGAAATCTAAAAAGATATCACCCCCGCCAGAACCCATACCAACTCCTGTTATTGTGGACGAAGTCGCCCCCGAACATGACGAGAATGTTTGGAACAATCACCCGCCTAAAACCCAACAGTATCTCAGTGCCGAAGTCATGGCGGAAGAGGAAGAACTTGCTGAAATGCAGGCCAGGAAGAGACTCGGAAAGGGTTTAAGTGTCAGAAACCAGAAGCGTTTTGACGAGCTGATAGAGAGAGCCGCCATCCGAGCTGAAATGGCAGCCATCAAGAAAGCTGAAGAAAAAGGGCGTCTTGAGAAAGCTGCTTTGGAAGCTGAGGAACGGGAACGAGCCGAACAAGCTGCTTTGAAAGAAGCCGAGGAAAAGAAACTCGCTGAACAAGCTGCCTTGGAAGCCGAGGAAAGGGCACGAGCCGAACAAGCTGCGAAGGAAGCTGAGGAAAAGGAACGGGCCGAACGTGAGGCCAAAGCAACCGAAGCAAGTTGGCTCTGGGGTTTTTCGAGGAAAGATAAGAAGAAATCCGTTCCATCAGAGCCCACGCCTCCCTCTGTTGACGAAAACAAACCCAACTCCAATACAGATGCAAATGTAGCTGGCGATGCCACTTTGGAAACCCAACAGGATCAGGATCCTGCCGCTGCTGCATTGCTCGCTCAAATCGTCGCCGAAGAAAATGAGCTTGCTTTATTGCAAGCCCAGAAGCGCAAAAAGGGCCTCTCCACCAAGAGCCAGAAGCGACTTGAAGAGCTGACGAAGAACGCTAACGACCGCGCTGAGCAGGCCGCAGTGAAGCAGAGGGAAGAAAAGGAACAAGCCGAGAACGAGGCTCATGCCATTGAAGCAGCACGCAAGGCAGAAGAAGCAAAGGACGATGAACAGCTCGAGGCTCTCAAGGCCAAGTTGTTGAGGAAAAAACGGCTCTCGGCAAAGGACCAAGAACGGTTTGACAAGCTTACCGAGAAGATCAATTCCCGTTCAGCTGTTCCTGAACAAATTCCACATGAGACTGAAGAACTAGCTATACAAGAACAAGCTGCTTGGAGAGTCGATGAGCAGGTCACATATGATGCAGAGCACGAGAAGGACCTTACAAAGCTTGCGGCCCTCGAGGCCAAACGAAAAAGAGATAGAAAGCTCTCTGTGAAGGACCAGGAGCGCTTTGAGAGGATCACGGACAGGATCAATGCCCGTACATCCGCATTGAAAGCGCGTAAAAGTATCGAAAACCTGGCCGCGCTTGAGTCAGAACGCGCATCGCGTGACAAGCCACTCAAGCAAGCTTCACGTCCTCAGTCTCGGTCTGAGTGGTGGGAAGCCGAAGATGCTGCTGCAACCTCCAGGAAATCCAAACCAGGCTTTGAATTCAACGACGCGGCACTCAATTCTAGCGCCAAGGAAAGGAAGGATGAGATCGACGACATCGACCTTGACGATGTCACTTTGACAGTCGAACAGGCTAATGAAATTCTGTCTGACTCGCCGGTGACAGCTAAGCCCAAGGGTAACGACCCTTTCGCTTTCTGGGGTGCCAAGCATATACTGAAGGCTCCGCCCCCTGGAGCGATAATCACCTCTCAACTTCGACACTCAGCGTCAATGAAATTCGCAAATTCCGAGAAACCAAAGTCTCCGAGAGACGACATCCACCATGCGACAAAGCCAGCCGACTCGAGATCACTCGATGACGAGAAAATCCCAAAGGCCAAAACCAAAGGAACTAAGATCGCTGAGAAGGTCCAGAAGTTTGAACCGGAAAAAGAAAATATCAAGGCCGATGTAGTCGACTTGCCAAAACCGCCGGCCAGTATTCCGTGGCTGAGTCTCCCATGGGGCAGCAGGAGTACAGAGGCCAAGACATCATCTCAACCCGATAATGAAGTCCCCGGCAACTTCCCAGCTGACGACGATCATGACATTGCATACCATGACGACTATAAGTATGAAGACCAGATCATCCAGACCGTGGATAAGGCAGTTGAGGAGTCCAAGTCGGGAAAGACCAAGTACGAGGAAGACATCGACCGACTACGAGGTGAAGATGAAGCTAGAATTGTAGACATCGTTCCCTTCTCGCCACCGGAAGAAAATATTCCGAAGAAGAGTAAGAAGAGCAAGAATGACAAATACAGGGACGAACTCCTTTCCCCTGTGCCACCTGCCGCGCCTCACCCACCTCCTGCGGCACCCGAATCGTCAGATGCGTTCGCGTCGCACCCTTTCGACGCCAGGCCGTCTAGAAGAGAGCGAGTCAAAGTCAACAATGATTGGAGCACGTCCGGGGATATGTTGTCGGGTTCAACTTCATATATGGAGGAGACCATGTACTCCAGGTCCTGGTCCGACAACAACAACAACAAGGTGCCGAGAAGAGAAAGGGAGGAGAAATTCTCGTATAGGGGCTCAGGTTCTGACCAAGCAGAGCCTCCACAAGATCACATGCCAGTACGGCCAGCTTCGAGGTCCCGCATGCATAGCGTTTTCCAAAGCACGCCGCCAATTTCTCGCGCCACGTCATCTCGCAACAGATTCGCAAGCAAGCCGAGTTCAAGACGTCAATCTTTCGACATGAGCGGCGGACTTCAATCACCCCCCTACGAGGAGATGCCCGAGATGACCTCCAAGGCTGCACGATTTCTCGGGGTGGATGAGAGCTATGATCGTAGAGACCGATTTTCGCGCGCTTCTGCTCGGGAGGAGGATATAGTCAGGGCTAGTGCCCCGGAGCTTTCGACAGGCCCTGAGAAACTGATGCGTAAGAGATCAAAGGTAAAGAAATGTCAATCTTTTTCAGGAATTTCTGTTGCTGACACGGAACAGGTTCGACACCACGATGATATGGATATTGGCGGCCCCGTTCATTCGATGCCTCCAAAGCGGTCAAATACAGGCGACAAAAGGGGTGTATTTGGCGGGCCGATGCAACCACCGCCTCGCCCTGAACCCCGTCGTCGGAATACGTATCATGCAACGGACGACGAGGGAAGACCTGATAAGAGAGCAAACCATGCGCGAAGAATGAGTAGCGTCGAGCGCGATGTTGACCCTGAACGCGAAGCCCGACGCGCCGCTCGCAAAGCCAGAAAAGAACAAGAGAAACTTGAAGAGGCTATGCTTGCGAAAGAAGCTCGTCGCGAAAAGCGTAGACGTCAAGAGGAAGAGGAACGGGAGGAGATGCGCAGACAAGAGGCGCGACGGGCGGAACGGGCGGAACGAAGGGCTGCGCGAGAGCGTGAAGCGCAGCGCCTCGCTCAAGAAGAAGCTGAGGCAAAGGAGGCGGAAAGAGCTGAACGGCGTCGTCGCCGTAAGTTAGAGAAAGAAGCTGCCGCTGCCGCCGAGGAAGCTGAAGCTGAAGCCCACCGCGCCGCCCGAGCTGAGCGCCGACGTTCCCGACACGCAGGGGCGTCCGAAGATGAAGAGGAGCGCCGACGGAGACGCGAGGCTAGGCACGCTGAGAAGTCTAGTCGACATCGGTCAGTGCCTGTGCCTATGGAGTATGCGTACGTCAAAGCAAGGCCCGCGAGGTATACGGATGATGAACGTCGCAAGACGACAGTCTGGACGCACGCGGAACAAGGCATGCCTGCTGGCCCTGGACCGAGGGCAAGTGCCCCTCAAGTAATGGAGGAGGACGAAGCTCGCCGCGCTGCTCGGCGGGCTGCGCGTCATCAAGAGAAATACTACGGTACGCCAGGATATGAGGATGACAAGAGACGAAGTCGAGAGAAGTACCACGATCCGAATAGAGAGTATGATGAGCGACGAAGTCGGGAGAAGTACTATGAGTCCGGCAGGGAGTACGACGAACGACGGAGTCCCCAGAAGTACTATGATTCCAATAGAGAGTACGAGGATGATAAGCGGCGGAGTCGGGACAAGTACTACGACTCGAACCGAGAATACGAAGATGATCGGAAACGAAGGCGCGAGAAGTATTATGAATCTAGCCGAGAACAAGAGGATGATAAACGGCGAAGCCGGGAGAAGTACTATGACTCAAACAGAGAGTTTGAGGAGAGACGGAGTCGTGAGGAGTATCATGACCCGGAGGAGGATCGGAGACGGAGACGGGCACGACGGGAAGAGCGGGCGCGCAGGGTTGGGGAGTCGGATGGGAGTGGGGAGCGGGCGCAGCGAGAAGCGGCGATGTATTCGGATAACCCGCGGAGTAGCTGGTGGAAGAAGCTGACGAAGTCGTGAACACGGGGCACGATAGAGCACTATTGTGTTTCGGGAAGGGAACAGACATTTCTGCTCAGTTCTTTATCTCTGCTTTTCTTTTTGCGAAGGGATTGCATACACAAATGTTTTATATCTGATTGGGTACATCGGATGCGACGTCGTTATCCATTGGATCGTTCCAATCTGGTCAGCCTGACTTAGGGTATCAGCCATCTGGTCTGCAATACTACGATGTGCGCACGCGTTTGTTGTTGTTAGAGGCTGTCTTTATTGTAGATGTGTTTATAGAGACCAGACAGAGGTCTTGCTGTATATATGATGATGACGATGCCGCAATATACTAGTTGTACGTACATCAAGGGATCGTTTTCGTGACCGTGAATGCTAGTGATATGAAGTGTAACTACTACAGTGGCTTAGGGAATCGGCATGTACATACTGTAGATGTGTCGTCGGAATGGAGTTCTTCTTGTCATCTGACATGCACGCAGAGGAACGATCGTGAGCCTCGCCTTGGTGTTTTCAGCCTTTGAATCATAACTGCACATGCCTGCCCTTTAATTGCTTGCAAGAACAGTTGTAGCTCGTCCATAATGATGATAGTAAAGAGTGTAAAATATCTTCATCTCGTCGATCGCCAGTATGTCCTCAAAGTCCTATCCATGGAACACCATCACACGATGGCAGATCAGATCCATCCAAGCTACCTCAGACGAGACCACAACTGAAATTGCTCACGGGCACCAAATAATGTTATCCATCGTGATCATAGCCTAAACCGTGAAAGAAATTCACCTCTCGACCGCCAGCACATGCTAAAAGCCTCATCTCCTGAACACCACCAGCACCGCACCACATCAAACCCTTACCCATCCAAATCCATCCGAGCACCCTCAGCCCTCACCCAACTCACAAAGAAGGACCAACCCCCTTATCGTCACAACCACCTATCCCTTATCACCCTCACGTGTTTGCCAAACACACGGGCCTCACCCTCCGTTATGTAAGACGCGCACGTCCCCCCTACCTACCTACGTAGGTATATAAGTCCTAATTCGCAATCAGTTTTCCAACAAAAGAGCACCAGTGGAGTAGTAGTTAACTCGCTTCCCCCCCACAAACTCGTTCCCCCGTTCTTCTAGTCGCGGGTTTCGAGTGAGGGAAGGAAGAGACCCGGGTGCAAATCCCGGCTGGTGCAAAATTCGTTTTTTTTTTCGGGATTTTTTTTGAGGGAGGTATTTTCTCTGTTTCTTTTTTTGTTCTTTTTTTGTGCAATGAGGTCTAAACTAGGGAGATAGATTAAGGAGATTTTCATTTTGAGGAGGCTAATGAGGTCGTGTTGTGAGGGTGATGTGATGCTATTCCCGGCCATCCCGTCGCCCCCCTATTGAATATTCCGCACCATACCAGCCCGCCACACTACCTACCTATGTCTGCCATCGTGCCTCTCAACGCCCATATTCGCACATACTACTGTCTACATCCGACTTTCCCAAGAATCTACATTGGGATACGATCGTCTACGTCCCGACGCAAATATTTGCGCCTTGATACCGCACATTTGTCACAAACATCACCAGATTGTTAACATCAAACACCCAGCGAACAAGCGATCTAGGTAATAATTTTGATCCATCTACGCATGCATGTATGATCATTTTTGAAAGTGCGCATATGGATAGGAGCGCTATCAATGAAAGTGACCGAGTATTGCTCCCCTTCCCGTTGAATACATTCTAATACCGGTTCCCGACCGTGAAGCTATTCCGCAGTTCGCAACTCGTCCGATACTGATTGAGGACAATTCAAACCCCTTGAAAGCAGAACACGCCACCTGGAGACCTACCCAACGTCCACATCATACAGCGCGCGTTAAGGACTGACAACTCGCGCCAGCACTGTTTGACATAGCGGAATGCTCGCGACCTTTGGACCACGCGCGCGCGTGCGCTTGCACACATTGACGCGCATATACACCAGATAATATCGAACATACACTTTAAATACAGCGATATGACAATGAGCAAGTTGATAGTATCATCTTCGTCTCGTTGTCTGCCCTGTTGCCTTTCTTTAGACTATCTTGGATCAGACCGTCAGTCTCTAAGAAGAGGGACTCTAGACGTTAGGCTGGGGTGCGCATACAGGACATCACATCGACTGATGCCAAGACATGCTTGCTATGTCCAAGCACCTATTATTACTACCAAAATCCAAAAGCTTCCGTGAGGCCGTGCTCATTCTATTTGTGATATCTCATAAGTCAAAACATATCCCCTCATAACAATGCCAGTCCGCTCCCTAACGCCCGTAGTTCCCTTCGTGATTCGCGTTATACTCTTGCAAAGAGACTTCTGTTCGTGCGGAAGCGGACGACTTCGACCAGAGCTGCGGCACCGAGGGCCAGAGCCCCGGCATACCACATGGCTGGACGGTAGGCATCAAGACCTGCGTCTTGGCCACCGTAGGCATCGATGATGAATCCTGCAATGGGAGCACCCTGTTATGCGTTAGCCTATCTGATGTTTCCAAAGGGATGGTTCTGACGTGTGTTCTTACCAGGAGATATCCACCTGACCAGCCTGTCACGACCATACCCATCGCAACAGCAACACGGCTCGAACCGAAGCAGTTACCGACAACCGTTGGCATAGTCGAGAAGAACCCACCGTTCGAGGCTCCACTGAGAATGCTAAAAACAATCAACGGGCCAAGCGTCGTGGAAAAGGGCCATATCGCCAACGTGCTGATGGCCGTAAGGATGAGGGTGAGCAAAAGGGCATTGAGTGAACCGATCTTGTCACATAGCATGCCACTCAATACTCGTCCGACAGCAGAGGCGAAATTGTATCCTGCCAAAAGGCCGGAACCGGTAGCAGAGCTCAATCCAATAGAGCGAGCGAATAGGGGTATGAAAAAGGGAGGCACCAAGAGGGGGAAGGTCCCTATAGCTCCAGCAATAAAGACTAAGATGAACTTGAGATCCTTGAACAGTTCCCTAAAAGGCACCAGTCAGCACATAGCTCAGACCCCGTCAGGAACCGTTCTGGAACACGCTTACCAGTCGACCATGCCCCCTGCGCGGTTTCTTTTGCGTTCCTTCAGGAAACAGGCAGCAGGCAGTCCGGTGACCAGCGCCGCGATGCCAAGCGTTCGAAACGTCCACGCAATACCAGCCCTTCGGATCAGAGGATCCAATACTAAACTGAGGATGGCACCGCCAAATCCACCGCTAGCAAAGACGATACCATTTGCTAGGCCACGCTTCTTGCTGAAGTATTGCGCCGGCGTACTTGACGTGACCTGAGAATACGATCACGGTTAGCGCGAGACTAGAGGATTATCAAGCGAAAAAATGAGATTGCCATGTGTACTCACGATAAACGAGAGCCTAGATCAGGTGTCCGAGTCAGCGACAATGAAAGGATTCGCCGTAGGCATAGTGGAACACGCAGTCGGGACCGTGGCGTCGGTACTTACCCGAAACCAAATCCTAGCAATACGCCTTCGGCAACGAATAGCCCCGGTACACTGTTGACAGCGAAGCTTGCCGCAATCTCGGCGATCCCAAGGATACTTATGCCCAGGATGGCAGTATAACGAGCACCGATTGTGCGCATGAGGCGCGAGTTCAGGATTGCCACGGCAGCAAGCAGAGTAGGGCCTAGGGAGCCGACGAACGACAACACGCCGGGTGTTGATACTCCGTCCTGAACCAAGGCGTCCTGAATCACGCCCCAGCTGTAGCCAGTGCCGATTGACCACCACGATAGGGTAGCGCAGGATGCCACAACAACCCAGCCGTAGCCGCCATCGGGGACTTCCAAGTCGGCCAGACGCGAGGCTTCTAGCACGGGATCGACGCCGCCCTTTTCGGCATTCGAGACTTCATCTGTGACCGATGTGGAGGGTTGGCTTTCGAGCTCGGGGCCCGTTGTCGCCGGGGGTGGGGATGGATGCGGAGACGGAGACGGGGACGGAGACGGAGACGTTGTGGATTGCATTGTGAAGGATGGGATTCCTAGATGGGAAAGAGGAGTTACCGATATAGGTTATAATTGAGGTAGGTAATAAGTGGGCGTGTCCAGGGCTTTATAGATATGGATACGAAACATATATTGGAGGGTTTAGGGGCCGTGATCAGTATATGTAGTATTAACCAGATTACGAGAGAAGGGAGGCATACGGAATACCACCTTCCTGAAGCTCGTCTCACCTACCGAAGCGACTTTCGGGCTCTATGGAGGTGGTTTACTTATCTGCCGACTCGCTTGCCCCTATCAATAAACCTCCAAGCTGGCTTGCTCGTGGTCTGGCAGTTATCAAACCGAGGTGCGGCGAACGCCGATCTTGCGCCTTGACCTTGTATGGCCCATGATGCGACATGGTCAAACTTTTTCCTCTTCATATATTTTAACACGAATATACGAAATATGGACCGCTTGTGAAGCGAAACTGTGAAATTGCATGCCTGGCGTGCTGCACCTTCAAGTCAATCGGGATTAGCGTCCTGTCTGGCCTGCTCAAGCTCGGAGATAGGGGAGTTGCCTGTTCGGATTGGGATATGGGGAAGACCTAAGAGAGTAAGGGCGCCCGAAGAGCCATTGAATCCACACTACTGGATGTGGAAATACTGCCGGCATGCATGTTTCCTCTGCCGTCGGCTCAGCTGTTATCAAGATTGGAAGGTCATGAAAGCAACTGAATGTCGTTGGACTGAGTCAGACTCACGTTGGGGGCCGCAACCTGCGTGGGCAGGGCAAAGGACTCGGGACAGGATACGAGTACAGGATCCGTAGTGAGTACATAGTCAATGCGTCGTCGGCATATTGATAGTACTTGCTTTGGACAAACGGTATAATTTAAGCCCGTGAAGCCCGCGTGAGACTCGTGAAGCCCGAAGCCCATCATCTCTCGCAAATTATATCGCACTCCCACGCGCGCCTTAAGGGAGATAACTATCAGCCACCATCGATCTGGGCGCACGCGCTATCTCCATCATGCGATAGCCGACTCTTTTAGTCCGTAGAGCGCTAGGAAGGAATGTGGTGACGGATCCTTCGAAACCGAGCGGTTATTCATGCTCGCGCGAGACCATTCAGGACTCAGTGGCAATGACCCAAATTAAGGCTGTCAGCTCGAGTTCATGATAAGGCATGGATTGCCTGCGTACGCGATGCTGTGAGGCATTGACCGGCCAAGGCAATGAGCGGAAAGCTTTGATCAAGTAACCCCATGGTCGCTTGGCGCCGGTCGATGTGGTTCCGTTCATTATGGCCTGTCGCCGGCGTTACGCATTTACACATCCCTTATGCAAGCACGGGTGAGAGATCAGGGTGCTCCGTATCCCGTACTCCGCAGACGCAGACACAGCAGCTTGTCAAGTATTTCTTGTCCTGCTGCGGCCCGGGCCCCGGGGTCCATGCCGGGGTGTCCTGCCGGGTGTCCTGCGCATGCATGTCAACGCGCGGAGAAGACTCGCAGAGGTTTCAGGAGACGGCTGAGCTGACCCGGCCCCTCCCGCGATTCGAAAACAGTAGCGCTTACAAATACGCATAAAGCATGGAGGGTCGCCGTGTTTGCCGCCGCTTCTCCGCGTCAGCTGCTCCGCATCAGCCGCTCCGTAGGGATTGCCTCTTTTCTTACTTCCGGGCGAAAAAATCCCGCTTCCGCCCAGTCGGTTTCTTCGGTTGATCGATCGTCTGCGATCTGTCATTCGCGGGTTGACGTCATATCTATGGAATAATACCACGATCATGAATGATTCATGGTCATGATGAGCACGATCATCGTGATCATCATCACCACCACCACCATCGAAACCGTGCACGGCCTTGGAGCTCGGGGACTTGTCGACCCCTCCAGTTCCCTTAACACGGACGTCTTTGTGTCAAATGATCAGCTGTCAGGGCATTGAAGAAATAAAGATTACGAGGAGTTCTGCGTATTCCATAAAAAAGAGCGGATCGCCGGCACACTTTTATATAAGTGAAGATGTTTGTCAAAAGCACGAAGTTCACCTCAATTAGAAAATGAATGCGTTGGAGCGACTTTCCAGGGAAGGTAGACGGTACGAGTATTAGAGTTTGGACTGTGTGAGCCATGACTTGGCCAGGGGCTAGCACGGCGCTAACAGAACCTGCCATCTCAGATGTGTAGGTACTTGCACAGTAGGTCTTTACTGTGGTGTGCGCGACTACTAAATCCGTTCAACCTTATATCCGGGGAAGAAGCCCTGACTTCTTGCTAGCCGAAAATCTGCTCGGTCCGATACGGTCTGTCATACATTTGACGGCTCGATTGTGTTTGGAGCACACAGTGAAGTAAGCCCGAGGATCACCGAATTCTTTCTGAACTGGCCAAGATTCTTCATCTTCTTCCAATGCAAGTCGGTGACGGTAGCCAGACTACATATGTCGACTCTCCATCAACCCAGCCCGGTCTGAGCTCGATGCATTGAGGAATAGGCCCGTCATAAGTTGACGGTCAGCTCATTCGGATGGATCAGGGACCTCTCTTACGGGTTAGCGAAGATACCGGACCGGCTTCCTACGAACAACTACTTTTCAGAGGGTGCGGCGCGGTTCCTGGACAACTCAACGCACGGATCGTCGGCGTGAATGAGTATACACATGCAGCAATTCACCACCGACTCCGCGCTACCGGAACTGGGAATGGGAGGTCACAGCCACAGGAAGAACTG
Organism: Xylaria sp. L1 SY-2022; assembly: GCA_023079495.1. Lineage (NCBI taxonomy): Eukaryota > Fungi > Ascomycota > Sordariomycetes > Xylariales > Xylariaceae > Xylaria > Xylaria sp. L1 SY-2022. The sequence goes on from JALIDW010000004.1 coordinate 1,800,083, forward strand.
AATCCCTTCCTGATTGTCATATTCAGGACCCGACGCGGGAACTCCGGCGGGCACGAGGACTCACCTCGCACCACATGTCGGCCAAGCAAAAGTCACGAGGTTTCGCGGAGTAGTACTTCGTACAGTGACGTATGCGTCTGCTTGTCGGTTGCTGGGGAAGCCTTGAGGAGATCGCCCGTGGTAACGGAGGAAGACTTGTAACAGAGGATAATACTCGAAGTACGGAATGTCGGCTGTGCCCATCTCCTATTTGAAATTGTCTTACTCCCTCACTCTCCTGAGACGTTCGAACCCAGCCTCCTCAAGATCTTGATATGGCCAGATTCTTGTGGGGTTAGGGGGCTGGGCAGCGGGATGACGTTGAAGGCGTTCATTTCGGGTCGGACCTGGCGTACGACTTACCTGGTACACTCTCCCTGAATGCAGACGCCAAAGACCTTGGCGCAATGCCTTTGTCTCACGAATATTAAAGGGATCTGTACGACATTTTGCTTCATCTCTCTACTCGTAACTCGGCATATGTGCTGCATACCCCGTGCGGCTCCGTTTAAGGAGACGCAGAACCAGTAATACACAGCAATCCCCACGATGAAGTCGATATTGACAGCAGCAGTTCCCAATAAAACAGTCAATTCGAAATCGTTTTCATATGATAACTTCCAGACAGATCAAATCTTCTGCTACTCCGTCAACAAATACATGTCTTGAAACCCCTTGAGGTAAAGCCGAAATCTGTGAAACACTTACGTCTAAATTTGGCATTGACACATACATGTTTCGTTCAGATCCCAACATTAACCACTGTCGGAGCGGAAGCGGAAAACCTGAACTGAATTGGCATCGCCAAGAACTCATCGGCAAGAGTCGAAGCGAGTGATCAGCCTCGGAAACCCTCATCTTGACACTGCAAAAGTCACCTGCAAGTGAAAATGCTGCAGTACTACGAAGTAGTTGCACCTACACGCGTGCAGGTACACCATCTGACGAGAACCGCCTGCACAAGTTTGTGTGATCTTCGGACTTAGGACTGTGAGTAGCCCCGTGGCCGAAATAGCCGGGCCATGATTCCGAAACCCACGCCGTGCCGGGTGCCGGATCTCGATATCGATGGCGCCGTCATAGCCACCACGGGTGGAGATTCGCATTGCTGGCTAAGCCGCACGATCTTCAACGACGTAATGCCCTGGGCGATCCTAAACCAAAGCCTGTTTGTATTGCGTACCTACTCGTAGGCAATGCGGTGCATGACGGAAATAGGAGATTGCGATAGGCAGATCCGCTGCTCGCTTACTCTAGTCCTAAAAGCGGCAATTACACGTTGAGTGATGAACTGACTGGGAATGCTCCTCACAACGAAGCCTGCGAGATTCTGGCTGGGTTCTGAATTGAAATCGACGCCGAACATGCTGGTATAGGCATCTCGATCAAGGTGGGATTGCAAAGGGGTAAGGCGACAAGCAACTTGGAACGGAGCACGTCGAAGTACCTACGAGTAGACAAACCGTTCTCAACAATCCTGAGGCACTTGCCAGATCTCACTCCCGAGGGTTTGAGCAGAATGCTGTCACCAGCATGGGAGTTGAAACGAATATGTCATGGCACTTTATCGGTACGGTATGCACTGATGCAGTGTTGTGTAGAAAGTGCCAGTTGTCCACCGCGACAAGACGGCGCAAGATGCTACAATTCAGCTGTCCACTAGTCGCCATCTGGCACCTCTCACCATCCAAGTTGGCCAAGCGTTTACATAGTAGTTTTCAGCAGAGAGGATCTGTTGCTGACTTGGTCTGGGCACGCTACGGCTCAATTACCTAGACCTTGTTCGATACCCTTGTTCAAGCGGAGGAACAGTACCTACCTGACTTGAAGTTGACACAGCTAATTCATAACTGTCCTGAAGCTTCATTCTTCAGGCCCTGAATTGCATCTTCATGAGAGATACCTACGGACTACATGCCTTCCTACAACCTACCTACTCCGTAGGAATGGCACCGCGCCAATGCAAGAATTTAGGTGCTGACCTTTGCATGCGTAGACACCTGGGAGGTATCGTACATACCGGGTGGTGTAGGATGTAGTATGGAGAATCGAAAATCGGTCAACCTCATCATGACGCCTCGGGGTGTTTTCCTCTTGGAGAAACTCCATGCCAATACGCAGTGAAGCTTGACAATGCTACCTGCCTGCACACTTTCTGGAATTGTCGACAAGCTAGGCAGGTAGATAGCCACCGTTTCGAGGAGCTCAGCTTCCTACTGCTACGTTAGAAAGGCGTGAGATTCGTGTTCGGGGTCCAAGTCCCCCGGATATCTTAGAACCCTTGTTGTCCTGCTTAACCGGTTAATGGCTGAGAACGCTTTGCTGATTTTGGAAGCAAACTGTGGAGGCTGTGCATGCACTCTCCAGAATCGAGGGAGGCACATGCATATACCGGTACTTCGTACCTACTTATCCGTACCGAGCTTGTACTTAAACGTGCTAGTAATGCATATACGGATTATCTGTACCTACGCTAGTCCAGATTAGCACCTGTTAGTGTCTGCTGATAGCGTAAGGTACACGAGTAATCAGGTACATATTCGCAGTGCTGTAGGTGGTATATCCTGGCCCTTTGTACATGCGATATCACCAGGAAAACCACCAATAAAGACACCTGAGGTAGGTAACCAGCTCGCGTTGTACCTACGACTAGGTATCCGCACGAGTCCACGACCACCCATCATCTCAACCTCCGCACTCGGTTAGTACGGGCCCGACATCTACGTACGCTGTTAAATACGTGCTCACGGTGGCGGGCCAGATGAAGATCTTTCCACTGGCACCTGGCAGCGCTAGTTCGCTCGCAGACAAGTGGCTTTACCTAGTTCGCCCAAATCACGCCAAACTGGGCTAGTACACAGTACGTAAAATGCCGGGCCTTACCGTACCTGGGTAGGTGCCTAATGTGGACATTCCACCCAGTGGCACTCACCCCAATCCGTCGGACGGATTGGAAGAGCAGCGCTGTGCGATGTCGTGAACGTTTCCAAGAACAAGGTCCGACTTGATTTGTGTCGCCATCCTTAAAACCACTAGTGTGCCTCAATAACGTCAGCATGTGCTCTGTCACTCCCGCCTCTTCCGTCTGCCCTTGTTGGTTCGAGCCATAGTCCTCCTCGACTGCTGCTCGCTGCTCGCTGCCACCTGCTTGCTATGTAGAGTACTTCGTACCTCGTCCCTTGTGTCCCGTCCCTTCTTCCAACATCACCAACACAACATTGACTGTGGGCAATCCAGCGAGCATCATCGCCGCGAGCATCTCGCCTCGCATCCCATCTCATCCCATCGCTCATCTACGGATTACTTTACAACAATACAATCACTCAATACTCTTGCGCCAGAGGGCAGATTTCATTCGCTTTTCTCAACGCTTCCCTGCCACGGCTCTCTCGCTCGTCATTGATTCATTCTATTGCCGGTCTTGCCTCTCTCGTCTCTACCTTAGCCTCGACTATTATCGCTCTGAGCCCGGCAATCGTACTACTACCAGTGACCTGACCTGCCGAATCAGGCCCGCCGCGCCGCTACTTTAATCCTTTTTTTTTTTTGATTTCCTTCTAGGGATATTTAGACGGGTACATAGCAGGCACACTACGGATTACTTGCGAGGTCAGCAATTGAAACTGGTTTTGACTCCTCCTCCGCATGCGCCGGCCTGCGTGGCCCTTCATCCACCCATCTCTGCCTCCGCACGCGCACGGTAATCATTCCCTCACCAGGACAACCTCAAAATGGCCTCGTTCTGGTCGACGTTGAGGGCGCCGCTGCTCCTGTTCCTGTGCCTCTTCGCCTTTGTTCTGCCGTCCGCCGCCGAAAAGAAACTCGAGACCAACTCGCTCAACTCTTGCCAGCCCAACTCGGGCTTTACCGCGAGTCTCTTCAATCTTCGATACACACCATCGCAAAATGCTATTGATGTCAATATTAGTGCCTCCTCGACCATCGAGGCCCATGTCGTCTTCGATGTCGCCATCTCCGCCTACGGGTATAAGTTCTATAACATCACTCTCAACCCGTGCGAGCTCAATCTTGCTGGTTTCTGTCCCATGACATCGGGAAACCTGAATGATCCTTTCCACATCGGAGACATCAGTCCAAGCACCGCTCAACTTGTGCCGGGAATTGCCTACTCCTTCCCCGATATCGATGCCAAGGTCAGGGTCTTCATCAATGCCACGTCCGGTCCCATGGCAGGCCAAAGTCTTGCGTGCTTGGAGGCAAATGTCTCAAACGGCCAGACGGTCGACTTAATTGGTGTTAAATGGGCGTCCGCCATCGTGGCTGGCCTTGCTCTCGCTTCGTCCGCCTTCCTCTCCGGTCTAGGACATTCGAACGCCGCATCCCATGTCGCTGCTACGGCCCTAGCTCTTACGGGCTATTTTCAGTCGCAAGCGATCATTGGTCTTGTTGGAATACCGCTGCCACCTGTTGTTCAATCGTGGACTCAAGATTTCCAGTGGAGTTTGGGCATTGTCAACGTTGGTTTCTGTAAGTATACAAATGTGTTGGCGCATTGAATTCCAACTCCGCAAGCGACAGGGCCCTATTCATTAATTACGAAAAACCCTTTGTGCTGGTGGTGGATCACAAATAGGTCCTCCATATCTAGTTCGTGACTAACATGGCTCTCTATAGTGCAGAAAATCTTCACATGGTATCAACGTTCGACGGGTGGCACTGCTGCGAGGATCATCGACACGCTTGGTTCCGTATCCGTTGAAGTCCTGAAACGATCCGAGCCCATTCACCGACCAGCTATGAGTCTATACAGACGCGCAGAAGCGATAATGCCGCGTTCTATTTTGAACGGTGCTTCAGGTTTCGTGAGACGTGGAAATATCAAAACGTCCACAGGCAGTTATGTCGTCTATGGCATCCAGCGCGTAGCTTTCAGAGCGCGCATTGAAACCACCAACATGTTCCTCACTGGAATCGTATCGTTCTATATCGTCATGGGTTTCGCTGCAATTGCTGTTGCCCTCTTTAAGGGAGCATGCGAACTTGCTGCAAAGGCTCGACTCATTAAGGGTGATGCATTCCTGGATTTCCGCAACGGATGGCGTAAGTGTTCTCTCCCGCTGCTTCTATCACCAGCATCGGGTTTGTTGTAGAATGCTAACGAATGCCATCTAGTCACTGTTCTCAAAGGCATTCTCTTCCGCATTACCCTCATTGGATATGCACCCGTCACGATTCTCTGCCTTTGGGAATTCACTCAGCGGGACTCCCCTGCCGAAGTTGTATTGGCCGTTTTCTTCCTCTTGTACATCAACATTGCCTTATTCTGGGCCTCGTACAAACTGATCCGAGTTGCTCATCGTTCGGTCGCCATGCACAAGAACCCTGCGTATATTCTCTTCTCGGACCCCCAGACTCTGAACAAGTGGGGTGAGTAACTCCCAAAGCAAAGATATACATGCTTCTCGCGACACCTTCACTTTCGTACTCGATCACTGACTGTTAGTTAGGTTTCCTCTACATCCAATTCCGCGCCTCCGCGTACTATTTCATTGTTCCCGTGCTCATATATACCGTACTCAAAGCTCTGTTTATTGCTTTCGCTCAGACGGCCGGCACCGTTTTGGCTGTTGGCCTGCTACTAATCGAAGCAGGTGCCCTGATAGGGGCGTCTGTTTTACGGCCATGGATGGACAAGAAGTTGAACACTTTCAACATCGCCATTTGCTCTGTAAATTTCATCAACGCTATTTTCTTACTGATCTTTACCAAGGTTTTCGACCAACCAGGCATTGTCACTGGTGTCGTCGGTGTGGCGCTGTGGATTCTGAACGCCGCCACCACCTTGGTTTTACTTCTTGTGCTAATCATCTCTACTCTCATTGTTTTCTTTACCGACAACCCCGACGGCAGATATAAGTTCATGGGTGACGACCGAACCTCATTCATGAAGTCCCAGAGCCAGTTGGCCCCGACCGGCGAGCTTGACGCCTTAGCGATGACTGCCCGCGGAGAGAAGTCGGGTTATGGATTGGAGGACAACGGGCCTTTTCAACCCCCTTCAATACATCAAACGATCGGCTCGCGCCCGCAGTCTAGAAACAAGGATGGTCCAGCATCGTTAGCGACCGCCTCTACTTTAAGCACTGCGCAACACGATCAGCCACGTCCGTCTGCGGATCAACATATCTCCCTTCTATCCCCAACTGGTGACGCCACGGAAGCGCCAAACGCCCTGACCCAACCTTCGTCCCGAGGGCAGACTGCTAGTCCCTGGCAAAGGGGCGCTGGGTATGAATGAAGGCCCCTGGGGAAACGACCTTATAATACGATATACTCCTCGACGGCCGCCCGTATATTAAAAAAGCGCGCTGTTGACGGCATGGACGTAAACTGGATATGCGTTCAGGGTATGGAGCGCTAAGCGCAGTGGTTACTGAACAGCCGATCGATGACATAGTCTCTAGGCAGTCTCTAGTTGGGACATCTATACTGGGCAACTTCAAGGATATACATTTTGGTATGGAGTTAGGGGCGTTGTGGTGGATAAAAGAGGTCTCTAGGTACAATTCTCCTCGCTACGGCCTAGACTACACTCTGCCTCACCACATCTTGGGACTTTTGCCATCTTCGGTAAAATGGGTCCTATTACGAGTTTCCGCCTCATGGTGGTCTTTATTAACAAGTCTCCTGGATTAGAGATAATGATGAATGTTATTCAATTTCAAAGATGACGGCTGGGACAAAATCATGATACAGTGACCACGGACCTGTCGACCGAAGATCCAATGATCTGCAAATTCCGCGAACATCAAATAGGACCCCTGAGCAATGAAATCCAGTCAAATGGTAAGGAAAGCGGTCGATTGTTCAACTTGTCCGATACACCGCAGACACTCGATGAAGCTGGGAAGAAATGAAGCAGTTGTGACATTTACGAGTATGTAGATACGGGGCCGATTGACCCGCCGACAACAACGACCATTGAAAGAAGCGCGCGGCGGGACAGGACGTGGCAAGACTATGGAGCCGATCATGCATACACTATAAATACGATGCTACCTGCCTGTCCATACGGATTACCTATGTACGGGTATTATTTCGTGTCCGCTGCGTACGATACGTGTCTTATAACACGCGCAGGCTGACTGACTATTTGGTTAATCAGTCGTTTAGCGAAAGGGGCCCCTCATGCGGTATGCGCTTTGAAGAAAAATGATGCGGATGAGAGACTGCGATTCGAATTTACATGAAAAAGAGATCACGCGCAAAAAGAATGCGCGCGGTTTTTGTGCAGAAAGACGGGTGGTCGCATGGCACGAGGCCTCCAACGGGTTTAATCAATGCAGACATGGATCCAGCGAAATCCGTCACCACGTGCATTCGAAGGGCCAGATGACCCGGACGAACTCGTGGGAAGGGGAGCTTGCCGGTTAAAGACTCCAATATAGCAGTTATTTTGTTTACAACGCTTTCACACGTTTTGCGAATATTCCGTCAACTTTGATAACTTCGCTATACCGATTTCTCTTGGCGTCTTACGGTCTGAATCCGACTTCGGCTTAGTGTGAACATCTCCAACTCCAATCTATGCCGTACGAGCAGGCAGAAGGATGTCGAGAAGGAGAGAGCATCGCATCGAATCGCTTCGAAGGTGTCTAGTGGTGTATAGCTGCATACTGCATCGTCTCTATGGAGATATTTCGACTCATACGGCGAGCATCGATGGTGACTCACGCCGCGCATCCAGGACCGACTCTTCTGCGCTCACTCGTTTCCTCCCCATGCAACCGGTAATATATATCAGGCAGCTCGTAGACTCGACCGTAGGCAACAACAATATATGGTAGAATTCGTGTTTACACCTCTGAGCCAGTTCTGGTTCAATTCCCGACAATCATCACCATGGAGGCCGTGAACTGGCCGCAGGTCGACCCAGCTCTCATGAGCATAGTAAACCACCTAGAATCCCTCTCCCCCGAGCAGTCCGAGCCGATTCTCGAAGGCTTGGCGATCTTCCAAGCCCTAAATCTTTGGGTAGCCGGTACGAAGATACGAAAGACGTTCCAGCAGCACCCGAGCTGGGCGGGCCTTTTCGGGGAGAGGGACAATGAGCTCGAGTATCTGTGGACATCGCTGAACCAAATGGCCTGGCTCAACCGCAATGATTACTGGGCCTACAGAGTAGCCGAGGAGCTGATGCGTGATCTTAGGGGAGTCCCGAACATCAATCTCTGGCGTAATCCAATCCGCACGTACGGCCGCCCGAGTGTCCCTACTAAGGATGATATATTCAATGCCGATTCCCGCGTCGATATTCGCATCTATGGCAAATTCAACGCTGTTCATGACCAGGCCTCCCCATCCATAAAGGTTCGCATCAATATGGACCTAGTTCAAGATCCAAATAGACCGCTGACCGGTATCAGGATCTCCTGATTTCCTCCCTCCAACGGAGATGGCAAGAGTCTTTACTTGACTTGCTAGGGTTTTGGTTTTACGGAGGCACTTGGACAGCTGGACCAACATCACAGGCTCTCCTTTATTATTTCCTGCCAGATTCTAGCCTAGCCAAGTGGGTGCAAGAAGCTATGGTACGCGGAGACAAGGTATTTTGCTCTCGGCGCCTGTCATGTCTAAGATCAATATTGACTGGTATAGGATCTTTCGGCGGAGTCTGTAGACAAATTGATGGAGCCAATGCATCGGGACCAGCCACGTCTGCTTACGGGCGAGAACATCAGTGCCATTCAGCATGCGTATACTCGGCTCTTTCAGGATCAGTCCGCTGAACTGAATATGTTGGCCGACCTATACGAACGCTTCCCACGGTTTCTTAAAGTCGTCGATGCGCCAGAGCAGCCAACCTCCGAGTCTCACGTCCTCGCCCGGCTGCGATACGATGCCCGGCGCCGACAGAAAATGCCGCCTTCTTACCGACTTGCCTGGCGACGCAGCTCGTCCCGGTTCAAATATCCGCACCCTTGTCTGGTCCCCTTCGAGTGGTGCTTACGCCTGTTTAAGGCCGTTGTTGATCGACCCGAGGTGAAGACAAAACTACCGAAACACCTAGCAGCACACTTTGAGCGGGCTGTGGCCGGTGTTGATCATATCTACACCCGCACACCTGGAAAGCGCTTGAAACGCACGGATGGTGATGGCGAGAATGTTGTCTTTGCACGGTATCCGTTCTCGCATAATACTCTGCCAAAACCGCGGGAGGAAATCGAATGGCTTGAATCTTTCGTCACGGTCACTGAGTGGATGGCGAAAGAGTATCCCGACATTACGTCTGCGGTGGCTCAGGGGCCCATGTCCGTTCTTCGTCGAAGACTGCTTGCTGATCCTTCTGACTACATGGCCTTCGTTGAAAAGGAGACTCCTCGTCTCATAGCAAGACAGCTTCGTGCTGATCTGGCTGTATGCAGAGCTAACCCCCCGTCGGGATTTCCAAGCCTGCTCGCTCTTTATATGCCTTCATGGGGTTCATCGCGGGCTCGTGCCATTGGACGATTCCTAGCACCGCATCATAATTATAATGATGCATTATTACAGCTGCTTTATGAATCTAATGTTGCGGAGATCAGCCGTATGCTGAAGACCATGCCGGAGCGCACAAAACTGACGGACGGAAGTGTCTTAGTTGCGGACGAGATTGACATGCACCAATATGAGATAATAACTCACGACAGCCTCAGAGCGTCAACGGCGGACGACAAGCAAAAAGAATACAACCAAAATGACCTCATGACTACCGCAAGAACACTTCAACAGCTTTTCGAGGAGACGCCCCTGAACGCTTCTGTGACTGGGAATGAGATCCTGGCTAGTCTCCTGGGTCGAATAGAGAATGCTGCGAAGACCCAGTCTTCTCAAGATGATAACTGGGCAGAATCCGTCCGAAAATATCTTTCAGCCCGTGGAGTGAACAAGGCACCACGACACTGTTACATATGCGGTCGACAAAACGTCAAGCCTCACGCGACCCTGTCATCAATGTGTCGCCCCTGCGGCAACTTCAACATGGCTGGCTCCGAACTCTCACTACCCCCTTCGCTCTCCCTAGAAGGCAAAGTTGCCGCCGTGACAGGAGCGCGAGTAAATCTGGGTTACCACGTCACCTTACGACTCCTGCGGTGCGGCGCAAGGGTAATCGCGTCGACTCGCTATCCGCACGATGCTGTCTCGCGGTACCAGGCGGAGAAGGACTCGGCGCAATGGATGGATCGACTGCGGATCATCGGGGCTGATTTCCGGTCAGCACGAGATGCGTTCGAACTGGCGCGCGAAATCGGCGAGGTCGTAAAGGGATGGGGAGGCACCCTGCACATCCTGATCAATAATGCCGCGCAGACACTGACGGACAGTATCGAAAAGGAGAAATCATCCGTGCGCAAAGAGGACGAATTGAAACAGTCTACCACGCTGTCTCGTCTCTTACTCCCGTTAACGTCCTACATCCCCCGCATTCGGGGCGGGAATGTGGCAGCCATTGAAGGTCCGGCAGCATCGGCGGATACAGAATTGGCGAAGGGATCGTCGTGGGTACAGTCTTTAGGCGAGATCCCTTATGAAGATGTCATCTCCGCACACTCCGTAAACGCCTTCGTACCGCTCATCCTCATCCGCGAATTACTACCCCTTATGTCTGGCGGTGATTCCGCCGAGACACCCGCCGATCAGGCCCGTGGCTACGTCGTAAACGTCTCGTCGCGCGAAGGTATTTTCGAGACGGGATTCCATGGCTCTGTATCTGCGAAGAACGGCGTGCACGTGCATACAAACATGTCTAAAGCCGCGCTCAACATGATCACCGAGACCGAGGCGGCGGCCGCGTGGAAAGGGGGCCGCGTGGCGATTAATACGGTGGATCCCGGATATATGAGTGCTGCGCCGGAGCTTGATGCGCGATGGGAGAAGCCGATTGGGTGGGAGGATGGCGCGGGCAGAGGTGAGTTTCTTCCAAAGTTCTTATGCATTGTTTTGCTTGATATGATGGGTGACATGTTACTGATATCTTGTGATAGTTCTCTGGCCTATTGCTGTTGGTGAGCTGCAGAAACAGGGCATGAAAGGATGCCATGTCGTTTGGGGACGTTTCCTTAAACATTATGGCGCTGCTAGAGTGAATCTCCAGACTGGATCACGATAAGGGGGAGCAAACTCGTGATATTTTCAATTGTGATGGGATTAATGCTGGTTACGTTCATTATCAGGTTGAAGAGCCATCATCGATCCCTGACATACATCGTCTTCAAGGGGAGATCAATCTCACCCACCTACCCACCTACCTATCTTTCCGTTTCAAGTTCATTTCTCCCTCGCAGATTTATACTCATGTTTCCTAGCCTCCAATTCATCCATCTTCTCCTGCTTCTCGCGCTTCTTCCTCAGCATCTCGGCCTCATCGGCCTGGATCTCAGCGTCCTGCACAGCGCCTCGAGAGGGCTTGTTGCTATGCATCGTTGCCTTGCCGTGTCAACATAACCACTCCTTTTTACAGCATGAATATTGCGTACCCTCTGAAGCGGATCATTCTTATATCTCTCCTCGATCTGGTCATGGGTCTATGTTTCCGTCAATCGCGAAACCAACAATGGTTCGGGAGTGAAGCGTACATCTTCACCCAACATGTCCTCCATCGCCCGTTTCTGATCCTCTGCTTGTAGCATGAGTTGCATATTATCATCCCGGGGTTTTGTAATGCTTACTTCGCATGTAGCCCTCCGCATTGTGTAAATGGTGTCGCTGCTCGGTGCGGATGTCTTCGCGCGCGTAGTTGCGCTGGTCCCCGTCCTCGTAGAGGGAGGGGGTTCCTGTGCTTGGGTGGCCTGCCATTGCGATGACAGTCCTGAGGTTGATGTGAGAAATATGAAGATCGTTATGATGACGAATATTCCCGTCTTGTTTATATGGGAGGGCTGTAGATGGAATCTGCGTCATAGCGATGCGACTTGACGTATGAGGATTTGTTAGGCCGTCCAACCCTGTTCAAGGGGTCTCCCACCATAACACATCTGCTTGGGGGTTAAGGCCCTGCTGAAGGGGTTCATTGGTAGGCAGGGTTTTACAGTATTGTTCTCATTTACTTCAGTTGTCCACAACCATGCTATTGGGCTTCTATTGGTAGGACGCTTCACAATCACATCACTGTCAAGATCAACGGCTCTGACCCTAAAGGAACGGATCTTCGACTCCTGTCGCCGGTGTTGAAAATCAGCATTTATTCCATGCTTGGAATGGCATAATCGCATTTCGAGCTGGAACGGAGCGAGATGTAGGACTAATCTCTAGCAACTACCTACTACTGCCAGCATCAATCGCTCATGACTTTTGCTGCTTCATTCCGGAACGCTTCCGTCAATCTCGCAGTTGTCAACCAAGACTCTCGCGACCTACCCGGCAAATGGCAGAGCTGGTGGGTCATCGAATGGATCATATGTCGGGCCGTGTCGGTCTGCCATCTCTGGCAGCAGAGATGAATTTCATCTTCATCTTCAACACAACGCGTGAATTCACACTCAAGACCTCGGAATATCTCACTTTAACATATCCTTCTTCATGACTTTCAAAATGACCATGGACAGCAATGGAGACGGCGAATCGTCTCCTCCAATAACGCAGTCCGACCGCGAAGATGTGCTATCCCGCGCCAAAACACTGCAAGCCGAGCTCGAGACCTTCGCAGCGCACGTCGCCGACGTCTACGAAGGCTACTTCCAGGAATTCCCCAAGAAAATGCATCATTCGCTATCTAGCGAGGTGCTCTGCGAGATCGAAAACTTAGAAAACGATCTCAGTTCCGAGGATCCGCTCTCGGCGCATCGCATCTCGTCTTCTAACTTGCCGTACTTACACGCCGTCTGGAACGCCGCCAAGAATTCGCACAATATCGTCAAGTTGCGATTCCCGGTGTACAGCGGCCCTTTTAAACGGCGCATCTTGGCGCCTGGGGTTCGGATTGACCATATCATGAGTCAAGGCGGATCTGAACCCAAGCGCAATCAGGCGCGTCGCTCGATGCGCATTGATGTCATCGCCGACGGGGGGTTGTCTTGGTGCAAAGTGTCGACGATCACGAATAAGAGGCTTCTGTTCGATATGGCGAAGGAGGCTGTGTATTGTGGTGATACCGACAGCGAGGATGATGAGGTTCCCGATTTCTCTGATCTGCCCCTCGTGAAACTCGCGAGGGATTTGAAGATGATCACGCAGGGACACCAGATTCGACATTCTAGTCCAGCTCCGTGTCTTATCTTGCCTCGAATAATTGAAGGAGAGCAGGTTGAAGTTGATAGAATCATTGAATATTGTCGCGCTATGGGCGTCAGGGTTGATTGCGGCAATACACTGCCTCCTCCGGAACCGTTATCAAAAGACGCGCTCAACGAAATGGTACCCAGTCCGAAGAGGAGTATCACCGCAGAACTTAACATCGATACCTCGGTTCTCGTGGCTCTCGTCTCCGATATCTCTCAATCGAAAGTCATCAAGCAATCTTGGTTCGGCCAGTCGCAATTAGACCATATCGACCTCGAGACAACAGAACCCCTCATACCGCAACTCTGCCCCCTTTTAGACGGGCATCCGCTAGTCTGTACGAGGGAGGCGGCGAAAGCTCTTGCGAAGATTGTGCATACGATGGGTACGGTTGAGGAGACTGTTCGCGCGCATCTTCTTCTTACGCCTGATGATGCGATGACGCATGAGCAACGGATCAGCGCGTTTAGAGCGCTGTCGGTGCATGGAGAGAGTATACCGTCGTCTTTGCAGTTACCGATTCGTATTGTCGACTCTGACTCTGACGATAGAGACGCTTCTGTGCAGGAAGTACTTAAGCATTTGGCTCAACCTGGAAGATCTGTGTTTTCTTATGGCTGGCTTAGGGGGCTTACGACGATAACTTGTAACGTTGGTACGTTCGCTATAATCCAAGATTATCCCTCTCCAGTCCTATTCATAATAACTACTGTAGTACTCGTGCCTTCTAACATGTTCCTGCAGTCGCTGTTAAGCAGCTCAAAAAAAGACTCGAAGAAGTTCCTAAAAGCGACGCGCTGTCATGGCCTTCAATATGGGCATATTCATCTTCGAGACCCCTTGTTGGCGTGCTCAAGGGCAGCGACGTAGAGCGCGTACGGAAGCATATTGGCGATTGCAGTACAGCTTGTCTGTGTGGTCTTGAAGACTTCCAATGAGAGACAGACCGAGTTCCAGGGCGATCCGGATGATGCGCTGTTGGTCAACATGAAAAGCCTCAAACCGCGATTCTGGAAAGTATTCACGTTTGGATGCTACAGCTGGCTGCCATTCATCATCTACTTGACTCTCGGGGATTTGCGACTGAAATAGTTGCATCAAGCCCCTTGGCGCACTGGTGGTACATGCATAGTACGCTGTATCTTCCACATGCCGAGCTCGATGCGTCTGTTACTACGTAAAAGTAACACCAAAATGATACCAAAAGCCGACAGCTTCCAATCACCCCCAACTTCTTTGCTACAACCTCTCATCGAGACAGTCCACACACCACTCAAATCCAAACGAGACTCCCATCACAATCAACCTCGGCTTCATTCTATTCAGCATCCAGACTATCACCGAAGAAATTCCTCGCCTTCAGCAACGTCTCAAGGTGTTTCATCGTGAGTGGTCGATTCTCGTGTCTTGCCAACGTGCGCGCCGTGTTCACCGCGTTCGCGATCTCTCTTCCATTGATTTCGGTCGCGGCCAGTTTTCCCACGACTTCATCCACACTAATAGCGGATTGTCCCCGCGGGATGGCCTTGAGACAGCGTTGCCAGATCTGGCGACGAATATTCGCGTTGGGATGGGTGTATTCGAGTGCGAAGTTGATGCGCGATTTCATGGCTGTGTCGAATGTTGTTACGCGGTTTGTGGTTAGGAAGACGATTCCGCCGAAGTATTCTAGTTCTTTAAGGAATACTGCGAGAGTGTTAGACTTGATGCTTGAGAAAAGAGAAAAGGGGTGACCTACTCGCAACTAATGCGTTCTGGTTGGCGCTGTTTTCTCCGCGCGCTTGGAGGAAGACATCGGCTTCATCGAAGAGAACGATCGCTTGCCATATCGTGGCGTATTGGAGAACCTTTCTCAGTTCTGCCTCGAAGAGCTTCGCTCCGAACACGGCACTGCAGTTGTCAGATCAGCATTCACTGAAACACGTTTGATGATTCTTACCTTGGACTGCGATTGAGTTCCCCCATCGAAGTAGAAACCAGCGCTTTCTGCGACGCCTCAGCAGCAACCTCCGCCGTAAGCGTCTTCCCCGACCCGGGCGCTCCATGCAAAAGAATGACGAGCCCCTGTCCCTTCAACTGGCTCTGGTCTCGTGGATTCTTCGAGTACCGATGCGATGTAATCAGAGAGCGAAGCAGCGATTTCTGCTCCTCAGCCAGCACGAGCGCATCCCACGTATCCGGCGTCCAATCCGCATCCGAAATATTATCAACGAGAAAATGCACCCAATGCTTGCGACTCAGCGAATAGCCCACCGTAAACGGCGGACAAAGCCAGGGCTTGGGTTTCGCGAGCTTGATAGAGACGTGGCTCATCATCTCGTCCTCGCCAAATGTCTTGCGATCGAGCACGACGCGTCCATTCTCCGTATACGGCAACCAGACGCCGCGGAACTTGCCATCAGAGGGGTCATAGTAGTCGTGCGGCGGTTTGCGCAACCACTCCGCCGTCCCATCATACTTGACCGTGACTCCGCTCTTCAACTGCAAGAACTTCTCCCCGCGTATTTTCAGTCTTCGTTCCAGGACATCCCCCAGGGGTACATATCTGCGCGGATAAATCGGCAACTCCGTGATCGACACTGGACCCTCAGCAGGAAACTTCTCCCTCTGCCAAATCTGCAACACGAGCGTCGCATCGCCGACAATCTCGCCATTATCATCCGTATACACGGCATGAACCTCCATATACGGCCCGCCGCACGGATCCTCCTCATACACCGTCTTCTTACAGAGTAAGAGCCACGGCTCCCCCAACATCTCTTTATACAGGATATCGCCCGGCCGATAGATCGTCCAGGCATTCTTGAACGCGATCTGGCCCCGTTTAATCATCGCTTGCGCGGCGTCCCGCGTGGGTTTCACCTCGTGCTCCATGAACTGGAATAAGAGACCTAAATGCTTCGCATACGTCGTGTTCGGCGCCGCGGCCGCGCGCAACGCATCCAGTTCATCCCAGTAATGCGCCAGCATTTCAAAGGGGGCTTTTAGTACCAGCGGGGCGACGAGGTCCGCTGCCGCGGGCGGATTATGCGGACGGATAGCATCGCGGAGGGCCTCGATGATGTGCGGCGAGTTGATGCGTATCCGGGTCTTGCAGATGTCTTTTTTGAAGG
This sequence comes from Xylaria sp. L1 SY-2022, assembly GCA_023079495.1. NCBI lineage: Eukaryota > Fungi > Ascomycota > Sordariomycetes > Xylariales > Xylariaceae > Xylaria > Xylaria sp. L1 SY-2022. Next base: position 1,816,453 of record JALIDW010000004.1, read on the forward strand.
AGCGTTGGATGACAATGGCGTATTCGTCATCGCCCTTTTTATCGATGTTCGGCCCGAAGGGTTCGGGGACTTCTTCGGATTTGGGGGGACGGCCGTCTTCTTTGGTGGTTTTGTGGTAGGTTCTGAAGGCGCATTTGCTGCCTTTCGATTCCGTTGTTGGGCGGGGTGGAGATGTGGATTCTGGCATTGTGGATGTATGGAGAGGCCATGATGTCGGGAATGGGAGTTGGCTTGGGCCAAGATGTATTTATGCCCTGGAATGAATCTATATGAGGCGCTTGTCTGCAAGATGCTGTCCTACGTGGATGCAGCCTTGTCATTGTTGAGGATATAACAAACACATTAACAAGTCACGATCTACTAGATAATGGCATTCATGATACACAACTCTACTAACTCACCTTTTTTACCAATTCATCTGTCCCGTGAATTTGTTTCGTAATGAGTTACTTTTCCCCAGATGATCATGAAGATGATCAAACAAACCAAGCCTTGCCACAATGCGATATCAGCATGACGCCAAGATGCCGAGTCAACAAAAGAATCTCCGTTGGGGAAAAAGCAGGACGAGTCGCATCATTCGCCGGCATGCGGAACGAAACGGTCGCAGGGGGGGCTGAATTGCATTTGGCCTATGATACGACTGCTTCTCCTTGGGGGTTGTCCGGTTCCCTTACTTTCACGCAGGAACTTTTGCGTGAGGCTCTGGTTGCCTTGAGGACTGAATTTTAGGTATCTGACAAGATATTCTTAAACCCCCGGATCCTACTGTCAGAGAGAAGAAGAAGAAGTCCGTACAACAATCAGGGGTAAGATGCGGAGGTCTGACACGCTGACTGTCCGCACACACAACAAGCCCGGAAAACCGTTGCCGATTCTCAGTCACGCGCATCTTCGCAAACCGGGATTGATATATTTGGGTCTGACCGGACATATGAACTGGCCGGGGGGTTCCATCCAGCCGCATGCTGATGCGTGCCAAGGTCAGATTGTTAACAATACGTTCAATCGGTCACGATTCAATGCGACGATTTTTTTAAAAAAGAATGGAATGATCATTAAGATAAGCTAGGTAATGATCTGGAAAGAGGGTAACGAATTGTCTGTCTTATAAAGTCCAAGTCGCTTCACAGGACATAAGAGTGTACGACCAACGAGAGGGTTCACAGAGCTGAAAATAATAAATACATTTTGTGTTTTGTTTTTTTCTCTTTCATCAATGTGATGCCGTCACATGTCCCTAACACTTAAGGCAAAAAAGAGAGAGAGAGAGAGCAAAAGTACGTGTTGTGCGTTTCTTCTTGTTGTGATCTAATAGTAGTAAATAGAAGTGTGTTTGTAACAGGAAAACTCCAAGAAAAACTGGTTAACTAATCGTAGCAACGAGTGCCTCCCTTCTAATTGTGCTGGAGCAGAGAATACTCCTGTTTAATAGTAATAGCAAAAGTTTAGATAGGTTTACATCATGGCGTGGCCGTCGATGCCGATGACTTTGCCGTTGATCCACTCTCCATCTTGCGACGCGAGGAAGCAGACTACACGGGCAATGTCGATGGGTAGACCAACACGATGCAGGGGAGACCATGTGCATGCATACTGTGACTTATAGTTAGCGGGTGCATTCTTCCCCTGGTAGGGGTTGGAGAACTGTTTAAGGGGTAACTGACCTCGTCTACCTCCTCGTCGGTAAGGTTCATGCCGTTGGGGATATACTCGCGGCAAACAGCATGATACATATCAGTCTTGATACCGCCAGGGGCAATTGCATTGACCGTAATCTTCTTGTCGCCAAAGTCAATGGCCATGCAGCGAGTGAATGTCTCAATGGCGCCCTTAGATCCCGAGTAGACGGAGTGCGCGGGGACACCCTTAGCCTGACCCGTGATAGAGCCCATGAGGATAAGACGACCGCCAACCTCCAGATGCTTATACGCTTCACGAGCAACAAAGAATTGACCTCTCGTGTTTGTGGCAAAGACGCGATCAAACTCCTCCTCAGTCACGTCCTTGACATGACCAAACGACACGACACCACTGTTCGAGCAGACGATGTTCAGCTTGCCGAAGATCTTGACGGCCTGCTCAAACATGGCGACGATCTGGGACACGTCGGAGACGTTTGCGCGGATCGACGCCGCATCCGATCCGTTTTTCTTGATCTGCTGTACCACCTCCTCGGCCGACTTTTCGCTGTTTGCGTAGTTGACGATCACCTTGGCGCCGCGGCGACCCAGCTCCAGCGCCATCTCTCGACCAATGCCGCGACCTGTGAAGGAGGGTTGTTAGTGATGGGGGTCTCAGCTTTGTCGCTTCGGGGAGTATTGACTGTTTTGGGTAGTGCATAGGCCATTGATTGGCTGGTTCCCTGACGAGGGAAGCATCCGGACCCGAGGATGGGGTAATCGTGAAACCACACGCCGTACCTAGTACGGTAGCCCTCAAAGGGGGGTTGATGGCCACGGGACAACAGAAAAGAAACCTCAATAGTCCTAGCAAGAGTGACTGCACTTACCAGCGCCGGTGACTAGAGCCACCTTGCCCTCAAGAGAAGCAGAGGCCAGGCCCAATGGGCCGGGAATTTGATCGTACTTTGTGACAGCGCCAGGCATCTTGACGGTTTGTATGGGAGATATGCACGCAGTGGAGTGCAGATGAGACAGCGAAAGATGGCAGAAGAATGTGAACAGCGTTCTTTAAGTGGAGAAGAGCCGCGACTGCGAGAGATGGAGAGAGTCCAAGATTCTCGGTCGAGGGAGAACCCGGATTTCTATATAAATCGCAAACATGGACTGCGCGACACGGACCCTGTTGGAGACATGCCGAGGACAACCCGGCCTTTCCTGGAATTAGACTCAAACACCAGACACCCGAGAGGGTTCCATCATCTGTTGAGTCTGAAGTCCGGCGCACAGTGGACGTGACTGTCCGAGCTGCGATGCAGGGGTGGTGGTAATGTCGGCTACCCCTGGAACGCTATTCATGGCATATCATCCAAGAAGGATGCGTCGTACAATACGAATCCCCTGATGTCGAGAAACCTTTTCTCCTCATTGAAGAATCTCGGCTCCGAATAAGTCGCAATTGGCTAGGCATATGGTACCGAGTCTGCAAAGACACGGGGGCCAATGCTGTACCTCGGACCACAAGTGACAATGTAGCCCGAGTCGAGTACACAAGAGGTCCTGGAACCTGATGTTTCTCGGTTGAATCCTTTTCCACGTGTTGGGTATAATCACTGAGCGGCCTCGTATGGTATGGCTAAGCTCGAGGCATCTGCGTTATTCAGCCAAGCAACTTGGTCAACAGCTGAATGTCAGAGCATCTACTCAGGCTTGTGCCGAGCTGGAGTGACACACCGGTAAGACGGCTCAGACAAACATGGACAACAATCAGTGCATTCAGATCGCGAAGTCTCAAAATCGCGTGCGATATGGCATGCCGAAACTCCAAATTGCCGATCATACAGAGGAATGGCATCCTGTTGATCACAAACACTGGAGTGAAGTGGCGTAGCATACCTGTTCTGATATTAATGAGGCATGAAGACGTTCAGTAGGGCGCAGTGAGATTAGGGCGGGTTATCATGTATTTTGGATTGGATGGATATGAGAGATGTACGAAATACGTAGTTAGCAAAGCAGAGAGTGAGACATCGAGCCAAGAAGACAATGCAAGTCAATGAGTTGTCTTTGTTGTTGTTGTTGTTGTTGTTGATGTGATGAAGTGTGCATTCCGGGGAAACCACTTACACCAGGCCGTACAGATCACGACTTACCGTACGGTATACTTGGCTTCCATCTTTCCATCAGGTATTGGCCTACCCGGGAGAAAGTCAATATGTTATGTCTGTACATACACCGCAGGTAGAGATGACTCCTAACAAGAGATCTGTATTGCAGTTGACGTGGAGCTTAGTTGAGCCTTGACTGCCTTGAAGGAGCAATTGATGCAAGAAGGAATCTTCAGGGACTATGAGCGAATTAGCAGCAAGTTAAGGAGGTAGTGTATGTATGGAAACACGGAGAAGATGAATGTGTTAGCCAACAACATTCGAGCAGACGCGGGTGACCAGATCTTCATTCTAGCCCGTGCAGATTAGCCATCTGTTGTCTCGGATCACGATCCCGGATCACCGCAGATATCCTGTATCACAAAGGTCACATACAGAGTATGCTTATCGTCGGCACAAAATGGACTGAATAATGAGCGCGAAGCGTGGTTGTAATTCACGCCTGGCGGGGTTGGTGATATTGATGGGGGAATGCGAGATATATGTTCCGGGGCGAGTGGATTCATCGAATGTAAGGAATGCCCTGCTCGCGACAGCAGGAAATGAGCATTCCTGGCCTTGGCGCTGCAGCATCTGAAAAGGTTGTTTCGAGTGGACGACCGGCAGTACGGAATCGGGGAACGAATGCAAAGTCACGAAAATCGAGATCCTGCTTCTGAGGACACGTAATATATGCCTGGGGATGAGTAAACTGGCAACTCACTTCGTAGGTGATTCAGTACCATCACACGTCGAGATAATCACAGATCGATTTCATCGAGGCTCTCGAGATTGGCGCCAATGGCTTGTACTCACTCACTTACATCCGTCCTCACCCTAACCAAGATCGTGACTCACCCTATGGTGATCATGGGCTGAGCCTCTCCAGTTGCCATTCATCGCTTCCGTTGACCGCAGGCGTCTGCGTCTGCGTCTTCTTGGTGTAGAGGAATCGATCATGCAGTCGGCTCTCACGGCCTTGCCAAAACTCGATCGACTCCGGCACTATCCGCAAACCGCCCCAGAACTCAGGAACAGGTATCTTGTCCTGACCTTCAAATCTTTGCTCAGTCTCTTTCACCCAGCCCTCAAGTTGCTTTCTGCCGTCGTCCTCCTTGCCGTCCTCGTTCGTCCCCGCAGGCGTCAAGACCTGGCTCTGACGACTGGCCCAGGCTCCAATCCTGCTACCGCGGACACGCGTATCGAAATACTTTTGACTCTCCTCGCTTGAGATCCTGGAGGCTTTGCCTTCTACACGGATCTGGCATTCAAGATCCTCCCACCAGAAGGTAAGGCTTGCCCAGCTGTTGGTTTCCAGGTCACGGGCCTTGCGGCTCGTGCCGAAATTGCTGTAGATGACAAAGCCGTCGGCGTCGAGCTCCTTGAGATACACCATGCGCGAGGAGATACGACCAGATGGCAGCGAGGCCGTTGCGAGGCAGCAAGTCTCAGGGTGCGCGACGCGGCCAGACTGCTGAGCAGCAGCGAACCAGCGATGAAACTGCCGGATCGGGGACGTTGCGTCCAGATCAGCGCGTGTCAGTGCTCCTTTAGAGAACTGGTCAGCCTGTCCGTGAGCCTCTTTGCCCGCGGGCGCGACTATGAGAAGTAGTTAGTGCATGTCGTACGATCCGCTCGCCTGGCTCTTTCAGCTGGTGCCTTGGGCGCCAAGAAGACGGTAAGACGACGAAACCCAAAAAGGATGACCCCGACGGAGTTATGAGACGCGCTTACAGATGAACTTCGCACTGTCGTTTGCCGAGTGCAGCGCCATCCTGCCTGTCGATCGAGGGATTCGCAGCGGTAGAGGTTTGAAGGAGCGCAGTAGGTGGTTGATGATGATCATGACCTGTCGAACGATGCCACCAATATGGATGTGGTGCTGTTAGCTTATTTATTACGACACCGGAGACTGTCAGACACCTTTATGGGGATCTTCTTCTTTTGTTTTCCGTTTGCTTCTTTTCCTTCGTCTTTTTTTTCTCTTTTTCTCTTCCTTTTTCTTTTTCACTGATCTACCCGGATTTGTTGTTTGGTTTAGAAGAAGACAGCTTCTCTTTTTTCTTCCTTTTTATGCAATTGTTTATGGATTCTTCACTTCGTATCGTAGATGACATGGACAAACCGACCCGAATCCGATCACGAACAGTAATGAATTAGGTAAGAATCTTATCCCCTCTCAGGAAAACTTTGAAGTAAATCTGTGAAAAAATAGAGAGAATGAAACGAAGCGATCATGTAAGACGAAGAACAGGCCGTCATGCCATCATATCGTCACGACCCTGATGTCTGCTATCTGCGCCCCTCGGGTCGATGGTCCGTAATCGGCAATAATTCATTGTCGTTCGCAACGTTGTTTGCGTTGGACCAAGTACAGGAAATAATCGGTAAGTAGTACCTGTTTGCTAGACTCGTCTGGGATATTTTCAATCCATTGGATAATTCCTCTGAGAGTTTGTCATGATAGCCGGTCAATCTATACATGTTGTGGTTGTGGTTGGGAATTGCATCCCGCCGATGGTGAAGAGTCGAGACTCCCCGCGTGATGTTGGATAATACCGGATTACATAAGACGTTAAGCCACGTGGGGCTGAGGCGGCTGGAGCGCACAAAATAATTATGTAAATTTATTCCTATATAAAGACTACTGGTGAGCTCCCCAATTTGGGGGAGCTCACGGACACAAGAGGGAACACATTACATAATCACTCCAATCTGACAATTAAGAGTCTCATACGATCCCTATCCTCTACGAGAGAGCGAGCCTACGAAGAGTATTGAAAGAACGAAGTAATGTCGAAGACTACGAAGGTTACTCTGAAGTCCCCGGACGATTTCCCGCTGTGGAACGAGGATTTCACAGCTCGCGCCCGAAAGCTCGACCTCCGGGAGTACGTGGTGCGAGGCGAAGAAACGCACTCGCTTGGCAGAGAAGCGCGGGCTCCCGGGATGGCCGAGTACCCCCTAATGGCGAACGGCAACCGCCGGAACCCTACTCTAGCGGGCCCTAACAGCGAACGCACGAGGCCTCTATATAGCCGCCGAACAAACGAGCACGACATCATGCTTGAAGCGCTACACCACGCACCGAACGAGAGTCTCGGAGGCACGTGGAGTGGATGCGTGAGACTGTCGATCCAGACAAGCGCATCACCTACATGCCCGCCGACGAGACACTCGAGAAGTGGTACGATAGGCTCGTGGAGGCTGGGGGAAGTCTCAGGGCGTTCACGAAGTTTAAGTACAAGAACGAGTACGAGGCGTTCATCAACGCAGCGACCGGGAAGCTCATCAAGGATCTTCCTAAATGGTGCGACGACTGGCTCACCAGAGTGATGAAAGCCGAGCGCGCAGGCGCAGAGGTCACGGAGTCGTACAAGTTGGTCGCAGACATCGAGCGAGCCCTTCGAGCTACTCACCCTACGTGGGCGACCACCTTCAGGAGCACTCATACGAGAGAAATAAGGGAGAACTCCCTGAGGTTCGAGGACATCGCCACAGAGCTTCGCCAAGAAGCCTGTATCCTCGTTGCCTCTGCACGACCATCCACGAGGGTGGTTCGAGGGGGTGCCTTTGCTACCTCCCTTGACCCTGAAGGAGAAGACGAGGACGGGGAGCTAGCCAGCGTCCCAGAGGAGGTAACACACACTCCTTCACCAAGGACGCCGGCTCGAAACCCCATACGACGACAAGCCCCACGCTGGTCTACACCGAGGTGGCAGGGCGAGCCCATCGGATACTCTCCCCAAGCGCCCAAAGATCGAGGAGCGCACCGAGTCGGAGAAAGAGAATCCCAATGTGGGAGACTGCCTGATATGCTACGGCCGCCACCCCATACACCGTTGCTGGTACGCCAATCCTAATCTCCGCCCAGAAGGCTGGCTACCCAGCCGTTCTACCGAGCGCATTGCCAATGCTCGCATCGCCACGATACCCGAGATAAAACGCGCACTGAAGAGAGCTCAGCACAAACGCCGAACCACTCAGTGACTATACCGACCCCCTGTGGCAGAAGTGATAAGTGCCTTCGCGCTGGAAGAAGGCCCCGAGAGGGAATACCCTCTTCGAAAGAGCGCCATACTAGACTCCGGATCCAGCATCTACATCTTCGATACCCGGTCCCGTTTTACTCATCTGAAGGCCGCGAGCCCGGAAGACATAGTGGTAGCTGGCTCTGGGAGCATACCAATCCTCGCGTACGGAGATGTGCAATTGCGAGTGACCAGTGCCAGAGGTCCATCAGTCTACCGCCTTACAGGGAGTAGCCTATTGCCCAAGCATGTCAACAAGCTTGGTTTCCCTCCAGACTCTGAACAGAAAAGGAGTCTACTTTGACAACAACCCTCGGCGAAGTGTCCTTCGTCACAAGTGGGGAGAAGTGTTGTGCGAGCTGGCCAAGATACGCGGCCAGTTCGTAATCGAATACAATACCCCCGGAGTGCTCCCCTCAATCCTTCTACATACGGAGAAATCTGCTGAATAGTTATACAGGGAAGGTCCAAAGCCCGCGCGTCCCTTTACAGGTGGCACCAGAGGCTCGGCCACATAGGCCCAGAACCTCTGAAACGCCTGCTCTCCATGACGGAGGGAGTATACCTCGCGCCGCGTCCTGATGATGCCATCCGCACCACAGACTGCGTGGCGTGTGGCATCTCCAAGGCCCGCCGCCATATCATCCGCGAAGCTCGCGATGAGGTGCACGCCGCAGGGACGCGCCTGGCGGTGGATTTCCATGAATATGACACCCCAGGTGAAGGGAGGCTCTACAGAGTGGTCCTCATAATGGACCGCTATTCGGGATACACCTGGGATTACTATTTCGACAACAAGCGTGCTGACACGCTCACACACACCCTGCGAGACATCGCCGACCTCCTCCTCCAGAGATACAACACTAGAGTGCTCGACATCGAGTGTGACGGTGAGCTCGCGGGGAGCGCATCAGAGACCTCCCGGTTAGCCAGCGCCCTGCATGCTTCCCATGGGATTCGTCTGGTGGTTTCACCACCACACACCCAGGACCTCAACGGAGGCGCAGAGCGCATTGGGCAGACCATCAAGATCAAGTCGCGAGCCATGAGGAACGGCTGTCAGCTCCCTACCTTCCTATGGAGAGAGATAGTGCGCACCGCGGTCTACCTCTACAATCGGACCCCCAGGCGCCAGAATGCGTGGAGATCCCCTTACGAGAAGATACACACCTTCTTCGATGAGCAACGCGGTACGGTGAGCCCATCACGCCTCCCGTACGTAGGCCACCTAAAGACATACGGGTGCATAGCCTTCGCGATGACTTCAAAGCGCAAAAGAAAAGAAGGATCGCCGTCGCAAACTCGACCCGAATGCCTGGATAGGCTACTTGGTAGGGTATCAATCCACCAACACGTACCGCATCCCTGGCTCCCTCGGGACGACAAAGTTATTGTGACACGCGATGTGGTGTTCAACGAAGACTCGTTCTTCAGTGGGAACGTGAAGGAGTTCGAGGACGAGCTCGTCAGGGATAACTCGCAGAGAGTACGAAGATCTCTTGAATCAATTGGAATACAGAGATGCCACCAATGTGGACCGAGAGGTAAATCACGAAGAAGACGACGAGCCCGTCAATCCTATCACTCCAGACGAGACACAAGACCAAGAGACCTCCGGTCACGAGAGCCCTCTGCCGAAGGGGAGCCCTCCACGGAGGTCGTGATGGATGTAGCGACGAATCGCTACCCATACCTTTCTATGAGGAGCCTACCAAGGGACCTCGACGATACACAGTGGATGACACCACCAGAAAGCCCAGTCGACGGAGTCTTCGGACTAGTCGTCAAGAAAGATATAAGGGAGCTCGACACCAGTTACTGGAAGCAGTTTTACAACACCAGGGGACCCTACGCTGGATAAGCTGTTTTAATGTCGGTAAGATGACTCCCACAAAACGAAGAATTAAACGAGCCCTACGGGGTGAATTAGGCCGGCGCACCCACCTACACCAGGTACTAAATACTGGTGATGGGGGAGCGTTCGAAGAGAGTCGAACCTCTATAAACGTTCCCGTCCCTGCTGGAGAGTGGATCTCGAGTACTAAAGACTGCAGAACGCTCCCCAGACTCTGGAGATGTCCGACCACGGGTACTAAAGACCGCTGGAGGCTCCCCAGAGGCGACGCACCGAGGAATACCATCACGGGTACTAAAGACCGCCGAGGACCCGGTTATGGGCTCCACGGAGCCTGACGAGGCCCGTGAGATGCTCACGTCGCAGGCAATCGCCCAGCAACACCTGGAGCAGAATAAGAAAATCCATCGCAGCCAACTGCCTCCGCCACCCTAAGTGGCACTCTGACCTAGAGACCCATCCAATGGGGGAGCCGTTCAGGCAAGCTGAAAAGGATCATTTAAAAAGTCATGAAGAAATGACAACTTGGGAGGAAGTACCTCGCTCAAATTCTACCTGGTAAGCTCACCCTTGACTGTATGTGGGTATACGTTTACAAGTTCGACCAAAATGGTTACTACATCAAGAAGCAAAGCTAGGCTCGTGGTCCGCGGTGACCAGCAGCCAAATAACGATTTAGATGAGACCTACGCCAGCACGCTGGCAGGGAAGGTCATTCCGCTCCCCGATGGCCATTGCAGCTCGATTCGACCCTGGAGCTCAGCGAGTACGACGCCGTGAACGCCTTCGTCAACGCCGAGCTGGAGAAGGAAGTATATATGCGCATGCCTCCGAGCTACCGGAAGCCAGACACCGTTGTGCTCCTACGAAGGGCCCTGTACGGACTGCGCGAATCACCTCTCCTATGGCAGAAGGAGCTCTCGGGGAGTCTTCGACAGCTCGGCCTCGCACCCGTACCTCATGAACCGTGCTGCTTCCTCACTCGAGGAGTGCTGCTGTTCGTATACGTGGATGACCTCGTGGTAACATACCACAGGGTCAAGCGAGGCCCGCGCACGGGAAGTCATAGAGGCCCTCGGAGGCAGATACGGCCTGACAGGGCGGCGATGACCTGCGGTGGTTCACTGGGGGTGGAAGTCATTCGAGATCGCGACAAGGGACTCATATGGGCTCACCCAACTCGCATACATCGAGAAGATCGCGAAGCTCCGCGACAACACCTCCACCGCTCACAGTGACACGCGCATGAGGGGCTGGTGAGCTCCTACCTTACAAGAATCGCGCAACAAAAGAGAGCATTCGACGGTATCAGCAGAAGATAGGGCTCTATCCTATACGCTGCAGTGATCACCCGGCCAGACATTGCATTTGCAGCCTCTCGGCTGGCTCGTTTCAATCACAACCCTTCACCAGACCATCACAGAGCTGCGGACCGCGTACTAACCTACCTTCATGAGACGCGGGAGCTCGCCCCTTCAATTCGGAGATGGGGATGACTTTGTAGTGGCGAGTGATGCGTCGTTCGCAGACAACAGCATCGACAGAAAGAGCTCCCAGGGCATACGTTATGAAGCTCTTCGGGGGAGTGATTGGATGGCGAGCCAGCAAGCAGGGATACGGTAGCTACGTCAACCACTGAAGCAGAATTGCTGGCGCTCGCGCAAGCTGCAAAAGAGTCTTTGTTCATGAGTCGACTTATAAGCGAGCTCGGGGGTGACACTGGGAGAGGTGTCCATACGGATACAATGCGACAACCAACAGACAATTGGACTCGTTACCAAAGAGGTTGCAGTGCTCCGAACAAAGTTGAAGCGCGTGGATATACACAATCACTGGCTACGTCAGAAGTTGACTCTGGCAGGCTTCGGGTTGAATACAGCCCTACGAACGAGATGATAGCTGACGGTCTCACCAAGGCACTCCCAAGTCAAAAATGGAGTGCATTCCTCGAACAGCTACGACTTACGAAGCCTCCCCGGGAGGAACCTACAACTACTGTTTCTACGAATGAAGGAGCAGATACAGACGAGTACGAAGTGTTATTTGACTAAGGCACTTTTCAACTAATAAACAGGACCACTCTGACAATCTGGATCCACGAAAAAGAACACCAAATACCGAGTTAACCTACGGGGCTCCGATCGAGCCATCCAAGACACCAGATCTAATCGCCAAACTCATCGCCAAGGTCCGAGAGAGGGCTGTCAGTGCTATCGTCATCCGAGTCCTCGTAAAAGGAATCATCGCCAGGCTCGTCGAATTGCGCCAGGGAGTTGTTCATGGTCTCGGTGGTCTTCCCGACCCTGTAACCTGCCTTGGAGAGTGCCTCTGCCAGGCGTGCACGACACTCCCGCTGTTGCTCTTTATCTCCTCCACGAATTCGAGCCCGACGAAGTCTCTCGTAGTGAGGCACCACCTCGAGAGGCACCTTATCGCACTTGTGACCGCGAGCACATCGAGCGCAACGAGAGGTCTTATAGTTGGTGACATTGCAGCACTCTCCATCACCCTTGCCACGGTATAAACTGCGAACACAGCGGATGCAGGGGCGACGACGACGACCCGGGAGAAGGGATAGGAGGAGGGCGCTCGCTTGCGACCACGCGTAGGGAAGGGATGCGCTTCCACGATGAGGACCCTACCGTCGGCAGTGGTGACTGTGAAGGTCCCCGTGAGCTCCTTCGCCAATTCGTCGAAGGTGACGCCGTCTACAGGATGGATACGGAATGCGAACGGAGGAGACAAGTCATCATCCTCATTATCGGGAGGGTTAGTGGTCTTCGGAGTCTTCGGAGTCTTGGGAGCCGCAGTCTTGTTCGAAGGACCCTTCGGCGTAACCGGAGTGGTGATCTTCTCTTTACCCTCTAAAAGGGGAGGGAGCTTATCAGTACACCTACACGGCAACACACAAGCCCGAACACAGAAGACAGGGACTTACTTTTAGCTTTCTTGGTGGAAGGACCACCTTCGTCAGATGCTCCGTGCTTGGCGGCAGCGCTGGTCTCAGGGGCCTCCATCAGGGCAGGGCCGGCGCTGCCCTCGGGGCCCTCGTTAGGAGGCAAGTCGTCAGTGGCGCCCGAGGGTCCTCCAGGAGGCGTGGCAGCGCCATCGTCAATGACGGACACCTTGGCACCCATAGTGGAGGATGAGGCAGCCGTAGAGGGTGACGAGAGTGCTAGACGACGAGACTGTGAACGAGTGACGGGCATCTGCAATTCTGACAGGGGGAATTATAAGGCAGAGACACTGGAGGAATAGAAGGGAAGATTTGGAAGAGAGGGACCCCGACGAGGGGAGGCCGGGTATTTATACACCGCGCCGGCAGCCTTTCAGGACCCCTCTAGAGAGGGCTACGCGTTCAAGGGACGTGAACGAAGTATTCCACAATACCACATACTCATAAGATACGACAGGACGGAGCAACCAGGCACGAGTTACCATACAGATCCGGAGCGTCAAACCCGGAGGGAGCTCGCCGGTGTCCTCCGTAACGAGAATTCTACAGCAGGCCCCTAAGGAACTACCGGACTGCTGTGCGCGCCACGCGATAGGGCCTCAGACCACTAAAAGTGAGCCTAGGACGTGCCCTTACAGGGCTCATCCTAGGGGGGTGTGTTGGATAATACCGGATTACATAAGACGTTAAGCCACGTGGGGCTGAGGCGGCTGGAGCGCACAAAATAATTATGTAAATTTATTCCTATATAAAGACTACTGGTGAGCTCCCCAATTTGGGGGAGCTCACGGACACAAGAGGGAACACATTACATAATCACTCCAATCTGACACGTGACGCCCCGACCAAGTTAGCGGATCGGAGGGGTCCATTTATCCAGCCACGGCAATTCCTTAGGTGTAGATCTAGCAGCAAAAGTGGGGTGAGGGGTCAATCTTTTTATCGCCTGTCACATTCACTTAATTTATCGAGGGCTCTTGATCGATCGCATCTGATAAACCATTCCATCCAAATTCCATTTAAACCAGAACCACTAATTCCTCTGCGGATTCAACACCCTCGATTGAGAACTCACCGAGTCTTCACGAACACCAGTCAATACTCCATACTTGTTGAATCAATCGTTTCTGTTCTAATCGACGCTGCAATGCCTTCCGAGCAGGAGACCCAGGCGGTCATCGCCGATTTGCGCAAGTCGCTCTGTTCAGAGGCGACGGCGCTCCCCCTTCGCTTTCGCGCCCTCTTCTCCCTCAAGCATCTGGCCAAGCACGAGGCAGGACTTACAGCCGAATTGGCCATTGACGCTATCGCAGCCGCTTTTACTTCGCCGTCTGCTCTTCTCAAGCATGAGCTCGCTTATTGTCTCGGCCAGTCCTCCCATCTCGCTGCTACCAAGCCCCTACGCAAGGTCTTGGCCGATCTAGAAGAAGACACTATGTGCAGACACGAGGCTGCTGAAGCATTGGGTGCGCTCGGTTACAGCGAGAACCTAGACATCCTGTGCCAGTTCAGAGATCGTGAGGGTGAAGAAGTCGTCATTAAAGAGACCTGCGAGATTGCCATCGACCGAATCGAGTGGGAGAACTCGCAAGAGCGCAAACAGGAGAAACTTCACCAGAGGTAAACAGTCTCATGATATTTGGAAGTTTATTTTCTTTTCTCCAGCCAAACTGACCACATTAAACCTATCTAGTGACTTTGCTTCTATTGACCCTGCGCCCCCGATGCCTGAGTCGGGTCAGACCGTGGAAGAACTAGAGAAGACTTTGATGGACACCGAGGCGCCTCTTTTCCGTCGCTATCGTGCCATGTTTGCGCTTCGCGACCTTGCGTCGCCCCCCGATCTACCTACTGCAGTTCCCGCTGTCCTCGCCTTGGCCAAGGGTTTGGCAGATCCCTCTGCCCTCTTCCGTCACGAGATTGCCTTCGTCTTCGGACAGCTCTCCCACCCGGCATCAATTCCTGCTCTTACAGCTGCCCTAAGCAACGTCAAGGAGGCTAGTATGGTCCGCCACGAAGCGGCCGAGGCGCTCGGTAGTCTCGGCGAGGAGGAAGGTGTTGAGGACACTCTGAAGAAGTTCCTGAACGATGAGGAGAAGGTCGTGCGCGAAAGTGTGATTGTTGCGCTCGATATGGCTGATTATGAACAATCGAATCAGACGGAGTATGCGCTGATTCCTGAGGCGTCGAAGGCCACTGAGGCATAGAAGTCTGGGTATTACCTATTGTGTACTCTTTGTTTAAAAGAGCGGGTATAGAGAGCATCGGCGTTATGGCTACACGATACCAAAAAGGATTTGAAGGCGGACATGTTGTCCTGAGATTCGCGGTGTATTATTACTAAGATCGTTCCTTGCAATGCATTTAGTTGTTCGTATTCCATCTGCCCTATGATTAGCCGTCGTCGTCGTCGTCGTCACGTTAGTCAATTGAAAGGAGACGCACTTGTGTCCACAGTCACATCTGTAGAAGATAGTACTGCCTTCATCGGCACTGCGCAACTGCACTTCCGAGAATCTGACTTCGGTCCGTCCGCACTTGTCGCATGTTGCGTTTGTCACGGCCTCGGTTGAAATCTTGTGTCTCTCGACCGACTGAACGATGGACAGCTTCTGGCGCAGCAGCGAAGGGAAGTCGGAGGGTTTGCTCTTGGTGACAGTCGTCTTGGAAGCCGTATCTAAGAACCGGTGTGAGAAGAGTTGCCAGCAGACATCACCAAAGCTACGCACCTTTGTTGTCAGCGCCGCAACAGTCGCAGTGCAGAATATTCTTCACGTTGCCCTTCGACACGGGAAGGAGATTGCCGCAGTCGGAGCAGAAGACGAGGGAACCGATCGTCGCCATTTTGTTTCGTTGGAGGAGCGGTCGCGATACGTATAGAGAAGATATCCCGGTGTTTATACGGATTTTTAGGCGTTGGTTCAAACAAGACGCGAAGCTGAGAGGCGAGAGTTGTTGGTTTTCGTCGATGCAATGATGCGAAAAAAAGTTGTAAGTAAATCTACAATTTGAGTGTACCTACCTGCACCAGGCCGGCGCCGCGCAGTTTTTCGCTCCATATACTACCGCATTGAGCTAGCTCTCCCTGCCAATTTGCCCCATAAGTTCTATGTATTCCCGCCTAGGGACTAGCGCTGGAACGCGGAATGCCACGCTACGCTCGCGAATTAGAAGCTGTACTAGCCGTAAGCGGTATTTCAGGCGTTACAATTGTCCTCCGTAGGCAGCGTAAGAACCTTGCAGACGCGATGAACAACAATCGACGTCGAGCTCGTCGCAACTGCAGCCCCCGACATAAAACCTTCCTTGCCTCGCATCAAATTCGTGTTTCTCTACCACCACCAAAGCCAGCCGCTCGTGTCTGACTTATCGCTGCTTCGCTCGCTGATTCTCGACCCGCCGATAGCCGAACAATCCCCACGACGCAACGCCTTGCATGTGCTAAACCTCGCTGTACAATCGTCACCACCCCGGCAAACGTCCATCGCAATGGTATCGTGGAGCTCGGGAGCATACAAGTTCAGGTGAAGAGGTGGGATGTATCGAACACACGATGGCGCATTTCCAATCTTCCCACCGAAATGGTGTGCCGTCCCAGCAGCAGCAGTATCAGCAGCAGCAACAACATCAGCCGTCGCCGCAACAACAGCAGCAGCAGCAGCAGCAACAGCAACAATGGCGGCACCATCATCAGTCGAACATGCAGGTCGACGGCCGACAACCGCTGACACGGCCGTTTTCCCTGGAAGAAGCTTTGCCTTACACACCTTTCACGTCGGTCCTTCCCTTTGATTCAGGCAAGTGCGGCTCTTGCTTCTCACCAATCCCTCCTTCCTCGATATATTCAAAATGCATTAATAATTTTCTCGTCATGCTCCTGCCGCGAGTTATACTGCTGCCACTTCCTTCTCCTCCCCGTTCTACTCATCCCCTTCCCTCTCGATCTTAATAACCCTGTCCCTTTTCTATGCTTTCCCGCTCCCAAACGCGTCTCCCGCGCAGACACACGGCGAGACGTTCCCTTTCCTGTTCCCGTTCTGTTCCCGTTCTGCGACTGGCTTATGAAATCATCCGGCGTAATGCGATACTGACCCCTTATCCAGTCATTCTGAACAACCCGACAATTGGCGCGGGCTCGTTTGCGACATCTCTCGCCAGTTTGGTCTCGAGAGACGACTACGATGCTCTGAATACTGAAGCCGGAGCTTCTCATCAATCTAAGCGTCTAGATAACAGCCTCGAATATGTGCAAAATCTACTAAAGCCCGGGGGAATCACTAAATTGTGAGATTCTGCGTTGGCTGTATCGTTTGACTCGTAATTCTGATGCCATCTGTATAGCGAATTTAAGATGACACCCAAAGGTGCCGCCGCTCCGAATTACGCCGCTAAGACTCTGACCGAGGGGCTCTCGCCATTTGCCAAGTTGGTTTATGATAGTACCCCCGTTATATTCGGATATCCCTCGCCCGATACCTCTGCGACTTCTGCTTCTGCTGGTCCGCCAATGACCCCTGTGGCTCCGAAGAAACCGCTTGAACAACGCAAACCAGATGTCCCAGGGACGATTAAACAGAGCCCAATGATTGCGAATGCACAGGCTGTTGCACGTAATAAGACGCGTATCGAAATACATGTACCTACTCAGAGGCAACGCGAAGCAGCCTCAACTGTACTTGCATCACGGCCCACGAAGCCTATCTTACCCGCAACACCTCAGTCGCAGCCCCAGACCGTTGCACCCACCGACTTGATGGTCAGGCCCCAAGTATCATCCACCCCTACCCCTTCGATAGAACAGCAATCTGCAATGAAACCTTCGCCGCAAATCCAACCGCCACAAGTTGCTCAGAATTCACAACCTATCCTACCGCCGCCAAGTACAGCTGGCGTCGACAAGGTAAAGAAACAAGGGACACCCCTAGCGATGTCGATACCACCGTCTCAAAGCTCGGTATCGCCGGCTCCATCTTCACAAAGGAAAGGTGGAATCACAATCGAATTACCCAAGCCAAATTTTGACCGAGGAGAGCATATCGTGGTGCCAAGCTCACCCGAGGCACCAACTGACCTATCTACCAGAAAGAATCTTGGGTCGATGGAAGACCCCTTGGCAGCAGATCTAAACCAGCGTGAGAGAGCCAACATACTCTTTGCGGAGCTTAAGAGATGCTTCCAAGAGGTTTTCACCGCCGAGGATCAGCTCACTAACCAACAGATACACTCATCACCGCTCGTGTATCTTACAGCAGAACAGCAACCTACGATGGCCTCTGGCGCTCATGACAGAGCCCAAAAACTACTAAAAAGGGCCATAGGAGCCAGTTGCTTCGGTCAGATTCCATTCAATAGTCTCATTCGACTCCAAAACTTGAGTGAAGGGTCTCTAAAATATGCCGACTCTCTCGAATATAAGATTAGCGAGGATTGGGGTGAAGCCGATGTGAATCTATGGGTGCAACAAATACCAGACATCGATAGAGCGCTTAGAGCTGCTCGGACCGCTCTGACTATTATGTGCGGTGGTCGTGAAGAGAAGCAGCTTTACTCCGAGGATCTTATTCAGCTTGGTCTCACGATTTTCCGAAATGTCATGGAAGGCATCATTGTGCCTATCTCTGAAGTGAGAAGCACTGGGCTTACGGCCAACCTATTTCGCCATTTGATCATTCATAAAAAGCTCATCATGACGCTCTTCGCTACTAGCCAGAAGCTCTTCGCGCTACTGTCCGACCTGATCGCGAGCATAGATCTTTCTGAGACAGTTGTCAATACGTTGGAATTCCTTTCATCCCGGCTGATGTTTGTGGAGAATGCATATACAGAGAAGGACTCAGTGGTTGGAGTCTCTAAGTTTGACGGCTTACGACTTGTAGCCATGCACATGCTCTCTCAGATATTCTTGATGAATCCAGTTCAACGAGAAGGTATACTTGGCGAAATATTAACCTCGTTAGAGAAGTTGCCTGTGGGGAAACAGAAAGCCAGGCAGTTCAAACTCTCCGGCGGCGGTAGCATACAACCTATCTCGGCCCTAATCATGCGGTTGATCCAGGCGAGCGCTGGCAAGGCCGACAACAGCAAAAACGACTCTCGATCGCAAATCATGCAGTCCATTCAAGATGACGCAGCTCCGACTTCGCGCAAATCTGCCAATACGACTGAATATGCGATCCGAACAGAGGACCATGGTGCCGTTGAACCTGATCGTGCTGTCCAGGAGCTTCAGGATCTCGCTAGTAAACTCACCGACGGTGCATACCGCTATGCTCACTACGTCGTCAATTTTATAGTCAAGCGAGCCCTCAAGTCTACAAAAACTGGAGATACGCCATATCGAAATCTTCTGGATCTTTTCGTCGAGGATTTTACTACATGCCTGGACTCTCCGGACTGGCCTGCAGCTGAGCTTCTCCTCCGACTTACCATGTACATGATGTTCCAGCAGGTTGATGGTGAGAAGAATTCAGCACCGGCGAGAAACATGGCGCTTGAGCTCTTGGGTGTAATGGCTGCATCAATTTCCAAGTTACGATCTCACGTTCGCAAGACTGCCTGTATTTTTGAAGGCAGTTATTCTGATGAGCTCGGTAGATGGCTCGCTGACATCACTCTCTCGATGCTTGAGGGCCAGGTTTCGCTTGACAAAATACTCAAATGGGAAGGCCCCTATCGAATCGCGATTGAATTTCTCCAAGATCGCTTGAACGAGGATGGTCACCTTTACAGCGCTATTTCATATCTCGTGACAGACTGGGGTTCTCAAATCCGACCTGGCTATGATAATGCTGCGGACGACGACTCGGCAGAACGCGATGCAGAGTATGGAAGAACGGCGTATCGTCTACGGAACATGATTGAGGATCCTAAGTGGTTATCAAGGGAGTGGCGATTCAAATCTGTTGCACCGAATCACGCAAAGCTATCGCACGCCATCATATTACTACGCTCGCACTTTTGTACGGCTTTCAAGAATATTCTGAATGTGTTGATGGACTCTATGACCACGGACCAAGCGACAGTCCGCAGTCGAAGTCTCAAGAGTGTCAATCAAGTCCTGGAGACGGACCCGTCAATCCTGGACGGGGATAGCATCTTCGTCGACCTCATTTTGCAGTGCTCAAGTGATTCTTCGCCCCAAGTGCGCGATTCTGCCCTTGGCTTGATTGGCAACTGCATAAGCATGCGCCCACAGCTGGAGGAAAAGATGACACCCACAGTCATTCAGCGATTCATCGATTCCGGTGTGGGCGTACGAAAAAGAGCAATGAAACTCGCGAAGGACATTTACCTCCGCAACCATAACAAGGTCGTCCGTAGTACTATTGCCAACGGCCTGCTCCACAGAATGCAAGATCCAGACGAAGGTGTTCGCGAGCTGGCGAGACAAATGATTGAAGAGATATGGATAATGCCCTTCTATAAAGATGATGATTCCGTTTCTTTCAGGCAGTCGCTCACGGACCACGTTGCTCTGATGGTTCACACAGCAAAGCAAGGAAATACCTCGCTGATTCTCGATAAAGTCTTTCAGACGATTCTAGCGCCCGAATCCAAGATGTGCGAAGCCAACACTCGAGTCTGCACCAAGCTCGTGGCCAATATGTTCGATCTCGTAGATAACCCGGAATCGAACGATCCTTCCGTTCCATCCGGGAAAGACGCTCTGCTAGTCCTGATGATTTTTGCGAAGGCAGACCCGAAGCTATTCACGTTTGAGCAAATCAGACTCCTTAAACCACATATTGCTAGCGTCAGCACAAGTGACGATCTGGCTGTCTCGAGAGCTGTTGTGGTTATTTACCGAAGGGTATTACCCCAGGTTTCCAGTGTCCACTCGCAATTTCTTTCCGAAGTACGGACTCACCTCATGCCTGCAACTGCGAAAATAACGAGAACGCTTCTGGACGATGTGACCGCCTGCATTTGGATTATCAGTGGCCTACTGAACAACACAGAGCCCATTGCGCGTCTGATATCATCGAGTCTTGCCGGTATACAGAAAATCCGCGGCATCCTAGCCAAGGGTCTAGATGCAAAGACGGTGCGACAATTCGATCGTTACTCGTTGATTGTTGGCATGGGTGGTAAACATTGCCAGCTGGACAGTCATTTAGACCTTTTCACGAGCAAGTTCCCGAGCTGGAAGGGCAATTCGGTGTCCAAACTTATGGTGGACGTGATATGTCCATTTGCCAATACAGCTCAGTCGGTCGAAGTGAGGAGGCCTGCACTGGACGCGATTGGTCTTATCTGCCAGTCGAATCCCAGGAACTTTGTTTCGGAGAATGTAATATCGGTCTTCGAGCGGGTGTTCAAAGAACAGACTGTGGTTCTAGAATCCATGATCCTGCGTTCTTTCAGAGAGTTCCTCTTCGTCGAGGAGCAGAGATCGAATCAGTCGAACGCAGCCGCCACGAAAGAAAAGAAGGACCTCAAGGTCATGGGCAGTACGAGTTTCGATGATGTAGCCAGCGCGACGACGCAACGATTTCTTGAGGCCATAACAAGGATCGCATTGGCAACGCAGGACGACCACGCTTTCCTTGCCGTTGAGATTCTTGCTAGCATCAACCGACAGGGTCTTGTACACCCCAAAGAGACGGGCGTGACTCTTATTACATTAGAGACTTGTCCTGTTCTCAGGATATCGGAGCTGGCGTATCACGAGCACAAGGCATTGCACGAAAAGTATGAGAGTGTGCTCGAACGCGAATATGCCAAAGCTGTGCAGTCGGCATTTCAGTATCAACGAGACATTGTGCAAGACTGCCGCGGTGCCACTGAATCTCCGTTTACGCCCAAGTTACATTCCCTTATTGAGATTCTCAAGATTAGCAAATCACGGAGCCGCGTCCGGTTCCTAGAGAAGTTCGTCCACCAATTGGATTTTGAGCCCGGCGAACTCGACGTGAGTCAACAACCGCCGTCACACGTGGCGTACTCTCGTTTCTTGGTCGAGAATATTGCATTCTTCGAATACGTCAGCGTTGGAGACCTCCAAGCGGTGGTTTTGGCGCTGGAGAAGCTAGTGACGGGGACGGGTGCTAGTATTGCTCAGACAATGGAGTCGGAGATCTTCCAGGTCCGCATGGATCAAGATGCTGCGATGCAGCAATCTGGTGAAGGCGAAGCATCGTCTGCCACGGTAGCCGTGCCAGAGTTCATAAACACGCCACGGTTCCGTCAATTGACAGCCGGTTCCATGATTCTTGCAGCTGCGTGGGAGGTTCGTTCTTTTCTTCGTCGACTCTATGGGCTCCACTCTGCTCGGCGCGAAGCCAAAGTGAAAGGTCCGCCGAAGGATCTCACGAAAGCGCCGATGAAAGTTCCGGGAATTACCGGTGACAAGCTCTGGGATGATATGTCGGTGATTTTCTCTGCGCTCGATTCCCCCGAGCGTACGTTGCAACAATGCAAAGCGTTTGTTGATCTGATGAACGTTGATAGCGAGGTCAAGATTGGGGAGGAAGAAGACGAGCTTGACGCCGATGGTGAGCCACAGACTCCCGAGGAGGGCGATGATGGTGACGATAACCCGCAAGATGCGCGGAGCCGCAAAAGAAAGGCCACGGGCTCTTCGGGCGGTCGTAAGAAGCGCGCCCGGAGCAGCTCACGAACGCGAGCACGGGGTCGACCTAAGAAGCATCAGTATGCCGATGCGGACGATGTCGATATGGACGACGATGATTACTGAGATAATATCCTCTACACTGACTTATACATGGCTGAGAAGCCCGCTAGCTCGCATCGAGTGCGCTCCAGTGAACACAATAGATTCGGAGCGATGGGATTTGTGTTAACAGGGAGTTGAGGAGTGGTTACGGATTGGGGGGGGCCATGGTTGCAGAAGAATTGCAGTTCAGATACAGGAGTTTGGCTGTCGTGAGATAATATACGGAGTGGGCTCAACGTTGCTTTTTTTTGCTTTATTTTTCATCTCAATGATACCTCTTGCTTCTCACAAAGATGATGATGCGAGATGCATTACACCGAGCTTCGAAGGCAGCGGAATTGCTAGCTAGCTTACTCTGCAGACAGAACAGTTGGAGCTCTTTGGCCCTCATGGTTATATCAATAAAAATAATACATCATTGTATCATTTGGACTGAATTTCGAAGAAAGGGAAAACACGAAATTCAGTCAACTTGTTCCTCCCCCTGTTCGTCAATCACTGTGATTGCGCTGCGGAATCGCTCGGGTCGAGATCGAGCACGCGACCGGTTGCGTTACGTAACTCGAGATTGTCGACCCCGAGACGGTTTAACGCGGTGGAGTTCGAGCTGGTCGAACCCCGCGAATCTAAAAGATCTGGACCGGACTTTCTCAGCCCTATATGTGGAGTCTGGGGTACTTGGACTTTGTACCTTCTGCGTTGAAGGGGTCTTGTAATCGGACTCGGGACCGGAGCTTAGGGATAGGAATGGGAGTGAGTAAGCTACGAAGGGCAGATGTCGTATGATTTATTGATATCAATCAATCAACAATGAGATGGTGGGATGTTGTCGAGGTGCCTCGGCTGGGAAGGTCCGTGCGCAGGATCCGGTTTCCACCGATCAGTCGGTGCTGTGTGGGGTCGGCATCGCGCCTATGTACTCGTATGTCTAGACTACGGATTATTCGGTAGGTAGAGTGTGCTCGGGACGAAATAGGAGCGGTGTGACGGGCCACCTGGTGACGCAGGGCTCTTTGTATTCCGGATCGGGGCATGTATGTATGTACATGCTGTGATGGACATGCATGTTGACATGGCGTGATCGTCATGATGCAGGAGCTCAATGTGTTTGGGGGAATTGACACTTGGTTGGGGTTGGTAGGAAGCTGTGAAAGGTACGAATATAAAAGGGTGGTAAGAGGGAAAGGAATAAGAGGGTGTTGATGTGTTGATCGACGGAATTGCTTTTCCCCTCCCGACGATTCCCGAAGTATCGTCCCACTAGCTGGCCATATTGCATCCCTGCCAGACCATTGACTGATATATTTCCTGATACCTACGTGTTCTCGTTGAGACGGTGGTCTGAAAACAAAAATAAAACTCTTACTCGCACTTCGTATCCAAAAGAGAGCCCGGTGCCTCGCGATCTAAGTGAGAGCAACAACACCACATCAACCAACTTGAGTTCATAACAAGCACCATCTCAACCCACAATGCCCGTCCTCCTGTACGTATCTCCTCCTTCCCTCCCATGATACCCTCCCAGCACCCTTCCATTATCCACCATCCCTCCAGAAGTCTCCTACTAACACTCGCAGTCGTCAACACCCCCTCCTCCTAACCAGCATCCTAACCGCCGGCCTCGCCGCCGTCGGCTTCCAATACAAGCGTCGCTCAATCGCGCAGCGCGAGAGCCAGCAGCCGCAATTCTATGTCAGTGTTGATCGGAGTGGTGGGGGGATCTAATCTGACCTCATCTGATCTGCTGGGATGATGACTCGTCCTCGCAACCAGAGACAAAATAAGAACTGAACGAGACACGACATGGTGCAAACGTATGAACCAAAAACGACAAAAAAATAGCGGTACCGACAATAAACGAAGAGAAAATGATCAGAATTAGAACAGATAGGGAGAAACAGGAAAACGAAACACACATACTACCATTCGACAACACCGGCACATAGTCGCAGAACCGAGGTTGCTTCACCCGGGACTACTCGCTTGTCGTAAACAATACGACGAACACGCCAATCGGTAAGGTCAGGTTGATATGAATTGATGGGATTGATTGATGGGAGAATGGAACTGTTCCTACGCGACGGGAAAGGGGTTCCAAAGGAGAGTGTACTCGTACGCAACATGTTCATGGTTCCTGAAGCGCTTCTACGAGCTATGTTAGTATCCCTTTTATGAGTTTCACAGGGTCAGGGTCAAGGGGGTTAAATACGTCCTACTACTACTCAATCGAGTAAATGAAAAACAGACACTTTACGAATCACAAGCACATCAAACTCAGGAAAAGCCGCATGAACCCCAGGGATTGTATTTTGTAAGATCCACAAACCCATCCCTCCAGACTAGAACCTAGTAGAGCCCATTACGATACTGATTCTTACACCCTGAGAAGGGAGACAGTGATGCAGTGAACTCTCCGTTGCATTATTCATTCCTCGATGCAGAAACACAAACAAACCGCACGTATGCACGCACTGCAAATGCCACATGCCAGCAACCACCATCGCCGCCTCACCCTCTCCCCTGTGTGAAAATGTAATACCCCTCGTAAGGGGTACTCAGATCGAGAACCAGCCTCGCAAACAAATGATGCTAACGCCTTATGCCATATGCCGCGTACTGCTAGCAAATGAAAAAACCGCCTCCTGAAACGCCCCTGGATGCATGTTCGCCAGTTCCGTGATGCCACAACGAAATACCCGATTCTGAGGATCCTGTAGTCCTTCAAGGATAGAGGCTCAAATCGGTTTAAGAAACCACAATGGAGAGAACTCATAGACCGTTTCCTTGTCGGCTACTCTTTTTATCCACGGTGTCGCGTCTCATAGTTTCCTTTCCCTTTCCTTTCTCTTTCGATGCCTGTTGAGTGACCATGTCTCCTGTTTCTACCTTCTCGTCGCTGCTACCAGGCCGACTTCTTCTTTGTCCGCGAACTTTTCTCGGAACCCGCATCGGCGGGTTGACCTCAGTCTCGGTCACATCAGCTTCAGAGTTTCGTCTGCTCTCGCCGTTGGCCGAATTCTGCGCAGTAGGGACAGCCGAACGCATCAGCTGAACTTCACGGACGACTTCGGCAAAACTCTCCTCCAGCGTCTTCATGCGTGCAAGCATTAGTCTTCCCATACGATCCGTGTTTTCGCGCTCCCGCAATTGACCCGTTGCTATCGCCATCTGTGTGGCGAAGGACGCGGGAACTGCCACATGCTCATTCTTGCTGGCTGCTAGGAGTCCGGTACTGTTCGACGTGTTTGGAGACGAGAGTTTCCGCGGTGGCCGGCTAGTCTCAATACCTGCTAAGACGGCCTGATTCAGCGTGGGTCTCGGTATCGGTCGAGGTCGTGCGCCACCTTCATTGCCATATGGTGTGATTCGCCGGGGTGAACGAGGAGAGAGAGGTGATCGAGGCGATCGAGGTGAGCGTATATTTGCCGATGTAGATTGCTCAGGCGCCATGGCTGCTCGGTTAGTTTTTAGTCGAGGTCGTAATCCAATTGGTTCGTCAGACACGGAGGAAGGATTGGGTCCAAGCTGATTCGCCTCCTGCTCACTCTGCTCAGGGTTGTACAGTATCGTATTTGTAGATAGTGTACGGCTATGGAAACCTTGCTGGCGCATAGATCCACTCGTCCTGGGCGATATGGTGGAAGAATGTCGGTTAGTTGATTCAATCGACGAATGGATGACCGAGCCTCGGCGTGAATCCATAGGCATTGGAAAGAAACTCTCGTCCTGGTCAGCAGTTGACAGGTTCTCTTGACGGCTCTCGCCAGCAATCTCATCGTCCTCGTCTTCATCGTTTGTAACTAACTCGTCGTCACCATCTGCATCAGTCATGTCCTTTGAGTGCTGCTCTGGTGCTTGAGAATCCAGCCCGCTAACCCCTGAAGGGAAACCCTTATTGGATATGAGGTCAGCAGGGTCACTGGCAGCAGATCGAACATCAGAAAGCGTGCGGAATCGTCTCGGCAAGTCTCGACTTGTGCTCATTCGTCGCGAGTGACTGAGTCGGCTTTCGATTGTGGGCCAACGGGATAAGTGCTCTCCAATCTCATCGCTTTGGTCCATCCAGTTGCGTATGGCCGTCTGAGTTTTCCTCCTTTCCTCCCTTCTCTGGGTACGTATAGTACCAGAGTCAGGCTGTCGTCGGAAAACCTCATCTAGCGCCTGATCCTGCTGAAACCCGGCGATGGATTCCTCACGAGTCCGAACGTTGGAGCTGAAAAAGCTGGCTTTGCTATTCAGATTGCCGAACGAGAATGCCTGGGTTCTTTTGCGTCTGGAACCCTCGACGAGGTCCGTGGGCTCGTATATCGAAGATGCGAGATAGTACTTCTCGTAGATGAAAATGCCGAAAAGTATTGGCCAATGCGTGAACTTGATGACAGTTCGATTGAGAATAACGAACTGACGGATTGGAATGACATATCTCAAAGGGCTGAGAGCCCAACCTATGATATTAGCGGGTGCAATATACGAAAACAGCGAGTCATTCTTGACCATCGATATCGTGTTGATGGCGAATAAGAATCTATTAATCCCGTTAATGACTTGACTGACATGAGAGCCGTCTAGGTGATGCGTGTTTCTTACTGATGCTCTTCTTTCGCATTGGAGGCAATTGCCACGAACGAGTTTGTCAACACGGTGATCAGAATCGTGCTATAACCTGGTCAGTAAGTAACTTGACAAGTTAGAGCTAGTGACATACGTGATAAGGTAGTGGCAGATCACCAGGAAGACGATCAAGAGTAGCCGTCCTAGGAAAGTGTAGTGAGGCCAACTAATGTCAATGTCAGCGACCATTCATCGATAATTCTGTTCGTTGAACTTACACATCCCACGCAGCAGGTGTGAATCCCATCAGAATTTGGAAGAACTCATAAGCTACATCGATAGCATCTCCATTATTCTTCGAAAGAGTGAAGAAGACGAAGAATCCAGAGCAGGTGATCAGTATCACAACAAACAATGCCATAAGATCTTCCGCCATGAATCGGAAGGCGATCAGAAGCTGGGAAAAGTATGGGTAGTGGTCGAGGATACTGAAGATGCGTGGTAGAAGGAGAATGGCATTAGCCGCGAGGACCTCATATGCCATCTCATTTCCAGAATCCACCAGGAAGACGCCACAGAGACGCATGCCATAGTAGATAATGAGTAACATCAAGATTCCAAGATCGATGATGTTCCAGTAACTCATGATATAGAGTGAGAAGCCTTGTTCGTTGAAACCGACAACCTCATCCAGCATGAAGCCAGCACTCCAGAACCAGAAGAGGAGTTCCAGAGAAGTTATCAGGTTCGAGCGTTGGATGAGAACCGCGAGAAACAAACAGATCATGACAAACAAGGAACACGTCGATAGGAAGAAGCGATAGCGCGGGACACGTAGACGGGAGAGTTTGAATGGAGAGGCATTGCATGGATTGTAGAGGGCCACAGTTCGTCGAACGGGAACTGCATGTAGCGGCAGCTGTGAAGGTTGTTCTTTGAGGAATTGGCGACCTAACAACGGGGTTCGAGTATCAGCAGCACCGTTCTGTTCCGACCTGGCGGAGGTTCCAGCCCCCAAATGAATGCGATGGAGATTGTCGTGCGATGAGTAGAAAGTAATGGCACCACTCCAGATAGCCTCAAGCTGTTGGACAACGAGCGGATGGGAAACGAAATGCTTTGCAGAGGCGCGAATAGCAACCTCGAGAGTCGACGACCTAGCAAATGGTGTATCTCCTATGTTTCTGGGAGAACCCCCTTTTAGCGCAGGGGCCAAGTGCGGAGATCCTTGCAGAGGATCAAAATCGTACGACAAGACGTCAATGAGCTCTCTCGTGCTGTATTCTTTCAGGAGTTTCAAGGCGAGAAGCTCGCATACTTTGGCTCTCGTAGTGCTGACGGCAGAGTTGCCAGGAAACAACTGACCCTCCTTACTAAACTGAAGACAATTTGCCATCAATGCGAACAGGGTGGCAAGACTAAAGTGGTGAGCCCGAATCTGTTGCTGTAACGGCTTCACCAGGAACTGAGAGACTTGCGGGGAGCGGAGTTGTTCCCATGTTAGTGATGTTTCCGTTCTTGTCTGAACAATGATGCGAATCGCGTGAACGATATGGTAAACCGGAATGGTATCTGCTCGCAAAGTTAGTGTTTCCGGTCTCGAGCAGGCGTTCTTGGGTTCGATCCAACCTAGATGACTGGCAGAGAACAACGGTATGACAGTGCTGGGGTTCCTTCGGAAATGCGTCTGATCAACGAAGCGTATGGATGGCTGGTCTGGGCCAAATTCGTTCTCGTTTTCATTGTCGTCCTCGTCCCCATCATCATCATCTTCGTCCTCGTCTTCGTCGCCCTCGGTGAAATCGGCAATGGGCTCAGGATACGGGCGACTCGCCGGGCCAGGAGACGAGGTTGAGAAGTTGGCGCCGGCGCGAGGAGGAGCAGGTCTGGGTCGCAGCAACGAGGCGAGCATGTCCTTAGCAGCTGACACCATGGCGACAACCTCAGGCTTCTACTCGTGAAGCCCAGTTGGGATACAGGTTTAGGTCCAAGTCGAGGACGAGGTCGGGATGGGGACGCGTCTGTCTGAGCCGATCCACGCCAAGCCAAGCCAAGCCACAATCCTCTCGCCCCTACCACCTCGAAAGTACGCTGGGACGCAGTTGCACTGGCATGGATGGAGTTGGCGGGGAATCCTACTACTATCCAGATATGTAGTAGATTCGCGAATTCCTTGGGTAGGTTGTAATCCGTCGAATAGGCAGGCAGGCGAGACGGTGGCAAAGAAAGTCGAGGGAGGAGAAGGAGGACGAGGAGGACAGAGTGTGTGTTGAGAGAAAGTGAGGGAGCAATAGCCCTCAGGATCGACAGGCGCGACTTCCAAACACTCAAGTCGTCGATTAACCTCGTACTGGCGCTAGTTGACATGTAGATAAGCAGGGTGTTTATGTACGTACGAGGTAATACTTACCTGGCCTAAGGTACGCAACGGCTAGTGCAAGTGCGCTAAGCCTGCCCAGGGTGCGCTAAGCCTAGGTACATACAGCGTACCGGTCTCTAGTGGAGGGACACTGTAACCACTCGCGCTAAAATCTGTCACGGGATGCCGCCCCACCACCGATGAGCGAAGTTCAGGCAGGCTCTCGAGCGTGAGGTCTTTTATTGGCAGGTCTTCTCTCGAAATACCACCTACCTGATGATTTCACGAGTATTCCGTAATACGGGTTCGACCGATTCACGGCCCCTAATATAACATGAGCTTACCTCCTGTGGATAATACTGCGACCGACTGACTGCTACCTCCCTACGAAATACTTTGCGATCTGCCTACATGCGGATTACAGAGGTCGAGATCACCTGGTCTGATGGTCTGATGGATGAATGATGCGCGCAGGTTTACCCAAGCATTCAGCACCGGGTTTCAACTCATATGTAACGCTGGGGGAAACCGGCACCCTCAAATGCGTTAACTAGGCTGAATTCTTGGGAGTTGAAACCCTCGTCGCTATCTCACGAGATTGATTTTTCAAGTACGGATTACTCTTTCACACCCTTTCGCTCTCCCTTGTCTCATCGATCGTCCGTCACAGCGACATGGTCTGATTGGTCTGGGCGGAGGAGGGGAGCCGTTTCTATCTTATCATACCTATCGCATCACGCATGAGTCTCTCTCCCAAGTCAGGCCAGAAACTTGAAGCGCTGCCGTTACCATGAACTTGTCATGTGCTGTGCCGCATCTGATCGGATCAACTGCCGTCTTCCATATGATGGTGCAAAGCAATCAGGTACGTATGAGGGTTGACATAGAATTCTCTGACCAAAGCACGGTGATGAGCTTCCAATTTTCATCTTTGTCTTATGAATGACAGTTGAACAGTCTTCTCCATTATGTGCCATATGCATTCCATAATAGCATGCTGACCTATGTTTTCACAGTAGCATACTCCGCGGCATACGTGACACTCTGTATTGAGTGTGGAAGTCCGAGAAGGAGCCATGTTAATGTCAGCATCTCAGCAGAGTATACTTACATACACGGGCATGACTGCGTAGACCGGGCCGTGATGGTTAAGACTGAAGCAACCTCACGTGTATGAAAGTGTTCGATTGAACGTTTCAAAGAATGCTCCATCCTTCTCGTTCTGATCTGTGCCGGAAAAGATGGATCAGGACTTTGGTGGTTGAAGATCTAATTTACACCTATGCTCGCTTGGCGCTGAAGTGGTTTATCGATCCAGCAGAGACAACCTGCCAATCAAACAAGAACCCCGTGAGTACTGAGTCGGAAACGCAGCTCTAGCCAAGTTTTCTCCTGGCGAAACTGTGCGTTGTTGTTCGGGCGAGAGAACACTTCAAGCAAATAGCCCCTATCCGAGATGACGTCCGTCTGTTGTACCAGGTATGTTCTGTCCTCTTCTATGCGGAGAAGTTGGTCCCTGAGATGTGAAGAAAGGGGTACGCAGCGGTTGCACGAATGGCATTTCAAATGACACACGAGATGATAGGCGTGCACTCCGTAATACTTGTACTAGATAATGTAGAGTACTTAATCCGTACTATTAACTAATAACCGATTCTTCCGTAGATCTATGCAGCCACGTTCTCTACCCGGTCTACTTCGTACATCGTGATGATCTCGTCGCAGTTACGCAGTTGATATCGCCGCCATTGTACTCTGTACGTATGGCACCCGACCGCATAAACCAGCCTCCAGGAGCCTGGCACATTCAGCAGCTGTTTCTTCCATTCGACAAGCCACGGCCCATATCCGTATAGCGATTGGCAAGACTATTGCAAGTTCGTTGGATCCCTCGCCTCCCACTCCCACTTCAACCCCCGCTTCTGTGTCTTAACCGAGCTCTAGGTACATGGCTGTAACCGCGAGTGCATGAGAAGATTACTCGTAAGTAGAGCCATCCTCCTACAAGTACCCTGACTAGTCCCGTACATAACTCATTTCACTGCATTCTCATCAGATGCAGTGCAACCAGCAATCAGGTCCGAAAGGGGTTAACCGTACTACGCTGGATTTCTACTTTGTAAGTCAGGTACTTTTAGTTCTCGAGGGATGGAGAGAGCACATATTCATGGCTTTTGCCTTACGGATAACTATCAAATACGGGGGAGTTACTCGTAATATCTCCGTACATTATACATCTACGATATCTCGCTCCGTAGATCGGTTACCGCCCAACTGCAAAGTCTGGATTCCGTCGACTAGGAATACCTAGCAGCCACCACTGACGTCACTCGTATAGGTAGGACGAGAGAGGTTCTCATTTTCCTCATAGTCGTTCCACAGCTCGGGCTAATCATAACAAATACAACGAAGAACAAACTCCCTGATTCTCGTAGAAACTGACCTGAATTTATCTGAATTTACCTCTATCAATACAACTTTGTCCGAGTTGTTAAGAAAAACAACGATGTTGGCGGCAGTAATGCTTCTTCCACGAGCGACAGTGAAGTCAACGATACGAGGTAATCCGTGGAAGTGATGGCACATTCCTGATGCGTGTTAGCGCTTGTGGCTGCAGATAACCCAAGGGATTATCAGATGTACGATGCAATATTAAAAAAGTAAACTGCGTACAGACGGCTGTGCACGAGTACGGTGGCTGTAGGCATGTGTATGTAGTGTCATCATGGTCTTGTACGCTGTCGACGGCAGTGGTTTTCAGACCTGAATCGACCTGACCTGACGTGTCAGGATGACAAGACTAGCGGTGGTCTTCTCTCGTCCAACCAGGGACAAGCCCTCACAAGTCCCAGGCGAATGGCTCAGCTGAAGACGGCCATTGTGCATTGCCGTGCCAGGACAATACTCCCCCTAGAACTCCCCCGCCAGATAGAAGGCCTCGACGCCCTGCGGCGCTGGGGCTAGACCGGACCGGGTACTATCTCTGCCCGCGCTAGACCTAGGTGGGCTAGGGTTCGTAAGCTGCTGCTAAGGTGTAGTGCCATGCACGACAGCAATGTGCCCTCCCGATTGGCTGACTCGAGTGGGCCACATGCATCCATCCCGTCCACGCAAACCCCTCCAACCACTCAACACCTCCAATTGAGAGGACCCCGCATAGAAAACAGCTGCTTTTGATTTTAGCTTGCCATCCCAGAAGAAGCCTTGACTAAGACGGAAAAAAAAATGGAAGAACTTTTTTTCACAACATCCCTCGTTCTCCTCTTTCGCTGTCGTTGCCAACCGGTCTGTTTCTTCTTATTATCCTGCAAAGC
The DNA here is from genome assembly GCA_023079495.1 of Xylaria sp. L1 SY-2022. NCBI lineage: Eukaryota > Fungi > Ascomycota > Sordariomycetes > Xylariales > Xylariaceae > Xylaria > Xylaria sp. L1 SY-2022. Next base: position 1,848,964 of record JALIDW010000004.1, read on the forward strand.
CGCACTCGACTCCTCTTCATACTGCTGCTCTTGACTCCCCCTCGGACTCATCACTGATCCGTGAGCACAACCCCGAGTCGCAGTATCAGAGAGGGGTCATCTGCCCATTCACCTTTTTCTTTTCTCTTCCCACTTCTCACCACAGTCGTTACCCTTTTGTATACCCCTTCTGTTGTCTCACAGCTCGAGCAACAGTCGTCAAGATGGACCCTGGGCATTATCCGCCGGCGACGGCGCGGTTGGTCGACGCCGAGGATGGTGACCTCATATGCCTTGACCTTGAGGACAAGTCTTCCTACCAGGGATACAGCTTCGGTGCCAAGAAGAGCATTGCTGGTGAATTAGTCTTCCAGACCGGCATGGTTGGCTACCCAGAGTCCATTACAGACCCTTCCTACCGTGGGCAGATCCTCGTCATCACCTTTCCCCTGGTGGGAAACTACGGTGTGCCCTCTCGGGAGACCCTCGATGAGCTTCTGCTTGATCGCCCTGCTCATTTCGAGTCCTCTGAGATACACATTGCCGGTCTCGTGGTCTCCTCCTACGCAGGTGAAGACTACTCACATTTCCTGGCTACATCCTCGCTAGGAACATGGCTCAAGGAGCAAGGTGTGCCCGCCATGTATGGTGTTGACACCAGGGCATTGACGGAGCGAATCCGTCAAGAGGGTAGCATGCTTGGTCGTATGCTGCTCCAGAAACAGGACCTGGCTAACGGGGAGTCCAACGGTGTCCTTCACGGAGACATGGCTACTCGGATGATCAGCAAGGACTGGAGACCCTACTTTGAGTCTCATGACTGGGTTAACCCCAACACCAAGAACTTGGTTGCCGAAGGTGAGTCACTCCTCTTCTCCCTCCACCAGAGCAACATGTCTATGAGTTCTTGAGTCTAACGTTTTGGATTTCAGTTTCTGTTAAGACGACGCAACTCTACAAGCCGACTCCCGAAACCGCCAAGAAACACCCGTCCGGTCGGACTCTCCGTGTCCTGTGCCTTGATGTCGGTATGAAGAATAACCAATTGCGATGCTTCTTGAAGAGAGGAGTTGAAGTCAAGGTTTGCCCTTGGGACTATGACTTCTCCGCCGAGACAGACTACGATGGTCTTTTCATCTCTAACGGACCGGGCGACCCCGCTGTTCTGCGTGACATCACTGTCAAGAACATTGCCAATGTCCTCAAGCACAACCGTACCCCCGTATTCGGTATCTGTCTCGGTCACCAGCTGCTTGCCCAGGCTGCTGGAGCCAGCACCGAGAAGATGAAGTTTGGTAACCGTGGACACAACATCCCTTGCACAAGCATGATTACGGGCAAGTGTCACATCACCTCACAAAACCACGGTTTCGCCGTCAGCGCTCAGACACTACCCCAGGATGAATGGAAAGAGTTGTTCGTGAACGCCAACGATGGTAGCAACGAAGGTATCATGCATATTAGCAAGCCATACTTCAGTGTGCAATTCCACCCGGAGAGTACCCCCGGACCTCGCGACACAGAATTCCTCTTCGACGTTTTCATAGACACCATGTCCAAGTGTGCCTGGACCCCTGAGTTGCTGAACTCGCCCGTTACCTTCCCAGGTGGCACTGCCGAAGAGAACGAAAAGCTTCACCCTCGAGTCCATGTCAAGAAGGTTCTCGTTCTTGGCAGTGGTGGTTTGAGTATCGGACAGGCTGGAGAGTTCGATTACTCTGGAAGTCAGGCTATCAAGGCCTTGAAAGAAGAGGGCATCTACACTGTCCTGATCAACCCCAACATTGCCACCATTCAGACATCGAAGGGTCTTGCCGACAAGGTGTACTTCCTCCCGGTAACGGCCGAATTCGTGCGCAAGGTTATCATCCACGAACGGCCAGACGCTATTTACGTTACCTTTGGTGGTCAGACTGCTCTGCAGGTCGGTATTCAGTTGAAGGATGAATTCGAGGCACTTGGTGTCAAGGTTCTCGGTACTCCTATCGAAACCATTATTACGACCGAAGATCGAGAGCTATTCGCTCGAAGCATGGACTCAATTGGCGAGAAATGCGCCAAGTCAGCTTCTGCTAGTAGCGTAGATGAAGCTATGCGCGTCGTCAAGAACATCGGATTCCCTGTCATTGTCAGAGCTGCATACGCCTTGGGTGGTTTGGGCAGTGGCTTTGCCAACAACGAAGCTGAACTTCTCGATCTTTGCAACAAGGCCTTGGCTGCGAGCCCTCAGGTCCTCATTGAAAGAAGTATGAAGGGCTGGAAAGAGGTCGAATACGAAGTCGTTCGTGATGCCCAGGACAACTGCATTACAGTTTGTAACATGGAAAACTTCGATCCTCTTGGTATCCACACCGGTGATTCAATTGTTGTCGCCCCTTCCCAAACCCTTTCAGATGAAGACTACAACATGTTGCGAACCACCGCTGTCAATGTCATCCGACACCTGGGCGTTGTTGGAGAATGCAACATTCAATACGCTTTGAACCCATTCTCCAAGGAGTACTGCATTATTGAGGTTAACGCACGTTTGTCGCGTTCTTCAGCGCTGGCCTCAAAGGCCACCGGTTACCCCTTGGCCTTCATTGCGGCGAAGCTCGGTCTTGGTATCCCTCTAAAGGACATCAAGAATGCAGTCACGAAAGTGACCTGCGCTTGCTTCGAGCCTTCCCTTGATTATGTGGTTGTCAAGATGCCGCGATGGGATCTCAAGAAGTTTACCCGAGTTTCCACTCAGCTTGGTTCTTCGATGAAGAGTGTGGGTGAAGTCATGAGTATCGGAAGAACTTTCGAGGAAGCCATCCAAAAAGCAATCCGTGCCATCGACTTCCACAACCTCGGATTTGGAGAGACCAAGGCCCTCATGTCCATCGATGATGAACTGCAGACACCTTCGGACCAGCGTCTGTTCGCTATCGCCAATGCCATGCATGCCGGCTATTCAGTTGATCGGATCTGGGAGTTGACCAAGATTGACAAGTGGTTCTTGCAAAAGCTGATGGGTTTGAGCAGCTTCGCTAAGTCAATGACCGAGTTCAACACTGCGCAGATTGCTAAGCGTCCGGACCTTATCCTCCAAGGTAAACGGTTGGGATTCAGTGATCGTCAGTTGGCCAAGTTCTGGGATTCCAATGAGCTGGCTGTCAGACGCATGAGACTCGAGGCCGGCATTACACCCTTCGTCAAGCAAATCGACACGGTGGCCGCTGAATTCCCTGCGTTCACCAACTACCTCTACCTCACTTACAACGGTTCGGACCATGACATCAGCTTCAATGACCATGGTGTTATGGTTCTGGGATCGGGTGTCTACCGAATCGGTTCTTCTGTCGAGTTCGATTGGTGTTCAGTACGGGCGATCCGCACCTTGCGTGAATCTGGCTTCAAGACCATCATGATTAACTACAACCCCGAAACCGTCAGTACTGACTACGACGAAGCTGACCGTTTGTACTTCGAAAACATCAACCTCGAAACCATCCTTGATATCTATGAAATGGAATCGGCCAGTGGTGTGCTCGGTGCCATGGGTGGTCAGACCCCCAACAACATCGCTCTGCCTCTGTCGCGTTCCGGCGTCAAGGTTCTTGGAACCTCGCCCGAGATGATCGACCGCGCTGAAAACCGATACAAGTTCTCACGCATGCTGGATGAAATCGGTGTGGACCAGCCTACCTGGAAGGAGCTCACCAGCTTTGCCGAAGCTAAAGCCTTTTGCCAGAAGGTTTCGTACCCTGTCTTGGTTCGACCGTCGTACGTGCTGTCAGGTGCGGCTATGAACACGGTCTACTCCGAGGCAGACTTGGAGCTCTACCTTGAGCAAGCTGCCGAAGTTTCGCGAGAGCATCCAGTGGTCATCACTAAGTACATCGAAAACGCCAAGGAGATTGAGATGGATGCTGTGGCCAAGGATGGTACCGTCGTAGGTCATTTCATCTCGGAGCATGTTGAGAACGCTGGTGTTCACTCCGGTGATGCAACACTCATCCTACCTCCTCAGGATCTGGAGCCGACTACCATTAAGCGCATCGAAGAAGCCACCAGGAAGATTGGCGCCAAGCTGAACGTTACCGGTCCCTTCAACATCCAGTTCATCGCCAAGGACAACGATATCAAGGTCATCGAATGTAACGTTCGAGCTTCTCGATCATTCCCATTCGTATCCAAGGTCATGGGCACTGACCTCATTGAAATGGCAACCAAGGCCATTATGGGAATTCCCTTCACCGAATACCCGCCAACCCAGATTGCCCCTGGCTGTGTGGGAGTGAAGGTGCCACAATTCAGTTTCTCTCGACTTTCTGGCGCGGATCCAGTTCTTGGTGTTGAAATGGCATCCACCGGTGAAGTTGCTTGTTTTGGAAAAGACAAGTACGAGGCCTACCTCAAGGCATTGATGTCAACCGGTTTCAAGATTCCTAAGAGCAACATTCTTCTATCCATCGGATCCTACAGAGACAAGAAGGAGATGCTTCCTTCCGTCGAGCGGCTGCAAAAGATGGGCTACAAACTCTACGCCACCGCTGGTACAGCTGATTTCTACCAGGACCACGGTATCCCCGTTCAGTTCTTGGAAGCACTTGGCAAAGAGGACGATGATCAGAGATCGGAGTTCTCCTTGACTCAGCACTTGGCTAAGAACATGATTAACCTCTACATCAACCTTCCTTCCAACAACAAGTACCGTCGACCGGCCAACTACATGAGTAGAGGATATCAGACCCGTCGAATGGCTGTGGATTACCAGATTCCTCTAGTCACCAACGTCAAGAACGCTAAGATTCTTATCGAGGCGATTGCTAGACAGTTCGACCTGGAAGTTAGCAACCGTGACTACCAGACCAGCCACCGTTCTATTGTTCTCCCTGGACTGATCAACGTTGCTGCTTTTGTGCCGGGAATTGCGTCTCCCGGAAGTCATGATTTGCAAGCCATCACGAAGGTTTCCATTGCCTCTGGTTTTAGTATGATCCGCGTCATGCCTATGGGTGTTGATGAGTCTATCACCGATGCCAGAACGCTCAAACTTGCTCAACTCAACAGCAAGAACGGCGGGTTCTGTGATTACAACTTCTCCATCTCGGCGACTTCTGAGAACGCGAACCAAATTAGCCAGGTTACCGGCGAGGTTGGCTCATTGTTCATCCCGTTCAACCACCTTTCCGACAACATCAGCAAGGTTGCCGCCGTCACCGCCCATTTTGACTCCTGGCCCGCTCACAAGCCAATTGTCACCGATGCAAAGACCACAGACCTCGCGTCCATTCTCCTGCTCGCTAGCCTTCACAACCGACGTATTCACGTCTCTAGTGTCACGACTCGTGATGATATCAAGCTGATTTCTCTCAGCAAGCAGAAGGGCCTGAGCGTCACCTGCGATGTTTCCATCTACTCGCTCTACTTGTCCCAGAAAGACTACCCAGACTGCCACTTCCTGCCTGCGCTGAACGACCAGGAGGCTCTGTGGGAGTACATGGGTACGATTGATGTGTTCTCGATTGGTAGCATCCCCTTCCAGCTGGCTCACGCTCTACACCCGTCTAAGCAAGTTACCGAGGAGAATGCCACCATCGGTATTGCTGAGGCTCTACCACTACTCCTCACGTCTGTCGTTGAAGGTCGCTTGACTATTGATGACATCAAGGCGCGTCTCTACGACAACCCCAAACAGATTTTCGAGCTTCATGAGCAGCTGGGAACATCGGTTGAGGTTGAGTTAGACCGTCATGTCACAGTACCGAAGTCTGCTTCGTGGTCCCCCTTCCAAGGCAAGGTTTTACGTGGAGCGGTGCGACGAGTGACGTTCAATGAGACAACTGTATGTCTCGACGGTGAGACTTTGCCCATCTCACCACTTGGCAAGGATATGTCTTCGCACAACAGTCTGCCTGCGCCAATGTCGCCATCTATGTCGACGCCCCAGATTCCGCCGTTCCCCATGGATGCTATGAGCCCTCGACCGCAGTCCAAATTGCTTAAGAGCGCTCGCATTCAAGATGGTGAAATTGAGAGCATGCGGTCTCTTGCCAAACTTGCCTCTCCCGCCGACGAGTTCACTCTACCAGGCCCTATCCGCTCACCCTTCGTGAACTCGCTCCAAAACCTTCTAGCGCAGCCATCGGTCTTCAAGAAGTCTCACGTGCTCTCCGTCAAGGACTACTCGAGATCTGATCTTCATCTTCTCTTCGCGGTAGCCCAAGAGATGCGTCTTGGTGTTGATCGAGAAGGCGTGCTCAACACGCTTCGCGGTCGTGTACTTTGCACGATGTTCTACGAGCCTTCTACACGTACCTCGGCGTCATTTGATGCTGCTATGCAACGTCTTGGAGGTAGAACCATTGCCATTAGCACTTCAACCTCGTCCGTTCAAAAGGGCGAAACTCTTCAGGACACCCTCAGAACTCTCGAGTGCTATGGCGACGCGATCGTGCTCCGTCACCCTGAAGTGAACTCTGTCAACGTTGCCAAGACATACAGCAAGGTCCCAGTCATCAACGGTGGCAATGGAAGCGGAGAGCACCCTACCCAGGCCTTCCTTGATCTGTTCACCATTCGGGAAGAGCTTGGTACTGTCAAGGGACTGACTATCACCTTTGTTGGTGACCTCTTGTACGGCCGCCCCGTTCATTCGCTGATCTACCTGCTCCAACACTACCAAGTGTCGGTGCAGCTTGTCTCGCCTAAGTCGCTTGCCCTACCGGCTGAAGTTCGACACGTATTGAAGGCGTCTGGTCAGCTACTTTGCGAATCTGAGGAGCTTACACCCGAGATCCTCGCACGAAGTGATGTGCTATACTGCACAAGAGTGCAGAAGGAGCGGTTCCCTAGCGTTGAGGAGTACGAGAAGGTGAAGAATGTTTACCGTATTGACAATGCTACACTGAAGCATGCTAAGCAGCACACGCGGGTACTACACCCATTGCCGAGAAACGAGGAGGTGGCGGAGGAAGTTGACTTCGATCACCGGGCGGCTTACTTCAGACAGGTGAGTACTCTTCCCAGCGCCTCTCTTCCCCCATATGAAGCATTATCCTAACAAGTTTGCAGATGAGATATGGACTTTACTGCCGAATGGCGCTCCTGGCACTGGTTATGTCTGACTGAGCAGACTTGAACTGTGTTTGCTTGGCGTCATTTTCCCAGTAGTCCCTCAGATCCGTGATAGGATCTGAACGTAATTTCCGGAGCGTTCCATTTATTTGGATATAAACATGACTAGAATCTCTTTATTTTCGTTTGAAGTATTAGATAGGAACATCTTGCCACAAGATACCTAAAGGCTCCGGGCCGTTCGTGAGTGAATGATGATAAGCACTTAAGTGCAAATGGAGGCGTTGCGTATGGCTGGGTTTTGGGTATCTGTATATCTCTGTACCGTTCACACGTGTATGATGTGTATACGTGATGTGTGTATGTACCGTGCGTACGTACACTCTCTCTGTTCATCTATGTACTGTATTGTGTATAGTATTATATAGCTGTATTAGTTAGGTAGTTGCGTACGTTAGGTGCGTGTATGTAGTGTATGTAGTTAATATAATCATTATTTACTTGTATATGTATGTGTTGTTTCGTCTGTTGTTTGTTGTTGTATCTTCTCGTCCGTAAATATGTGTTGATGGTTGTCTTGGGTGATCGTCCGGCCGGTGGTGGTTATGAATCGTGAGACCGACCTGACAACTGACAAATGACAGCGATCGCCTCACCAGACTGCGATGACCCACATGAGCGGGCAGTTTCTTCTCGGCATCCATGTGGAAGCTTCCTCCTCTGAACACTTCCTACATGCATACTCGTAATCCGTAAATTCACTTATCCATGTGGCGTCTTCTTAGTGGCCACGGTTGGGAAGGGCCGGCGTGGGTGAAGAACATCCTGAGTCGTCCGGCGCACCTTCCGTACACACCGAAGGCTGCGTCCGGAGGGCGAGTGCAACCAACAAGAAGGAAGTGACGGTCGGATGACGTTGCTGTTCTCTAGCGTGAAACATGCACAAAGCGAGAGTAATTCCGTCACAGTCATGCTTCTAATGAGGAGGCACAGAGCGAACAAGCTCCAGACTCAGAGGAGCTCGGCGAGCCTATGGAAGGAGGTGGAAACTTGATCAACGCAGTTTCCCTCTGTTCTCATCCAGGGCAAGTAGTAAAACCGAGAAAGCGCAATCCTTTGAATTGAAAACACTCCTCGACATCTTCACACGCAACAAGATTCTACCGATTATAGAACCTACCTTGGCTTCTATCTACACCAACATAGCCACCTATCCTCTCGGTCGGCTGTTTGTCATAGCATCCCGAGATACCTCGAGCTTGTGAGTACATGCACATACGGGGGCACGGAAGCAGCAAGTAATCCGTAATCCGTACCGACATTGCATGGGCTTACAGCGCAGACTGTCGCACCGCAACTGAGACAGTTCACAGTTAACAATCCATCCCATCATCTTCACCTTCGCGCCAATCATTATCATCATCATCCAATGTCGTTCTATGAGGTGACGAAGGCGCCGCCAGCAGCGCCCTGGCGCGAGATGTTCCTCGCGCACCTCAAGACCATGGGGACGCCCGAGTTTACACTCTGCACGCTCCGTCGCATTCCCGCCGGCGATGTCCCGGGCCGTCGCCCGTCCATCCTTACGACACCGCAGTACGTGCCACGAGCACGCACATGCATCTTTCGCGGCCTCTTGGCCAGTCCTCTCACGCATGCAGAGAACAAGGCCTTTCGCAACCCGGAGGGCGTCTATGAGAGCGAGCTCCTGACGTTCACGACGGATGTGCGTATGGATAAGATGGAAGAACTGTGGGAAGACGGCCTTGATCTTGGGCTAAGAAGGGGCAGGGGTATAGACACGATATCGCCAACTACGACAAAAGTGGGCGAGGAGTTGTGGGAGGGCGAGCTGGCTCGGCTGAAGGGCAAGAAATCCCCGGCTAGCGATGAGATTGTCAGAAGTGGCGGGGGCTGTTGCAGACGGGACAAGCTCAAGGGCTCCGGCGGCGGCGCTACTGTTGAAGCCGTGTTCTGGGCGCCCGAACCCCGTGTTCAGTGGCGCGTGCGTGGACGTGCGTATGTGCTTGCGCCTGATATCGAGACGTCGTATGAGGGAAGAGAGGTCATGGCGCTCTTGAAGAGACGTATGCGCAAACTCCCTGTGATGTCATCTTCTACTGCCGATTTCAAGGTCAAGAAGGAGCCTGAATGGTCTTTTTCGCGCGAGATCACGGCGCACTTCGGAAACCTCAGTCCCATCATGCGCGGAACCTTCCGGAACCCGCCCCCCGGTCAGCCCATCTCCTATCCCGTTGACCAGGCCCATACACCAGGTCAGACAGTTATGGATCTTGAGGATCCGGTGGCGAGAGCCAATTTCCGCGTCGTTGTAATCGTGCCTGATGAAGTTGATCAGGTCAGTCTGGCCGATCCGACTAGAGCTTTTCGCTGGGTGCACTCCTATGTCGGAACGCCGGAGAAGGAGTGGGAGACGGTTGAGGTGTGGCCGTGACTGGAAACAGGATTTGAAACACGTAGCTTAGTCGTAGCTAGTGTTGGCAGAAGAGATGTGTTGCCTGATATGCATTTCTCTTGAGCGTGTGTGGGATATCTCTTCATCTCCCCGTGTAGTCGTGTGTGCTTGATCTAGTTTGTCCCGGGGCTGTCGCTGTACCTGTTTTGAATGTATGTAATATTCCGTACCGACTCTTCGCGAGTCGTTGACGTATCTTCACCCCATCGTCGTTTGGACCATGTACCTATTGCAAAACGAGCTCCTTAGGTATGGAAGCGACCTTCATCTACCAGTCCAATCTGGGCTCATCATGGGTCCCTAGACAGGTGATGGTGGCCTTGTTCCCCTCAGCCACGCCATCCACCTACGCAATGATATACGGAATATCCCGTTCTCGATCGAGGCAACGAAGATTGCTTCTCAATATCAGTTCTGTACATACAGTGTTAGCCATTCGTTCTGTCTGTTCTGTTCTCTACTGATGCTTACACGTCGGCTTTATGATATTAAGTATTTTGACGTGTAGGCAGGTATAATATCACGTAACTAGCGGCTATATGGGCTTGCTGTCATGTCAAGTCCGTATGTATGCCGGCTTGTTAGTACGAGTATGTAGTTACGAATGGATGGATGGATTACATTGTAGCCTTTCGCGCCGTAGCTACAGGTAGTAGTGTGTCCTATCTCTTGTCTTGTTTCTCTTCCGCGGAAGCGCTAAGATGTAAGTAATCCGTACCTAGAAAACTACTGTACGAAATACAAAAAAAAGAAAAAAAAACAATCGATCGATCAATCTCACATTTCCGTACCTTTTTCATTTCTTCTTCCCTACGGGCTAGGTAGGTATGTAGGTACGCATGGAATAAGAGTGGGTTATCGTCTCACGATCAGGTCACACCATGTTCTTCTACGAGCACTCTGGGCTAACCCCTTTTCTGTTACTTGCTTGCCTTGTCTTGTCTTGCAGGCTTTATGGTATGTATGTGCGTGGTTACTAAGGGAGGATATGGGAGGAGATGGAAGTCCGGGCCGATGCGGCCTGTCAAGACAAGGGCGAAGATATTCCGGTGCGTATTACCTACAGAAGGAGGGAATAATACGGTAGATACGAAAGGGAATAACACATACGGAAGGAAGAAATACATACGGAAGGGAGGGAATAATACATACGAAAGGAAGGAAGGAAGAAATATGTATCGGGCTTTGATGGAAACATGTTCTCTCTGAAAAAGGAAATGGGGGGCAAATTTTGAAAGTGGGTTTCGTACGGAAGGAAAGGGACTTGGCGACGTTTACCCGCCCGGCTTGGGAACGGGAGGACAGGGGTCTATATGCGCTAATGTGATGCACTGTATGTGTGTGAAGGTATCGTATGTATGCGGGATGGAGGGAGAGGAGCGATGGAGGGATAAGAATGCGAATGATTGATAACGAGGGCTTTTTTAAATCGTTGTTGTTGGTTTATCAATTCATGTTCTTGGGTGTGGCGTTTCGAGGGGTTGGTTGGTTCGTGGTTAATATTTGTCTGTCGGAACGGGGAGCCGTGTCGGTTCGGAAATGGGTTTGTTAACAGCGACGACGACGACGACTTGTTAACTCACATGTGTATTTCAGGTAATTGCGGCTATTCATACCTGTCCGGAATCGGTACGGAACACATATGGACAAAATAACATGAGATCTTCGACTAGGCAATAAGGGGACTACAGTGTATGTACGTATGAATAGGAACGGGTAAGGGGACCGACATGAGAGACCCTCTTCTCTTCATGCTGCGTTAGGTTAGGCGATTTCGGCTCCGTTTTCAAATCCCGAAGAACATGCTCTCCTCTTTCTGTCTAAATTACGGATGGAGACTCTACTACTGTAGGTAAAATGTAACGGCAAGGTCCCCATATTAGATCCGTTGACATGAATTGTCAAGTGGCGCTTGTTTGTTGTTGGTGTTGGGTCTGTTTGCTGTTGTTGTTGTTAACCCCGTATGCGCTGATAATTTGAGGAGTAGGTATTGTTACTTAAGTCTTTGAGATTCTATTCCAATGGAGTTTAGGTTGCGATGTCTTCTCCTATCTTTCTATTGTCGGTGTTAATTGAGTCTGTAACTACTTCAGAGTCCATACCTGAACATCTCGAATCGCCCTTAATGAGACCAGCTTCCCACAGTAAGGAATGCCCTGCGCTAATTTATCATTGGACGAAATAAATGATTGCCCATCGTTCGTTGGCTGCAATGCTTGCATTCGGTGATCCTCTTCTCGGAAGTTCGGTCCCCCTGTCTTTCGTCTCGTCTCGACTCGACAGTCGAGAATGGCTTAGCTGCTCGTCTTGTCAGTGATGAGCGCGGGTTGGTCGACATCCGGCTTGCTAGGTCCGAAGTACTACTCCGTAATCCGCAGGCGGAGCATTGCGACTCTCCGATAGGGTAGGCGATGATCGATGTGAAAGTCCGCTATGTACTCGTATGTACGAGTATGGATCTCACATCGATGTCCAGATAGAGAAGGAAATGCATGATCGCGATCGCCATAAGCGCATGCTCAGAGTATCGATCTTCACCGTATTCGAGTTCACAGCGTTGGATGTGCAACGTTAGATCATGTAGATGTCGTGTAAGTACCTAGACAGACAGACACATACAGACCAATGAAGCCGTGAGGGTCTGGTTGCAGTTGCCTTTCACAGGGGTTGGTCGGCAGGACTAGGGTTGTATGTATGCGAGATTGAGGCGCTTTTCACATTGTGTGTGATGCTTCAAGTGTGTTCTCCTGGTCAACCATGCAGGACGATGTCCAGATGAAGGTAGTCCGTTTTGAGTGATCCTACGGGACATTCTTCGTACTTCATCTATCATAGGTACAGATGGAGTTGACATCGACAACGACCTACCTAGGAAGGTATCGTATGGTAGGTATGTCATCGGCATATAAAAGACCACCTCATCGTATTATAGGACCGGATGAGTTACCAAAATATCCAGAAGCAGAAAATGAAGTCAACCTATGAGTAAACGGCTCGTCCGTTCTCCCTCCCCACGTGGCAGCGCCCTACTTCTACATGCCGATTTGCTTATAATAGCTCTTGCTTATAGACAGTAGCCTCGTGTCATCTTTCCCGCCCTTGGTCTGGCGGCGGTAGTTGCACGCCTTCGCCCGTCTTCGAATTCGGCTCAGGGCTTATCCGGACGGAACTGGCCCGGAATTTCTCATCTTGTGTGTCTACGCAATAGGGATTCTACACTAGGCCTACGCTATCATGCTCGGAATCTCCAGCTACTGATGTCTACCCAGTAGGGCGACCGGTACTCGTAGACTCCGAGGCATCGTCAATGCTGTCTACGAGTCGAGATCCGAGTCAACCACGAGTCCAAGCGTTCACTAATCCGTCGGGTTTAATCCGTAGGCCACTGTCTAGAAGGCGCACACTGTAGGTATTCCGTGCCCCTTCGTAGGCAGCTTCTAGCGGGTTTTGTCTCTCCTGTCTTTTTCTTAAAATTCCTCCGCAAACCGAAAAGAAATGACAAGTTCCGGGCCGTTCCGACCTCCGGGATGCCGATGCAAAAGAAAACCTTCTTCCAGTACGGAATACGGAATAACTGGGTGGTTACGGATTAACTTCCGTTCTGGAATTCCCGTATCATCCGTAGATTTACGAAGTCCCTCAGAAGAAAACCCGGAACTTCCACGGAGATGGGAAAAATCTTGAAATTCTTATCGCTACCAGCCTGGGTATCGTGGTAATGAGGACTTCCCGCTATCCATTAACCAATCCGCGGACTCGTACCTTGCGCTGCGCTGTTAGTTCGCATACTGTGTCGATACTTGCCTGCAATGCGCACTACTGCAGATACGCACGCAGAGAGTCGCAGTCGCCCCTTTACTCCGTCTGTACGGAATATGTACTGTAATCTGGAAAACCTGGACACAACAACACGCCTGGATCGAAAAGAATGCCGCTTGCGCACGTCCCTGGGGGAACGGAGAAAATACAGTACGGCATATAACTCGGTACATGCGGATTAAAACTGGTTGCTTGCTCTATTCCGTATGAGAGGGGATGTGCCCGGTAGACACTCCGATTGCACGATCGCTGTCGACGAATCGTAGGGCCGCAATGACAGATGCCCCCGACATGCTTGGGATCTACGGATTATTTATTTTCTTCGATCTTTTGATTACTCATTGAAAATCGAGGAGTCGAGACTCTTCTTTTCTTTGGCATGTTACGTTGTTTATTCCGAAATACATAGTTGTACTTCTCCTTGAAATGTGCACACATACCCTGCCTCTCCGTGGCTCACACTGGGAACAAAATCAAAATCAAGGCTTGTCCCAATTTGCAGCCGTTACGCCACTCGAGAGAAAACGCGTATGTACCGACGATAATCTGCATGAATTTTGGGACGGACGGGATCGTTAGGTAAGGGACCTTGGTCTATCCGTACGGATCCCGTTACCGATCGTAAAGACGGGAAAAAAAAAAAAAGAAAACGCAGGATTTGTGATGCATCAGAATTCCCGACAAGGACGTGGCCACAACGCCTCTTTTCTGGTAAAAAGGACTGAGCATATAAGTAGCGAAGCAGATCTCTCACTTTTTCTCTCTTGTGATATGTAAGTAAAACAGAGTGAGAGTGCACGGAATACTCTGCGCCTTCAGCATCCGTGACACCGCCTGTTTGTTCGCTCTGCCGGCTACGATACGTCTCGAGTCGGTACCCATGCCGTCCAACTTCGTAGCTCAACTGCACGGTCCTGGTCGCCACCGTCTGCGCTAATGTGCGCTACGCACTTACTTACATCGTAGCGCGTTCCCCGTTGTCCTCCGTACAGTAGTGCGAGGGTACTTTTGTCTGTTAGTGCACGAGGGCTGTCTGCGAAGTCACTCTGGATATATCGGTGAAGATCGTCGAATCTAGAATCCCATCGCACCGAGACCGTGATTATCGAACCACTTGACCTAGGTATGTACGATATCTACCTACGGAATACGCAGGTAGGTATACGATGTTGGTGATATCCTGTTGACGAGGTGGTCGTACGGCGTTTAACAGGTGCGTGCGTAAGCCCTGATCAGGAAAACCGGATTTGCAAGAGCCGCAGCCACTTACGATACGATACATCGAGCGACAGCATGGTCCGTCCTTGTCAGATGAAACTCCCCGTAAGCAAGTTTCAAATCAACGAATATCAATCTCGGTCCAGCTTCCTGAAAGCAGCACTTTCGGACTTTCTCTTACAGCGGTTTAGTTCCAAGGTGAGAAGCTGAAGAAGAAAAAGGTGGGAACGAACGAAAACAACGCGACGAGAGACCGACCTTGAGGCGAAAAAAAAATCTAGGTGTCTGTGTTTATGCATCTGCCGAATGCGACAGTGCCAAAGGGGTCCATTGACCATCGTGATGACCGTGAAAAGGACAGCCAGTCATCTGAGCTGATTGGTTTTTTTTTTCTTTCCTTCTTTCTTTCTTCGATATGTACAGTGTCGTTCAGCAATCCGTAGCGGAGATACAAGTGCTTATGCGGAATACATGTGAAGATCGCTCGCTTTATGCTGCCAAGGAAACGAAGGGAATCCACACAAGATGCTACCTCTTTAGGCAGGGAGAGCAGGGCAGGGCAGGGTATCGTACATACAAAACACCACGTACGTGTGTTCTTAGTGGATGTCACCCCGTCCCAACGCACAAACCCGCAAATTATTACCCGGTTTAATATTTTCTTGTTTTTTTTGTTGTGTTTCATCAATTCTCGATTTCAAGCAACAGGGCGAAAATCTTCGATCGTCGCGCGCCAGCCTACGATACGATTCCTACACTAGGGAAGGGAAGTGATTAGCCAAGGAACGGGCATGGAGAAAACGGCATTGACGGGAGTGGCATCCTGCGGCTGGCAGCGGTTGCCAGTAAGCCGATAAAGCCGAGGGTGAAGTGTTATTATCATCGGGACGGGATGCTACAATGCCTAATAACTGCGGAATAATCCGTGAAAAGCTCTCTGCTAAAAGTATTGCGTGTGATCGGTGGGTTGGTTCGAGCTGCGAGAGGGAGTGAGTTTCCTTCAGCCGCTCTTGTCAGTCCATGTTAAGACTTGGTCGATGATTTGTCTCTTTTGTTGCCGTTCTGATCACTTTTTTTTCGTATGTCCGGATTACAAAACAATAACTGTGATATTGTATTGATATTTGATCACGGGCGTGCCAAAAGAACTGCTGTTGGCATTTCGCTGTCGTTTGCGTGATTCAGACACGGACCACACCGACTGGCATCACGGATGAACTCCTCATTCTTTACTCGTACTGTTCCCGGTCTTGTTTTGGGTCTCTGATCTGGTCTCATGCGACCTCGTCATGAGGCCTATCTCGAGCAATTGCGTTATTATCCGTAGCATTAGTTAACTACGGAATATGTCCGAGAGCACAGCATCTGTAAGTCATAGGCAGTTGTTGACAGCCGTGGAATTAATGTCATGCCGGTATCTCCTCCCGTGGCAGGTACGGACTACATACGATATTCCGCACTGAGTGATAGACGAGCAGTTTACTCGTATTTGCACTAGAAAAACGCATGAATTCGTACACGTCGATGTCTTACTTAACGCCGCGCTAACTTTAGTGTTTCAAGCGTTTTTGTGACAAGCAAAAAAAGAGCAGAGACGCAAAAACCACAGTTGAAAGCGTGGTGGGTATCGCAAGTCGTACCTACAAGTAAACTTGTACGCTTATGATACGGCTTCAAGCTTGGTTGTTCAGAACCTGTTGTGAGGGTAATTACGATGGTGAATGCTTGGCAATTCCACGAAGAGAAGATACGATTTGCAATTTGATTGCGCGCTGCTAATTATCACAGTAATAGCCGGACAATCACTTTTTCTGTTTCGTACATTACTTACATACGGAATACAACGCGATTAGAGGGATTCGAGGTCAAGTGAATAAACGTACGGATTACGAGCAAACTGAGCAAACAACTGTAAAAATGGTACGGTTGGTAAACTCCGTACTTACGGCGCGGATGCGCTTCTGGCATCTGCACGTTTCTGAAACAGTGCGAAAGGAATTCAATGATCTGGCCGACTCTCTCATAGGTAGAATATGAGGTCCATCCAGCTAGGTAAGGTACGCTAGGGGGATATTTCGCCGTAGGTACCTAAGGTGCTGTAGCGTAGCATCTGTAGGTTAGGTACCTGGCCATCACCCACAGTGGGTGCTGTCGGTGCTGTTGTAGGTTCCTACAGCCATCGGCGGCAGATCGCGAGACACGCAACCACGCTAGTCGGCGACGACCGGAGGGCTAACCCAACTGGGTAGTGTATCAGAGCCTGGCGCGACCCCACTCGTCTTAACAGAGCAGCTGTTGCTAACGTGCTGCTGCCAATCCGTATCGTAGGTATCGTACATAACCTGATACCAACATTTTTCTCCTCGGTCCAGAGTCGGTACTTCGTTCGGCTTAGCGCACTTAGCCAATTATGGCCCAAGGGGCTAAAAAGAAAGGCTCGCTTGCAACCTCAACCATGGGTTTATCTCGGCCGCCGTTCCCCATTATTTCCCCAGTCCCCAGTCTCCGTTCTCCAGTCGAGACTGCTCCATCCAGCCTGCGGTCCACTGTCGGTCGCTGCAGTGCTAATGCTAAGTGTGCTAAGTATCCCCGTACACGAGGCATAAGGCCACTGTAAAGCACTGTGTACATAACTTTTATAGCGTAGCATCAACCCTACCTTCCCTGCTCTAGCTGTTCCCCCCCCTGCCTCCAATCCTTCCACTGTTCCATTCACCCATTCTCATCATCCCATCTCATCCTCCCATCCATTTCCATCCCATCCTACCTACCTATCTCCATTCATCCCCGTCCTGCCGATTCACTCCAGTTCACTCCTCTCTCAAAATACGCAACGAGCCTGCTTTACTCAATTGCATAGCCTTTATTTTTGGTGATTACTTTGACGCACTCGATATCCCGCGACTCTCCTCAATTGCCAAGCCAGCCTGCACAGCTCTTGCTTGCCCCTCTCCCCTTTTAGACTGCTAGCAAGTCCTGCTTCTGCTCTTTTTGCTGTCTCGCCCTTATTAAGAATCTTTGTCATCCTTTGGCCTGTTAGTTCGCCCTTCTCGCATAATCCGAGTCGCCCTCGGCTTTAGTTAACCAGCGCCATACTCATACTAATCGCTACTACCATCCAACAGCGTCTACTGTCTGTCAATTCTCGAGTCCAATCGATCCCGAGCCCAATCGATCCCGAGCCCACGTGTTCCTTAGCACCTCTATAAACGTGCCAAGTTCTCATCGGGGAGGCACCGTGTCATCTTGGAGCCACTGCCTCTAGTGCTTGGCTTTTTGCATTGTTTGTCGGGCCATTTGGATGTCGATTGATTTGTGAACGCGAGCCCGTCATCCTTCGGATTCTCCACCCGCGAGCCGCTCCCGTGCATATTTTTCTCGGCACGACCCGTCCTCACTTGAATGCTGGATCGAACCTTCGTCTGACCCGATTGGAATTTTGTTTACAATGGCTACAGAACCTCTCGACAGCGTCATATCGAACGTGCCCGACTGGTTAAGACGTTTGGAAGAGCTTAATGGCCAAATAGAACAGCGCCAGCAGGAATTGGCCAAATTCGCTGCGGGTCGCCCACTCTCGTCTGCTCAGTCTCTCCGCAATCGCGGATCGACAGAGTCGCTGAGACCGCGAAATGAGGAAGCAGCCGTTCCTGAAGTTGCCGAACCGACAACAGATCAGCCCCTACCATCTACAACAGATCAACCTCCACAAACCCCTGTAGCGGCTCCTGAGACCTCAAAGGAAAATCAGAAGGAGATCCAGCCCTCCAATCCTATACAGACCCCGACGACTGAACAGCCTCAACAAACCACAATAACGGTTCCTCCACAGACCCCGAATGGAAATCAAAATGGCAACCAGCGCCCCAACCCTGTGCAGAGCCCAACGGGTAGCGATCCGTGGTCTGAAGCGTCACTCGTGCGCCATACCAATGAACTAGTGGCTACTGCCCAAAGACGCGCTCGTGCGACTGTTCACAAGCGGCAAAAGACGGATTCAATGTTGAGTGCAGAGGGACAAACACCCAAATACAGGTCACGGCGGATGGTCATGGTGTATTACGACAGTTACGTGCAATCCTTCTTCGAGGAGCTAGTCAAATTTGTGTCGGCCCAGCGCAATCTCATTCGCAGAGCTAAGATGGCTGCCAAGGTAGCCTACATCCGACAATTAGCCGAACTAGAGATTCCCGATGGCGACGAGGATACCACTGCCGACAATGCGGGCGATGCTAATCCTGCAGTCGCTTCATCCTCTAATATTCGCTCTTACAGTCCAGCCATCATGCCTAGGAGAGGATTGGGAGCTGGTTCATTGAGTGAGAGGCTTGGAAATTTCAATGAGAAAAGCGACATTTGGGATGAAATGGACAAGGGCCTTGAATTCGTCCAGGGTATGTGCGAGCGTGCTGCGCACCAGTTTCTCCGCGATGGTGATTGTGCCGAGGAGGTTGAGAAGATCAGAAACCGGCTGGTGAAGGTCAAAGAGGCGGCTGTTAATGAGAAGGAGCGTCTGGCCGCCGAGAAACCCGCGGAGGATAAGGAGAAGGCTAAAGCGGTCGAACCAGCTGAGCCGTCTGCACTAACTCCTGCACCTGTTATAACTGCTGCATCTGACCCCAGCCAGGAGGCAGCGCCTAAACCAGCGCTCCAAACCGGAGATGATGCAGCACCTGACACCGAAAACCCTGTGATTGCACCCCGAGTCCGGCCTGAGGATGCAAACAAGTCCCGGGTATATCGACCGTCAACTATGCGGCGGGGAGTCACTTCCACAAGTCCGAAACCAAACCACACCGCACTGGGTGTGCTAGAGATCGATGAGGGGATCGAAGTGGACGTGGACGATTTCAAGCCAGTTTACAGATCAACGAGACAGATGAGACGATAGACGATGGATAACGACCAACAATCAACTACGCGTGCATTTACTTAGCGCTGCTTCCGCTCAAACTCGTTATATTGCATTTGCTATTATTCATCGGACAAAACCAGCATCGCCGCGGCGTTCAACATCGCATTTTGGATGGAAAGAAAAGAAACTGTCATTTTTCTGTCGACACAGGTGATCCTCGGACAACTTGTTTGTCTGTCACAAGCAGCTCATCGAAGCAAAACAAACACATTACGAATTCGAAATTTTGATAAGGGGGCATTTAAAGCAGCGGTTGTTTTGAGTTCACTGGGAATACCTACCTAACCTACCTATCTAGCATGTGTTCAGCGAAATCTTCAGTTGTTTTGGCCAAGGATACTCTCATTTTTTTTTATTTGCAAAAGGGGTGTCAGAGGAAAGGAATGAAATGAAAAAGGGGGAAGCGTTGGAGCAAAGAGAAGCGAGAGCGAGAGAAAGCAAAAAGAAAATTTATTATTTATGACTTGATGGGATTGAAGACAGAAAGAAAGAATGCGCCGACGGGCGGGAAACTTACGTGCCATATTGTACTCAGCGAATGTACATACCCACTTACCAATTAACTTAACTAAATACCAGCTTCTGTCTGTCGTGTCAGTCAGTCACTGTTAACTACCTCCAATGATTCGTGTCCTGGTAATGTGAAGTCCGATCGGGTGTCTCGCCTTTGATATGTTCAGGGTGAGATGAAGTCTCGGTTTCAACTCCGATATCAAACTCCCCATTCCATCCCGAAGACGACAACTCGATCCCCGGCCACCGTCCTTACCAAAAAGAAACTTCATCTGGACTTCGATCACCAGCGAATTCCTTAACTAACTGTGAGTCGTCGACTTTTTCATTGGTATAAGCCCCCTCTTTGTCAGTGAGCGAGTCGTCGTCTCAGTGTAGATGCGGAAACCCGCGCCGGGACACATACTCCTGCGCTTCATCTCACGAGCGCGGCCTGTTCTATACCCACGCTCAAGACCGAATACTCGTTTCTGTAAACCGAGGCTCTCTCTCCAGGTATGTAGAGAGAACGGCGTGGCAACTGCGTCTTTATGACAGTTGAGATATCATCACACGAGACAGAACTCCGTGAGTGAACACGGAGTCACGACATGCCCCTCGGCTTAGAGAACTTAATACCCTGTCATCACGATCTATACCCCGTCATCACACTCCTCAAAACCACGAGAATCTAAAAGACAACAAAAGTAGAATTTTATTATCCAACCTCATATACCACCCCGTCCCCATCCATCCCCCATACCCCCCCCACCAAACCCATAGAGTATCAATCAAATCAATCAATCCCCCCATCGTATCCCCCCCCCCATCCCCAATCCATCCCATACCCTCATTCTATCAAAAAAAAAGAATCAAAAAGAACAAAAGAAAAGGGATACATGTATGTGTGTGTGTGTAGGCGTGTATGTATAACAGGTATAAGCAATGAAGCCGCGCCCTCACCCCAATCTCCTCATCAGTGAAGAGGAGACAGCAGTGAGAGAAACGACCCCCTTGTCTAGGTTATGTATGTATATATAGAGTATGGTCATATATACAGACAAGTCCCGCGACCTCTTTTCTCTCTGCCTGACAGCAGGGAAAAGAAGAAAAAGAGAAGTATGTAAGAGGTGTGGATTAAAATTAGAAGGGGGGGCCCAAAGAAGTTTTGGTCGAGTAAACCGATATAAAGGCTGTTACATCCAACTTCCTCCCATTTTTCCGTAAAGCCCGGCGAAAAGGATGAAAGAAGAGAGAGAGAGAAGCTGTCTTGATTCTTCAAAGGAATTCGTTCAAAACCGACATTCTCTTTCTCGATACGCTGGAGCTGTCATCTTCGCTCATGGTCTTCAGGATTTCAATCATGTGTACTGTGGAACTCAATGTTAGCCCCTACTGTCTGAAAAATATTCCCGTTCGTTTTTATTTTAATTTTCGTTGACAGGTTTTTCTTCCTTATCCCTTGTCTTCTTGCCTGCGTTTCGTTTAAGAACTGAACGGAACTTACCGATATCTGCCTTCGCCTTCGAGAAGAGCGGATCCTTCGCCATTTGTTCAGCCGTAGCAGGATCCCGCGCAGCCTCTCGAAGTACGCCACCTATGCACAGAGCCTCAAGAAAGGCGCGGTGATTGAACACCCACCAGACCCTCGCCTCACTGGGAAGGAGGGTGAAGAGAACAAAGAAAGCGGTGATGGCCTCGTGGGCGGCCTCGAGGGTGCCGCGAATATTGACAGGGACTTCTGGACTCTCCGAGGCGTGCACAAGCATGAGGTTGTGGTAGTAGTTGGAGCTGAGGAACAGTGTCTGTCGTACGGCGCGCTTGTTAGTGTTAGCAAGGTGCGCGATACTGTCCTGGTCCCAGGAGCGAAAAATATCGGGGAACGATCGATACACGGCACGGAAGTCTGCGATCAGTTTGGACTTTTGCCGCTGCGTGGAGCAGATAGGTAAGTCGAGAGAACGCGGACTACATATCGTCTCCTGGACCAGGTTCGCCAGCATCCATGAACCCTTGATATAAGCCGTGTCGGTTGGATCTGAATGCGCAATGTTGCATGAATGCTCTGTGAAGTCATCGATTTTCACATCCGTGTGCGTTGTACTTGGCGGCAGAGAGAGCAGCACGGTCAAGAATGTATCCTGCACCAGTACGGCCTGCCAAAGTTTCCGCCGTTGCTGCTTTTCGAAAGGTGAAGCATCCGGTGTTACTGTCGAAACGGTCAGTTCTCTCGCAATTCGGCACCCAGCAGATTTGCTTCACTTCCTAAAACATACCAATATTTGGGTCTCTATGTAAGCCCATGGCGTAGGCTTGTCGCGTAAGTATGCCTGCAAAAGCCCAACCATCGGACGCGTGGTTATCATTTATCAGGAAATAACAGAGCAAAACCATAGCCTGGACCGAGTGTATGGAAGCCGTGCTGAGATATGAGCTCATTCGCAACGCTTGATTGCCTGCGGAAGCGTAGAATTCGGAGGTCTGTTTGCGATCCATGGGGCTTGTGGTCGAGACGAACTGCGTTCCCAGTGATAACATGACAAATAGGAGTGCCACAAATGAAGCCTCGCACTGCCCTGTGTTTTTCAATAACCAAAAGCGTTCATACTCGGCATGAAAGCTCTGGCGGTTGATCATGGGATACACAGGATCGACGCATTCGAAATACTGGCTCAACAGGATATCGGCCTGTAGCTTTTCGGGCAAGACCCCGATGACCTCGGGAAGTCCACCCTCACATGTCCAGTAGTTCGCAAAGGGATGCTCTGAGCCTATTCCAAAGACATTGGACGCCGTCGGGTGAGAGAACGAAAAGTTAGAGAGGAGTCCAGTCGATGACGCTACGGATCCGCGCGTCGCCGTGTCGCTGGCAAGAACACCTCTGTCGGCTATATTCGGTAAAGGGGCTTTGGTCCCGCTAGTTGATGCCTTCTTTTTTGGCGGTTTCGTCATCCTGCGGCCGTTCGTAGCAGACCGTGTCGTCTCCCTTCTCGTGATTTAGCCGAGTGTTAGAATCCCAGAGCCGGCCACACAACATACGAGAGGCGTGAATGTGACCCGACAGGGGAAGGGAGAGGGTAAACTCACTCTAAGAGATTAGCCACATGAGCATATCGGCAGTCTGTCTGTCGTTTTATGCCTTTGAGTCAAAAATTGTCAGCATATACTCGGCCGAAGAGCTGAGAAAGGACTATATAGAGGATTCTTACATGCCAAGCAATGTGGTCGGCCCCTATCACACTAAACCACAGCTAACTGTTAATAATTTTCGGTTCTCGAGCAATCTTTATCATGAGTTGGAGTAGTTATGGTCATCAATCAATCAATCAATCAACAATCAATCACGAGGCTGGCCGGAGATATCAACTGCCCAACATGTCGGTACCATGGTATCATCAGCGTCACATACGGCCGACCGTCCAGGTTCCACACTCGAACGCTTATGGACGTCTCTGGGAGGATGAAGATCATTGCGTGCTATGGGTATTTGCATCAGTACCATGGTGTACTGACGCAATAAGCGCGCTCCACCGCAATTCGAGACGAGTACGGCGCAGTAACCCAGCTTGGCTGCTGGAGATTCGGAGATAGAATGAGGCCGCATGGTATTGGCGGCAGAAGCGGTTAAAGGGGCAAATGGTGGCAATTGATAGAATAATCAATTGGTAAGGTAAATTACTTTAAGAGGGTAGGTAGGTAGGTAGGTAGGTAGCTAACGGATGGCAAGGCGAGAGGGGAGGGAAGAGTGAATGCCAAGGAGGATAAGGTAAAATAACCGAAGAAAAAAGAGAATAAAAAGAGAAGAGAGTCGACACTTACTTTAGTCTTGCGCTCGACACATTCATGGCATGAGAGGGTCGGCTTGTTGCGCTTCTGCTTCTTTTTCAAGGGCTCGGAAGACGATGATGGGCCGGCGGCGACACTACTGCCCGAGCTGGCCCCGTCTTCCGGCTCCGACTTGACCAAGAAAAACGGCCGATGTCCTGAGTCGGGTGAAGCGTAAATAGAACTGGTGGAACCCGGGCTCAGAACGCCAGGAGAATGGACAGAAGCGGTAGCGCCTTGGCCGCTGCTGTACGACAACGGCGGCGGGTAATGGGAGCTCGACATGCGAGATGCGTTGTGGACCAAACTCGTGTAAATCTCCAGAATGGTTGACGTGGTTGTCTTAGTATGTCCGTCCCTTGCGTTGGGACGAAGCACCCCGAGCCCCCCCCCCCCAGCAAAAGCAGTGGCAAGGAAGGATGCTAAGGGGACAAGGGGTCTTGGTCTCGGTCTGTGAGCAACGGAATCCGGGGGCGCTAGTCCGGAGCACCAAGCAAGGACTTACACAGCGGCAGCGCGGCTGTGTTGGGCGAGCAAAGTTGCAGTAGTAGTAATCCAAGTGCACGGAATATAATCTGTAGAGCAACGGGGACGGTCTTGGCCGGGCCGGGAATAACGGGTCGAGGCGCGCAGTTGTGGGCTGTTGTGGATTGCGGGTTGTGGGCTGCGTGCGGGTTGCAAGATGCTGGCCGCCTCCAGCTTTTTACGAATCGGGGGTGCAAAGGATGGAATAATAAATAAAAAAGCGTTTGGGGAACGGGAAGGGAAGAGGGGGAAGCCAAGACGGCGGTCACATTTCGGGGGGAAAACTGGAGATATAGTAGGCACTAGTTGGGGATTGGTAAGGGCAAGTGCCGGTACAGCAGGACTGTATGTAGGTGGACAGGTCGTACGGCGGTCGAGAGGGCATCCGCGGATGTGCCAGCTGGCAATTCGCAAGTTGATTCGCAACTCGACGAGAACCGTCGAGACGAGACGGCTCAGGCCACAGTACGAGTTTTGATACACCATCGTAAAGTATAGGTCCCGTACCTTCCTCGAGGTAGAGATGCAATTGCCACCCCACCCTCTCGCACTCACCTGCGACTGCCTAAAAGACGTCGATAATAACTCGCGACGTCCAGTTTCGTTTCTGTTTGCATCACCCTGACCTGTTATGGCACACGCTACGGATAGATACATACGCCGACACAGCTAAGTACATACTTATGTACCTACCCTGCACACTGCTCCCTAACGGAACAAGGTCCTGCCTATCGCACGAAGGACGGATTATCCATGCTCGCCCACGCCCGACTCCCGAGAGAAACTCACCCCACCCTTTTTCGCTTTCGCCAGAGCTCTCCATTGGCGCGCGTTAGCGCAAGCAATAAAAAGTGCCCAGCTCTGGTCCGGAGTCGTCGTGAACATGTGGAATTATAAGGGACCTTGGCTATAATTCTCAGAGCCCCTCTTGGTGCTCGTGGTGGGGTATCCCCGTGATGTAACTCTACCCGTATTCTTGGTAACCGGCGTGCTTCTTCTTCAACACCGACAAGCTGCGCTTGAGGTCTGTTGATCTGTGCACCGAACGTGCAAGTCTCGAACAAGAGATGTCCTTCTCTCTAGGACGTCGTTTTATGTAAAAGCGCTGAGTTGTCTCGCAATATATCACTCGCCAAGCGATACAGAGAGCGTTCGGAATCGAGCCCACCACATTAGTGTCCCACTAGTAAATACATGTTGTCTGGTTCACTTACACGATACCTGCCTCGACAGCGATGTACCTACAGATAGTGTACCTACTCGTACGGATCCGTACCGGCCTACGGACCAGGTAGGGACTTGCCTACGACCTACGGAAGACCCTAGCTGCATTTTTCTTTTCGTACTGTGACCCGTAGCACTAAATTTCTTTTCGGAGTTGCGAATCGACAGTTGGCACTTTTGCCAATCTTGCCCATGATGCCAGGCAGGCAGGCAATCCGTACTCGTACATACGCCTGTAATCCGTAGGTAGGTACCTATGCCGTACGTACGACCTCCTACCTATCCCGTCCCAACCTAGCGGGTTCCGTACGCGACTCCACCACATGTCAAGAGCCCAGGCACTGCTGCTCGGGACTCGTAGGCCGCGCATATAGATGATTAGTCATCCCGATATACTACTGCTACCTAATGCACTCGTTCCGGGGCGATGCTCCCCTTCTTCGATTCACATGTCTGTTCCGAGCGGACTACTCAGGCACCATGTATTATATTGCACTTTTGCTTTTCAAGATAGTAATCAACCAGTACTTTTGTCTCTTATCTCTCCCCGTCTCTCCCTCTCACCGTTTTAAATCTATACTTGGCACCCCTTCCACGGAATCATGGACTTGTCTGGACTCTGGCCTCCACGTATTCATAAGCACTCCCTCTATCCGTGGCCGCACGGGTAGTCAGTCATACTGGATGTAGGTATTACGGATGACTCTATGAAGGCCCAGTAGTTCCGAGCAATTACATAGCACTACTAACATCGCATTGACGATATTACAAAATGATAGTGTAAAGATTCCCGCACACACGCAGTTGTTAGGTATGTATGAATGATGGCGCCTCCATGACACCAGATAGTCGACACTACTATATAGTCCAGCTATTTATGCTTCACGACGTGTACGAGTACATATCGGAGCTGGGAAGCACCGCCGGGGACAGGGACACTAGCTGACAAGGTAGAGAACAAGGAGGGCCTATGTCGGACCTTGTGTCCACGCATACGAGTACAGAATATGTACATATGTAAATAAATAGACAACCTGCAAGTTGACTCATTCTTCGAGACCAACCATCTCGTTCCTTACTCGTTGTCATAGTATAGAAAGTCTTCACGTTCCTGGTGCGAAGGCCAAGCATCGAAAGGGTTCTTTTCTCGGGACGGCAATGCATCCTTGCTCTTCCGTACCTGACTCTGCCTGCTTTCGTATACGATACGGAATGTGTACTCGCTGGCGACGTTAGCGCCGTCGCCGCGATATTTTCGTTTGTTTCGAAAATCTGGTTCGCTACTCATTTCCCGCACACCGCGGGTTTGGAGATGCTCAATCGCGATTCAACGACCCTTGGAACGCCTGCAGCGGTACCGGGTAAGCAGCAGGAGGGATATGCAGGGTGTTCCGTATGCGTATGCGGTGTACCCGACGAGGGCGATGATAGGGCGGCAGGGCTGAGACAGATCCTTATTAAGTCTAGATAGCTACCCGAGGATGGGGAAGCGAAGCTTAATTCTTTTTCTTCCTTCGTCTGCGCCCAATGAGAAGGGTCCCGAACGACGGCCATGATACATCGGTTTGCGGCTTGCCTAGTGTGATGTCAAGGCAATCACGTCTAGTGAAACGCCTCTTTCATGTCACCGGCAAGCCTGTCCCAAGCCTGTCCCAAGTTTCCAGCCAGAGTCGAGGTACGGATTACGAGACTATGCTCGATGCAGAAGTCTTGCGTAGATTGCACCCAACGCCATCTTGCAGCCCGAGTCAGGTTGGCGATGGGGACTGGGAGCGACTGATTAGTGAATGGTTAGCTAGCGAATTCTTAACAAATCATAACGTCCTTGCATGTGGAGTGGATGGAGCGTGGTAGGGGAGTGCACACCTTCTTCCCAGAAGCTACCTAAGAGCTCGAGATAGGTATGTACTCGTACTATCAGGTACGGAGTAGGAATCTCTACCAGTACCTACGAGTACACTAGTCGGACACACACCAGCGAGGCACCACTCGCCGACAAAGTCATGATACGAACCACACGCTGGACTTCATGAATAGTAACAAAGTCTATTGGCGAGGGATCTTCGATGGGCCCGGCAGTCTACGATCGGACATCTCGGCTGCCTATCCTCTCGCGAGGGCATCTAGAACTAGTAGTTAGCAGTAGCAGTAGCATAGCAGTAGCTGTAGCTTGTACTTCGTAGGGTAGACACCACGAGCAAACCACATGTGCGAAATATGTAGGTACATGCTCGTACATGTGCCCCCTTCCCCTGACAGCTGACGGGCTTGCGACTTGCGGCTTGCGGGTTAGCGGGCAGGGTCTTAGGTCATGCGGCAATGCATGAGGTCTGCTCAAGGCGGAGAGTGTTGGACGCTGTGAGAGAAAGTCATCTGAGCAACTGCTGGGCAGACTAGAGTCTTTTAAATTCGAGCTTCTCCCTTGTTGGACTTTGGCATATGCAGGCACAGCCATCATTTTCTACTCGTAGTGGAAAGCGGTTAGGTTAGGGTAAGTCCTGAAGGCGAGAGAAGACGATGCCTTTGCTTTACTCGTACTTTGCTATCAGAGGGGGTCTCACAGTTATCAGTTCGTTTCGGTCTGACAAAAGCCTAAACCGCGTTCTGCGGCTCTATCATGCAGGAGTAAGACATCTGCAGACCGAAACGGACCTAGGCGGGCCGAAGGCGGTCTGGCCCTATCAACATAGCAGCGAAGATCCAGGCCAACTTCAATCTCACCGTCCACCAAACCTGATTCTGTAGACTGTACGAAAACGAAACACCCATCGCGAGTCTGCTCCAGCATTAAAGTACCGACTTGTGGATGATCACCATAGCAAATCTGAGTATCCAGATACCTGATTGATAGTAATTCCTATCAATTCCGCATGGCCTACGGAATAACGACTTATACTTGTACCCTCTGGATCAAGCCTCTCATCTCGCTCGGAACATGGACGTTGCGAAGACGGAACAAAGCCGGGGAGCTGAGCTCGAAGGATGCGGTGCTAGGCCAGAACCCTTGACTGCACAACCGTCATCCAATCAAACGGAACGGATCCAGCCGTGAATGCGTGCGGATTATTTTTAGGCGCGTCCTCACATGCGCGTTGATATGAAAGAGGATCGCCAATGTCGCAGCCCCCAAGTGCTGACCGATTTTTTTTCCAGTTCTCTCTTGCCCCCTTTTTCGCTCATTCAGAGGCATTTTCTTTCTCGAATCTTGCGTTGCGATTTTCTCCGTCTTCACAATCATATATCTCTCAAACGGCGGGGCGATGGCAACACCAGTGATATCCGGCGTGACGCGGACGAATTTAGGTCCACTGACGACTGACACCTGGACCTACAGTTGCACCGAAGTGATCCAGGAATGCCCGACTTGCGATGTCGGCTGGGCCGCGCAGACCTGCACGCAAGGCTTCGTGACCGATAATATGGACTGCTGGCCGCCGCGCGCCGCGACAGTACCAGCGACGAACAATGCTCTGCTGGGTTGGGGTGTCTATTCACCAGGCATCGTCTGTCCTGGCGGCTACACTTCTGCTGCCACCGGCGTGTAGTATGTAAAACTCTCCATTTCCGTAGACTGGCTCGCTCTGTCGCCTTCCCAGGGTGTATGCCTTCGCCCTGGGATTGTGAGTGTATCTCCATTTATTTACTTACTGACTTCCGCTCTCAAATAGTGGAGGCTCGTCAGACTTCAAGTTCCAATATCCATTGACAGTAGGAGAGACTGCGATCGGGTGTTGTCCGGAGTGAGTACTCACCGTTCCCATAGACCATTCACATAGATTCATATCCTGTTCCCTGGATCTGTAAGTGGACAAGGTGAGATGTACCTGAGCTGTGCTGTACGAAGTAGACGTGGTCACTAGTGCACGAAAACAAGAAAACAGAAGGGATCGACGAGATGGTCTCTTACCAGGCTAACTAACCCGATCATGTCCTAAAACAGAGGCGGATACTCCCCGATTCAGGACATCTATGGATACCAGACATGTGTGCAATTCAGGCCAACGACGTCGTTCCTGGTTGGTTCCTGCGGCAGTGAAGGTCCAGCATACACGCCCTTCGCGATCGGCGGGCTGTTGAACTCAACTCGATACAACAGTTTCTCCGTCAGCGCGCCCCTTTTCCAGGTGGTCTACCAAGAATCAGATCTCCCAGCAAAGCCGAAATCCAGTTTCTCAATCAGCAACAACAGCAGTAGCAGCGACTCATCTTCATCCCAGACTAACGGCCCAAGTACCGAGACTAGTAAAAGGTCGGGTCTTTCCCCTGGTGCCACGGCCGGCATAGTTATCGGCGCGGTTCTGGGCGTGATTTTTCTCGCCACCGCGGCGTTCTGCCTCTGGCGGAACAAGCAGAAGCGCACACCGGCAGCCACGTCAGCCCCCCATTGGGAGACCAACACGCAGTTCAAGCCGTTGCAACCCGTCGACGGCGGTGCCTACGCCACGGCCGCGTACACCAGGGACCCCATCGAGATGAGCAATGCGCCACACTCGACTCCTGGCGGAGCCATGTCGTCGGGTCACTTGCAGGTCGGTCCGAATTATCCCGCGGAGCTTGGTGAGCCCGTTGCCACCCAGGAGCTCGAGTCAAGATACTACAGATGAGTATCGAGGGGCCGAGGTTAAACAGTATCGGAGTTTCGGGGATAGATTGACCTGCTTAGGTTGGGCTCTGTGTGTGTGCAATATCGTACGCTCAAGCTAAAGGGGGTTAAGGGGGGAAAGTCTTACAAATCTGCCGACGGTGACCAGGACATTTTACTTTCGACCGGTCTTTTAATACATGAACCGTACGTTGAACGACGAATGAGACGGACGGGGTGTGTTTACTTTATACGGGGTTCTAAAGGGGCTAAAAAGCAAAACACAGAAGAGCCAAAGCTTTAACGGACCGTCTGGCCGTCACTTTTGCCTGGTCGCGTTTCTTAGGCCGACCGAGCTAGAATGGTGACAAGACGTCAAATCTGCCGGATCACTCCGTCATTATTGATCCATCCTGCCTTAGCTTGTTCGGATCGTCGTAATACCGTCGCTCCTAGTGCCGACTCACTTGAATCGCCCACGATGGCCTAACGGGTTGCAAAGCCGATGGCTCGTCAACGGGAGGGGCACGTCGACACTCTCATCCTAGTATTAGCAGAGCTAGATCACATAGACAGAGAATAATCCTCAATGCTCCATCTCGTGTCTGAAGATGGTGCCACTTTCCGCCAAGAGGCTATGCCTCAAGCTCCGCGGGCCAGTCGTGATCACAGTGATACCGAGTTGATAGTAACTCCCTCGCTCTTCCTCGCATAACCACGACCATAAAAGACAAAGAGCATAGAACAACGACATAGTTCGTCCCAGAATCACACAGCATGGGATAGCCAAACAGAACAAAATCCAGGCAAAACATTTCGTCGAAAACATGTCTCACCGCGATCCCTCCAGCAGCATCCGTCCCATCATCATCTGACGCGGAATGAAGCGCGACGAACGCTACCCACGACGATGTCTCGCACCACAACGGGAATCAGTGTATCGAAACAACCGCCTTGTTCGCGAATAGCTCGTCTATTCGCCTACAAGCTGGCGAAACACGAACATGTAAGGAGAGTAGTCAAAAAACAACAAAACCAAAACCACCAGTATATATAGGGGTGGTACCAGCGCCACCAAGTTTGAGCCCCTTTGACATCAACTCGCAAGAGACAAAGGGGAACCAACACAGAAAGAAGAGGAAATGGAGAATTGTCAAGAAGAAGAAGAAGAAGAAAAAACCAACTCAATCTGACTAACCAAAGAGCCACCACAGAACACCCCCCATCTACCCGCACCACCACCGCCCACAATGACCGCAACAGACAACGACAACCCTCCCCCTGCCCCCCGTCCTCCCGGCACCCCCGCGCCCCGTCGCCCGCCGCTTCAGCGAAATGGACATCCCCTTCCCGCAACCCCGCCCCTCGACCCTGCGACGCATC
Source organism: Xylaria sp. L1 SY-2022 (assembly GCA_023079495.1). NCBI lineage: Eukaryota > Fungi > Ascomycota > Sordariomycetes > Xylariales > Xylariaceae > Xylaria > Xylaria sp. L1 SY-2022. The sequence continues at coordinate 1,880,449 of JALIDW010000004.1, forward strand.
GCCAGCGCCACGCGGCGCATGATCCGGCGCCCAGACACCACCACCAGCACCGCCATCGAACTCGAAGACCTATCCCTCCTGCGCCAGCGTCGTCGCGAAGAAGCCATAGAAGCCGTAAGACTACGACGCCTCGCAATCCAAACGGGCCAACTGCCCATGGATTCCCTGCGACAAATGGCCGAGCACGAGGGGGTCTACGTGAATCCGCGGCCCGTAAGCGGGGGCCGCTTCCACCATCGCAACGACGACTACGACGCGCTCGCGCCGTCCCTAGTCGCGCGTGTCTCCGGCCTACGGCGGGACGGGAGTTACATTTTCCTGGGCCGGGACAAGCGGTTATATCGGGGCCGGACGGAGATGGGGCGGGGCTCTGTGCCGATTCCGCGGGGTGCGGAGGAGGAGTTTCGGGATTATCGGGAGGTTGCGAGGGCGTATTATCAGCTTTGCGCGGAGTGAGTTGTTGTGTTAAATTTTCTCTCTCCTTATTTAACTTACCGTTCCCCCCTTTTCCGACACTAACGAGACTATCCAGGAGTTGCAATACCAATCGGACCACGACGACGGCGCCCTCACGACTGGATTTTCACTGCGCGAGCAGGAAGAGGAAAGAAGAAAGGACAGCGAAAAAGCGGAAGAGGAAAAAACCCCCGGCTGTGGTAAAAGAGTAGAGCCCCCATTTCTGTAAGTACCATTTTTGGTCTTGTTTTTATCAGCATTTCCATGTATTTTTATTTCAATACGAGTACAGGAAGAATCAATAAAGAGTCTTGTTTACCCCTTATTAAACATCCGGGTCCTTTCTCATACATGAATCTGGGAGGGAAAGCAAGACAGTTTAGTAGACGGGGCCATATGAAAAGTTGAAGCTAACCTGCACACAATCTCCCATCTCCTTGGAATTTGTCTCATTGTTACATATGGAGCATTGTCGCAATTCGTACAGGAACAGGGACTTCATGTCGTGTTTCCCGCTTGTACATTGAATGGAGCACAATAGAGAGACTCACAGAATTGCCCTCTCTTCATCCCTCGATTTCCTTAGACTACTTGCCATACCTATTCATGTGGCCCACAAGCAAGGGTATCCCATTTGCGACTTCTTTGATTCTTCATGTATGCCCAGTCTCAGGATCTCGCGCATGCCGTCTTCCCAGCTTCATACTTTGCATACCGGTACGCCAGACGGCAGTGGTAACATAACACTCTGATAGGGTTTACAGTCTCGTCGTCTCCAGTGCTAGTTGGTGACACTCCTTCACCAAGAGGGGTGAAAATGCTGTCTAAACGACCATAGCCTGTATCATTGGGTTAGTGAAGGAGGATATCAACGTGTCAACAAGAAATCGCAAGGTGATTTCTTGCTGAACCATGTTCCCCCTCGTGCTCTTGAGAGGGGAAAATAAAAGAAATTGATCATCACTCCAGTCTCGTGGCTGACTATTCCAGCAACCATACTAGCCAGAACTAACCCCCAATCTCAGTGGATTATCGTCCGCTGAAACGATCCCTTAGCCAATTCAGCGGTCCTGAACCCGACGATCCCCGACTATCTCTGCTTCGTTCATGGTTATTAGTAGAATTCTCATTGGGCGGCGTAGAGGATTGTGAGGTCTGGTGAGAAGATCGCGCGTTTGAGTCTCGTTGATTGTCAAAAGTGGACGTCAGGTGACGCAAGAAGTCGTATCCATGCGTCTCTCCTCTGTGTGGTGCCTGTGTTGGGCCACTTTCTGCAGACGCAGCAGGTCCTGGGGTTCTGAAGGATCGTGAAGAAGTTGACGGGCCAACACCCTGCGATGCGCCCTGCGAACTCGTGGTCGCATTGCGAACCTTATTAGCGCTTGGACCATCGATAGCCGCACGGCAGACTGGGCATGAGTTGTGTTGGGTCAACCAGAGAGTGGCACACTCCTCGTGGAACCAATGTCCACACGGAAGCACGACTACTTCGTCGCCAGCGTGGACCTCTTCAATGCAAATGGTGCATTCTCCCTTCATCTCAGGGCCTAACATATCTCCATCAAGCTTTTTCTTCGGAAGCGAGGCAATGGCATTCTGGGTTGCAGGGGGCGGTGCGTTCGACTGAGGGTTAGCTTCCATCAAGCCCGTAATGATGCGGTCCAGAGCCTCTTGAGAATAGACAGCATCACCATGAGCGATGTTTGGATTCACGATGGCAGCAAGAATATGGCTCAAGATATCCGTCATATTATCCGCACGGCGGTCAGTACCATCTCGATCGCGATCATGGTTAAGATCTCTAGGAGGTGCGTCGCCGGGTCGCTGAGGGAAAGGAGGCAATCCACTCAACATCTCAGTGAGAAGCCTGGGATTGTCCATTAGTACTTGGTATAATCAACAGCATTTTGGCCATGTTACTCGATTTGGGAATTACCTCATAAAATTATCGGGATCCCGGGGGCCTGAGCCTGGTTCGCCGCCAGGGACTCGATTCGCAGATCCCGCTGTTATCGTGATACTGCTCATACCTGCTGAAAAGCCTGGCCCATGGAAAGTCTGATAAGTCACGCGAGATCCGTTATCATCATGGAATAAGGTCTCGGGTCCGGAATGGCCAATGATCGGACGGCCATTGGGGTCTCCCATTAGTCCAGTAAACCTGCGGAACATGTCGCCACTGCTTTCGTGACGGGGACGTGGACCTTGACTGGAAAAAAATGTCTCGGGTAAATGACGACGCGAGATGCGGTGTCCAGTAAGGCGAGCCGGGCCACCCAAGAGATCATCGATGTCATCTTCTTCGGGATCAGACCAAGTAGTGTGTGGTGCATGAGTATCAGGGCGGTGCTGCTGAGTCGCAGCACCATTTCTCGAAAGACTTCGGACGTGGCGATATCGAGACTCCAATGCGTGAAGATGCCGAATTCCGTGATTGAAGGGGGGGTCCAAACCTTCAGTGTCGTCTTCAACTCTGGGGTCGTGATCACCAGTCACCTAGTATAAGTGTCAGCGCAATCTTCTGTCCAAGATCTGGCGTCATTGTACGCACGAGTTCCAGAAAGCTCGAGTCACATTCGGGGCATGTGAGACTGTCTGAAAAGCCAGTGCAGGACCATTGGTGTCTGCAATTATGGCAGAAGACAACCTCGCGCCCATCCGAGGCTCCGAGAAGATGGGGCCTGGAAGACATTTGGCCCCGCCCAGACTGCTGATATATGGCGAGGGCGGTAATGCCGAGGCCCAGTGCAAGACCGACGGTTTGCAAGCTTCGAAGAGCCACGGCTGTTATCTCGAGTTCTCAAATCCGTAGTTGGTTTCCAGATGGAGGGTTGGGGGTAACGTCAATGAACCGCGCGCGCTTTTGGTTCCGCGGTGATTTCGCAGGACGTACTGAAAGCAGCTGGTCGCCCTCTTGATAAGTCGGTAGTTATCGAAATTGTCTAGGTTGCTGAGAGTCTGGGGCGAGGTCAGAAGACCGGCTTGACTGCAACAAATACTTGGATGTATTGAGAAGTGACCATGTAGGGAGCCGATGACACTTTCAATCTCTGTTGGTCTGCACGAAGAATCAGTCAGCCAGCGGCTTGCGGTCGATCAAACACATGACCTATAATTTGTGTAGGTGAGAGGTGAATCTTTGCTTTTAAACAGCACAAACTGTTCAGGTATAGTTGGCGATAAATAGGTGGTATGGCTCGTGACATGAACGAAGCCGAATAAAGACAAGGGTACGAGAGGAGGTATGTACATAGTCAAGAATGTTCCCGAGCGGGAAGAATACTTGTATATTTAGGTCAAAGGGCCGCGTGAGAGAAATAGGTAGGTGATGGGTAATGGGGAGTCAGTACGAACCAAGAGCTTTTTGTGTGCTTCCGTGACGGCTTGTTTTCCGTATAAATAACCGGCGAAGCACTGGATAGTCAACCCGACGACTTTCGCGACCGTGAAGGCGTGCGCCGTGGACGTTGACGGTTTGCTTGGCTGACGGGGAGTCAGTCGGGAGGAATGGCGATAGTCAGATAGCTGCTGACAGTAGGTATGAATGATGTTGGTGATGGTGATGGTGTGAAGCTGAGGTGGGTAGTGCCACCACAGCCGATTGGAGGAGAGAGAGCTTCGAAGCCCGGCGCAGTCGTGGAAGACTTCTGTTCGGGCTGATCAGTGAAAGTGAGCACTGACGAGTCCCAGTGAAGTCATGGAGTGAGTGGGATGGATCGCGGGACTTGAGTGGAGGTGTACTAGGTACGTCCGGGATTCTAATACCTCTAGGCAGGGTCGGGGAGGATGAAGAGAGCCAGATACAAGCGCGTGGAATGAAGTCTTAGGGACAGGGTATCTCACAAGGACAAACGAGCATCACCGCGATGGAGCGAAGAAAGAAAATACAGGCGTTAAGAAGAAAAGTTGAGGGAAGATGACGATGGAGAAGTAGAAGTAAAGAAGAAACACAAGGGAAGAGAGGCGACGTGAAGGTTGTAGGTATGGATGTAAGTCACTGAGTAAGGGTAGGGCGTACGGAATACTCACAAGATGTCTTTCTTACGAATACAGAGAGGTTGAGACGTGAAGGTATGAGACGTTGTTCGTTGCCTCCAATCGTCAGCTAACAACACTGCAGTGAATTTCTGGTGCGCAAAGTGTTCGGTAGGGATCGAAGTACCGGCAAGGTAGAACTCACTTCCGCAAGGTTGTTGGGTGTCAGGTTAGCTGGAGGTGCTAAGGGTGCCGTTGGAAGGTACGATATTTTCGGGGCGATGTCATATGAAGTCAGTGTGGCTTGCCCGGTGATCCAGTGAATGGCGGGGCATTTCTACAGCGTACATACAGCGTACATCCGCGCAGCGTACAGCGCACATGTACGGGGTGCAGCATGAAGTACTGTGTACCTCGTCCCTGCCCCCGCACCAACGCGTACGAAGCAGGTACGATGTATGGAATACCTACTTCGTACCTACCTCTCGTAAGGATCCGTTCCTACCTACTTCGTTAGGTACCTTCCCGATTACTAATAATTGCTCTCCTCCTTCGGAGCTTCCACTTTGTTCCATCCTTTGCCTTCGCCTTGTCTGTGTCGCTGCTGTCGCGTCGCACTTTAGCCTATGATACTTCCACATGTAATCAATCAACACCTCAGCCCCCTCACAGCCACACGGAGGATAGGTGGCATGCTCGGCATGGACGGTATCCAACGGGTCCATATGCACGTCCCTCTGGAGTACCGGTACTCTGTGCTACCTCTCCGTGTATCGGCCTTGAATCCCCTCCAACCATTTGGTTGTTATCGCTGAACTGAATCAACGCCTGAAAGGGCCTCGATACTCCGCTGTCACTGCTGCAAGGCACGTTGGGCATGACTGGTGCACATGTCTTATCAGGCTGGAATAAAAGTATGAACTCGTACTGTCATTCCGTGGATTGTATTCCGTTTCCCGGTGGCCGGGCCGGACCAACCCTCGAGATATTAGGTGCATTTCAACAATGCTTTCGATGCTATCCATGTATTCCACGGGTCGTGTTGTAATAAATACACGTTCGAAGGATACGACCTTTAGGTAGGAATCCAGCTCTTCATTGCAAGTACAGACAGTACAGAGACTTGTATTACCATCGACGATACAAACCTAACAGTGATACCACATCACAACAACATCTATACCGGCCTGTTCCATCAGATGCGGGGCTCAGAATGAAGGCATGGCCGTCCATAGGGCGGTGTCTCGTGTCCGCACCCAATACACATCTTCGATGCAACGATGGGGGAGGAAAAAAGAGAGGTTCCTGGAAAGCAACCAACCGTTTCAACGCCTTTGTGTTTGAACCGCCGTCGTAAAATGCGCCTTCTAACGCTCTCGACTCTTACATCTCTTCTCTCAACTTCCAGTCATTCCGACTACCGTCTTCGGCCTCGGAAAAGGATGCCACCGATCACACCGGCCGCGATAGCCACGCCACTAATAATGGCAACGCCCATCAATCCTTCTTTCGTGACCTTATCGTCGATTAGTCGGCGCAGGTCGGCGGCCTGCAGATTCCTCGGCTCCTTCTCCAGGAGGAGATCATTGTATCGTCTCGCTTCGCCGTAGTTGCCCAGCTTGTAGTTTCCCAGCGCTAAGTAGTATAGGCATTCGCGGCGGCGCTCGGGCGCGACGCGGAAGATCTCGGTTAGGAGGCGAACACCCGTATGTTGGTCGTTTCTGGAGTTAGACTTTACGAGACCCTTTTCGCAGAGAACAGAATTAGAGTGAGTATGCGATCTTGGGGGACGGGAAACGACTGCTGCGCCGTCGTTACTCTGCGACGGAGTAGGGAGCGTACCCATGCGTAGTTGAACTTCGTCTGTACGCCGACCATTTCACCCTCCTTCTCATATTGCGCTCGCAGCACTTGTAGTTCCTCATGTCTTAGCGGACTAATGCAAGATGATCAGTTGCTGTCGGCAGACCTCAAGTCATGATGGAGGGGCAATGGAAATGGCTCACGTTTCCGCGTCGACAGCATCTATGGATATCAAAGGGACAATGTCAGCAAACAATGGCAATTGACTGTATCATTGAATCGAACGTACGCGGGAGCGAAGTCATTTTTGTTTAGCAAAGAAACGCAGGTTAATCCTAACAACAAGCAAAAGTCCTAACGTCGTTGACGTGTTTGTTATTCGTTACGTAAGAAGGTAGGTAATCTCGTAAACGTCGTGAACGTCGTAAAAGTGATTATTGCGGATATAGGTATGTAGCTACGGAATAAAGAGAGGAAAAGTCAGAGAAGAGAGTTGAAAGACGATCTGGTTGTAGAAGGCTGCAAGAGACAGGCTACGGATCGAAGCTTGCTTCGATCTGATGAATTTCCGGCTCGGCTTTGGATGGAGCAGCCCACGTAGACCCGCCGCGCTAGGATTAGTTAGTTCCTAGTCCGGTTTAGTGCCATGGGTAGAGACGCTAGAGTGTGCACTGTCCACAGCTCTTTCTGCTCTTCTTTTGGGGAAAACTCTGTGCGTAAACAACGATTGTTACCGCATCAGTACTAGCGTATAGAATTGACCCGCCTGGTTCGACGATGACGCAAGAAGGTAAGACCCACTTCATTCGATGCCAAGGCTTGCTATGGATCAGTCACCCCGGTGATGGCTTGGGCGAATTGTTTTGCTGATTACTGCTTTCGGCTAGACAGAGTGGGGGATTGCAGAGCCATGACACAGATCCTCTAAATTCAGAGGAGTGTTTTCGACATTCCCAGCGCAGCCGGTCAAACCCACGAAAGCAAAACAAGCAATTCGAATCCCCATCATACATTGTATAGATAACAACCACACTCTTGATTTACTCTACCTCTAATATTCATCCATTGCTTGCGCCATACCATCACGATGTTGCTCGACGAGGATCCCGCTTCGGTATGTATCGTTCGCAATCTCGATCTTACTGATCCGTTATCATAGACGTTTCTGACTGTTTGGCTGCTCACAGCTCATTCATCACACAATCAACAACTTCAACATCTCTCCCGATAAGCTAGCCATCACACGCATACAAGGCAACATATCCTCGCTACAACAGGAGCGCGAAAAGCGCTTCAGGGAGGCTGAGTCTGCGTTGAAGAGTACGTTTTCGAGCAACACGGAAGGATAAACAAGATAGGATCGCTAACATACCCGACCTGCACAGAGCTATCTCGGCAATTAAACACACAACAATCACAATACGAAGAGCTGACATCGGCGCACTCATCCGCAGCCCACGCAAGCGAGATCGCACGCCTAGACACGCAAAAGTTCCGCACAGCAAAGGCGACATCGGACCTCGAGATGGAGACGGAGCGACTATCTTCGCAAGCGGCGGACCTGGCGGCGCGGCTGCAAGAACTGGAGCTCCAGGGCGTCGAGGGCATGGCAGACGAGGCGGCGAGACGAAGAGATCCCGTTGACGACGAGGTGCTGCTGCGACTTAGCGTGTACCGCAGTCTTGGAATCGATGTCGAGCGCAACGAGAAGGATGGCGAGTTCTGCAAGGCTGTTGTGCGGAATGATCGGAAGGGCGATGTCCACGTTGTCAACATTGACAAGAAGTTCTCTCGGTTCTTCTATGCGAATTACTTCTGGCAGACGATTTGAGCCATTGTTTAACTATCCACAAATGTGCAGGACAGTCGTCTTGCTGTTTGTTGATCCACGGCTTTAATGGCCTTGATGATATACGTTGAGAAGGGATTGGCGCATGGCGCATGGCGTTGGAATACCACTACTGTTTCCGGACCTGAAGGGTTTGTTGACGTTGAATTATTACTGTATTCGGGCAAAATTTTATCTACATTCTCAAGAACGTTATTCAATCGTGGCGAAAGACCCGAGGTCATAAACTCCTTGCGCCGTACATCTCCCACTATGTGCGACAATATGCGCAATCATGATCCAGTCATCCCCGAAACGCAGGTCTTCTCCGTATGTGTCTTTCGATACCCAAATGCGCCGCAGATTTTCCTTTAACTCCACTCTCTATTTTATCCAACATTTCGTAAGTATGTCGATTATAAGCAATACTATAGTCTCCAACCAAGCCAAACATCTGTTGGCGGAATAGTTTGCTTCTCATGATTCATTATGGTCGGAGCTCATCCCTACCACCTGACTGCTTCAGATTTTGCCCAACTGAGCAAAGGCACCGCCCTGATCAACCTGAACCAGCCCCTTGGGACATGGTATGGTTTTAGTTGGCTTGCCCAAGTGTAACAAAGTCAACCAAGAGCACAGCTTCAGTTTTTACTCTCAGTCCCGTGTGATTCCGCCGTTAATTCTGGTCTCTTAAGTATGCCGGATGTGGGCGGCCCCGTGATGATAGCGCCTCCACTCTGGGATCTGAAATGGTGACGTCGGTAGGATTTGTCGAGTCTCGAGTTCAACTTATACCACTGCTGATCATCAGCCGTATCAGCATCTATGTCACCACCTCCTAGTCTCCATCCGCCGATCCCTTCAAAATCCCGCTCAAAGCCGATGCTTGGGGCGACCACGTCAAAACCATGGGTCGGCGTGATCGGGGCGCTGCCAGAGTTGTTGGCACTTCCGTGCGGTTTCACGCGCCGTCGATGCCTGAATGTGCCAGCCGACGGAGAAGCAATGGGTGTTGAATTCGCTGAGGAATCGGGTGACATAGCGCGTGTGTTGCGCGGCTGCAATTCAGGAGGTCAATGTTGCTCTCTGGAACATATCGGCAGGAGAACCGTCTTGCGCCATGGCTTGTGAGAAGACTCGCAGATGACTCACTGAAATATAGCGGGATTGCGCTGCATTTCCAAGGAAAATGTATCGCAGTGTTTCTAAACTAACATCAAAATAGACAAGGGACAGCTGGAAGAACAGAACAAAGAACGCAAGGACAGTTGTGACGCCAGCCCAGAGGGCAAGTGGCAGCGCGAAGAAAAAGACAAAAGGAAACACAAGAATCTTGAGAGGGCTGAAGAACATCGGGGCAAAGGTCACGAGAGCGTTTGGGACGGAGGGACGCGTGAATTCGGTATACGTATTAGGTATATCGGAAGGTAGTAGGAATGTCCTGAATAAATGTATATATGATTTGAGGTAAGTAACAGTTTGCAGACTCCAGGGTCGATTGCCTAACAAAGTCGCTTATTTCACATGCTGTTTCGACAATGAAAGATGGCAGATGTGATTGTGGGGAGCTTGGGAATACAAGTCGGTAGTCGAAGAAGCTTAGGAGTACCTAGGACAGACCGGATACACGTGATAATCATACAAGTACGTAGGAGAAGCACTGCCGATCGGCGCTAGGTCCGGCAAGTTCCGTACCTACTTGTCAGTGTCGTTAAACTCTGTGCCGAATGCACTTGCAAGGTACGTAAAGTTACCTGCCACTTGGAGCGTAGTTCCAGGCTCCAGCCCTTCTTACTTACGTATACATACTCGTAAGTATTCTACCTACGTATTCTGGCTCGTAGGCAGACACGATTCTTGATCTGCTTCTTCTATCTACCTATATCTCCGCCCACCATCTTCTCCTCTGTGGATGATTCTGACGTCAAAACAAGAACTTGGAGGGTCGGGAAACAAACATACTAGCTACGTTCTTGGTCGCAAGATTGAGCGATTCAACGCCAGCCTACCAGTATCGCTACGGCACCGCCAAGACTCCAAAACGACTCCAACCAGCGTTGCATAGCTCGACTCTCGTCTCGCTTGGAGAGACCCTTTCGCCGCTCTGTGGGTGAAAACAGGTCTGGAAAACTGTTGGAGGTCTGTGTGTTTGTTTTTCGCTACCAGACTGCCAATCATTTGGTATCGTATCAAGTGTTGCGAGGATTGAATAGAGGTCAAAGTCCTGAATTGACTCGGGGTGCTCGACCGACAGCCCAACGCAGGACCTTGTCATTTAATACCTCAGCTTACTCGCTCCTCGCTCCCATTGAAACACTCCGAATATTCAAACCATGTGTTCAGAACACGTCGAAGGGGAGCTTAAGCCGGGTGAAAGCCTAGTACTTGCTGCCCCGGAGGAACCGCGTGAACCATTTCCCTGGGATGTCGGGGTTTTCGATGCTCATTGTCACCCAACAGACACTATGGCGTCTACACAGTCCGTCCCTGACATGAAAGCCCGCGTTTTGACTGTCATGGCGACTCGATCTCAAGATCAGGAGCTTGTTTGCGACGTGGCGTCCAAATTAGGTGTGCCTGACGAGATGTCGTTAACGTCACACCCCTCTTCTTCTCTAGATCAGGGTCGCATAGTGCCCTGCTTTGGGTGGCACCCTTGGTTCTCACACGAGATTTATGACGATACGGAATCAAATCCGGCTTATAATGGCCAACCACCAGATAAAATAGCACATTATGATCAAGTTCTTTTTCCCGCGCCGTCCTCGAAAGATGCCTCATTTATTGAGGGACTATGTGATCCGCGGCCGTTGTCTAGCTTCCTCGACGAAACACAAAAACGTCTAGAAAAGTTCCCTCTTGCGCTCGTGGGAGAGATTGGGTTGGATAGAGCATTCCGCCTACCTGTGGCCTGGACCGCATTCCACGAGGCCAATCAGGAGGAGGGTCTTACCCCTGGTAGCCGCGGAGGTCGTCGGCTCAGTCCATTTCGCGTTCACATGGCGCAACAGACGGCCATCTTCCGTGCTCAGCTCAAATTGGCTGGGAAGATGGGCCGCCCCGTGAGCGTTCACGGGGTCCAGGCTCATGGAGCAGTATTCGACACATTAGCCGAATGTTGGAAAGGCCATGAAAAAGAGATCCTATCTCGTAGACAGAAACGTCAAATAGCTATTGGGGCTGAAGACTTCTCGAGCGATACGGACGCCGAGAGTGACGAGGAAAACACGCTATTTGCCCATTTTCGAGCCGCAAGAATAGCGGCGAAGAAAGCTCGGGCGGCTGGGTCGCAGGCGTTCCCCCCTCGGATATGTCTACATTCGTACAGCGGCTATATTGAGCAGCACAGGATGTACCTATATCCCAGTGTACCGGCCAAGGTGTATTTCTCGTTTTCCATTGCTGTGAACTGGGGTAGTGGTGGGGGGCGAGAAGACCGAACAAATTATCCGAGCAACGCCTGACGATCGACTCCTAGTCGAAAGTGACTTACATATCGCGGGAGAGCAGATGGACGACTCCTTGGAAGAAGTATGTAGGAAGATATGCGAGATCAAGGGATGGGGTTTGCGCGAGGGTGTGGAAATACTGGCACGGAATTGGCAGGAGTTTGTGTACGGACCGCAATGAGCCTACTCACAGGTTGGAGACTCCCAAGCTCGTGTAGAGGGTTGAGAAGCATGAAAACGACGTTTTGAATCATTGTCATGGACTGATGGATTTCGAGGGTCCATAAGTCAACAAATGGCCATGAACATATCAGTGCATACAACGGTTTACCCAAATAGACATATTACTCCTACCGACCAACCATCTTTCCCTGCCTGATTATTCGTGTATAAAGCATTCTGAAGTTGAAGTTATGAAAAAGCGCTTGGAGTTTTGGTGGCTATTATCGAGTTGGCACTTTCACGTTGCATGAACCCAATTGTTCCAGTCGCACCCAGCAGTCGGTAACAATTGAGCATACAGGTACCGTATTCCGACGGTGCCTGGCATTGCCGACAAAACCGAGCCCCATAATCCGTACTGTTGGAACTCGTGATTACGAGTAACGGCATGAATTCCGCAATCCGTGATGGACATGCGCAGAGATCGCTGCCAGGCAGTACGGAATACGGAATACCTAGACAGGGCACGGTCGGTGTTTTGTTTTGACGGCCCGACATCGGGGCCGTGCGAGAAAAGACCCACTAAGGACCGCGACCCACCCTTCAAAATGCACCCCCTGTCATTGGGGATTGCACCCCCCACAACGCGCGCAACCCAGATCAGTTGCCTGCTGCTGCAGACTTTCGTCTCATCTGAAAAGAGGACCCAACGAGTCCTGTCCCAGATCTGTCTGCCATCGCGCTCACCACGTCACGCCCACCACGCTTGCCCAGCCCAGCCCTGTCAGCTGTGCCACCAGCTTCCTGTGGCAGCCTGTCGCGAGCCATGTACGCCAGCAACTATGGCTATCCCAACAATCCTGCTGGCTCGTCACCGTACAATGGCGGCGCCCCACCCCCGGGCTCTCAGAGTGCCGTCATGCATCCCGGGGCTGCTCCCAACCCGATGATGTATAACGCCCAGCAGTTCCCCATGGGCGCTCAGTCGGCTGCCGGCTTCCCCGGAAATCCGAATATGATGGCCGGTGTTGGCCCTGCCGGCATGATGCAGAATACCGGCATGCCACACATGGCCGCTGTTAATGGCCAGAGTAAGAACGCTTCTCCCCCAACATGCCTCCTTGCGACGGATTTTGATGGTTTCTGGATGCCAACTGCGGTTCTTTGACACGAAGAGACGACTAGCTTGACCGGCCGTGCTGCTTGCTTCCATCAGTGCTGCGCAGGGCTTGGGCTTGAGCCCCTGAGTAGTGATCATGACCGTGTCGCTTCCGCGCCGACTCATGTCGAATCGAGAACAATTGCTGACTTATGATTGATGAGTAGTGTCCAATTTCCAGCCCGCGTATTCGAATCCCGCCTACGGCCCTGGCGTCCCAAGCTCGGTGCCACCTCAGATGAATGTGCCCCCGAATTACATGATGGGAGGCGGCATGCCCATGGCTGGGTATCCTGTACAACAGGGCATGAATCCGCAACAACAGCAACAATCGCAGCAGCAGCACCAGCAGCACCAGCAACAACAGCAACAGCACCAGCACCAGCACCAGCAACAGCACCAGCAACAGCAACAGCAACAGCACCAGCACCAGCAACAGCAACAACACCAGCAACAGCACCAGCACCAGCACCAGCAGATGATGATGCAGCGCATGCAAGCGTCTCAGCCCAATGTCAATATGTCGACGCCTACACCGCAACGCAATTTTCAAGCCCAACTTTCACAAAGATCGCCTACACCGAACAATGGTCCGAACCCGCAACAGGCCCAGTTTCCCGGACCGGCTGTGAATGCGCCAGCATCGCATCAAGGGCAGCCAACGAGCAACACGCCTCCGCCTCCTCCCCCGACGTCACAGACACCAGCGCAAGCGCAAGTCGTCTCTTCCTCGAACATACAAACACCACAGACTCCGACGTTCCCTACACCAACTCAAGGAAATAGCGCCAACACCTCATCGGCGGGACCTACTCCTTTGAGTCCTGGTGCAGATCCTAAAGATAAGGAACGGGTTGGTATTGTTTTAGAAATTAACAATGAATTGCTGCTAGAAGCTATGCAAGTTCAAAGCACTCTTCATATAATTAGGAAAGAACGTGCAGCTATTAACGGCACTGATAACAATGCGAATGATGGGGATAAAAAGGCTACAGAAGACGAGCAGCATGCACAGGATTACTATATGCAGTAAGTCGTGTGTTCCATCGTTTGTTCTTGGAGCTCTACTCATCGGAATATCTAGTTGCATGCGACGACTTCAGTCGAATCTGACATACCTGGCCGGACTTGCGGATAAGGAAAGGAAGCCGACCCAGCTATCTCAGCCGTATCCTGCTTACCTGAAGCCGCCAACGTTGAATGCTAGCATGAAGCTTAGACAAGTACAGAATCCGGATGGCAGTGAAGTCAAAACTGGAGTCTCAGACCGAGAAGAGACAGCCAAATATATTGCGGAGCTGTACAGGAAACTCCAGGCACTGTTTCCTGACATCGACCCGAACAAAGAACCCGCTATTCGACCTACAGCTCAGGCATCAATCTCCACTCAATCCGGCTCACAAACGCCGGGTCAATCTAGCCCGGTGCCGGGAAAGCAAGGAACACCAACGCTGGCAAGCTCTGCGCCCCCACCGCCCACGAGCATGGGTGTTCCTACTTAGACGGGACTGGCGATTGTTTGAACGACTGTTGAATTGGTGCTTGCTCTTTGCCCTTACATGAGCTGCATGCGAGCTGTATGCATCCAAAGGACACGGCTGTGACATTTTTAGCGGATTGCAATAACAAGCTTGCTTCAAGGGGGGGCGACTGTGTCCCTCTGTATAAAGGTCATGCTGACGGTCTGCAAAGATCGGTATATGAGTTATGTTCTCGACAGCACTCGGGGCGTTTATGGAGTCATGGGATTATGGTAGCAACGGTCTTATGGCAGAGAGAAGGTATATAGGCAATACCCAAATTACCGTGCGGATCTCGATTACGTTGGTATGGGCTATATTTGGATTATAGTCCACGGAGTATAATCCACTACACTACAGAATGGTATGCATCCATGATAATGCTCGACTGGGCGACGAAAGCCGTTGTGCGTCGCCGTTGTGTCTGGCCTCTGGAGACGGCAGGAACCCTACGGAGAACCCTACTGGCAGGTTCCCCATAACGGCGTTTCCCAGCCATGCTGGATAGGCAAATCATGGCAAGTCATGGCAAATCATGCCACGGCTGTTCGATGGAGATGAGCTGGCTACTGCCCGAGTTCTTGCCATCCGTGGGCTTACACACATACCTAAGCCTAGTGAGTCGACCATGCATGATGTAAGGCGTAAGTGAGGCCAGGTTTGTGAGCAATAGTGTTCTCGCACGTCGTTGCGTATTGTACGCTAGACCGCATAGTAAACACACTACGCTACAGTAGTCTGCACTAGCGTAGGAAGTTCTAGCGCATTCCGTAGGTACGTAATCCGTAAAGTACGGAAGACGCTTCCTTCTGTTCTTACGAGATCCATCCACTGCGGATTAGGTAGTCGAAGATTCTTCTCTGATTCCGTAGGAAGCTTCTGTCGGCTAGTAGTTTTCCGTAGGTGTAGCTTATCGCAGCAAGTGCGACCGTGTGAGCCTCTTTCAGGATTTCACCATCGTGTCGCGCTAGACCCCTTTCGAGGCTGCTTGTCTGTGATTGGCCAGTCGGCCAGTTGCTAGCGCGTCTGATCTCCAGATTTGGAATTCGGGATTGGCAGGGGTCGAATTAGTGTAACAACCGGACTGAAGAAGATGGCGAGGATGGGACCTTCTGTGTTGTTTAGCGTACGGTACGAAGGCAGGTACAGTGTGTGGGCAGGTACGACAGGCAGATGCCAGATCGCAGCTGTCAAAGCGTCTCGAGGGCGTACCGGCCACAGTACGGCAACAGTGTCGTGTGTTGCCGAAGGCATTAGCCCCTTCCTGGAACTAGTGCCACCGTGTGGCCATGTTACTGCACCAATACCTATCGCGTCTGCATGGCGAGCTCGAAGGGTTGCCTGTACTTCGTACTTATCCAACTCCTTCAACACAGAAAAGATTCCTCTCTCCTTTTATGGCACTAATAATAGCCGTCATTCCTTTTTTACTGCCAATTCATTCCATGCGTGGTCTCATCCCGCCCGGCGAGTCAATTACACGTCTTCCCAGCCAGAAGACCGTCTCCAAGTGCTCACTTATGAAACACACGAGGCCCCCGAGGGAGCAACCGGCGTATATAGAAGTACCTGGCCGTCACCGCATGATAGAAGTGCAGGCCGGCCATTCTAGTGTATATCAAGCGCCTACAAGGACCTCCCCCGTCGTAGACACCCGCTAGAGATATCCGTACGATAGGTTTTACATGCCTACCACCACCTATCACCTACTTCATAGGCATCACCACCACCTGAGGGCATCCCGGAGGACACACTAGCGTAGTGCACACATAGTCGACACTAAGACCAGGTCTCCCGAGCGAACGCACGACCCCCTGGACAGAATCCATAAGGGCGTCTATCTTCGGAATAGGCACTCTGCCCGTCCCTCGTACCAACTTGCCTAGGGATTTGCCCTATCGCCCTTACTGTTTACATACATACCACAGCACCAATCCTCCACGGCTTATTACGTCGACTTCTCGTCTGCCAATCCAGATTAGGGCTCCTGTTCCTCGAGAGCGGATGGGCGTTATGGTCTGAGTGCCGAAGTCGTCCTGAGTAAGTCGCAATTCACCAACCCCCCTTGCCCGGATGATATAGGTGCCTGGGACACCGCCGGCTTGGAGGAAGCTGTTCGAAGATTCAGCGGGCTAGAAGGGTCTAGTCGGTATCTGTAGGCCTTGAAAATCTGCATTCCAGCTACGGCTGCTGCCCCGACCCCTCCTCATTGCCTCGAGATCCATCCAGTACTGCGAATAGAGTCTTCGTCAAGATGGATCCCGCCCGAGAGTCTTCCCCGGACACCGACTCTCCCACGATGGAGGCGACCGCAACGAAATCCCCGGTCGACACGAACCTGCCCGGTCACGATTCCATGGTCACAGTCCGCTTATCTGAACCCCCGACTCTGTCTGTGAATACAGATGTACCGCCAGTCGTCATGGCCTTGAGGAAGGACCTCCTGAGCCCACAGTACACTCCCACCAGTGCCGTGACACCTCACGAGAATGAAGAAACAACCGAGGCAGAAGCTGGTGACGCCGAGTCACAGACCGAGGTCGAGACGCCAACAACGAATCGAGCAGAGACATCGCAAGTCGATGATGGCATGGACGAGTCCGATACCGAGGAGGTTGACTGGGACGGTTTGCAGAAGAAAGAGAATGAGCAAGTCAAAGATCCGGATGACAACGTGTGTACTACCCCGGAGCCCTCTAGAAATGTTGCTGATCCAAGTGTCTCTCCACAGTCCACAGCGATGCTCCTAGCGAGACTCGAACAGGAAAATAACTTGATTGCCACGAACCCCAAGAGTGTCAAGGTGAAGGTCGTTGAACAGCTGGTGGTGCGCCGGCCACGACCACCCTCAATGGCTCAGATGCGTGAGATGGTCAACGGGCCTACACCCAAGGTCCTACGATACTCAGTTGTTCCGCCTCCGCCCATGACAGATCTCGAGTTTTACATGGCCCTGGTAAAAGATTATCAGCAAACAGCCGCCCGGCTCCCTACGCTATTATCAAACAAAATTCGAAAGGGTGTACCGCCACCTCTGAGAGGCGTTGTGTGGCAGAGCATGGCGGGCGCCCGAGACACGTTCCTCTTGGAACAATTCGACAGGCTCAGCAACGAATCGAGCCCTTATGAGGGCATAATTGGCAAAGACTTGGGACGAAGCTTTCCAGGTGTAGACATGTTCCGAGACCCCGAGGGCGATGGCCAGCGGATGTTGGGGCGTGTGTTGAAATGTTTCTCCCTCTATGACCACAAGATTGGATACTGCCAGGGGCTGGCTTTTCTCGTTGGTCCTCTGCTGATGCACATGCCTGATAACCAGGCGTTCTGTGTTTTGGTTCGGTATGTGAAGCGCGAAAACGTATCCCCACGACTGCAACCGGTGAGGAGACGACGTTTGATTAGGACGAGACGCTGACTTTAAGATGCAAAAGGTTGATGGAACATTATGATATGCGATCATGCTTTTTACCCGACTTATCGGGCCTGCATGTCCGGATCTACCAATTCCGCGAATTGCTACGCCAGGATATGCCTGCATTGTCTGGCCACCTCGATGAACTCCAGGTTGACCCTGCTTACGTCTCACAGTGGTTTCTCTCTTTCTTTGCGGTCACATGCCCCTTACCTATGCTGTTCCGCATCTACGATGTCATTTTCGCCGAGGGCGCGTCGGAGACCATCATGCGAGTCGCGCTCTCGCTCATGCGGAAGAACCAGGGCCGCATCCTGGCCTGCACCGAGCTTGAGGAGGTAATGCAATTACTTCTATCTCGAGGTTTATGGGACTGTTACCATTACAACGCTGATGAATTTGTCAATGACTTTGTCAGTTTAACTAGCGTTGTGTCGCGGGAAAAGCTAGCACAGCTCGAGTTGCGGTATAGAGAGGAGAAGGTCGCTAGCGCAAATGCAGCTAGGACCGCCGATGTTACCACAGCAGCCTCCCGCTTTTTAGGTCGTCTCTGGACTACCAGCACTTCCTCACCGAGGTCAGCAACACTATCACCTGGCTTCCCCGCACCCTTGAGGCCATTGAGCTTAATACGTCGAAGTACTTCAAAACAAAGTCTGGCGTCAACGTTGAACTCGATGGAAGCCAGTTCTTCCAGCGCTTCGAGCTCAGCATCGACGGACGCGACCCATGTCTCTCGCGACTCGTCCAACGTTGATTACGCCTCAATTCGCGAATCCACGCCCGCCGCGCCAAAGCCGCAGTCGTACCTTCACACGGGCGACAAGAACCTCCACTCCCAGATTGAAGACCTTCTGACTGCACTCAGCGAGTTACAGCGAAATCACTCATTACTCGCAACCCAATTGCAGAAGGAACGGGAGGAGAGAGAGGAAGATGGGAAAGTAGTCAAGTCACTATTAATCAATCTTAGAAAGCAGAATATCGTCGGGAACGATGAAAAGGCCCCTGATTCTAAGGATGAGGGAAAGAGTGAGGACGAAACGTCAGGCGACGTCTGTCTGTCACAGCTCCTAAGCATCGTCGAGCGTCGTTTTGGTGAGGCAAAGGGTCATAATGAAGACCCGTCGCTACAAACTAAGGAGCAACTTCGCGACCAATTGACGAGGACGAAGGAGCACCTCACCATCGAAATGTCCAAGTCTAAGGAGTTCAATCGCCGGATCGACGAGCTCGGCCAGGAAGCTAATAGCTTACGGGAACAGCTCCGAGAGAGCCATGCCCATGTGCGCAACCTTCATCAAGACAAGCAACGTTTGGAAAAACACATTTCTTCTTTCCGACTGAGAGCCTCGGCCGATACCCCGAGCACGACATTGGATGCGGGCGGCTGGTTCTCAGGTAATGGTGCTGGTGGCAACACCGGCGGCTTGCGCGAATTTAAGCTTGGACGTAGCAAGTCGACGCCTAACACGCAGGTCGCGTTCACCCAGCGCGCGTCGTCAATACTTCGACCCCCGCCAGAAATTGTTCCACCAAATCCCAGTCTACCGATCCCCCCCAGTCTGCCAACTCCTAGTTTACCAACCACCAGCGTACCAACCACCCATGTGCCCACCACCAGTGTATCAAGTATCAATGCGCCAACTCCTAGTCAACCAATTCCCAGTCTACCGACTCCCAGTTTAGTAGAAACCCCCAGTCTACCAACTCCCAGTCCACCTAACCCGAGTCCGCCTAACCCTACTCCACCGAATGACTACGATACGCTCGTAGCAGATCTGGTGCAGGCCAAGACGGCCGAGGCGGTCGCCCGGCAAGAAGCGGATGAATACAAACAGAAGCTGGAGAGTCTGCGAAAGGCTTGCGGACTCGCTCCAGGTGACGTGCTTGGCGCATCTGCATCGGGCATGACAGGATTTCATGCTTTATCGAGGGCGGAGACCAACATCAGTGTTAGGAGCGCACCGACTGTCACGACATCGAACTCAAATAACGCGAGTTCCGGAGGGTTCTGGGGTTGGCGAAGATAATTTTTTCGCTGCTGGTCTGTACCCAGAGCCCGCACCATCTTCTTCACCCTTTTCCGCTCACACTTGGTCTGTTTATGGATTACGTTCTTCGATAGACATGCATGTCAAGTTGCCGTCACAGGAACAGGCTCATTTTTAGATGAGAAACAAGAAATTCACTCCTGTTTATTACTGAAGGGATTGGGAATGTAGATGTTGTACACACGCAGTTGACACGACATGATGCTTGGAAGAAATGCAGGCAGTAGACGGGGGACGCCGGATATTTGACGCACTGGGGAAGAGATGGTACAAACAACAAATTGGGAAGAGAGGAGGGGGGTAGGGGAGGGGTGACATGGCACTTGGGAAAGGGGAGAGGGCATCACTCACAAAGAATCATAGGAGAGATATTTACTGTCAAAAGAGAGAGATAGAGCTTTTGGAAAGAAGAAAGGCTATCAGAATTCCGTCGTCTCGAGTGTTGCAGTCCTTCATTCCTTGCATCGGTTCAGAAGATTAGGAGAAGAGAAATATAGAAACACCCCGAAGATACCTATCCAAATAAGACAGACACCAGTTCCGCCGTTTCTATGTCTTTGAGGCTCCTTACGTGGATGATGATAGGTAGTGATAGGTATGTTTGTGAGGCTTCTTGAGAAGGAGATAGCGATGAGTTGATTGAGTGAGTACAGACTACTGCTTATCTATTAGTACTTACCTTCCCTTGATATCCTTCTCATCGCCATATATCCCCAATGATGCCTTATCAAGCAAATGAATATGGTGATAGATTTGATTGATTGTAATTCTTATCTCCCATCGTCCCAGCCAGAACCATTATCGCGACTAGCTACACTTTCGTCTTCCTGAGTTGTGTCAACGACGTTGCTCTATGATTGGCACTGCAGATGCTAAGCAAGTGTGTTATCATTCAACGAACGATAACAAAGTGAAGCATATAGGAAGATATTTTCTGTAATTGGTCGGCCGAGCCGTCGCTCAGCGATGATGCGAATCATCGACCCAGTCGCTGTCCGTCTGGTCCCCCCTTTTCCAGAGAGGTGTTCTGTTCCCCGCGGGTCATGATAGGATGAAGAGCTCTTCATCACGTGTTTAGTACGACCACCGCCGAACCGACACGTGGAAACTGTGTAACTACGGCATTCAATGGGAATATACGAGTAACTAACGTATGGCAGTGAAAGCTCGAGCTAGATAGCTAAAATGTAACCCTTCCAACTTCCGAGTCAGGCTGAAAGCCTTTGCTCATGATCTTACCCCTTGAGTGTCTTGCTTCTCCAACGAGTTAGGAGTTTTAGTTGGATAGCGCGTGCTTGCCTATCGCAAAAGCCAGGAATAACTAATACCAATGATACTCACCAATAGATTGAGGCTCTTGCAGTGCAGTCAGTACTGAAGAACGTTGCAACGGCATATCAGCCACTAATTCGAAAGACGTGATAATAGGTCGTCCACAGTGAAACTCTGAAATCGATATCACCCACTGGATGGCTTTTGAACCAGAACGAAGACGGATCTCCCATTACTCCGTTCGAGGATTTAGGTAGCGATAGGCACTGACTGGCGGAGACGTAACTTCAGTAGAAGCATCATCTGGTAAAGATCATCCGGGCCTGCCTAGAGTCGGTTGTTCCCGTTATCCAATATTGCGAAGCTGACATATAAAGTGAAGCCGAGAGATATTCCAATTGGGGAAATGCCGTCATAGTAGGTGGTCGGCTTTTCCTTTGATATGGAGTATATTATCACGTTCACGCTGAGTATCGTAACGACTGGACTCCAAGGTTGCATTGCCGTCCACTGGTGAAACATCTGACTGTTGTGAAGTCATCATTCGAGCAGTATACCATCAGGTCGTTGGGTAGCTTAGATGTCAGTTTAGTTTCAGCTCTTCCGGATTGCCACAGATATTTTGTTCCCTACCTAAGCACTGGAGATCACATGTTGTGAGTAAGATGTCAGCTTATGTTGCCCCTACACAGTTCATGCTAACAACCACACACCAATCCCATTCTGATGTTGTCGACGATGAGTGTAAATTTGAACTCATTGTATCGAGGTGTCGTAAGCAGAAAAGTTTCAGGGATCTGATTGTGCGATGGACATAGACATCGATTCCCTTGTCATTCCTAGTTGAAGCTTGGGCATCGCTTCAATGTTAACCCTTCTGACATGTGCCGATCCAATATGGGCTATTGGTCGTGCCCAGTTCGCCCGGTGGATGCTGTATCTTTTTCCGGTGATCGACTTTAAATGTGACAGGGTCGGCGAACCTCATACCTCATGGAGATCCGTTCCCGCCGTCGTAGCCAGTGGTGTTCAGCTTTGATCTCATACTGACTGATCTTGCCCAATCTGCGGCCTGAAGGATATCTGTTTCCGGTGATCCTTTAATCGTAACTTGATACCGATGGTTCGTTTCTGGTTCATCCCAGTCGGGCCCAAATCTGTTCGATGATGCTGCACCTATTTCCCGTGAATGATCGTTCACTTATGGAACATACCAACTTCAGTTCAACCCAAATCCCCTCGTGACTGACAGTATCCTGATTCAATCTCAACCCGGTGATGCCCGTGATTCCGGTCATCTCTTCGCTTGGATACGGTATCGATTCGTGGCATTCCACTTCGATCTTCTTGTATCAGTCGTTCGGCCTCGAGTATCCGTGAAGGGAGGTGAACGTCTGCGAAAGCGATCCCATTCCTTGGTAGCAGTGGAGTCGTATGTAAGTGTGTGCATTCACTCGTACATATGTAAAGGTCGCTGCGGATGGAGTATGGAGTAAGGCATATCAGACCCAGTGCTCTATTTATGTATTCGAGTGAAGGAAGAAGAAAAAGCAACCCGTGATCGAGGCTTGCATGGAAAAGATGCAATCAGCTGCCCGTGCATGCCTCAAAGCCACCGGTCGTACCTACCAGGTGACCAGGAAGGGTGCATGTGCAGGTGGGGTGGTTGTTCCTTCCCAAGCGGAATGGCTTCATGAATAGACGGGAAGGCATTCCCTCCCGTGCCTCCATGAACGCCCTCCGGCCAGTTCCAGCCCGGCAACGGTGTCACAGGCCAATCCTTGGTTCAGGGCAAGTATTATTAGACCAAATTCCCGACAACTCCAACAAAATCTAGAGGTGAGGCGATGCATCCGTTTATTTGGCAGACTACTCGCAGCGTGCAGATAAGAGTCAGCGCTTGTCTCCATCCAACAGGTACTCGTAATATTGATTCGGGTTTAGCCGCGGGAAAGAACTCTTGATGTGAGTGGAATTACGATAGCTTTGGGCCGTAGGGAAAATCCGAGAAGTCGTTTTTTCTTTTTTTATTGACTTGTCCCATAAATCTATTTAGGGGGGGCCGGTTCGCCCGGGTTCAGACCTCTCTGCGAGACCGAAGCGGTGCGGGAAAGGGTCAAAATAATCCACGATAATCGGGGAATTTTGGTTATTCAAACCAGGTCAGGACAAAATCTGTTAGCCCTGGGCAGGGACGATTAAACGGGATGGAGTTACCGGCATTTTCCTTTTTGACCTGGCGTGCCAAGACGCCTGCACATCCCCTGTTAGTCGCTGTAGCTGAGGCGGTTTACATGTAGCTGAGGCCGTTAAATGTCGGTCTATTAACGGGAATGAAAAAAAAAACAAACAGTCAGTTACGGCTTTCCCTAACCACCGCCCATCGCCAATGCCCGAGGGCTGTGGGCATGGGAGTTTCCGAGTTGTGATTCATATGACATAACCATACAGTGAAAGATCGAGGCGCGAGGGCTTTCATGACGCAAATGATCGTACACATTCCTTGATATTACGATGTTCAATTTGGTGGCGATTAATATGGGTGACAGGAAACAGGGAAGCACATGCTAGGAAGAATGGCGCTACGGGAGAGGTAGAGGCGCTGTAACAGGCGCTGGTACAGGCTCTGATCAGTGAGCGATTAGTGATGACAGGGGGAGTCAGTTAGGTGGGGAGTCAGTTGGGTGGGGAGTCGATGCCCGGTTCGATTTGATCGGTGGTTACCTAACCGCTTATAGCCTACGTCATTTATTTCATTTTGTTCCGGAAGGAGTCCGTCGGTGGGCACAAATCACATGCTAGTCATACCACCTAGCAGTCAGTGCAGGAGGAGACTTCGTAGAAGGCATGATCGGAGTAAATAAAACGGCGTTCCTTTTTTTCCTAGGGATTAGGTAGTTCCCAGTTGCCAGGGAGTTGGTTCTTAGCAACTAACAAACAACTAAGAAGTTGCATGTGAAAGATGATAGACACAATGCACTTATGCGAATTATTTACCCCCACTCTCTGTTTCATTCGTCTCCCTCACGTCCCAGTTTAGACAAGCCGTTGTATTATCGAAGCTGTAGAGATGGTTTACCATTCCTGTTCTGTCCTCTCGCAGACAACCTCGGTCTGTTAGAACTGGCGAAGTTCTTACCGGTATGCATGCATGCAAAGAGAGATCAGCTCGGCCATGAGTCCACAACAGGGGCGGGGTACGGGCATAACACGCGCAAACGTACCGGGTACCTCGTTTCCGTTCTGCCTTATGTGCCTATTGCGGTTAGTATGCTGGCAATCCGAACGGCATACCCTGGGCAGATTACTAGTGTGCATCCGTAGCAGGTAAGCGCACCGCCTACAGGCGCCTGTCGAGGCACACTACGGGCGGTACGGTACGGATTACTGGCCTAAAAAGACAGCTGGAACCACCCGCAACCTTACTGGAACCGCCCTGCTGTCCGGCCTCACAGATAGCCGTACCGACCACTGTCATGGGATGCTGATATGAAGTACTGTGCATATGAAGCACATACGTGCACACAGCACATATTATTCCGTACAGAAGCGAGACGAACGCAGACAACGAACTGCGCAGTAGACGGCTTGGTCATTTGATGGATTACCCACTATATAACCATAGTAGGGACCTATGGATGCGTACATCAGTAGGTCAATGTAATGTCATGTAGGCATAATGTGGAATGTATGGAATACATAATGGAGGGCTTTAGAAGCCGCTACTGTAGGGAATGGAAGAATAGAAGAAGGGACTTTACCGCTAATGGCAGCCACACTGGCCCCACTCCTCGATGTGTGCTAGCGCGCGGAATAGAAAGGGCCTCTAGCAAAAAGTCTGGTCGTCATTTGCTGAATCCCGTGCGCCTAAGGGCATGTACCTATACCCAGGTGGGCAGTCACTGTCCTGCCAGAATCACCAGCCAACCAGCCTACCTGTGGCCATAACCTCTCACCTATATATTCCGCATACCAGCTGCCTCGATATGCCATCTATCTGCCTCAATGTATTGTATACCGTCTATAAATACTTCATATAGTTACATAATTGTATTTTGCACCCTCACTTCTATCTCATAACCCTATCCCGACCGCGAGTGGACACCTCTCTTGCACCGACCTGCCGACCTACATAATCTTCTCCTCTGCCATCTCCGACCAAACAAAAACAAACCAAAACAACACAACACACAAAAAGGTATGTTCGCTCTCTCTCTCTCTCCCTTCTGACATCTCCATCCATTGGCTCCCTCCTTCTCTCTTTCCCATCTTTGCATCCGATCTCACCTTCCCTCCTTCCTGTTTGTTTCATCACGACCACGACCTTGTCGCAACCCGCCCTGCTTTTCTTTTTCTCCTCGTCATCTGCATCCGATCCATCCGCCCGCCTCGAAGCACGCGCTCACAAGTAAGACAGAGAAACATCGGTCTCGCCACATCCAGGTCGCCTTGTGATCAACCTTACGAGGCCCTCCTATATTTTCTCTTCCACGCAAGCTTCGCACCTAGAATATTCTCGATCTACCGCAGAAACAATCACCGCTCGTCATGGCGACCGAGTACTCTGCCAACGGCAACCACGCCGACCACCACCAGAATGGCCGTAAGGTTAGTTGCCGTGTCTCTCCGACTCTCGCTGGCCCCGCTTGCTTGTGAAAACTTCAGTGCGCTAACAAGTTTGTGTCTCGTGTAGTATTTCAAACATTTCCCATGGCAACCACCCAAGTCTCGCCATCGCCAGCTTGTCCCTACTAGAGACAAGCTGCTAGAATCAATTCTACCTGCCTATCGCATTTCTTTCAACTCTACCGGCCTACTTACCGCTACCTGCCTGCTTCACGATTATCTCGTCTCGCTCTACTGACACCAATCTCTGCATAGACACCTTCGCTGCCGACATGAAGGAACAGATGAACGCTCACACCGGCTCCGCCGCCACTGGCCAGTCCTTGACACAGTACCACTCCTTCTTCTCCGACCTGCTGTCCTGGAACGATCCTCGTAAGCTTGGCTCCGAATTTTGTCAGTCCCCGAAAGGTTCTCTGCAGAGCTAACCCACACGCGCTTCGACAGGTGCGACTGCTATTTCCTACGCCAGCATCGTTGTCGGCATTCTCGCCGTCAGATATCTCGACATTGTCGGATACTTCTTCAAGCTCACATGGATGGCCCTGGGTGTCACCGTACTCGCTGAGGTCGCTGGAAAGCTTGCTCTAGGCCAGGGTCTTGCGAGTCGCTTCCGCCCCCGCAAGTACTACACCGTCTCCCGCGACACCCTCGACACCTTGCTGGGCGACGTTGCTGAGCTTGTTAACTTCTTCGTCATCGAGGGTCAGCGCGTCCTTTTCGCTGAGAATGTTCCCGTTTCCAGTGCTGTAAGTCTACTTTCTATTTCCTATCCCTGCGCGCGATCTTTGGCTAATGCAGATCGTCCCTGTAGGTCGCTGTCGCTGCTTTCGTGATCTACATGTTGATCGGTGTGATTCCTCTCTGGGGTATGGCCCTAATTGGAACCACCGCTCTCTTTGTAGCCCCTCCCGTCTATACCGCCAACAAGGAGCTTATCGACCGCTACCTTAAGGAGGGTTCCGACGTTCTCAGCAACCACACCGAGCAGCTCCGCCAGGTTGCTAGCAAGCACACTTCTCAGGCTACTGAGATCACCAAGCAGTACATGGGTGACTACACTGCCAAGGCCCAGCAGATGCTCCGTCGCACCTCGACTCCTTCCGAGACCGTTGCCAAGCCCGCTGCCCAGCCCATCATCCGGGAGACCGACTTCCCCGAGGCCCCTAAGCAGGAACTCAAGTCGGCCGAGCCTGAGGCCGAGCACGAGGTTGAGGAGAAGGAGGAGCCTTTGGCTGCTTAAATTGGTGATCTACCGAGACACCAATACTGTCAAGAATATTTGATCGAGGGTGCACGTGATTTTCTTCACAGTACGCCTGTTTTCCCTAAACCTATCCATGCGATGCGACTCGATACGGCTCGATGGATAGCGATCATAAAGCAGATACCCGCTGAGGCCATGAGTTGTCATGGCTTAAATGGCAATACCTCCTTGGTCCATGACGGTAGGGTTTATCTCTAGCTCGACCCCGGCATTGAACTTACGGCTACGTTCTATCTGATATGCCATCTGTGATGGCAGATTTTTCTACTTGAGGGACTTGTCTTTCGTTCGGCAACGGGACAAGAACATGCGTTTCAGGGTGGTTCAGGACGGGCGGCTCGGGATGACGGTCCTTCCTGTGTTAACGGACTTGAGAAAGATGGAAAGAGAGGCAAAAACCTATCATACCGATTGTAGCGTGAGGGTTACGGTGGTAAGGCAAGGACGGAGTTGGGGTGTACCATTAGGTCTGTCCTTTCAGAATTCTTTCCGTGGCAAGTAATATAACTTAATAAACATGTCAAGCCAAGTCGTCACCTCTCTTCTGACTGTTGCTGTGAACTGCCATGTTGAGTCTTGGTCAACAACTCAACTCAACTCAACTCCGTATTGATGCTCATACCTACCATCCATGCAACCCAGAGACCTCCTTATCAGTCTACATCCATAGTTACGGTACGACATTGATTATCTCCGATTATCATGCATTGCCGTGCGTCCAATGTCTTACCTTAATTACCCGAGTACCTACATACTAAAACGAAACAATCTTTCCATTTCCTCGGACCCCAAAAATCTCTCGAGGACCAAAAAAAAAGCCAGTAAAGGAATATAGAAGCGGGATGCAAGACCAGCCACGTTCAGCCACACACACCGCTATTGTACCTATCGGGTTCGCGACGACACACTAATGCAGGGACCTGCTTTTTGCGGTTCCTGCTTTTGCGGTTCCTGCTCTGCTTTGCTTCGCTTGATGTCCGTCTAGGAAGGAAGGGGGTTAATTAACTGCGTCGTTTCTTACTTACCTGCTTGTTCCGTACTTACCGTCCTGCAATGCGTTCTAGTGTAGGCAAGGTACGCACGCAGTCGGGAATGGATTATGGGGAAGTGTGGAATACGTGTGGGTAAACAAAAGAAGAGCTGGAAAAGAAAAAAGGGAAAGTGGAAAAGACAGGAAACGCCGGACCGGTGAACATGGTGATAAGCTGACCGCGGGTCCATCCATCCATTCCACCGCCGGCGGCGGGGATTGCCGAAGGTGAAGGAATTCCCTGCACGGAATACGGGTTCTCTTCCTGTGCGGACTTACATACATGTGTGGGCTGTGGATATGGATAGGAATATCATACACACAGACAGACAGGTTCATGATGATATTCAGACACAGCTTCATGTCACTTTATTTTCCGAGAAATCGAGTCAAGATCATCTGCCAAGAGACAGCAATTCTCATTCTCTAGCTAGTATACTTGGCGACGATTATCTACCTATCTCTATGAGATAGTAGAATCCGTATGCACATGTAAATCCCATAAGAAGGAAGAAATAACTGGGATGACAATAACTTACGGAGAAAGGAATGTGCTTTTTCTTTTATTAAGGACACAAATCACAGAATTGCTTTTCTTCTGATCAATATAAAAAGCAGTGTCGGTAGCAAGTGTTGAGTAGGTAGAGCAGCAATCGAACAAGCAAGTCACCAACGGATCCCAGGACTTCCCCTATTTTTTTTTCCCCTTTTTTTTTACCGTCCAACCTCGCCCTCTCATGACATTCTCCAGGTTTGTTGCAAGGCTATTGCTTGCCTCAGCCTGGGGCGAAGAGGACTTCGTACAGTAACACATAGTCATTATGACAGTGCAGTTGACGAGACAGGCTTACTCGCTGTCATCATTAATGAAGTCGTCGCTCTGGTCATCCACCTGCATTGTGTCATCCTCATCCTCGTCGTCATCGTCTTCAGCATAATTATAGACAGGCTTTGACTTAGCGGCGGCAGCGCGACCAGGACGGCTACGAGGAGCAGGACGGGAAGGTGGAGAATCAACGTCATCCATCTCTAGGTCGTCCATATCATCGTCCGAATCAGAGTCTTTCTTTGCCTTCGGCTTGGACTTCCTGGCAGCGTATGCTTTAGCAGCGGGCGAGAGAGCGCTGGGCTTCTCCGCAGCAAGCTTCTTTGCAGGTGCCTTCTCCTTGGCTTTGCTTGTTGCGCTGGAAGTCTTAGCAACAGTCTTCTTGACTGGCGCAGCAGAAGCGGTAGTCTTCGACTTCGCAGTTGCGGTCGAAGATGCTGAAGCTTTAGGCTTGCTAGGAAGCTTGATAGCAGGCGGGGGATCATCGTCAGACAAGAGGCTGTCCACATCATCGTTGCGGGTCTTGCTAAGAGGCGATGGTTTGGCCAGCATCTCATAGTTCGTCTCATCCTCGCTATCAAACTCGTCAAACTTGAAATCGGAGGCCTTAGAGGGCTTGCTCTTGGGTTTCAGCAGGCCTGCGGTATCGCCATTGCTGCTATCGGGTCGAGACATGGGGAATAAGCCCACTCGACTCGTCTTGGCATTAGACGCATCCCCCTGACCTTTGCCAACACCCTTGACAAGATTATCGACATCGAAAAGCATTTTATCGTCATCACTGCTCTCCGACTCGCTGTCAATCAGCCTAGCCGTGGCTTTGCTGGCCGCCGCTCGCTTGCTCCTCACGGGAAGGTCATCGTCTTCCTCTTTGATTGGCACCTTAGTTTTGAGAGAAGCAAGATCGCCATCTGAGAAAGCGTCAGAATCATCCCCACCATTCGCACTTGGCTTCTCTTTGCTAAGCAGTGATGATTTAGAAGCCGGTTTGGCCTTCTTCTCAGTGGCCTTCTCGGCAGCTTTCGTCGTCTTAGCTGCTGGCTTGGCTGCGGCCTTTGCGCCGGGCCTGGAGCGTGCTACAGTGGGCACGAAGTCATCGTCGTCCTTGGCCTTGCGCCCACGACCAGCTGCCGCCTTCTTGTTCTTGTATCGGCTAATCCTACGAAGACCGCTCGCAATTTCTTGGTCAAGCTTGAGCTGGTTCTCCCATGTCTCTTCGAAGGCCTCGAGGTCCTTGCACCACAGGTCCTTCTCATCGACGGCCTGTAAGTCGTCATGTTCTGCTTTCTTCTTGGCGATCTGGTCCTTGAGACGGTCAAGTCGTTCTTGGGTGAACGACCAGATAGGCATCTACACCATGTTAGCATAAGCATACGATAATGCAGCAGGAATCATACCGAAAGGAGATAGTCATAGCCACGCGAATCATCGTCCACGGCTTCTTTCGCAGTCTCCGCTTCGTTGTCGTTTTCGTCTTCTTGTTTGACCTTCACCTCGGCATTCTTCACAAATTCCTCATACTTCCGTTCACGCAGCTCCTCAATGATTACTGCCTTCTTCTTGCGAGAAACGACAAGTTCTTGGTCTATGATCTCTTGGATAAATCGTGCTTGGTTTTGCAGCTTGCGATAGTCTGCATGGTACACGGCAAGCCAATGAGCCTGTAAGGGTCAGTATGCGAAAGTCAGGAGACGTGCGAATGTGGGTATTACCTTGCGTTTAGTATACATCTCCAAGCGGTAGACGTAGAACTCTTCCAGTATCTCCTCGACGTTATCGTACTTGTGGATTCTTCCTTGGGTATCGAAGGCAACCAAGTTCGAGGTGGCGATCTGCTTGACGAGCTTGAACTTCTCCAGCAGACCTACTTCAAGGGCTTGGGTCATGTGCTTCTCATCCAGCTGAATTTCAAAGTGGACGTTGTTATGATCGTTGAACTCCTTGTAGTCTTTGATAAAGGAGGGAGCCTTCTCGGCTCTGATGATCTCTTCCAGTCTCGCCTTGAAGTCATCTGTCCACATACGGATAGGCAACTCGGTGACTACGACTTCATTAGGGTTCTTCTCGTCACGATATGCGATACCGTTGAACTGGTAACGATGCGCTTCAGTGGGCTGCGCTGTGCCTTTCCAACCCCTGAACCAGGGGGTCATTGTTTCAAACGGCTTCTCCTCACTTCCGTCCAAACGCCCCATACGCCGCTTGAGGTTCTTAATGATGTCCATGGGGTGGTAGTTCGGGATGGAAGTACTCCATCCGGTACCGATACCGTCAGAGCCGTTCACCAAGACGGTAGGGAGGATCGGCATGTAGTTCTTGGGCTCAATCATCATACCCTCCTCATTGAGGTGTTCCAGAAGAGGACCGTCTTGTGGAGAAAAGATCTTTCGAGCGAATGGGGAGAGACGGGTGTAAATGTAACGAGCGCTGGCAGCATCAGAGCCACCTCCCAACCGAGAACCGAAGTTTCCACTCGGTTCAAGGAAGTTCACGTTGTTCGAGCCAACAAAGTTCTGGGCCAAGCCAACAATGGTTTGTTGCAAGGAAACATCGCCGTGATGGTAGGCGGTCTGTTCCGAGACATAACCGGCCAACTCGATAACCTTCTTGTCCTTGGTTAGGTTGCGCTTGAAGCAAGCATAGATGACCTTTCTCTGACCAGGCTTCAAGCCGTCGATGACCGAGGGGATAGAACGTATGTTGTCGGCCATACTGAACAGGATCAGTTCCTTGTTGACGAAATCGTCGTAGCTGATCTTATCAACTGCGGCGTGGTCCAAATACGTGCCAGGGACAAAGTTGCCCAGCCACTCTTTACGTGCATCCGCCTTTTTCTTCGAGAAAGCAAGGTCGAATAAGTCGGCCTCTTCGGGTTTCATTGTGTCGAAGAATTTTTGGTGCAGTTCAAGGTCGTTGAAGTAGATCTGCGCATCTTCATTGGAGCTTGTACCCAATCCCTTGTAGTATTTGGGCTTTTCCCACCTGTGGAGTTCCGCCGCGTGGGCAGCTTTCCATTCCTCCCACTCCGGCTGTGTGTAGAATCTCTTCGATCTAATGGGTTTCTTGGGGTTGGGACCCTGCCAGACTTTCACAATGGGCGTGATGAACTCCTGGAAGAAACCTGGGATCTGCAGTAGAGAAGGATACTGGATCTGCAAAAAGTTGATGAGAAGACCCTTGATGTGAGTACCATCGTGATCCTGATCGGCCATGATCATCAGGTGTCCGTATCTAAGCCCCTTGGTATCAGTGTAGTTTTGTTTGTGCTTCAGACCAAGGAATTGCTTAATATTCTGAATCTCTTGGTTCTTGGAGATCTGTTCAACTGAGGCGTCGCGGATGTTGAGCAGCTTTCCTCGCAGGGGGAATACACCGAAACGGTCGGGATCTAGGATGGCACGTCCGGCGACAGCAAGAGACTTGGCCGAATCACCTTCAGTCAAAATCAGAGTGCATTCCGGACCGTGCTTCGAGCCAGCCAAGTTGGCATCAACGAGTTTGGCGTTGCTGATTCTTGAACGCTTGTTACCATCACTCTTGGCCAGCAGCTTGTCGGCCTTGGCGTCTGCAAAGTCGATGATGTTCTTGATGGCATCTGTTTGGCCGATCTTCTTCAGGAACTGTTCGCTCAACTGGCACTTACTGCCAAATGCACTAAGTCTGGTTGTCATTAATTCCTTCGTCTGAGAGTTGAAGGCGGGGTTGTCGATGAAGCAATTCACAAATATGAAGATGTGGTTCCGTATGTGAGATGCTTTAAGTGTGTGCCCCTTCTTCTTCTTGGTGAGAGTCTTGAGGAGGGAATCACAGATCTGATCAGCGATATAGTTTACGTGAGGACCGCCGCTCGTCGTAGCGATGGAGTTGACAAAAGAAACCTGCTGGAAAGAACCATCCGATACAGCGAATGCAACCTCCCAGCGAGGGTGGCCTTTTGAGTCCTCCAACACAACCGTGGCGTCGGGCTCGACACCCTCCTCAACCGTGCGCTCACGAGCAATAGCCTTAGCATACATGCCGCAGTATGATGCGAAGTTGAGCTTGATGAGCTTGTCATTGAGATAGACCTTGATACCACGAACGGTACCGGCCATATCGTAAATGCGACGATAGAGCAATGATTCGAGATCGTCATCAATGCCTTCCAAGCCGAATTTGGCCCAGTCTGGCTTGAAGGTGACTCGAACAAAGTCAGCAGTCTTGTTGCTAGTGATCTTCGCCTTCTCCATCTTGCTCATGTTATCCCTCCAGGTCTGCTTATAACGCTTTCCGTTCTTCGAGTCCTGGCATTCGAGGGTGAATTCCGTACTGAAGACGTTGCAAAGTTTTGCACCAAAACCGTTACGACCACCAACCGTCTTCTTCTCAGTATCATCGAAATTGGAACCTGCCAGTAGGTGACCGAAGACCAGTTCAGGAACATAGACCTTCTCCTTTTCATGGATTTCAATGGGTATACCAGTTCCGTTGTTCTCGACGGATATGAAACCCTCGTCCCTGTTGATGTGAATCTTCATGTAAGTCATGGACGGACTTCTTTGCTTGTTATCCGCAGCGTTGACAACGATTTCGTCGAAGATCTTGTATAAACCAGGAACAAATCCCACCTTAGGGCGGAGCTCCATCAGGGACGTCTCCTGGTTGAAGACCCACATGGGTTGCTCGGTACGCTCAATGGAACCGATGTATGTGTCAGGACGCTTGAGGATGTGTTCAAGCTGTGTCAGCTTCTGATATGTTTCAGTAGCAGTCTTCGTCTTCTTGGGCTCTGCAGTCTCTTCAAAACCCGTGTTCTCGTTCTCGACCTCGGCGAGAGGCTGACTGCTGGTCTTTTTGGCTTCGGCTGTTTTTTTCTGCTTCTTATTGCTTGGAGGCGTACTGGAGAAGCTTGACCCGGCAGCATCATCACCATTGTGGTCGTCATTTTCGCTTTCGGGCTTGGCGCGTTTATTAGGGACAGATTTCGTGAGGTTCAACTTGCTCTGAACCATCTTCTTCGGAGCAGCCTTGGCCGTTGCAGCCTTGGCCGTCGAAGTCTTGGCCGTTGAAGCCTTGGCTGTTGCTTTAGGAGCAGCCTTCTTGGCGGGTGCTTTGGCCTTTGGTTTCTGCGGCATTGAATCGTTAGTATCGGGGTGCTCCATTCGTTGACGTTGGGATAAGTAGATAGGGCAGATGACGGTAGATCAGAGACGTCGAGTAAAAGGGATTGGACCATGATAACACATACAGGCTCAGGCGAGAAGGCATCATCAGAGTCATTGTCGAAGTCGTCGTAGTTCGGCTCGTCCATACTGTCGGAGTCCATGGCTACAGGCGGGGCATGCGATGATGCCGGAGAGAGAGAGTTTCGGCGTTGACGGCGGATATGCGGTTGCTCGCAGACGATGCAGTATTCTCAGAAACGATTGACAAGAAAACAAACGAAGCAATTGACAGGAAGTGAAGGAAGAAGAGCTGCAGTCTTCGGAGTAAATAAGAGAAGTCGCAAGGCTGGTTCGTGGGAAACTTGCCAAAGGCAGATTTGTTGTTGTTTTGGTAAATACAGATCGCGTTGACGTAGCGCGTCTCAGCATGGAAAGAGCAGACAAGGTATATTGTACTTGGTTGGGCATTGCGGGGCACCATGAGACTGTGCATATGTACAATGGAAAATGTACTTAACGCACATTATGCACTTAATTACTGCGCAACGATACGTGGACGCTACGAGCCCTATGTACCGCACTACGAATATCTCGGTTGCATGCTTAGTGAGGCAAGTATAAGGAACTTGGGCAGTTCTGACTCCTCGGTGTTATTCAATCTCAACTTGCACGCAACGGAAGGTGCAGACCCATGACGGGAAGGCATTCGAAGGATTACGTGGATGGGAAGGCGCCAACGGCGTATTAGAAACTCTATCGCACGCTATACGGAATAGCACCCTATCGCAGGGCGATCGCACACGTATTCCGTACGTCGGCGCCGTGTCTGGATTCCGTCGTTTACCTCACCTGACTCTTGGTCCAGCCACTTCTACGAGTATGCTTGAAGCAACAGCCACAATTGTAATTGTGGCTAGTGCAGACATGTCCATGTGCCGTATCCATACGCAATCCGTAATCCGTACATCCTCACAACATCTAGGACCGATCCTACCTGCGGACTACGCCGGTAGCCAACCTCTACGTCTCAGTGTAGCACGGAGAGTTCCCGACCCAAGAGTCTCCCATTGGACCACCAGACATGGTGCTGCCAATCGAGCATGACTGTGTGATTGGCTACTCAGGCTGATGCTTGCTTTCGGTGTCTCAACTCCATTGATTCGATCGTCTTGCGCTGGATACATGCATTGAACTCGATCAAGAAGAGACAGCGAGGTGTTAAGCACAAGAGACGTAACAGCAAACCCGGACGAAGCTGATGACTGTTACTCGCTTCCTCTTCGTCTCTTTTACGGTGCTTTTTGCTCGCCATGTCGGGTGCGACTTGGATTTGTGATGACACATCCCTTGCTACGCCATGAGACGACGGTCTTCCAGTAGCAAAAGAATCCTACCTAGAAGATGTGCGGACATGGCAAGGAGCTCATGACAAGGCCATGTCACTGGTGCCCGAAGTGAGTGGCAGGCCATCGCAGGAAGAATGAGACCCTGACCTCCTTGTTAGGCCTCAGTAACTGCTATCGCAACACTCGCGAAATGGAATCACGAAAAGGGGCATTATGTAAGAAGCATTGAGTACAGATCCTTGTTTCTGGTCCTCAAGGCTTCCACAACAGCTCGTCCTACCAAGAACACATGGCTTTATCTGGGGCTCTCTCGCTGGTCATTGGCGCATAATTCTCCGTCGTCCGCAACCGTGTGACGGCTAGTCCGTATTGTCACCAACGCTCCTCAAGCTGAGAGGAGACTTATATTTCCCGAAGTCGTCATGTAAACAACCGCCATGCTTCGTCGTTGCATTGCGACTCTGGATTTCTGACCATCACCAGAACTCCCTTGGACTGCCGCATGTCATCCTGTGATGTGTCACAGGAGCAACCCGACACCCATCTGAAACCTCCCATCTCACCCACAGTAGACAAAAGACCACGTATTTAATGAGCTTCAGCTACGATTGCTTTAGAACCACACCAATCCACCATGTGTGCTTGTCACTCTGGGCCCGTCTGTCAATCGAAGCGTGCTTCTCTGGTATACCGGCGCGTCCGAATCCAGGCTCGCCGCCCTGGTCTCCCATGCCAGCTGGGATAATCCTTCTATGATCCCGTCTAGCAGAACCCGTGGGGCAATCTTCTCCTAATTGCACACCATGAACACGGCTAAG
Organism: Xylaria sp. L1 SY-2022; assembly: GCA_023079495.1. Lineage (NCBI taxonomy): Eukaryota > Fungi > Ascomycota > Sordariomycetes > Xylariales > Xylariaceae > Xylaria > Xylaria sp. L1 SY-2022. The sequence continues at coordinate 1,916,596 of JALIDW010000004.1, forward strand.
GGCTTGATTGCGTGCCGCCGTCATTACACGAGATAATAAGCTTGATCTCAAGTCCTCATTTTCTCGCGTGCTGGCACGCACTGTTCCCTTACCCGTCCTTAGCCCAGGGTAATACAAGGAGTTCCCTCCACTTGCCATATTCGCTTTGGGCGAGGCACTCATATCCCGATAATCTACGCCGAGCTGTCTGCTAATGCTGTGCCGGCATTCCGCCGTGTTCACTATGCTGGCAACACAGCAGGTTAAGAGGCAGGCTCAGGGGGAGAGACTCGAGGATCTGTCCTGCCTCCGAAATTGACTTGGGGCACGTGGAGATGAGGCTTGTGCCGCGAGAACAGTCAGGTCTGATTGAGATCATCCATCTAGGGGCTGGATGTTCAGTTGAGCAATGGCTCTCGCCTACGACTCCTGAGCTATGGGAGTATCTTGGTAGCATGCACCAATCAAGCCATTGTTTTCGCCTAATATGTTACTACTACAGGTACGCATTGTAATACCGATCATCTCCTCCCGTCCCCTAGTTACTTCAATCTAACTTGGCCTGCCTCGTAAGATCGTGGTCGTAGTATTATTGGAATGCTCCCAGGGAGCTAGAATGCCGCTACGCAAAAGTACGAAGATGGAAACCATCTGTCCAAGATGGAAAAGACTCCCGCCCCTGTGTTTCCCGGAATCCATAATTTGTGCTTGTACGCATCGCAGCTCTTGGGAAAACATGGATGAATGCGGTTTTTGCTGCGTCTCAGCATCCACTGCAGAGTGCCGGCAAGAAGTATCTTGTAGATACTGTCTTTCGGCTTTCGAGAGAGAGGGCTGCCATCGAGTTGTTGAATCTACAGAAAGCACTTGTGGGTTTCGGCTAAGCACAGAGCCCTCCCCACCGGCATAAAAGACTTGCCCTCTCGGCGGTCAAGCCCAAGGCTCAGTCATCGTCTCTCTTTTGTTTCCCGGAAAGCCCAGGCGAGAAACACGTCGCTGCTACAAGTCACAGGCGCACGCCCTCTCCTGTCTCTCTGCTCTGAAGCCTCCGCCATGTATGGCTACACGTGTGTCGAGTCAAGCAATCTTTGTCTGGGATCTATCTTCTTCCTGCGGCCATTTTCTTTGTTCTACCGTCCCCAGGATACCGCCTAGGCTAAAGGCTAGGACGGTACAATATGCAGCTTGCCGAAGGGTTAGTTTCTGTCAACAGTCTTCTATGCTTTCCAAACAGCCCCAGTCCCTGTTTGGGCTCGCCACTAGAGAGTATTTGCGGTGCCAAACTCATTTGTTGTCCGTACTTCTAGTGCCGCTGCGTCATGCGGTCGCCTGTGATCGCCCTTTTTGGGCCTGGCCGTAGCCTGGTGAAATCTAATGAAACCTGCCTAACCTCGATGTTGTCATGAGTTCCGCAGATCGACTTGATACATCTGGAGTTGCTCTGAGTCCGTTTTTGTCGGCCATGCTACGGGGTCGACAGCCAAGTTTGGTGGTTCTGGTGTGTTGATCCCGCAACGCCCCCCCGTCAAAACATCACGGTAACGACCTGTATCCGCCTGCTCTAGCGTCGTGTTTACGATCCCAAAACACTGATCTCGCTTTCGTCCGGGTAGCAGTAGCATCTACCTCTCCTGGTGACTCCCTCGTTATCTATCACTTCGTGGCTCAGAACTCGATCTTGCTAAGAGGCGGTGGGCGTGCACAAACGGCCAGCTCTACTCTCACAGGTCGATTCCAAGACAACGTTGACAAAGAACTCTGTGCCGAATACACCGGCCTATACCGCCGTATCGGACACCGCTTGATGTTTTGCAGCTAGAGCTGCATGACTACGCACAGTCAAGAAAGAAAGCAATCTCGGCCTGCTTGTGCCAACATCGGCTGACCGATTTGCGAGGACCTACTTCAGAGACTCATCTGTTTGCCAGGTTCAAAAAGGCTTGGGAATCCTCTCCTCCTTCCCCCCCTGATCTGCCGATGCAAATGCTGTCTTGAATTATCCGTCTCTTTTTCGTCTCTCGGCCGTCTCCTTCGTACTTGGTTGATCCCCTACGCAACTTGTACTTGAGTCGTGCAGTAGCAGCAGGCCTGATTTCGAGACACACAAACCATTCCTCACAGTCACTCACCGCCATGCTTTCTGTGTCGTCCCTTCTCAACCCTGCCCCTCCGGGGCCATCTAATGGCCATAGATTCCCTCCCAGTCCAGCATCATCATCATCTCCAACAGACTCTTGTGGAGAGGACGCTATGCTCATAGACCGGCCAGTCATGCCCAAGTGTAAGATGCCAAAGGACGCGGCCGTGTTTACTAAGAGCAAGCCAAAGGGGGATATCAACTTCCGGCCGTATGAGCATCTCGACGAGGTATCACTCAGACTGGCCTACAGGTTTCAAATCTATCCACTCGGGAAGATACAAGAGTATTCTCGACATATCCCCTACAATAGTGGTAAGAAGGACTTCTTTGAGAAAACAGGACGAGAAAGCTTTGAAGGTGAGTGACTACACTCGGAAGTCTACAAAAGGGGTAAACCAGTATTAACCCAAACCACACAGTCTTCCAATACATCTTCAAAGTCCCCGATGACGACGCCGAATATGCAGTCATGTGGGATTATAATGTTGGCCTCGTTCGCATGACCCCTTTCTTCAAATGCTGCAAATATCCCAAAGTAAGTCATTCTACCCTTGGACTGAGTGATGCTGAAAATATGCTAACAGGCTCAGACAACCCCAGCCAAAATGTTGAACTCGAATCCGGGTCTCAAGGAAATCACACACAGCATCACAGGGGGTTCGATAATGGCACAAGGTTGGTTCTGTCTAATTCCTACAAAAAGGACAAGCAGCTAAAGAATCGAGGTCAAGGTTACTGGATGCCCTACCAATGCGCAAAGGCCGTCTGCGCAACTTTTTGTCACAACATTGCCGGGGCCCTGATCCCTATATTCGGGCCTGATTTCCCGTCTCTTTGTACACCGGCCGAGGCACCAGAGTATAGTCGCATGGTAATCGACCCGGCAATCGTCATTCAGTCGACTCGCCAGGCCGAGTACTACCGACGTCTCTACAGCAATGCGGCAAACATGGGCTCGGCGCCAAGAGCCGAGAACGGTCACGTTGGTGCCAAGCGTGACCGTCGAGTCTTCCGGAGTGTCTACGACGATCACAACGGACATCATCCTCGGTACCGTATACGGAAGACTTATACGACTACGCCAGCAAGCGAAAATAGTTCGTACTCAACGGATACTGATGGTGAGGTATCGCCGTCAGGGGCTGAGTGCGGCATCTTAGTCCGTGACCACCAGTTCGCGCGGTTTCCACACTCGCCATTACCACCCGCCATCGCGCCTCTAAGAGCAAGCATTGTGAATACTAATAGCAGCGGATGGACGCCCGTCAACGCACCCAATCCACCTACCCATAATATACGCTCTTTCACCGAGTACCATCACGCTGGCCCTAGCCCCTGGCTAAGCGCAGTACCGCGCTTCGCAACAACAACAACGCACATGCCGCCATCTCATCTGCCCAATCCACCAAAGCCAGGGCGTCTACAGCACTATCCTCATCCCCATCCCCATCCCCACCCCCCGTCTCATTCTCAATCTTATCCTCCTCCTCACCAAACTCACCTTTACCACCACCCCAGCACCATACAAAGACAACTCCCGCCCCCCTCCGACCCACCGCCTCCATACCCGTCCCAGCAAGGACTCTACCAGTCCCCACGGACGAGGAGACCGGCCGAAAACAACACAACACCAGATCATCATTCCACCAACGGACTCGTAGTAACCCCGTACCAAAGTCGGATATCACCCCCTCAAATTCACCAGACAAACAATGAGAACCGCAGAGAGGCCCCAACACACATCAGAGAAAAAGACAAACCCAGCGCAGCTGCTAACGTCGGCGTGGACAAGAAGGCCGCGCTCTTGTTAATGAACCTCAGCGTGCGGGACAACATGTTCTGGAAGAAGACTGACGGGTCGACGACATTCAGTAAAAACGAAGACCGAGGTCGTGATCGCGCTGGTGTCGTCGCGATGAAGACGGGGAGAGCGGGGCTCTCGTCGCCCGGGATGATGTTCTCGCGGATCGGGAGGGTCCGGTCTAATTCTATGTGAGGGGGATAGGACTATCACAATTACGTTTGACAGAATGGAGTTGAGATGAGGTGGTTTTAATCCGAGATGGTAAGGGGAGATGGTTAGGCTGCATGGGTTGCATAAGAGGTATGGAGTTGGATAGGAAAGGGGGGGAAGTTGACGTTGGGTTTATTATCGTATCTGTTGATGAGATACCAGTGTATTAGTTAGAGAACGGATTAGAATTTTTTTCTCCCCCCTTTTTCTTGTTGTACATTTGATCTGATTGAACACATTCAACTTTGCTCAGGGCTGTGCGGTGTCTCATGGATTGTGAAATGGAATTGGGGGAGGGGGGAACTTGATAGCAGGGTGAAGACTGACTCGCAGATCGGGTTTGCTTGGGAAGGGCGGTATGCAATCAATGTGAAGCCCGATATCGGGTGTAGGGGAAGTGTAATGGATCAGTTTGTTCAGGCTTCAGCCAGTCTGGACAATAGGGGAGAAGAGCAGTAATCTGTCACAACCAAGTGTCACGATAACTCGCAGTAATATGATGGCACATTGTGAATTTTGTCTATATCCAACTCACAACCTAACTGCCGTTCTGCGCCGCCTTCTTCGACTTAAACTCCTCAACCCACGCAGCGGCTTTCGCCTTAGGCACAACGAAGATCCGCACAACATCATCAACAACCTCCACCTTACCACCACAAAGAACCTTCAGCAAGGGCACCTTCTTACTCATCTTGATAAGTCCGCCCGCAACAGTCTCCATGTAGCACTCCACGCCAGCCAGCGTATACGCGTTATCCTGGTCCCAAGGGAGCGGGAATATGTAACTGAGGTGATCGGCCAGCGAATCCGTCTCATTAAACGCTTTGACGAAATCAGACTGCAGGTCCGTGGGGTACAGCAGAACGGTCGGAAAGGCAAGACTGCTGGCCGGGTCATCCGGGTCCGGAACGAGTTTCACCGCGGCATCATCCATCTCAGGCGGCTGCGCCGTCGTCCGCGTGCGGATCTCACGCGCCCGCAACGCTGCCTTGAGGAGCATCTCCCGACGCTTCTCCTTGGCGGCCCGCTCGGCCTCGCGCCGCTGACGCGCATTCGTCTCCTCTGCCTTCTTGATGATGTCGCGCGCGACGGCCTTCAGAGAATTGTTCGAAGGGTCGAGCGCCAAGCCGCGCGCACATGCGTCGTCTGCCTCTGCGATGCGACCTACAGCTAGCAAGGCGCGCGTCGACCGGTAGTATGCCTTGACGTTCTTCGGGTTCAGACGGAGGGCCGCGGCGCCATCGAGCCAACAGGAGCGGTAGTTCTTCAGCTCAAGATGGCAGGCAGAGCGGTTGCTGTACAGGGATTCAAGTGTCTCCCTCTCCTTTTGGACTTCCTCCTCGCTAGTCGGTTCCTTCTTCTCCTTCTCCTTCTCGTCCTTTTCACTGGATTTACCCAAGACGTAGGGCAGCTTCGTCGGATTCGCGGCCGCCTTCCGCTTGCGCTCCTCCGCCGCCAGGATCACGACGCCCTTGGTGTAGAATTCCTTCGCATCGGCGTAGCGCTTGGCCTTGAAGCACTCGTTTCCCTGCTCCTTGAACTCCGTCGCATTTTCGAGCGGCGTTCCCTCGTACGCGAGGGCCTTGAACGCCTCCGTTTCGTCGTTCTCCTCCAGCTCCGTCATGAAGAACGGACTCCGCTTGAGCTCCGCGACGACCTCGTCGACGGATTTCTTCTCCGTCATGAAGGCGCGCCCGGGCGATAGCTCCGGGAACATAGCCGCCGTGGCCGGCTTGAATGTGCCGTCATCCTGAGACGAGTCTGTGGACTTGGTCTCGGATTCTGATGTTGGCGCCGGCGACGAAGACTCTGACTTTGGCTGCGACTGCTCGAGTTTTAGTCGCTCTGCGACCTCGTCGCTGATTTCTTGTACATGCATGATTTTATTTGGAGCTGCCAGGCGCAGAGTTCGATATCACTGCGCCGCCGGCTGCTTTCAACTTTGTACCTGCAAAGTTGGCAATTTATTTTTATCCTGTCACAGCTTTGAATATGCTGCTAGACGCTCGAGACAAAAGAGAGCGCTTGATTTGACGTTGATATGGAATATTGTGAAGATATAAAACTCCAGCTTATGATTGACAACCATGAGAATTTCATTCCCCATGTTGATGATTTCATACAGTAGACCCCATAAGAGCATATTTCCGTCTCATTAATGTAATGGTTATGTGCATACGGTAGTGCATGTCAATCCCTGATCATTGACGTCACGACGGAAGTGATAAGGGCCAACAGCTCCGTGTAACGGAAGGTGTGCAGGGCCTAGACTGTTACCTTACCTGTGCAGTTGCTCTGATAGGCAAGCCGTAACACGTGTGGGCACCTTGTAGGCACCTTGGAGGCACTCCAGGCACAACACGTGTGCCAGTCACTCCCTTCGATCTGTGCTTCTCGGAATTACGAGCAGGCGGAGTGATCCGAACCTCTCGATCACCTTCAATGTCTACAACCGGCATGTGAAGGTATTCCGTGTACATAATGAATGTCTAGATTGTTCAGAAACTCGTTTGAGGACATTTCTTAGTCCTCTCTTTCTCTATATTCTCTCTCCCCGACGCTTTCCCGTCCTTCCATTCAGTGAAGTCATCGTCATCTCGACCATCCCAGGGGTTCGATTCACCACGGCGATGGAAGATCGCTGCCAGCTGCTCCGTGAGGGCGGCTACTTCAACTTCTTCGCTTCCATGTGAGTTTTGTACTCTCAATGTCACCCTCTCATCCTCTCAAAACTCACCATCTCTTCGTCTAGTCTCATCGTCCTGGGCATCCTCCTCTCCTACGTCACGCAGCACTACCGAATTATCTCGCGCGGTTCCTCAGAAGGCATCTCGCCGTACTTCGTTCTACTCGGCGTAACCTCCGCCAATGCACAATTCGGTAACATTCTGACTCTGCCCGAGTCACGGGCCGACGTGGCCTGCTGCAAGGAGGTCAGCCCCTTCGAGTGCACAGCGGGTTTGCTGGGTATTGCCCAGATCGGAGCCCAATGGATGTGCTTTGCTATCATGTGAGTAGCACCACTCCTTCGTCATGGGAATGTTTGTTACGAGATGATACTGACACCAGGGACCAACAGCCTCGTTCTATTCTTAGTCTTCTTCCGACGCGATGACGCCGACGTCGACGAACAAGAGCTCGAGTGTGACCCCGATCGGCCCTCGTGGAGGACAGCCCTCACAGTAGGCGCAGTATGTCTGGTACACGGTCTCTTGGTGGTCATAATATCGACTGCCTTGGCCTTTTCTGCGCCGCAATACCTTGGTGGCTGGGCCAACTTCTTGGGAATCATGTCGGCGACGTTTGCTGCCATACAATACCTCCCTCAGATCTGGACCACGTACAAGCTGAAACATGCTGGCAGTCTTAGCATCTTGATGATGACGATCCAGACGCCGGGCGGATTTATCTTCGCAGCTAGTCTGGCTGCGAGACTAGGTTGGGGAGGTTGGAGTTCGTGGGGTGTCTATGTGCTGACGGCTATCATGCAAGGCATCTTGTTGTCTATGGCTATCAGGTACGAATGGGCCGCACGCGCGGGAGACAGCGGTCATTTCTCGTCTTCGCCCCCCTTACTGGATCGCGAGACGGCACATGGTGCTGGGGAGAACCAGCCTTTACTAGGCAATGGCAGGTAGCCACGGCACGCGATGATCATGTATTACATGTTTATATGGGTTTAGTATCGTCATGGTATTCTGCTACACTTGCTGTCAACAGCTTCGGTCTGCTTCATGACCTCACTCACGCCAATGAGACCCTTGATCATCTGTACGTATCGCCCATCAGATGAGCTAAAGGGCCTACTAGCAACTTGTCATGTCTATCGTACCATGAGTGAGATTGAGTCATGCATATCCGGATGCAAATGGGACTGACTACTGATCACTGAGGCCTTTAGGTATCATTCACTCGTTGATTCATTCATGTATGCATCGCGAGGGACTAAACCACGCCACCTCCTAGTGTACACCACTTTGGACCCTGTTCTTGGCGATGATGACAAGCTCCTTCTAGGTATCCCCGTGGTCATACTGCATCACCTCGAGCAGGGGTCCTGGATCTTGGCCCGTTTACAAGACTCTGTCTCATCATGAACCATTACATACTTAGGACTACTTCCGCGTTGCCAAGTCAAGCCGAGTCGGGTGCGAAGGAGGGCTGTATGTTGTGCCACTGTGTCGTCGATCCGTATGAGCAACACAAAACCAAGACTTCGATGATAGTTGTCGGTGGGTAACTCATGGAGCTCTCGAAGAATACCAGTGTCGTATTGCATGGACGTTCTATGCATGAGCCCGTTTTGTTTGGCTTGAGTGTTTGTGATGCTCAGTTCGCCACTGCTCTGATTGATCCTATATCTTTATCCCTCTCTGAGTTGTCATGCTCATACTCCATGTGTGTTAAGTAAATCGGATTGGATTATTCATCGCTGTTGTCGTATGTATATCTGTTGTATAAAGCACGATGTAGATCATCAAGTGAGAAAGCACTGATGAGGACCTACCCGGGAGAAGTACACCCGTCTCCGTTACATAATCCTGTGATAGTTGCATATCTTACCTGTTCCCCAGGGGCTTTTAGGGCGTTGGACCCCGGGATAAGTGACCCTACGGTGACCCGACAGTGACCCTACATGACCCTAGCTGACCCTGAAGTCGGCGTAGTGATGCAAGCACTTGCAGATTGTAGTGGAACCGTCGCCGTCCCTCCTCCCCCTCGCCCATGTGGGTGGTTGGGCCGACTCCGATTAGTCGGCTTGAGACGTCGGAATTTGGCTGGGACAACCTGATGGAATGAAATAGTTCCATTCGTCTTACTCGGAGTCTTTTCTTCCATTTGTACGGATCCGTACAAATACTTGGGACTCACACTCAACGTTCCAAGTATCTCGGGTTAATCCGTACTTCTGATCGGTGAGGGCTTCACTTCTCTTGAGGTGAAGGTGCGGCATTACTCAGACCATCGCCGGAATTCAGAAATTAGTACGCGTTCACCATCGCGTACAGCCAGTCTTTCGCGAGTCTCATTGATTGAGCTGCAAAGAACAGAAATATCTCGGTATATTCCGATCAACCACCCAACATGGCCATCTTCAGCGCTGTCCCGCCGCCTCCCGAGCTCGGAGGTGCCCCTCCCAACCAGCCTCACCATGGGGAGCCTCAACCCATCGGCCAGGGCGTCGACATCCACGCATGGACCATCGAGGCCCTCGAATCTCTCAACATCTCGCCCCTGGCCGTTGGCACTGGCGTCCCAATGACCATCCCGCTCGACGAGACCGAGCCGCGGAGCAAGCCGGCCCTCTACGACCCCCGGCGCGCCGGCGCAGTCAAGACCCCCCACCGCCTCGTCATCCGGGACAGCCTCGCCCGCCGCGAAGCCCTGCTCAAGGGCAAAGAAGGCAGCCGGCAACGACGCCGCTGGGAAAATGGTAAACGAACCCATTCCCTTTCCTTCTCTTACGAAACCCGGTTGCCGCCGACTACACGGAGGCAATGGGTTAGATTTTCCGGTATTTGAACTAATTTCGAGGGGGGGTTTTCTCCGTACCCCCCACCGCTATTAGATCGTCTCCTCCACGTCCCAAACGCTGTGCCCCCTGAACCCGAGGACTACGTCCCCCGTCCCACGCATCCCGTCACCCACGTCCCTTACCAGGTCGCCGCGGCCTGGGACGCCCGCGTGCGCGCCGAGGTCGAGACACGGAGCGCGGTGCTCGCGCGCCGGAAGCAGGTCCTCTCGCGCACGCTGGGTGACGAGGGCGTGGCTGGCCGTGTCCCGCGCGAGTTGTGTCAGCGCGCGAAGAAGATCCCCGCTGTGCGCGCGTGGGTGCGTGCGCTGGAGGAACCGGTGCGGAAGTACCTGGTTGAGCGGGAGATCGCGCGGGCGGACCTGTTGGAGACCGACGAGAGCGAGAGCCAGAGCCAGAATAGTAGCGATCTGGTGGATTCCGAGGACGAGGAGATTGTCTTTGTCGGTCGCAAGCAGTTTATGCGCGATGCGGCGAATGCCGGGAAGGGGGTCGCGCCGGGAGGGAACAGCCAGTGGAAGAAAGCCCGACGGGAAGAAAAGGCGACGGGTGCCACGCAGGACGAGGGTATGTTGTTCGACTGGTTCGACGACGAGGATGGTGGGGCGTTCAGGTATGTATATTCCCCCCTCCCTCATGCACCAGGGGAGCAGCTGGCATGTTTCGTGGCCGCCTTGAGACTAAGACTTGATACTCTTCGCCTCGCAGACGCTGGATCACCCATTCCATATCCGACTACTACGGCTTGCAGTCGCGATCCGTGCTCGTAGGCGACCCCCAACGCAAGGTCGTGTATGTCGGCATCCAATCGATGAAGAGCGGCCCTGCTGGTGCGCCTCCTGATCGCGCATACATCTTGCCTCGACCGCTCTGGGAATTGTGCTGATACCAGTTCGTCGTCCGTTGCACGGAACCATTTGTGCCTTCGTGTGACGTGCTGCTGCTACCCTTGCTGATTGAACTCATTTGAAATGATTGGATGGCTCTTGGGAGGCTCGTGCGCTTTATCTCGGGCTGGGCAGAGCATGTCTTTCTTCCCTGGGGGAGGAGAGGAGGGTGCATCATCGGGGCTTCATTGATATAAACGATAAACTTGCAAGAAATACTTCTATATAGCTTTTGTTGACTATGACTTCAACAATATATACGCAGCAATCAAGCATTGGATATAATCGTTTGTTCAGATTCTGGCTTCATAACCCGCGTCGTATGAGAATCACGCCCCGGAACAACATCTACTCCCTTTGCTAACTTCGCAATGACCCCCTTTTCAACTTGCTCCTCGAATCATCGTCTAAGTGCCTACCCCTATTCAACGGCACTCAACCCGATATGTTGGCAAGGTAATCAAGCATAGCCATTCCCGGAATCAGAAAGCCGCAAGACCATCATCTTCCCATATAACCTCCCGTCATCAACTCACTCAGTCCCAAGTAAAGCACAAAAGGGGCTCGACTCCAACCACACAATCACTCGAGCAATTCACATGAATCCTGGAACAATAACTCATTAGTCCTCGTCCTCAGATAAATAGTAATCCTCCATACCTACAGAACACATGTAATCCCCAGTGGCACAGCGCTCACCACAAGTGGGCCACCATCCCTCCATACATACACGCATAGTCATCACATCCAGCGGGCCTAGGTATCTAATCACCTAGCGCAGCGGAATCCCTATCTCCGCCTCCCCCTCCGCGGCCTTCGGAGATCTAGAACTGCGTCCATAAGGACGGCCGGAATCCACTCGATCAGATCGTTTCGCTCGTTAGGTGCATTGGATTTGCCTATTTATAGACTTGACGGTGGGGAACGAACGGTATCTACAACAACAGCGTCGAAGTTGTATCGTACGCTGTTTGGATTTCTGGTAGTGGTATGGACTTATTGGATCTCGTGAGCTGACCTGATCTGAGCTGAGCTTAAACGGACTCCGTAGAATTCTTGGCGTCGTGATCTGAGATCATACCCCTTAATATCTGACTTGCGAACAGCACGTGCTTGCCTTCAACATTTCATATCCGTGCCCTCAGTTTCAGTAGTAGCCCCTGATCCTCAACCATTGGGGCCACAAAATCCGTGAACCTACATCGCGGAAAAGAGATAGGAAATCAGAAAATACAACAGATCGCGTAAGTTCAATTCTCAAGTTGTCGTTAGCAGCGATAGGTATCCAAACAATTGCCTCCGAATCCCTGTAGTAATATCACACACCCGCGGGGCCAATACACCGAAAGCCTGTATAGAAAAGAGAGATGAAAGAACAACCCCCAAACGCCTACTGATATCAAAACCCGCCTGTACCATGCTTTAACAAACCGCCATTACTCGTGAGGAAGTAAGTCCGGGCTTAGCAGCTTGTCCCTCGGATCCTGGCCGCCAGTGCTTCCGATGACAGTCTGGCCATCAAGATTCGGGTCGTATTCTTCGCGATTGTCCTTAGCACCCCGCTTGCCCGTCTCTTTTATAGTCGACGACCGTAACATGCCCGCGGTCTCGCTGTTGTCCCCGCTGTTCGAAGTATTATCACTATCGTCATCGTCGAATAGATCACCGTCTTCAACCTCCTCCTGCGGTATCCGTTCGTGGTCCGTTTCCCTCATCTTGATATAGCTGTCGATGATGTAGTACTGGAGAGCGTTCATGATGAGAGGGAACAGCATCATAACGAAGAAAATCTGCAACCGTTCATTACCCTCTGTCCATCCCAGTGCCCAGTCTCCCACGCGTGAGATCCATGGTAATATCAGGAATATCAGAAGCACGCATAACTTCATGCCGAACAGACCGCAGAAGTAGATGACGGACTGCTTGAGCCACCACCAGGCTTTGGGCGGGTCGCCGTAGTTTCCGGACTGGATCGACTCGTAGGGTTTGCCCAGGGGCGTGTAAGCGACAAGACCAGTCGTCACACGGAGGAGGACGATGAGTATTGGGATGCCAAGAGTTGTCTAGGGAGTGCATGAGTTAGCGTCGATGATGTCATATCTTAGAAGAGTTCGAAGAGAGAGAGAGAAAATCAGAAGCTATCTAGGTACTCACATCGATGGCCAAGTTGAGCAGGTAAAACGAGCAAGGATTAGGTACGTAGGGAATGTGTTCCTTTCGCAGCAATCGTGAAGCCGTCTGGACGACCGCCGTCGGCTCCAGCTTCATGGAGAACCGACCGCTCGTGAGCATGGACATGAAGATGTTGGCGATGTGCACGAGGACGGATCCGAAGACCTGCTTCGAGACGTCGAAGAACCAGATCTTCAGCGGGCGTTGCGGTCGCTCACGCCACCGCTTGTACACGAGGGAGAGGAGAGCTAGACCACCGAGGGCCAGCTGCACAAAGAGCGCAAAGGCACCGAGGAGCCTGCACTCGCCCTCGCCGCTGCCACTACCACCACTTCCACTTATGGCGCTGCTCATATCGCCACTCCCAGTCGTGACGGCCGCGGCCATCGTCGCTGCAGCTGTTACGGCAGACATGGTGGCGGTGGTGAGGCCGGCCATTGGAGATGTGGGATCGGGACTGACGCCGATCGTTGCTGTCGAGATTTCTATGGCCGAGACATCGACTGGAAAGGGTATAGACATTTGCCAGATGGTAAATGCCGCGGAGCTGGGATAATCCGTAGTAAGGAACTGCCCGGACCAGACTAGAAATACATGGGATATATTATAGCAGACTTGCTAACGGGCGAGGACGTTCGGTGAGGGAAGAGTTGGCAACGATGGGGCGATCGAATCGGTTTTGACGGGGGGGGGGGTTAGAGCAGAGCAGATCGCCTCGGCGGTGTACAAGTACAGAAATACCCCTCGGGACGAACTGAAGGTGACTGGTTTAGTGCGGGACGGACGACGATCGTCAGTCGAGTACCTGATGTCAACCCAGGCTAGAAAATATACAGATGAGGGTTGTTTTATATCTATGAATCTCTCAATTCTGACCAAACGAGGAAGAAAAGGATGAATATAAAGGGTTCAAATACAAATTGGCTGATAATTAAGAGCGTAAAAGGGGAGGGGAGGTGCGATACGGAATAAACTCAATGCTCATTCCCATCCTGTCCTGTGCCCTTCAAAGCGCTTCATCCCGTCCAGCTGAAGTGCAGGTGCTAATCTGATGAAACGCATACAGATTAATGTAACTACATAATCTATGTAGTTAACTAGTTTATGTGTCTAGTGCAGTTAGTGCTACAGAATTATTCCCAGCCCGGAATTAGCACGCGGGCCGTCGCTGGGCTGCCTACCGGAACACTATTTTTGGACATGCCCAGACCGGTTAGCTCTGACCGTCATTTCACCTTAGTTGCGCACACATTACTTACATATACATGATACCTACATATGCCAAGCACGTATGTACTAATGCAGTGTAACTACACACGAGTACCGCATAAGGAAGAGAGGAGAGAAACAACGAATGGGAATTCAGGGTGAGAAGATCGTCACGAGAGAAGCGATATATCATTCGTTAGAGTAGGGATCTAGGACCATTGTCAATTAGAATACCTATTCTTGTTGGGCGAAGTGCTCGTGGCAAAAGCACGATGGCGCTCTGCCTTTCCCCTCGTCCATTTCCTTTGTTGTCGGTTTCCTTAGGCGTTCGAATCGAGTGTTGGATCATCATAGATAATGCTGTGTTTTAGGTAGAAGGCGTGTTTCCATTCTCATACATTTCCGAAACCCTCCGTCTGAAGAAAAAAAACTAGCACTGCTGCATCTTCATTGCTAATGAGAGCGCGTGCGTGGCAGCCGGTTCATAATACATCAAAGTAAATAGATACAAACCACTCCCACTAAGGAGCAAGAGCCCGATAGATGAGCTCCAAAAAGGGAGTGGCACTGGCAGAACTAGAGAGCCATGAGGCTAATGTAGGGACAACCAGGGTCGACCATATGAGTCGTTGCACGGTGCTGTTGTTCATGATGAGTACGTCGGTGCCCCTATTGGTGTCGTGATGGTTTCCTGACTTATGAAACACAAATCTTGTTTGGCTTCTGCGGAAGAAAGCCACGCACGAATGTCAGGGCAATGTCTCGTGCGTGGCGGGCAACATCTTCCGACTTGCTCTTCTTTGTGCTCATAGCCGGAATCGGCTTTTTCTTGCTCGCTAACCTCGGTGTGGTGGAGCTTGAGGTGGTTGAGGTAGAGGAAGACGGGACTGCAGACACTGGGCGAGTACGCGTCTGGAGTCTATCCGCAGGCCCGTCTAATCGTCAATCGATGCCGTACTGCTTCTTGAGCTGACCTAAACTCTCCTGGCGGGTCTGCACGTCATCTTTTGATTCCTTCATCTTGAGAGTCTTCTCTGGTTGGTGCCACAGCACTGCATCTCGGTCAGTTGATAGACAAAAGCATGGGATGCGTATAAGCCATAGCATACCGACGAGATATCTGTTCTGGAAGTTGAAGCCGTTTAGCTTCTCGAGGGCATTCTTCGCGTCCATAGCATTCCAGAAGACGACATAGGCGGTTCCCTTGGTGTCGACTGAGATACCCTTGCGGATTTGACTGGCAACAATTAGCAGCTTAGCGGATGGTGATACATATATGATACGGGGATGCGCGGGTGGCCGTACCGGATGATACCGGTCTCCTCGGGGTCGAAGAGCTTGAAGAGGTCGCCGTCTGTCACTTCGTAGCTAGACAGGAGGCCATGTCAGAACACGAAAAGTCCCCAGGACCCGTACCGATGGGCTCATAGCGACTCACTTTAGGTTCTTGATGAATAGGACTCTATTTTGACGCAGGTCAGTTATCGGGTTTATACGATCTAAGTGACGAGGGCTTGCAAGGGGTCGAGCGGGCGCAACTCACGGCAACTGCTCCGGGGCAAGCTTTCCGGCGCGACTCATATCTTGATGGCTGTAGAAGGTCTGAGATCGATAGAGATGTCCTGGTGATGCACGGTCGTCGATGTGCTCGCGGAGGTGGCAATTGTTGTGTTGAAGGTCAGGGTAGAAACCGATGCAGGAGACGTGGGTTCAATAGAATGGAGTTTGGAGTGGAAAGTGACTAACGAGAGCCTACTTGAGTAGGTAGTGCTAGAATGGCTTGACGTTAACGACGCCATCAATCCAGCCCCAGCCAATCGGGGAGCGCACAGCCCACTTTTTCTATTTATCTTGGTCATTTATCTGGACCACGTGATGCACGGCGGTATCGATACATGAAAGCGGGTCTGTGGTACATGCGCTCCACCGGCGAGCCTATGACCGAATGCTGTACCTCGGAAGTAAACACAGGTACCCTGATCTACGACGGTAGCGGACGTTATCGCCATAATGCCGTACGCAAACCCCTCTCCATGGGTTTTGTATCCATTCACGCAAGTACGCGCGCAGCCCAGATGTACCTTCCAGGTACAATTGTACACGTGTAGGGTACTTCGTACCTCGTAGGTCGTGTCATGTACCTGCTTATGGCGACTGCCCGAACTGCAGGTGCCGTTCTCAGTACTTCCGGACGACTTTGGTCCGTCTGAATTTCAGTTGCGTTTCGTTTTCGCGTCACGCTTCGGAACGTGTAAATGTACGAAGTACGAAGTTGTACCCGACTGTAATCCGTAAAACTTGCTTGCTTCGTGCGTGCAAAAAATTTGAGCCGGACCGTTCCATACGCTGTCAGTACGGATTACGGTAAAGTACGGCTTTACGCGAATCCCGAAGACCTACCCTTACCAGAAAATTCTCCTCGGGAAAAGGCCCAGGCGCTTTCCATCTGGATCCTATTCCTTGTTGTTTCATACCTTGCCGGGAAATTCAGACGTAGGCAACATCGACCGCTAGGTAGCACCTACCCAATTCCGTACCTATCTGCCTGTAGCACAACCTCAATGAGCGCTGGTGGGAAACACCAGGTGGCGCGACTTCCGCTAACCGACTAGTTTGAGGCTTTCGTGGCTGTGCGCTTCATGTCTTGTTGCGAACTTGCAGCAGGTGCGTCTGGGTGGCAACCTACCTAACTTAGGTCGTGTATTTCGTACCCATGGGGTACGAAACGGTACTCCTCGTCCGCTAAAGCCTGCTGGACAGCGCTTAGCGGCCTACCTACTATTACCTACTGTGATAAGGCCCGCTACCTAATGGAAATCACTGAGGTCACTGAGGCCCAGCGAGTGGCAGCGACTACCTAGACAGTTGCTTTAGGCAGACAGCCCGTCATTACCGGCGCTACCCTGATGTAACCAGATGGCGGAACGGATTGCCTGACGGTTTACCAGCTTCGTCTTCGTACATCACGGATTCTGTCAGAGATCTCGAACTGAATCGAAGGTGTCAGGCAAGTCAACTCACGGTACATATGCACGTACTTACATCGCCATTAGCTACCTTAGCTACTACAATCGAGAGTTGCCTACATCATTAGTGTGTACTCGCTGGGGCTGACGTCCATTAGGCAGGTCTCTCGATGATCGACTGCATTTGTCGAGGCGGGGATGGATGGCATTCGGCTCTCGGATAGGTTCTTTGCCCAACTGACGTGCTGCTCCTAGAATCCTATGTGCATCACTCGTCAGTATGCAGCACAAAGACGACCGAATAGTGCAAGCATCGGCAGCTTGGTTCCGTGCTCTTTTGGTCAGGCACTTGTTGGCTGGTTTCATCTGAGACCTGCATATTTGTCAAACATCGCTCCCAGACAGTCGAGACAATCACCGCCAGTAGCATCCATGGCAAAATCGCCGCTGCTGCCCTGTTTGTGCAGGGCCTTCAAAGCTTATCACCTGTGATGCTGCGCAGGGTTCGGCCCGGTGAAGCCCGGTTGCTTGGGACCAATGTATGAATTTATCCGCCGTGGTCCTACCCGCAGATAAGAGAGGTCCGGAGAAGACAGACTGCCTGGGTTAGACAATCCGTACACCACATCACGATAATACGAGTAGTGTATACGCATCTGTTTCTTGAGTGACCGTGTTTCTGCATGAATCACTGTTATGTATACGTTTTGTCGTCACTTATTCGAGAATGAGTTGTCTCATAGGAAACCAGATGACGGTGGCAAGACATGTTACCATTGGCCCGGGTGCTTCACGTAAATCCATGCCCAAAGCAATGTCTAGCAAGCCTGCGGACTACCCTGCATACAAGTGAACAACAAGATGGTAGGTAGTAAAAGACCAAACGGACAAACAGGGCGTTCTGCATATCACCGGGGGCAAGACTCAGTACTCGTATGTACTTCGTGTATTCCGTGCTGTATTCCATATTATACACTGGAATTACGACTCACGATCAGGATTCACGATTGGGTAGTTAGGCACTTTAGACAGACATGGCGAAATCACTAGCGACAGATACTACTCTCGCTACTGATAGAAGAAGAGCCTCTGATTTCATTCTCAAGGAATCGCTGACCACGTAGGTAGACTCTCCGCAGATAACAGTCCCTTCGAAGGATCACATTGCAGAATTCCTTGAATAAGCGCTTCAACCGCACATACGGAACATTTACTTCCCCCTCGTCAAGACTTGGCTTCCCAGGTCGTCTGGTGTGTGTGTGAATGCTGTAAGATAAGCGATCCGCCTAGCTGACACTTAGTTTCTTCTCGGCGTGTATAAGACAGCAAAGATGTCCTCGAAGAGCTCCTCGGGGTGGGCTCCGAGACAGGCGAAAACTTCGAAGGTATCATGACTGACACCTCTGCCGAAGCGGGGTTGTCCGGTGACCGGCGCAACGACGAAGATATCCGAACCCTCGACGTCAAGGTCTCATTGGCCACTCCGGGAAGGAGAAATCGGAGGCCGGAGGTTGACTGGAGTACCTGCCGGTACCTCGCTATGTACTTCGTACCTGCTCAGTGTGAACAATGTCCACAGCTGCTTAGGCAGGTACGGTGCTGACCAACCTAACTTTTGAACCCATTTGCGTCGTTTCCCTGGGGATTGCCGAGGCTGGTCCTTCAATGCCGTGCCAGCACCTTGGGCCTACCGGTCGGTTTTCCGTAGTGCTTCCACTTGTCGCCATGGGCTTCCATCGTGCTGTACCAGTACCTAAGCCATTCCTGCCAGGTACGCGCTCGGATTCAGCTGCACTGGTTGCTGATTACATAACGTGACTCGTAGGTAGGTAGGTTGTTAGGCACCATCAGCCTTCAAGTCCTTCGTAGGGCGGGAATCCGTGGTTGTCAGGCACGCTATCAAACCGTGCTAGTCGAGGCAAGTATAAGGTACATGATTTTACGCATCAATGTCAGTACAATTCCGCCAAACTTGCTTAACTAAAGTGTACTCATTACCTGTTCTTTTGTTTGTTCCTTGCACCTGGCCCCTTGGACAGCCCCGTGCACCGGACCATACAGTACGGAACTTCGGAGATGAAATACGGATTAGGTACTCCACCGTACCTGAAGTTTACGGAATATCCACGGAATGCCTATCGTAGCCTGAACAGATCCGTTCAGTACGGTAATTGCGTACCGGGATTTCTCTATGCACGGTATGCAGCGTGCACTGTTTCTCACGACTTGAAGCTTCTACCTACCCGCTATGTAGGCCCAGGTGAGATTCCCAGCTTCTGCTG
This sequence comes from Xylaria sp. L1 SY-2022, assembly GCA_023079495.1. Classification (NCBI taxonomy): domain Eukaryota; kingdom Fungi; phylum Ascomycota; class Sordariomycetes; order Xylariales; family Xylariaceae; genus Xylaria; species Xylaria sp. L1 SY-2022. Next base: position 1,935,778 of record JALIDW010000004.1, read on the forward strand.
CCACATTCGATCGTGATTCTGGACGTTGTCTTCGACGTTCACTTCTCTTCTTCTTCCATTCTCGGACCACGGCTGCCTTTTTCTATATTGTGGTCTTAACAATATATCCAACATATTCACCGAACACCAACCCCTACCGAGTTCAGCCAACGCGAACGACTCGATCTGCAATGGTTCTGTCATGAGCAAGGAAACGCCCGGCTTCACGCGTGCAGCAGCCATTCATGCTAATGCCATCCGTGACGCATCCTGACTATTCAATGGTGTCGCCCGCGCCGCAGAGAAAACGGAGACGAGAAGATGAAGGGGAGGTCCAATCGCCGTTGTACATACTGCCTGCCCTGCCGCCTTACCGTCGCCTTATCATTGCCGCTGACATGCTTCGTTCTTCTCTAGCAACCCTGCCTCTCAGCAGCTTGGGCCGATCACGAACAGCACCAACCGGGTCAACACCCCCTTGAGGGCTATCGCTGTCCCCAAATCTAAGAAGTTCCGTCGCCTCGAGGAGAACGATTTTGACCCACTGGACAAAATTGACAGACCGCACGCTGCCGTCTTACACCCGCAGCAGTCCTTCCTCCCACATGCCCACCCGGACGTAAGCCCCGTCGGCAGGGTCACGACTCCTTCCGCGCTCCTGTCTCCTTGCCACGTATGCCACCGCAAACCGACGAAGAAATCCGACCTCGATTCGTTCTCCAATTGCATGGGCTGCAGCGAACGCACCTGTTTCGTCTGCCTTCGTGAATGTCAAGGCTGGGTGCCTACGAGAGAAGGGCATGGCCGCCAGGCCGCGCCGGGAGACAGTTACGATTCGTACGGTTCACTCACCATGCAGGACGTGGATGACGCGAACAATTCATACTACAATGGCCCGGAGAGAGTTATCCATCCGGGCAAAACACAACAACAGCAACTGCAACAGAGGAAGTCCGACGAACGCAAAGTGGGATCCTGGAACGGCCACGGTCACCGCGAAGTCATCTGCAGTCAGTGCTGTATCGAACGCGGCAGTGATGGCGAAGTCGTTTGTTTGGGATGTCTTGCAGGTATGGAAGGGGCCTAGGTTGCCTGATTGTCCATACCTCGTGACGGAGAGTATCCCACCAGGAACGCGTCGCTTTCGGAATACTAGCACGATCTCCTTCTGATTTGATAACCATTGTTGGAGACCATCATTATACCCTTCACCCCAGTAAGAATGGGGCCTAGGGTCTTATACGAAGCAAGCCTTGTCAAGATATATTACTGGAACAGTATTCATACGATCTGGGTTGTTTGAGGTACAGATACCTAGCCGGATCACGAACAACATACCGGCAAGAAGTCTTCATTACGGTATACCACCGGTACCAATGCCTTTGCATATTTCCCCGAGCGATGCCAGAAGGAGGAACTACTTAAGCGAGGACAAGAACGGTCCATTTGAGACAGCGATGGTCGCGGACTTTTGTCATTCACGAAGCATGGCAACGGCGTATACCTCCCCGCATAGTTTGTCCAAAAGTTGCCTACGACAGATATTCTTACATAGCTCTGGCGTTTTTTGTTTTTGTTTTTTTTGCTGATTTCACTCTTTGGGATTATGACGAGTCTCTTTTTCATGGCGCGATGGATCATTGCATAGCATAGGAAGGTAGCTAAGCTCCTATTTACCCTGCATAGATAGGAAAACAAAGATTGTAGCTGAGTATAATGTAATACACGAGATTCAATGGCAATACCGACGTGCGAGTGCCCCTTTCTTGCAAACCACGACGAGTATACATTACTGTGACCAAATCACACACTTTACGACATACAAAATTGAACTGTAAAAACACGACAAAATCCATAGCATATGCGAAGTTTCTTATTCATTACGCGTCTAAGCTGCGATACCCTCTCTAAGAATAGGGGCACACTAGCCCAACTCATGATTTCGCCCATACTAATACTACAATCAACTGAGGAACCGTCCCTGAACCTAATTGGGTCCATCCCTTAGTTGTATTGCATGTAGGTCGCGGTCGAGTTGAACTTCAGGTTGGCCTTAATAACCTTGTCGACAGCGCTAAGGAAGTCCTTTTCTGAGGCCACCTTTCTCCGGGCACGGATGGCGAACATACCGGCCTCGGTACATACACTGCGCAATTCGGCACCCGTGGCGTTGGGGCAGAGACGGGAGATGAGTTCCCATCGGATGTCCCGCTCCACCGACATGCTCTTCGCGTGAATGCGCAGGATGTTCGCTCTTCCCTCGAGGTCGGGGAGAGAGAATTCGATCTTTCGGTCGATACGACCAGGTCGCATGAGGGCGGGATCTAATGTGGACGGTCTGTTGGTGGCAAACATGACCTTGATGTTTCCGCGGGCGTCGAAACCATCCAGTTGTGTGATCAGCTCCAGCATAGTTCTCTGGACCTCGTTGTCTCCACCAGCACCGTCGTCGAAACGAGCACCACCCACGGCATCAATCTCGTCAAAGAAGATGATACACGCCTTCTTCGTTCTCGCCATCTCGAACAGTTCTCGGACCATCCTGGCACCCTCACCAACGTACTTCTGGACCAATTCGCTACCAATGACTCGGATAAAGGTAGCGTCCGTTCGGTTCGCAACCGCGCGGGCACATAGTGTCTTTCCGGTACCAGGAGGACCGTACAATAGAGCGCCTTTGGGAGGGTCGATACCTAGGTTGACGAAACGTTCGGGGGACAGCAGTGGCATCTCGACGACTTCTCGCAGCTTCTCGACCTGCTCTTTACAACCACCAACATCGCCGTACGTAACGTCTGGCTTCTCTTCGACCGTCATCATGGTGACGCTCGCATCGATCTTGGGTGGTAGAGGTAGCTGGATCTGGTACTTGTTCCTTTCAACACCAACGCGCATACCCTCCTCGATATCGGTAGGGGAGACACGGTCTCCAAGTTTGACGACAAACTTCGCCACTTGCTTAAGGTTGATAACATATTTGCTCTTCGACTCATCCTCCTCGTCGGCGATGATCTTGGTGCACCGGGCGACTTGTAACGCCTGCTCCTCGGACATGCGTTGCCGGTCGGCGGCGACATCCCATAGATGTGGCGGGGCGAGACCCGTGTCGGACTCCTTTACACCAATCTTCTCGTCTACGCTCTGTTGCTTCTCTTTGATCTGTTGCTCTAACTTCTTGATGGCGGTTCCGTAGGGCGCAGCGCCATATGTCTTGAGGACCTGGATATCCCTGCCCGTGTGTTAGCGATGATGAATGACGTAGGAACGAACGACAACGGTAGGGCGTACTCGTCGGATAGAGGTGTGATCTTCTTCTCTTCTATTTCGTCATCGGCGAAGTTCTTCTTGTACTTCTCCCAGTTGGAACCTGTGGCAGAAGGCTGGCGATCATTAAGAGTTAGGTCAAGCTTGAAGCATCTCGGAGATAGAGAGACATACCATGGTGACGATTGGGCCGGTTCGAGGAAACCGGGATTAATAAGAGAGAAATGGCAGAAAAAATATTAGATTCAAGACGAGTAGTATAGACAGTTCACCGGACGAGTTTCGTGTTGTGTTGACAAGAGCGTGGAAGGGAAATAATGGCGATTTGCTGTTAATGGTGATGGGGATTGGAATGATGAATGATGGAAGAGGTGGACGGGACCAAGGCTGGTGCTGTTAACCTTAGGTTGGTTGGGGATTGCATAAGCCGCCGATTGCCTGGAGCTACGTACGAGTAGGTGTTGGTACATGAGCTAATTGACTTCCTATTGAGGTTAGATAGCATGGAAATACAGTGCAGGGCATTTCAGGTTCATTTTTAGGGGCTATAGGCAAATAATGACCTACAACTTGACGTTCAAATGCACTTGAACTGCGCTGTGCTGGTTAACGAACACTGTGTTCAGACCACATATTAGTTCCAGATTGGGTTAGTTGACCAACAGCCTCGCAGCTGCGCTGGCACGGTACTTTACGGATTACCCCCCTAGAACTGATTGAAAAACCGATAAGAGGTCCATCCATCACAGCCTATGGCGGGGATCCTGGATTGACCTAACACCTAGCCTACCTATGACCTTTTGAAAACATCCCTCTTCCATACCTGTACTTACTCACGCCTCGCCCATCCGACAAAGTGAAACGCAGCTCACTTTGGATCTCATCTAAGCACCGAGAAGACGGGAGTTCGAAACTCAAATAAATAATTCAAGATGGCCACCGCAGCACCCCCGAGTGGTGCCACCACTGGGAATGGTGTTTTCAGAGTACGCCCACCTTACACTTGCTCCTGAAGCTCGGGGTGACGATAGCTTGGGAGTTTAGGAGTTTGTGAGCTCGTAGCTGACCTGGGATGTTTCGGCAGGACAAAGAGAAGCCCATGGCTGTCCGGTCATCGAACATTGTAGCTGCTAGAGGTATGGCTGCCCTACCCTCGAACCACCTGTCGCTGGTCTGTCGTCGCTAAGTCCAAAGCACAGCTGTCGCCGATGCCATCAGAACCTCCCTAGGACCCAGAGGTATGGACAAGATGATCCGGAGTGGCAAGGGCGAGACCATCATCACGAACGACGGACACACCATGCTGAAGAGCATGGCTGTCATGCACCCGACCGCCAAGATGCTTGTCAACCTGTCGTCCGCCCAGGATATTGAGGCCGGTGACGGAACAACCTCCGTCGTCGTCATTTGCGGTGCCTTGCTTGGTGCTGCTGACCGGTTGCTTTCCAAGGGCATCCACCCTGCCGTCATCTCCGAGTCCTTCCAACGAGCGGCCGCGGCGGCAGTCCAGATTCTGCACGACATGTCGCAACCCGTTTCCCTCTCCGATACGGCCACCCTTCTTCAGGCTGCTAACACCTCCCTGTCGTCCAAGATCGTCTCACAATACTCCGGCCTTCTGGGTTCTATGGCCGTAAATGCTGTTGTTAAGACGATAGATGTTAAGACCGCCGAGAATGTCGACTTGAAGAACATCCGGATTATCAAGAAGGTTGGAGGCACGATAGAGGACAGTGAACTGGTCAATGGACTCGTTCTCACACAACCCGTCATCAAGGCGGCCGGTGGTCCTGTAAAGATGGAGAAGGCGAGAATTGGTCTTATTCAGTTCCAGCTCAGCCCTCCCAAGCCCGATGTGAGTTTCGACCGGCGCATACGTTCCAATTATATTGTAATCTCTAACCCCTGAATCAGATGGAAAACACCATTTCGGTCAACGACTACAGGCAAATGGACAAGATCGTCAAGGAAGAGCGTCTCTACCTCCTAGATCTCGTCAAGAAGATCAAGAAGGCCAAATGTAACGTTCTATTCATCCAGAAGTCTATCCTTCGCGATGCCGTCAACGATCTTTCGTTGCACTTCCTCGCGAAGCTTAACATCCTTGCCGTCAAGGATATTGATCGCGACGAGGTTGAGTTTATCTGCAAGTCCACTGGCTGCAAGCCCATTGCCGACATCGACTCTTTCACTGAGGACAAGCTCGGAAGCGCCGATCTTGTTGAGGAAGTTCAGTCTAACGGCGCCCGGATGATCAAGGTTACCGGTACTAAGGCGACGGGCAAGACCGTATCCGTTGTGTGCCGCGGTGCCAACAGCCTAATTCTTGATGAGGCCGAGCGCTCGCTCCACGATGCGCTTTGCGTTATCCGCTGCCTTGTCAAGAAGAAGGCCCTCATCGCTGGTGGTGGTGCCCCTGAGATTGAGATAGCAGCTCAGCTCTCTAAGCAGGCGCGTTCCCTCACTGGCACAGAAGCCATCTGCTGGAAGGCGTTCGCCCAGGCGCTTGAGATCATCCCCACAACGCTTGCGGAGAATGCTGGTTTGAACAGCATTAAGGTCGTTACCGACCTTCGCCATAGACACGAGATGGGCGAGAAGAGCGCCGGCGTTAGCATCCGGAGTGGTGGTGTCAACACTAACATTGCCAAAGAAAACGTTCTCCAGCCTCTGTTAGTGAGCACCAGTGCCATCGAATTGGCCGCCGAGACCGTCAAAATGATCCTGAGAATTGACGATATCGCGTTGACGCGGTAAAGCAAAAATTATACGAAGGGAAATGGGCTGAAGGGGAATGTAACGTAACGGACGTATGTCATAGCCGCATCGGTCAAGATGTGTAATAGATTCCCACGCTGCCACGACCTGATACCAAATACTATCCTCCACGCATACAGCCTCAAGTTTTCACCTGAAGTTACGACGCAACGCAGCGCGAAGCAACGCCAACCGATAGTACTTGCTTCCTACTAACCTTACTCAAACAAATAGGGGGAATCACTGATCTCAGGGACTAGAAGATTACAATCAAACTACATATAGACAAGCGCAACAACGAGCGAAAAACCGAAGATATTGTGTATGAGCCTCCAAACATCCTTGTTGGTAGGTTGCAACACGCCCCTTATCCAGGCTTCGCCAGTTGTAATCTCAGCGCCTCTACATAAGGAACACTATTAGCATGACCTTTCCTCTGTCTTCGTTAGCCGACACAGCTGAGGTGTGTACAGACCGTTCAGCTAATCACAATGGCACGGAGTAGAAGACGAAACAATTCAATCTCAACATACAAAAAGGGGTAATTAACCCACTGCAAGCAAGAACCTCTATACCAGGACTTTGGTTGATACGTTCACCGTATTGTTTAAATACCTCGAATCAATCAGTCGTTTTCCTTGAAATGACCCCAAACACCTGAGTTATTGCCGTTCTATGAGACTTCTCATCTCTTGCTGTCATTGTTCCAAGTTGCGCTCCGGGTGCATTGTCGCAACTCGGTTCTACAACGACAAACAAGTTTGGACTTTCATCAACGCAATTCTGGTTGAGTCTTAGATTCTTCCCTCAAACCAAAACATGTTGCACGCAAAGTTTCTGGCTGGCTGCAAACCAGAAATAATTGCTGCTGCTGGCTTTCCTGCATGCCGCTGACTGAGCCAAGCTGTATTAATCCGTAGTACTCAAGCATGAAGTATTAACCGACCTATGACCAGATCAATTGTCAAGAAAGTATTTAATCGAGAAGAGAAAAGAAGTAGAAAGACGTAAAGTCCTCCCTAGACGACCTTGATGGCATGTGTAAGTCCTCGGCTCTAAGTCGATACTGCCGACCGAGATAGCCGGAAGTCCGAGGAACGCGTTCCGGTGCAGTTACCGAGACCCCGATCGATCGGATTACAAAGAACGTAATAATCCGTACGACTTTCTAATTCAATATCTCACAAACAGAATCGCATTTCTAAGCAATCGTCCCGTATCCGTCTGTGAAACGGTCAATTCTTTATACTTAGAAGATAATCCGCAATCTATCCCGTCGGCCTCTCATTCATGTCCCCGGCATCTCATCGCACTTCCATAGCGTCTTGGCGAGTGTCCACTATCGCATCGCATCTCGCCCGCTCATACACCCCTCCATTGAATCGCATCCCCATATCCACTACTCTCACCACAAAAGCAAGTTCTGTAGGCGTCAATCAGGGTTTCTCACGCGCCATGTCGTCGATCCCTAGCACCATGAAGGCTGTCCTCATCAGCAAGACGGGCGGCACCGAGGTCCTCGAGCACAAGACCGATGTGCCCGTGCCCACGGCCGCCGACGGCCAGGTCCTCGTCAAGAACGACTTTATCGGCGTTAACTTCATCGACACGTGAGTTGTCTCTCTTCTCTCACTCACATATACCTCACATATATGTGAGATACACGATAAAGAACCTCAACTAACAAACCCCAGATACTTCCGCACCGGCCTGTACCCCGCACCACACTTCCCCTACCTCCTCGGCCGGGAAGCCGAAGGCACCATCGTCGCCCTCGGCAGCGGCGAGACACACGGCCTGCAAGTCGGCGACCGCGTCGTCTACCAGACGGCCGGCACCTACGCCGAGTACGTCTCAGCGCCCGCCTCCAGCGCCCTCAAGATCCCGGCTTCCTTCAAGCCCGGCACGGCCGCCGCCGTCCTCCTGCAGGGTCTGACGGCACTAACCCTCGTGCGCGAGTCGCACCGCGTGAACAAGGGCGACTGGGTCCTCGTGCACGCGGCCGCCGGCGGTACGGGTCTACTCCTGTGCCAATTCCTGAAGGCGATTGGCGCGAACATCATCGGCACGGCGTCCACGGCCGAAAAAGTCGCGCTCGCAAAGGCCAACGGCGCGACGCACATGATCAACTACAGCGTTGAGAACGTGAAGGCGCGCGTGGACGAATTGACCGGTGGGAAGGGGTGTATTGCGATCTTCGACGGCGTGGGCAAGGACACGTTCGATCTGAGTCTGAGCTGTGTCGCGCGCAAGGGCAGCTTGATTTCTTTTGGTAATGCGTCGGGTGCGGTCCCGCCGGTTACGATTGCGCGGCTCTCGGAGAAGAATACGAGACTGATGCGGCCGACGCTTTTTAATTATATTGTTACGAGGGAGGAGTTGACCGGGTGGGCGGAGGAGTTGTTTGGGTTTGTGGAGAGGGGCGAGGTGGGCGTTAGGGTGCATGAGGTTTATCCGCTTAGTGAGGTGAAGAGGGCGCATGAGGATTTGGAGGGCAGGAGGACGACGGGCAAGTTGTTGCTTGATCCGTCGAAATAGGGGGTGTGAGACTTCGGGCTGTGTTTCTCTACTGAGGTTGTTGGGATGGCTGGTTTGTGAGATTCCTTGGCTTTGTATCTGTATTTGGGCTGTATGAGTGCTGAAAAGGAGACACATATCACCGGCTTATGAGTTGTCTCCTCTGTTGGAACTGGTATGATGTCGACTGGGTTGTTCTCAGTCTCTCAACGTCCAGTATGACTTAGCATTGGCAGAACACACAACGTTCATCAGGGGCAAATATACGAAGTTACGCCAACATAGCTGTGGTCCGCGTGTGTAGTCTTCCCCTAGGATCCATCATTGTGCCCGAGTTGAGGATATCATCACTCAACATTCATCTCCACAGCAATTGAGGTCGAGTTAGCCGCGAAGCGATCATGCAGGTTGAGATGGTAGTGTACGTTACACAGCAGGAGGAGACAGAGCGAATACATGAAGCCGACTTCGTCATGGCTGTTGAGGTGAGTAAACATCTATCAAGCGAGATTGGAAGTAAATAACCCAGGCGTTCGATCTACGGAACACTTTACCAATCTATTTCCCGAGCGTTTCAAGTGACATTCAAAGACCCTCTTGCAGCAAGCTAATAAACAGACGTTCAACATTATCATAACCATCACAATCCAGATCCAGTTCATTTCATCGCATTCATCCTCCCTAAAAAGAGAAGTCACTCGCCCAACAACCATTTCCACAACAGCGCTGTCAAAAAAGAAAACCCTCAAACATTCCGTCGACCCAAAACTCAACATCGGAAAAAAAAAAGCAGAACAGAAATGGAGCCAAAAAGATGATTTCGCCCGGACTTGAACCGGAGACCTTCAGTGTGTTAGACTGACGTGATAACCAACTACACCACGAAACCAGATGATAAGCTGAATTCGCTTGGAACCCCGCTTGTTGGAAACCGAGGGGTTGGCGGGGTTTATGTAGAGCTAGCTAACGTACAAGTGGGGTTATCTAAGGGTTGGATTCAATTGAATGGGATTGAATTGATATGAGTTGATGGAATGAAATCGATACAATTGAGTGTTTGTTAATACTAAACGGTAAGTTACTAGAGGTGCATGGTTACGCGTCGCGAGAAGCTGTTATGTTTCGTCGGACATGTTATGTCTTAGAGCAGCGTGGTGTTGACATTGTCTCAGTCGCGCGAACTACACGCGTCGGTCGACCGACTACTTCATGACCACTGAAGCTCAAGATGAGTCAAGGTCTCATAAACGTACAGATTACCACTTAACATATCACTTGCAAATCACAAACAAGAACCTCAAGATTTCTCATACCTCAATTGTCCATATGGTCTGGTTCTACTGTACACACAATTCGTGTCATCTCATCATCGTAGACTGCAGAAGCTCAGAAAACAGAACACATCATTTCGGGATATCTTCGACAGAGAGTACTGAATTTCAACTGCGTAGATCAATACGCGGTTGGAGACAGCGACACGAGCGATAAAGCCCCTCCCTCATGTTCAAAGCATATGCCGTGCTATGAGAGTCCTCATCTCAACCACGTATAAAACCGCAATTGAAATAGGAGGGAGCATAAAGCTCCTCTCTCATGCTCAAAACATATGCCCTGCCACGAGAGTACTAATCTCCAACCGCGTAGATCAAACCACAGTTGAAACAGGACACGAGCAATAAAGCCCCTCTCTCAAACACAAAGCATCCACCTAACCTTTCTCCTCGCCATGCAATGCCATGGTCTACACCTGATGCGCGGGTATTCTATAACGCGCAAAAGACCATCGAGGCAGACGTTGTGAAAGGCCCCGAGAAAAAAGAAAATAAAAAAAACAAGCAGGGGAAAAAAGAGGGCCCATAGATAGGGAAATAGAAAACAACCCGACATTTTTTCCCCTCGCAAGACGCCTCCCTTTTTTGGTGGTTGTACACATTACCCACACCCTCTCCTCAAACTCCATAAATGAAAAAACCGTACCGAAAGCCCAAACCGAAAGAAAATAAAGCCGTTAAGTCCATAATCATCAAACTTTTTCAGATCTGGCGTCGAGGAATGCAGATGCTGTTGACCTGAATAAGATAACAACAATAAGTCAATGATCATAGAAGCTTATCAACTCAGCACCCAAATAGTAGAGATGCTCTTGTTCGACCAGAACGACCGAAAGGTCCAATGGAATAATGGCCGTTAAGATAGGTCTTCATAAGGCTAACCAAGCATGGAGTGGGTACGGATGGCTTTGGGGCCTTTCTCACTGTGACACGAGTAGGTCAGTATAAGTCGTATGATCAATAGAATCTCTGTTTGGGAGGGGGGAGCTTACTTGTAATCAACGCGAGATGTATACATGTAGCGTTGAAGCTCAGTCGTACTAGGACTGTCCAGACTGTGAAGGCAATAGGCCATGCGACCGCAAATACAGGCTCCCAGCAACATTGCTTCTTCGAAGCCGTGCTTGGCCCATTCGGTGATGTAGGTGGGCATGGGAGCCATCTTGATGCTCGTTGGAGTCTGCGAGTGGAAATGGTGGCTAGCACCGTCGCCAGCATTAGATGCGGCGCCATGTGCCTGACCAGGGACGCCAAGCGATGCCGTAGTCGCCGCCTGCAAGAGAGGGTTGACGGAGCTCGTGGTGGGCAATGGGCCTGTGAAAGAACCAGTCGGAGTCTGAGATCCCGTACCGGTAGGTGTCGCCATGTTAGAGGGCAACTCCGACGTGAAAATGGTAGCCGTGCTAGGCGAGATGAGGTGGCGCGCGATCAGGGTTTGCATGATATTCTCCTTCAGGCCTTTGAGGCGACTACCATTGCCGACGAAGACAATGTTGTCCCAGCATGCGGGTCGCTTGTACATATCATCGATGGACTGGATAGTCGCATAGATGGTGTCGGTGATTCGGTCGATCTCCCGGCGCTCCGCAAAGAGGAATCTCTCGAGTCCAACCTCAATATCCTTGCGCACGCGTCTGGTTCGGCGCGCGGAGACGGTCTTCACGGCGTCAGCAGCCTGGCCGCCCTCTGCATCTTTAGTCTCGGATGTTGCCGCTTCGCCCGTTGGCGCAGATTCTGCAGCGGCTGGCGGCTCGCCAGCATGAGTCGCATCATTGGTCGAGGCCGCAGCCTCGGGATTAGCCGAACCATTAGAGACTGGCACCTGCACGTCCTCATGTACCAGTTCTTCGTAATGGAAGATGTTGGTCACGCGCTTGGAGTTTGCCAATCGAACAGGCTTTGCCGCGCCAGCCTCGGACTCCTGACCCTTAGCTTGCTTCTTGGCCTTCGCCTTGTCGGCTTTCTCCTTCTCGCGCTTGGCGAGAAACTCACGCGTGTTGCCACTCGTAACAATGTTGGCAACGTCGAGAACACCCTCGTCCGACTCCTTGAACTCGCCGTTCTCAGCGCTACTCTCTGCGGTTGCAGCTGGCTTGGCGGCTTCGGTGGTCTTGGGCGTATCCGTGGTAGGAGGTCCCTGCGCAGCTTGAGTTGTGATTGTGCTTGGCTGAGTATCTGACGGAAGCTCAATGTCATCTTCGAACTCAGGAGCAAACGGGAGGACTTCGCAAACAGGGCTGCGCTTCAACTGCTCCGCCATGTCATAGGTAAAGCCCTTATCCTTCAATAGGGCTTGAAGCTTCAGAGTGAAAATTTCTCCGCCAGACTTGCCTACACCCGAGTCAGGATCTCCCACCTGTCTGTAAGCGACAATATTGCTGTCGTAGATGCACGTGATATCTACTTTCTCAAAGCCGATATCAACAACAGTAAGATTAGTCCACTTAACGCCATATTGGGAGGCAACGGAACTGTGTAGGAGGCACAAAGCCGGCGTCTTGGTCTTCTCGAATATGTAGCGAGTGATCTTCTCATTGGCGCCGCGACTCCATTGAGGCGATGTCACCAAAACGATGGGAGTGTTGTGGTAGGTGGCCGTGATGAGGCCGTGTACGTGGTCGAGGAAGGCCAAGAAAGCCGGCATATTGACAATCTGTCCAGCTGCACCACCTGTTAGCAACTCTGACTGCTTCCCGTAGATGATAAGGCGCCTGCAACAAGAGATTGACAGTGCAGACGGGGTTGCGACAGGCTAGATCCGCCCACTTACCAACCAAGGGATAGATGGCGCCCTCGACGCTATCACGGTCCTCGACGTACTCCCACTCGTCCTCGGCATCATTCTTTGCACCATCAGTCGCCTCTTTCTCTCCAGCGTTCTCAGCATTTGCACCATTCGCAGCTTTCTTGCGCTTATACGTGTGGTACGGGCGGTACTCGCCACTCTCCTCGCTCTTGAACATTCTGGTGGGAATGCGATACATCGGCGGTGTCAGCTCGCCCACTCCAAGCTGGGCCATGGTGGTCTGGCTGCCAGGGCAGATGACAAGCACCTGCTCTTCTTTCCACTTGGCCTGTTGGTTAGACATATCGCCGGTGTTGTCGGACTGGGAGGATTTGACGGATTTGGCGGCGTCTTTGCAGGCGGGTGTCGACCAGAAGTCCTGGCGCTTCTCCTCTCGATGTAGGGCTCGCAATTCGCGTGGCGTCAATTGCGTCTGTCCGTTACCGTTCTTGGCTGGTGTCTTAGGGGGGTTCAGAGAACCAGTGTCGCGATGGCCTTCGTGGAGGTGCTCACGGAAATGGGATGGACCTGGGGTGGAAGAGGATGGAGCACTCCAGTCTTGTTGGCGAGTACCTTCAAGATCGCGTGGATCAGCGCGATTCTGGTTGGACCTGAGGGGACCTACTTACCCGCAGTGCTAGCTCCAGCACCCTGCTCCTGCGGCAAGTGCTGTGGCTGAGGCCTAGATAAAGTACATCGCCGAGTCAGCCAAAGTCATCCATCGCCGTAAGTATTTTTTGTGGCTCAAAGAAGCTCGAGATCTTACTCTGATTGGCCATTGGACTCAGCGGCTTTCTTGGCACGCTTCGGCGCTTTTGGCTTAGTATTCGCCTTCTTTGACCCACCCTTCCGGTGGCCGGCACCTCGGCGGTGAGGCTTGGCGCCGCCTGGCATGATCCGAATCGGCGCCGACTTTGCGCCGGGACAACGTGATACAATTCGGATAGAGCTAAGCTCAACGATACACCTCCAATCAATGAAATCCGCAGGAAATCAGGATAAAATAGCGATAATTGGAGTGCGATGGCGTGAAGGGAGCGGAATGGAAGAATGAAAACAATGTTGACGCGGGTTGAGTTGGTTCGGATCAGAACTGCGTGGACGGAGTCCTATTGCATCTCTATGACGGGCGCCCATAGTCCGTGCAAAGCACTTCATGTTTGCTACTTACAGCGAATACCTGACGCTGTGAGTCTGTGCCTCAGTTCACCCATAGGCATCCGACCTCACCCTCTAGGGGGCATGAAATACAGTGCATCAATCAACCCACGGATGATGTTGAAATCACGAAGGGAAGAAGGTGCGCCCCGGGATAGACCCACTCACGGGGAGTGTCCATTGGGTAAACATTCGCGGGTTCGACGAATCAGGCAACTAGTCAGAGACGACTCCTTCCTTGATAACACTCACTTTTGAGTCGTGCCTACTTGAAGATATTGAGGTTGCCTTTAACGCGTGCCGTGATTTGTGAGAACCATTAGGTAACTACGCCCTACGCGTCTCCTCGGGAGGAAGGCTCATCCCACCCGACTGAAGGTGTTTATACTCCTGGGCACCTACCTACATAGATAACCTGATACTAGAGCCCACCTGAGATACAGAAGCAGGGCTTGGATACGAGGCATATCACATCAACGTCAATGAGAGCCAGGCTCACTTGAAATCAAGTCCATTGGTAGGTACCTGACTATACCTTTGGTGCATATCTAGGGGTACATGCAGTATGTATCTCTATAAGTACAACATGAACTTGTTTGAACAACGCCTGACCGACCTATGCTTGAGCCAGCGCTGACCCCCGTAGCATGTACTACCTTAGAATCCCTCAGGGCCCGAGCCGCAAATGAGTGTTCCCCTATAAGCCTTGCCAGATAGGTAGGTAGGTGGAATATGATATGTACATCCATGTAATCAACATGCAATACTAATCCGAGTATTGTTCTTCAAGGCCGCCGCCTTCTGGCTTGTCATAAAACCTTCAATATCATGGAAGCCACGCCTGATACCGGAGGCACTCGCAAATCCGTTCCCTTATTAATACAGTAACCGTTCCTATAGCGCCCATGAATGTCTTTCCCGATTCATATAACCCATGTTTTCCATTGCCAAGATGGCTCGATGGACGCTTTTGTATCGCCCACAAACCGGGATAGGGGTAACCCCCACTCCTATCAGACAACAACGACAGTTGACGTGTGGCTGGTAGCTATGTCGGACTGCTCTTTCGCCGGCGTGTTTTGCACACTCTGGCTTGTTTCATTGACGAGATGATCGTGGACTTGAGTGATTGGTAATTCTGGGGAATCCGCAGGGCCAGGCAACACCTTTGCAACTTCTTCATGCTCTGACGTTTCCGAAACCCCGTCTTCTACCTCAACCGTAGGGTTAGGTAATACCTTTGCAACTTCTTCATGCTCTGCCGTTTGCAAGACTGCGTCTTCTATGTCAACCGTAGGGGTAGGTAACACATTTGCAACTGCTTGATGCTCTGACGTTTCCGAGACCCCATCTTCTACCTCAACCGCAGGGTTAGGTAACACCTTTGTGACAGCCGCATGATCAGAAGTCTGTGAAACCTCGTCTTCTACACCAACCGTAGGCTCCAGAATATTAGAAGTATCGGGTGTGTCCATGTCCGAGATTTCAGCGGGGTCGAATTCGTTCTTTAGTGGACTGCTCACAAGATCGCCGACATCAGGCATCTGACTTCGTCTTCGTGAAGCGCGGGCAGGGCTCCGGGCGGGAAGTGGCGGTGGCACTCTCTTGGCAATGTTGACCACAGCGCCTTTTGCTTGCATCATCTGAGCTCCGAAGATGGTAGCTCTAGCTGGAGCATGTGCCGTAACGACTTCGATAACAACCGCTTCTTCTTCGTCGTCCTCGTCGTCCAATCCATCATCAGAGTCAGAATCCCCTTCATCTTCAGTGACATCAGTGACATCAGTCTCTCGGTCCTGCGCTTGATAATCACCGTTTTCTTTATCGTCAGCATCGCCCTTGTTCTCGTCAATTGATGAGAGAGGGCTCGGGCTTCTTTCAGGTTCTTCTTTTCTTTTTTCTTCGTCGTCCTTCTCGGTCTTCAACTCGACACTAGCACAAGACGGCGCGTCATCATTGTCCGGTTGCTTAGTGGGTTCTTCCTCCAGGTCGGGAAAGTTCGAGAGTTTACGCAACGCACTGATATCAATTATGGGGCAGTCAATCTCGACTGATGCCTTGGCCTCATGAACTTCATCGGTCGAATGCAGCTGATGCCCATCCTCACTCTGGCTTTGACTGCGGGGTGGAGTTGTGGCCGGTGTCATCGAGAACGTCGGGGCACAGATATCTGTCGTCTGACTCTTCTCGGTGATAGCGGTCCTGTTGGATATGTAGCTGGCCCGGCCGCTACGATTGCTATATGAAATAACTGTGTCGACACTTCCTCGCTGTACCTTGGCATATGCCGGGCTCGCTGGGTTCGGATGATACTCGAAGTGGAGGCTATCTGGTCTCAAGTGCGAGCCGGCCTCACGAATGCCGATACCTGCCATTTCTAGTGCAATTACGCCAAAAGGATCAGGGTCGTCGGCAGCGGGGAGTCCGAAAATAGGCGGTGACTGTGTAGCAGACGTTTCGCTTGCGTTATCTCCAATAACAGGTGGTGAGAGGGACTCAACGAGAGCAGTGTCATAGTCCACCCGACCTTCGGCGGCCTTAAGCATTTCCGTCAAGGGTCTCACTTGCGGCAGACTTTGGTTAATATCGCCCGACAAAATCTTTGCCACGCTTAATGTCATGCCGTAAAAGCGTTCATTCTCCTCCTTTCGCTCCTGTAAGATGGTGCCTTCCAACTTGACTTCGGAAAACTGACCGCTCGCCTTGACATACGTGATAGCCATGTCGCTCAAGTCGGCCCATGTTACATCGTTTTCGAGTAGTCCCATCGATACCAGTGGACCGCCGGATAAGGCCACATCTGTGCCGAGAGTCAACTTAGGTCGTGCGAAAGCTTCGAGGACTGTGAAGTTGTTGATGAGTAGGACACAATCGTATATATCGACGCCGATGACGAAGCCTAGACTCGGTGTTTGTAGCACCAAGCCGGACGGCGGTGACCACGATCCATCGGTTTTCCGTGCAATCAAGATGCCGCTACCGCCAGAGCCCGAAGTCCATAGGCCTGATCGCATCGAGGTGAAAATAGCCATTCCGACCGCATTTTGTATCAATCTCGGGGGTATCTTCTTCAGAACTTTAATCGTTGATTGATTACTCGAAGATGTTAAGGGGCTTCCGGGTCGTTCATCGCCTGTCGGTAAACCATCACCTAAAAACGGAGGTCACTTGTTAGCCACTGTTCATAAAAGGCGTGGTGGTTTTTTTTTTTTAATTTTTTGGCGGTGTAAGGCGCCCAACATACTGCAGAAAGCCTTTAATATACGAGCAGCCTTCTCGCATTCTTTGTCGAGTGTACCTGGCCAGACGGCAGGATAGATTTGTCGAGATAAACGAGCCGCGGGGATCTTGTCGGCCCAGCCGCGTACCCTGTCGGCGCTGTTGCGAGTCTGATAGGTGCTGAAGCTGCTAACGCTCGATCTGTTCCAATCCCAGCTTGGGAGCAGTGACGAGACGCGCTGCATAGCCATTGTTGCTAATAAGCTCGCTCGCCAATACGGGAAAGACAAGCAGTAGTCTCTCTACCGACGAATGACCGTCTCGTAGAGAAATGACTTTGTTGATTGTTCAACGTCGCCGGAATGCTGTCGGGTTGGTCTCGGGACCTACGCGTTGAACATCCCATCCAGAAACAAATTATGTCGGGGCAGGGGTAGGTCTGAAGCGGGACGGCACGAGACGAGTCGAGGAGGATAGGCAGGGAAATTTCCACGTAGGCGCAGCCGATGTAGAAGAGTCGAGCAGGTAGTGGCCGAGGGTCGCCGTTACGGGTGAAGGGCAGGCACAGAAAAATTAGGGCAGCAAGAATGTGATTAGAAAAGTCGATATCGTGAGGTTTCGGTTGTTGCGAGCTTGTCGCGTCAAGACCGAAACGACACGATCATACAACAAGGAGTTGTTGTGGGAAAAAAGAGCCTGTAGGAATCGTAGGAAGACGATGGGTATGGAAGGATACAGACGGATGCAGGAGGACGCAAGATGTGTGTGTTGGAGGGTGTGTCGGTCGTAGGAAGCAGAAAGCAGAAAGTAGTAAGTGCAGAGTACGAGCAGGTACAAAAAGATGGGCTGCAGATCGCAGTGGCTGTCCGTGGCTGCAGGTCAAAAGTGACGTTTGGGTCCTTGCCGAACGCAGGTTAGCCGTACTGTCCACGCACCGTGATGCTAAACGTAATAAGTACGAGATACTTCGTACAGCGGGCTGTATTGTGTTTGCAGCGAGGGTGCTGAGGTAGTCGGTACGGCGAGAGGCAGGCGAGAAGGTGCGTTAGGGACAGTGCGAATGCTGGAACCAAAACCACGGGGCCAGGCTCGGCTGTGGGGATGCTAAAGTGAACTGTACCTTCTCGCTTTTATTAGCGGGTGTACCCTTTAAAGTGCTGCTGCTGCATCAATAAAAGACATTACATATGTAGGCAGGTGCACCCCGTAACTGTATCCTGACCGTAAAAGTAGCGACGTTATTCCGTTATTTCAGCTTCACGCGAATCACACTTTGCACACCGAAGCTGCTAAGCGTCGCACAGAGTATGTCACGTTACTGGCGTCGAAGGCAGGTGATGAGAATACAGTGCATGAAACGCACATCGCTCGTCATTGCCGTGGCCCGTGTGAATAATGCGCCGGCTGATACTTTGAAAAGTTTTGCTCCACGATGCGATTCCGTTAAAGCCGTACGGAATACGGATTACTACTTCCTTCAGACGGGTATTAAGGGTGGGAATTCCGTAACTCCTAAGGAAGTTCTCGTACGGAAGAGTTGCCTCTCTGCGGAAATACACTAGAATGCCTCAACGTAGCAGTAGGATGCTAGCACCGCTACGGAACGCTGTAGGGGGCGTTCTAGTGTACCTACTGTCCACCTATTATTAGCAGTTTTACCCCTGGCACCAAGACTGCCTACTCCTTAGTGAGGCAGGCCTGAAGACCCTGAAGGACCCTGAATTTGTTAGCACAGATGTCCCGACTAACCAACGCTGCGCCGACGATGACCACCAGCACCAACTCCACGAGGTATTCCAGACTCAGAATTGCTTAATTACGTCTCTTAGGGTCTTGTTATAATTTTGGACGGAATACGATCTGAATCTCTGATCACAATTTAGGTCTTCTTGGCTTCGCTTCTGCTGTTCACTTCTCACGGTTGCAGTCACTTACACGTTCCTATCAACCTACCCGGGAGACGACTTGTCATGAGCAGCTAGCCGGCTGAGATAGCGAGTTCGACGCCACGAGGAATCTCGACTCCCTCCACTGACTTACAGCACAATTTGGATTGTTAATCTTCGTTGTGATATGTAATACTCTGCATGTTCGCGGAATCTAGATCCGTCACACTACGGGCTACACTTGCGAGCAAATATCTCGAGACCACGCAGCAACATGACTCGGCCGTGATACTAGGAGAAAGACAACTGCCTCATCCGTGCACAAGTCATAGGAGCTACGTTGGCTAGTGTATCTTTAAGATCGCTCGTTGCCATGAGCAGGAAGTCAGGAACTCGACTGAATAAGATTCTAATCGAGTGGACTCGACACATGGCCAGGCACATCGAGTCGAGATGTGATGTGCCAAGAGAGATACTAGCTGTGGCCCGAAAGTGCCGGATCGGCAGAGGTGCTTGGGAGCACCTCTAGCCGAATTCCTATGCAGTCGCCCCTCAGCATTGTCGCCTCAACTGGATTACACAAAGAGGGGTCTGTGACAGCTCCTCATGATAGGACGAGTCACGACAGAATAGTGTAGACGTAAGAGAGACAAGGACAATGTTAGCCGGAAGTCAAGCGAAGAGAAAGAAGAAACGGTGAGGAAAAAAGTCGAAACCGAGCCTCAACGAGTGAGCCGGAGCTACATACTCCCCTGACCTTGGACGATGGAGCTTCTTGTGTACGAGTCACGACTTTGTTCACCCTGACATACGGATTAAAGAGATGAATTTAGGGAAAAAAAGGTCTTTGCAGCCGTGAAATCTCCCCAATGCGACAGTCAACAAAAGCCCCCAATACGACCACCCGTTGTCGTCTCTCATTCTGCATCACCGCTACAAAATAGAAATATCATGTAAGACGGACGGACAGACAGACAATGCGACGTCCCGAACCCCCACCAAAAGTGCTACACATAACAGCCTGCCTGCCTACATATCTAGGTCATATCTACGGGAACGCCTCGCACAGAAAGAAACCCCCATTTCATCGTCATCATCGACGGTGCCACGCCACGGCAAGTTCTATTCCCGTCTACTGATGAGCAGGGCCCGTGGTTTCAGAAAGCGCCGCCAGGAGGGAAAGGATTGGACGGCTTCGAGATAGCCTGCCGGTTAGGTACCCACCACTTACAAGCTGTACGGACTTTGGTCGTTGGTTGAACAGTTCCGTTGTTGCTCACGGTCAGGTCAGAGAGAGCGAGCTGATATATTACAGGACAATGGTAACCGGGTGGCAGAATGCTCATACACGTCGCCTCGGAGACTTTTTGATATAGGTATTTGTTTACATATCCGACCAATGATCCCTCGCCCCGTTGTAGATGGGATTGAATACCATACCTACGAATTGAGAAAAGACTTACACACCGCACTTACAATCCGTCGATATCAACATCCAGACTGGCGTCGGTGCTTGAATCAGGTGACACGCAAGACAATCAACAATTGTCTGACTTGAGAACAAAGTGATTGGGGCCCTTTCTCTTCGTTTCCCTTTCCCGTGCTTACTCGTACAAGTCATAACCGTCTCTATTCGCACGAGGACGGGTGCAATCTCTTACACGATTCATTTCGATTCAAACGGCGGCCCGTCTCTTGACCTCTTTGAGCCATCGTATCTGTACCAGTATTTTGCGCCTGTGCTTTTTGCGCATGCAGTCTTCTAATTAAAGTCGTTTACGAGTAGGTCCAGTGGGTTTCGCCGTTTAATGGCCCTGTCTGAATCAGCTCATGTTTTCAACGCAACGCACGGCCGGCGTTGTCGAACTCCGTACTTCAGCTGTTGAAGTTGCCATTCCGTAGAGATGGATATCCAGATGAATCGGGGTGTTGACAAGTATGTAGATCATCGGTTCACTAATCATTTCACCCGTACTTACCAAGTTTCTCTCGATCTCTATTCCCACTCCCAGCCTCAACATTGTTGACATCTCTGTCCCATCGGTTCCGGTAATCCGCATCAACGGTCGCACTAGCGCACACCGACCAGTTCTTAGTGCAGTGGAGGAACCGGTATTCCGTACATGAGAGGTACCTCCCCAGGTAGGTATGTATCCTCACACCTCAATGTGACCTCGAGAAGAAAAAAGAGAAATGAGAAATGAAAAGAATTGGTCGACACACCTCGGCAGTGTCCACTCGCTACCCGTTGAAGAAAAAGCATTTACAACAAGTCTCAAGAAGAGTTGGTGGATCCCTTCTCCTGCGTGTGCACGCATCCATTCCGTGCTTTTGCTTTTGCTTTGCTTTGCTTTTCTGCGCTACGCCCTACGGAATCGTGAACCAGGGGGGGAGGAGGAGAAACGAAATTCTGGACTTCGTTCGAACACGAAATCCCAACAAGTCGGTACGGAGTACAGTGCTCATTTCCATCCTCCTCCCTCTCTCTTGTCGTAAAAACACAGAACAGAACAGGGTCTTGCTCAGCCCTCTTTTGGGTCTCCACATTGTAGCCGTTCATATTCGGACGTATCCATCGCTTTAGTACGGATTCCCTCTAGCGTTCAAAAGAGACACAAAAACAAAACGAAGACGGCACCAGGATGCCGTAAATGAGGCAGGCTTTGAAGGGGAAAATTTCAAGGTCGGAGTTCCGGAAGACGGGGAGAACGGCAAAAGGGACTTTCCAAAGATAGAGGGCCCATGGGACTAATTGTAGATACCGGGACCACCGGAACGGTTGCAAAAAAGATGAAAACAAAAAAAAGATGGAAAAAAGAAGAGGAAGAAGAAATTGTTGAAGAACGACAACGGCAGGATTTGAACCTACGACCCCGAAGGGATATGATTTCTAGTCATACGCTTTAACCACTCAGCCACGTTGCCATGTCGACGGGCCCCGACAAGACACATTATAACCATCCGCCCTCGATTGTTTACCTCGTAAACAGAAAAAAAGAAAAGCTGATAGCCGCTGTCAACCGATTCACGGTAAGCAATAACAAATATTCAGCTTGTCAGGTAAAGCGGAATATATACGGTTTCATGACCCATGTGTCTCACGAATTAGCAAATCTCGTCTGCCTGCCTGCTTCTCTGCCTGCCGGAGGCTGAGCTCTAGGTCCAAGCTCCCTCCCGCCTCGACAGCTTACCTCCGACCTAAAGGTATCGTAATCCGTAATCCTAAAATAAGCAAACCGATCTCCCCCATGACCGGGAACCTAGAATTAAAAAAACAAGTGATGCTTACCGGGTCATCCGGACGCAGCAGCACACAAAAAAACGCTTCTGCCTACCTTACCTTACCGACTAGATGAGATAGGTTTAGGTCACATCAGCTTCCGTTCGGGACTCGATAAGCAGAGAATGAAGGCCCGGACGCCGGTATTGGGATGACGATGATGACGATGACCCAACTTTTGCACTAAGGTAAACGGCATTCGTGTCTCTCGTGTGACTTTGTATATCTGACCAGGGAGAGGGGAGCTCGCAATGAGCGGGCATATGCACGCTCGAGTCGTCTCTGTGCGATGCTCGCCATCATATGATGCAGACCACACAAGAGCAACGTCAGTGAGGGGAGGGAAGTCGAAACCGGCAATCGAATACCATTATAAGCTCCGGATCAGATCGGGATTACTACCTACCCAGCCTACCCAACCCATCTATCGACGAGTAGGAATATTACGTATGACCTAAAGAACACACGACATGATGGCCTTCCTTCGTTCTGTTTAGTCCGTTCGTCCGTCCCCTCGTCCGAGATTGAGCAGTAGGTAAGAAGTCTGGCAGAAGAGGAAGCATGTAAGACGTATTACATACATATCTTCAATCTGCGTGACCCCGTTGTTGTTCTGTCGTATACATTAATACCACGACACCGCCTCCTCTCATCCTATCCCATCCATCCACTCTCGTCGTCGTTCCCCTCTTTCTCTCCGCTCCGCTCACGCCGCCAATGAGGGTCACATGATCGACATGCAAGACAAGAGCCAGAGCCAGAAACAGACCAGTTCAAGAATTAGGTAGATAGAATGCAAATCCGTCTTTGTTTTTTTTATTCCCGCCTTTTCCCCTCTCGAAGCGGAGATAGTTCTGATATGTAATGTATGAATGTGGATGTTGCGTCTGTGTTGTGTATGTTGTGTGCCCCAATCCCAGAAGAAACGCCGTGAAATCCTGTCCCCCCCGTATCCCAAATAAACAAATCCCATCCCTGAGGATTTGGGTCTTTGTTTTTCGTGTTGCATGTAATATATATAAAATGTGTCGTCTATGTGAAATGTATGTATGGTAATGCTGATCTCATTCTTTGAAAAAGGGCTCGTGCGTGAGCCATATGATGCATGCATGCATTCTTCTTCTGCATGAAATATCCCCTCCCTCTTCGAGGATCGTAAAATCTTTTTTCGTGGGTGTTGTTTTCGGTAATTCTTTCGTAAGATTCCCCCTTACCGCCATTAGAAATGAAGAAAAGAACAGTACTGTTGGGCGCCTGTAGTAAAAAGTCGGTAGATGAAGCCGAGAAGTAGATAGAACGTAAATCCGGTTTAAATGCAGTCTTTTGAAGAATCGGGTTTGCGCAAATAGGTAGTCGTCGTATATCGTCCAATCTGAATCCGAAATGAATAAAAACCCTGCATGTAAATATAATATAAAATTCGGGCATTAAGAAAAAATAACCCATTAATCATCGAGCTGCGCCAACGCGTTCCCGCCCGGATAGACGCCGCCGCAGAGAACATACTGCTCGAACGGCTCACAGCTAATCGTCTTCCTCGACGAGCGCACCCACCGCGGCTTGGGCACATCCTCCCAATTCTCGTCGGTAAGCGGGTAAAAGTTATACGTCTCGTGCGTCGGCAGGTCCTGGTGCTCGCAGTTAAAGATGCCCTCTAGATGCATCCGTTCCAGCTTCGGCAGTCTCACGCGTAGGCCCGTGAATAGCGACTTAAAGGTTCCTTCGTAGAGATGAATGCCCCCATGCGAGGCCTCAAAAGGCTTCACAAGCCCGCGTCCGCCCAGCCGTAGGCGCGTCAGCGTTGAGCCATGGCGGCCCAGGAACTCTTTCAAATCCTCCTCGTCGCACGAAATGCCCTCGAGCGTGAGGTCCGTGAGACGCGCGTACGTGAAGCCGAAGAGGAGGTCGCGGAAGGAGAGCGCAAATTTCGAATGCTCGCTCGAGTACGGGTGGAACGCAAGCTTCAAGCGCGTCACGTTGCTCGCGAGCTGCAGGATGCGGCCGAGGCCGTTGACGGCGCGGAACGCGGACGAGGGCCCTTGTAAGCCAGACGGGTCGAGGGTGAGGTTGAGACTCGTGAGGCTCTCGAAGGCCTGCGCGTGCGTGAACCAGTGCAGGCGGTGGCGCTTGAAGCCGAAGACCTCGAGCGGCAGGCGGTCGACCTTGAAGGAGTCGAGCTTGACGCCGTGCAGGGCGAACATGACGGCGTCGAGGTTCTGGTAGGTCTCCTGGCGGTCGATCTTGCGGCAGTTCGGCCAGTAGAAGGCCTCCTGGATGAACTTGTTGGTTAGTGTTGACGGGCACCGCGCGAATGAGACCTCGAGGTTGCGCAGGCTCGGTAACGCCGAGAAGGCCTCCCGCAGGTCATCAGCCCGCAGGTGGAGGGGCCCGACCCGCGCACGCCCGGATGCGATCTTCTCGAACTCTACTCGCGCGTGTGCCATCAACTCTGTGCGTTCCTCGGGAAGCGTCACGAAGTGCTGGACCCTGCTTAGGTTCGTATCAGTATTTAGTGTCGACAAGGGGGGGACCTTCTAGAGAAGAGACGATGTAACAAGGATTTTTGGGTGCCATTCAAACGAGAAAAAAGTCCGAGCCCCCTTGGGACTCCAACAGCTTATTCTTGTCCGTTTTGGGGTCTCTCCTCCGTGAGGGAGCCGGGGTGGCCCGTATTTCAACAATGTTCTCGAAAAACTTGGCGCCCAATTGAGGGAAACATCGGGTGTCCATTGCCTTACCATGAAGTGCTCCATGCATCGTAATAGGATAGCTCTCCGAGGAACAGGTTGATCGACTGAATCCCTCCCCTCAGACGTTCGTGCAGCGCGAGTGAGTGTAGGCGATCGATGTCATTACGCCAATTGAGCGAGGTGAAGTGCGGCGACAGCATGTACTCATAGCCAACCTCGGCCAGTATTGGGCTCACGGCGCGCAAGTTGGGGACCGACTCTGCGTCACAATAGGAGTAAATGAGCCGAAGGAGCTCAACGGGCAAAGAATCCATGGCGACGTTTGATTTTCGAGGGCGTCAGCGGTTTACTTTCCGTAGATTGGCGAAAGGAATGGAGGAGGAGTAGTAGAGGAGGAGTAAGAGGAGGGAGGAAATGGCGGGAAAGGTTTGGAAAAAAAGATGACGGAAGAGACCCCAAACAGCTTTAATACGGGATTATCGAAACGGGTTGAGGTCAGGAAAAGGGAAGAATTGGGCGGCACGATTATATACACGAATTACCGGGTTCAGGTTCGGGACCAGGTTAAAGGAATAATAAATCAGAAGAATACAGTACAAGTAAGAGTACAGCTGGAGAGATACGATATATAACTCATATATAACTAGAGGATAAATAAAATATAAATATAGAATCGCGACATGTATAAGTATCGGTATGTCTAGGTATACGTCCAGGTAGGAATATATCGTATGAAAGAGGAAAAGGAAGAGAGAGGGAATGGGTCAGGTCGGGTCAGGTCAGGTCAGGTCCAGGTCAGGCCCAGGTTCAGGTTCAGGTTTTCCGGGTCGACAGAATGATGTAAAGCTCCTGAGGCTATTGGCGTTAGACTTCTCGGGGATCGGTCAAGAAGAGCGTACCGACAAACCTTAGGTAGGGAATAATCCGTAGGGAACAGCTGTAGGGAGCTGTAGCTGTGCGCGTAGCTGTAATCCGTACGAATAGAGGACCTCAGGAATCAGGTATGACGGGTAAAATTGGTTGGTTCAGGTCCAGCCGAGCAAATAAATAATAAATGATGATAATAAATCAATAGGAATTCGTACTCGTAAGTCCGGATTATTACTTGACATACCGTAATTCGTAAATAATCGTGGCCTTTACGAAATACTCGGCTGGACTTTACTCGTACGAATGCTCTGATGGCGAACAAAGAGTCGGAAGACACGCTCGATTTGATTCTCACCGATGGTTCCTTTCTCTCTTTCTTTCACTCTCAAATAATCCCGGACTTCGTATTCAAAATCGCCCTCTCGTCCCGTCTCGTCCTTTCTCCTCTTCTCGCCTCCTGTTGGGAATTCCCTCGAAGCGCGCCCGCCATTCACATTCGAGTATCCCGCCATTCACATAAAATTCCCAACTTTTCATTTTACCCTGCAGCAAGCCTCCTTCTCCAATTTAGGATAGGACAGGATAAGGATTAAAAAGCGACGAGGGGAAGAGAGAAAAAAAAATAAACAGCCCGACTAGAAGTATCGGTGAGAGAACTCAGAAAAGTGAGACACACGTAGGCACATGCTTGTATCTTACGGACAACGGCAGCCAGAGGGCAGAAAAAAGCGTTCTTTTTTTTTATCTCGTAAAATGACTGGCGAGAGAATCGGTCGAGACTGGGCTGGCTGGCTGTTGGACCCTGTCCTATCCGGATCTGACTACGAAAGAGACGGGAGAAGAGAGACCGCACAGAAATAATCATATCGGATTACCGTCGATTCATTCGTCTATCATCCAGCCCGTCGCATCGCGTCGCAGCGCAACCTATCCAGCCTGACAGACAGACTGACATGACAGAAAAAAAGACACACGACACACGACCAAGACCAAGACCACGAATCCTGAGAAACAGGGTTCACGAAATAATAAAACCCATCGAATCGCCAAAGTAGCGGTATAGACCGCCCATTATCAACACCCCCCCTCCCCCCCCACGGCCCATCCAAGTGCATCCCAAGCTGTGACTTAACATGATCGTACCTTAGTTCGGCTTAGGCTGGCCATCGTTGGGGTACCTGCCCAGGCTACCGTTTTTCTGTGCGTCTACGCGCGACGCGGGCGTCCCTGCTAATGTACCTCTAGGTATAAGGCGGTAAAGGCGGGATGAGCATGAGGGGGGGAGATCCTTGTCCGTGTCACGCATGTCGACTTCGTACCTCTCGTAGAGGGCCTTTTATTGAAGGTGACGGTGAAAGAAAGAGAGAAGGAAAGAAAACAAAAAAATGCCACACAGTCTGCACGGTACCCCCCACACCGTCCCCGACCACTAACAACGTCCGGTCCCCTCTTCTGCTTCCTCTTTCCAGACTTTCAGTCCCCAGGCATGACGATGATGGTGTAGGTGTGCGTACATAATGTACGAAGTACCTGCATTAGATTCCACGAGGCGGCTTGACATTCCCCAGCGAGACGTGCTCGGTGAGCTGGGACACTATGCCTAGAGCACACTAGTATGCCCATAGCTAACTGCGTTGTCCCAACTCCAAGGGATTCCGGGAATCCTTTCAACAACCTATCGTATGGTGCGCAGTGCAGTGCAGCGCACGACGCAAGCAGCACAAGCACGTAAAGTACTACCTACGCAAGTGACTCCACGAGTGACTCCGCAACTTGCAAGTGACAAACATCAAAGTCCCAAACAAGAAGGTTGACTTGGAAGTTGACAACTCTCTCCATCACTTTTCTACAAGTAGTCGGTCAGGTATCCCACACTCGATACAGTACAAGTACGAATAAGGGTACAGTAGTGGTTAGGTATGGCTAACCCTACTCTTGTCCTTTCTCTTGTTGTTTTCTTTTCTGCTCTTTTTCTTCTCTTTCCCTTCCTTTCCCTTCCTTACTTCTCTCCTGATCCTTATACATCATCCCTTATTACCACATAGACAAGTTCATTATTATAGGCATGATGAGCGGTAGGTATCACCATGGTCTGTACTTACAGAGTACAGTTCAAGGACCAACCCATCCATGTACTCATCCGATCGTCAAGTCAATCGCGCCAAGCTCCAGCCATGAATTTTGTGCATCTCTGGCCATTCGCCCAATGGTAATCCCCCCCAAAAAAGGCATCGTACATACCGACTCAGTAGCGACTTCAGAGCTCTATCCGATCACTGGACCCAACTCCAACTCCAACTCCAATCTTTCTGCAAGGGTAGGTAGAGAGAGCTTTAATTAATGCTGTGAAAGGGTAAAAGGGATCGGATCTAGTACCATGTCAGTAGGCAGCAGATAGGTAGAGCGCCTAGACATCTAGTGCAAGGTGCCTTTGACGCCACTTAGACCGCATGCTCTGCGACTATATCCTTCCGTGTCGCGCATGGAAGATCCCAACTCTGTCGTCGCGGTACAATATCTTATGAAGACGTAGTCGAGGCAAACTTCTTGCCCCTTCGGACGGAGACTCGGGCTCGGATACACCGTCGTCGTCGTCGTCGGCCTCTCCCATGATTTCATCCTCCTCGTTGTCATCACCATCGTTTTCATTAGCCATACCGTCGACCTCCATCAACGTGCTAAGGACTTGCTGAACATCGTCGTCTGGCTCATCAAAGGCGTCGTCTCCGTCGTCATCATCATCGTCGTCGCCATCGTCGTCTTCCTCTTCATCGTCATCGTCTTCATCCTCCTCTTCCCCATCTTCCCCTTCTTCTGTCTCATCGTCGCCTTCACCTCCGCCATTGCCATTCATGAATGCCGCCGTACTGTCCACGAACATGGCGCGGTTATCATATCCCTGGGGGTAAGTGTTCTCACTGTCGCCTTGTGTGACCTCCAAGATCTCAAAGCACTTGTCCCAGAGTCCGATATAGGCAAGCTTGATGTCCCTTCTCAGGCTAATGAGATCCACGAGATGAAGCGCAAGGTCTTCAGCTGCGCGTGGAGATCTGCTATTAACCATGTGTGGAATGTATAGAGCGTACAGATTCGATAACTGGGGTAATTGCCGAACAAAGAAGTGCTGTCACATGTATTAGCCAGTTGCACACTCACATATCTGATGGGGCGCTTCTTCTTGAGACTCATGCTTACCCAGTCCTTGAAATCCATCACCATGCCCAGCTCTTTCAAGGCTTTCATTTTGCCACTGGTGATAAATGACAGATGCTGATCCCTGATGGCCCAACGCGACCACCGGTTCGACGAGACCGAGCGAGATGGGGTAGTACCTTCTGTGCTATCAATAAGTAGCTTCCTGAGGCTGCTTGCCTGTCGTCGGATAATATGCTTGAACACTTGATCCAAGGTGATAGGGGGTTTGCTTGTGCGATGCCGATCTTGCAAGTAGATAGTTTCCATTGTGTTAGGGGCAATGGCCTCCTTCATGAAACTGAGGAGTTCGGGCGACGCCTGATCAGTGTGAAGATGCTTCAGAGACAAATGGTATCGTACTGGTGCCCCTTCCAACGCACCACGGGCCGGCCGCGTGGCGTGAAACTGCCGCTTCAGTGCCTTCCAGAGTGCCTCGTGGTATTTGCAGTTAAGAATCGTCAAACTGGTCATATTGCTCCAATCAATTGCTCGTAGACAAGCCGCAATCGACAGCGGTACTCGCTCAAGTGACAATTTTTGAAGCTTGAGCTTGCCGTTCAGCCGTTTTCTGCGCGAGTTCGAGTTAGGCGCTTCATTCTTCGTTGTAGCCTGACGCCCACTACTCTTCTTCTCTTGATTCTTCTCTAATCCCGGGACTTTCGCATCTCCATTGGTATCACCATTCGACCTTGACGCAGCCTCGCCATTTACATTGACATTCCCGTGAACTACAACACTGACATTAGTAAGGTGCTCCCTACATATCGGGTAAGAGCGTTGAAGGTGATCGAGACATCAGCCAGCCCAGTGAAATTTGGGGTGCTCAGTCGAAAAAGAAGTTGGAATGGAATGGATTCGGGTTATACTCACGGTCGTGAATCCGACCCACCAAAACCCCTAATACGCCGCCCAGTCTCGTAAACGGAATTCGGCTTGCACCAGGCCATTTTGCGTCGTGATCAACCTGCTGCAGACCCTTACCGTCCCAAGGATGCATGACATCTTGAGTATAAGCTCGTTGGGATATTCCGACTTGCAGTTCTTGAAGATGAGCCGCAGACCGCGCAATTAAAATAGACATTTCATCAAGATAGAGAAGTTCGTCTATGTCTAAGACCGTTAAACTCTTCAAGGGTGGTAGGATACTGAACGTGGGGTACTCCACGGAGCTCAGAGCGTAGCTCTTCACGTATGACGTCGAGACGCTGATATTGCTGGGTATGAAGTTGCCGATAGGAGTCGACAGAGTGACCGGGAGCAGATGTTGAAGGAAATTTGGGCTGACAAGCGCTGGGGCAACGGGGGGAGGAAGAGGTGGCGGCGGCTGATGAGGTGCGGTAGGACTCGAAGCAGAAGACAAGGCGGGAGTCCTGGCCCAATTATCATGCCAACGAATCCAGACCTTCTCGAGCTTGCTCTGACCATTCTCATCCTCTAAAGAGGAGAGCGCCATGAATACATCAGACAGAACGCCGGTGGGCATATCCCACACGAAACTTTCCAGTTTGATCATCTTCGACACAGCAATCGCAACTAGTGTGCCCAGCATTTTCCCACTCTCTTTCTGGATGAGATAGTCGGAGGTCCAGTCCTTGGGGCCGTCGCCGATTGAGAACTTACGGACATACTGCGCATGGCACTTGTTTGCCATTCGGGGCGGCGCCTTTTGTTGTCCTGAACCGATTCCAGATAGCCACTGTGTTTTCTCAGCAAATCTGCTAGGGAGACACAGCGTTGTCAACCCATAGGAAAGCGCATCAACGTTCTTCGAGTCCTGTGCGGTAGATGTACTATCAGGCCAGACTATATCGAAGCGTGAATACATACTGGGCACTGCCAGTTCGTAGAGCGCAGAGTGAGTCATGGCCAACGCCGTCAAGTCATTGCAGTTAACAAACTGTACAGGCCATTATCAGTATGCTACATCGAGCAGGGGAGCAGAAAGATTC
The DNA here is from genome assembly GCA_023079495.1 of Xylaria sp. L1 SY-2022. Classification (NCBI taxonomy): domain Eukaryota; kingdom Fungi; phylum Ascomycota; class Sordariomycetes; order Xylariales; family Xylariaceae; genus Xylaria; species Xylaria sp. L1 SY-2022. The sequence continues at coordinate 1,966,658 of JALIDW010000004.1, forward strand.
CAAAGTTGTTACTTGCCTCGTCAACGATCAATCTAAGCACATCAATGGGAAGATCTAGGAGCGTCAATGGAGTGCCTTTTCTTTTTGCAGCCTCCCACTCGCGGTTCTTTTTCTGTAGTCGCTCTGCCATAGTTGGTGATATGGAGCTCAAGACGGTGCCATTTTCAGGAGATGGATCTGGCGGCACCGGAAGACCATTTTGTTTCGGGGCTGAGATTATGGAGGCGGGTTCCTTTGCGTCCACGGAGTCACTATCGGTACTATGATCGGTAATATTCGCCATGTTGAGAGGTGTATGCGTTGACTGTAAACAGCGTGTCTATTAATTGTGTCGTCTATTTCTTATTACTGAGGTGGTAGCAGCTCTGGGTGGGTATCGTGGGCCGGAAGTAAAGAGGCGATAGAGCCTCGGGAGAGGAGATGGGAGCGTCGTTGGATGGCGTCCGTTGTGACTTGCGGTTCAAGGCGATTTGAATCGTTGCTGGACGACCTTGTCGCTATCCTATTCACACTACTGGAGCCGTACGTGCGTACAGAGAGGTTCACGGGTCTCGCGTTTGGCGCGTGGTAATGGTATTGAAGTTGAATCGTACAGGGTCGTCTTGTCTCCGTACCAGACCGGGAAATTCGGTGTGATCAGCAGCTGATAGGCGGCAACAAAGGATATGATAGTAGTTATTACGTAGAAGAAGAGACACCAGGTCGTATGTAAGTAATAAGTAGAGATGCAGTTGACATCATAGAGAGAAAGCGGATATTAAACGGCATGCAAGGAGATGGAGAGAAATATGGAGGAGGGAGAAGTTTATGGATTGAATTAGAGAGATGGAAAAAAAGCAGTCAGTAGTAGTAGCATTGATGTGTGACGCAGGTCCTCCCAGGTCTACTCGGTGATGGATAGCACTGCGTATTAACAGCATCTGCCGGGGAGAGAGGCAGATATATTATAGGCGGGTATAGGTGAGTGAAGACGTACCGAGTCGTACCTTCCTAGCCTTAGGCAGGTACGAGTACGGATTACATCCATACCAGGTGGTGCCCTTAACTCTACGAGTACCTACCGTACGCAGCAAAGCCAGCCCGTCCTCGCGGTACATACTACGGATTGCCGTGAAGCACATGCCGTAGTTGGGGATGTACCTGCTCTAGTTAGGTACTTCCATACCTAGCGGGGCTGCTCATCGTCGGGCCGTGTGGGTCTGCATTAGGTCCATCGGCTGGGGAGACGAGGGCCTATCCCGTCTGCGAGTACATACCTCTCGTATGCCAGTTTCTCTACGGAATACCACAGCAAAGGGAGTACCTTGGGCAGGCAATCAGCAGTTCATTACAAACACCTGAGCAACTATTCGTGAGACTACTTAGGTATGTACGGAATAACTATGACGGGAGTCTGCGAGAAGGGTATGGTCCGTACCAGGTGACTCACTTACACCTACCACTGGATTCCGGACTCACAACAATTGTTCCATCGAGGCACTTGACCTCCTACCTCTCGCTCGGCGTAATACCTAAACCACATGGTCTCAGGACGAGGGACCTGTATAGATAGGCCAGTCATATGGGGCTTTTACACACGAGTTTGAGAACTACGAGTTTTTTCCTCCTTCTGGATAAAAGGGAATAATATCATAACGCCCAACCACGGAATACTACGAGTAAAAGAATGGAAAGATTCAGAAGTACCTACGGAATACCGGCATTACCCAGCCGCTGTCAAGTCACTCGGGGGCATTACATAATGACCCCACGCTTTCCGGACCCAATCCAGCTTCTCTTCCTCCATGCCCGGCCTGACCCTCTCCCCACCCCCGCTATCTACAAAGTACTTGCCCAAGCTCCATAAAGTTAGGTGCCAGTCAATGCCCCGCCCCCCGTCCCGGTGATCCCAACGATTGTGACCCAGATCAGAACTTTCCACATCTTCGCCCGGCACGCTTAGATTTACTGCTGTTGTCAATCCTTCTACCTAGCATTACTACCTTTCAAACGCAGGTTTCAAATCGCCGGTGCTCTGAGAGGAATATCGCCATAAGTCAAAACGTTGGCCATCTACATTCCCACCATATATTCTCTGGACGGTCTCAGCTACGATCGCGCTTCGAACATACGGAGTACTCGCCGCGTCTCTAGCACGGCACACGTCGATACGTCTTCAGGCTTCATCACCGAGCCCTGGTGTGCCCGAAATAGTGTCGCATATTGTTGCACGTCGTCGCACATAGCTCTGCAAGCGCTTGCATTTAATCACACACCTACGAATACTTATAGTGTCAAACAACTATGGCGGGCTTCGTCGAGCAGCTCTGGGAGTCCATCTTCACACCGGGCCCAACCCCCAGCCTCTTGATAGCGACAAACGTCACATTCGCTTGTCTCCAGCTGGTCCTCTTCATACTTCTCATCGCCACATACAGCGTACACTTCGTCGTCTTATCCATCTTGTCCGCGGGGTTATGGTGGGCGATTAATTGGTTTGCGACGGAGTTGAACGCCGTAAAGGCGAGAGAAGAGGCAGAAAAGGCGCAAGCCGCACAAAGGCCTGCTCTTCAAGGCTCCGATGATAGCGGAACCGAAGTCGAAACGACCATTCCCGACCCCATACCTGGGACAGAAGGCAGTAAAGATGTCGAACCAGTTGAGCCAGCGGGGGACCTAAAGTTCCGGGCGGAGCGCTCGTTCGAGACCAAGTCCACAATCAGTACCGAAGATGAGTGGGAAAGAGTGTCGGAGAATGAGAAAGAAAAATGATTGGCAGTACAGTCATGTGCATTGTCCATACGTATGGGCTCGGCGTGTGTGTTTATTGGGCATACACAGTTGGGAGTACATTTGTTGTTGTAACTTGTATGTATTCAAAATGTTTGTAACGACGCGGATTCGTTACAATGTCTGATACATAGAAAATCAGCACGACTTCAACTTTCCACCTCAACCTCGAGGAAGCCAGGTTATACCATCCAGGCCTTGTGCCCCTTTTTTGGCTTCTGAGGAATCCTGGAATCTATCTTCCTGGAATGTGATACTACCTATCTCAACTGTGACCTACCTAGGTAGTTCAAAAAAAGGACAAAAAAAAACCTTGGTTCCTAGATCTATGATGCTTGCCGCTTTGATCCGGCGATACGTGCACTAACAAATGGATCCATTAGTCGAGTTCAATGTTGCTCCGATCAGATCACGTGACCCGATACAGCCCCAGCGGCCCGGTACCTTGAACGTGGGTACCTCGCGCCTACCTAAAGGGATGGTCTCGCTGGCCGTAGCCGCTGGCCGTTGGCCTGTAATTTTCTTGAAAAGTGACATAAAGCTCTCCCAAGCAAGCCTCGCGTTACGTCCATGCCCTGAAAGATCCACGACGTCGACCGGACGCGACATCGACCAACTTCACGACCAACCCACCCTTCCAGCCTCAATCGGGATACACCTTAGAATTTATAGAGGACCCATTGACCTTCGATCAAAATGAAGCTCGTGAGGTAAGCCATACCCCGACATTCGTATCGCACCGAAGTGCTGAAACCAATGCTGCCGAAAGCTCCTCCGCCCACCGCGCCGATGCTGATGATGATGCCTCTGCAGATTCTTGATGAAGTGTCTCAACGAGACGGTGACGATTGAGTTGAAAAATGGTAACGAATACCTCTTCCGCCTCCCCTCCTGTCTACCTATATTTAGTTGAATTGGAAGCAAAACTGACGCTCTCTGGTCAACCAGGCACATACGTCAACGGCACGATCACATCCGTCTCGCCGCAGATGAACATCGCCCTGCGCGCCGTCAAGCTGACGGTCCGCGGCCAGGACCCCCTCTCCCTTGACACCATGAACATCCGCGGCTCGACGATCCGCTACATCATCCTCCCCGACTCACTGCCGCTCGACACGCTCCTCATTGACGACTCCGTCAAGCCCAAGAACAAGGCGCGCAAGGAAGCCGCCGACCGCGGCAGTCGGGGCGGACCCGGACGTGGAAGAGGTCGGGGTCGGGGTCGTGGCCGTGGTCGGGGACGGTAAAACAACGGAGGCGATGAGCGAGGGCATTCGATTATTTGTGTTTTCGTTGTTGTTGCCTGCCTGCCCTACACAAGACCCGCCTCTGCTGGGGATGACGAGACGAAGGGAGGGTGGAAAAAAAAGGAGAAAATTTCCAACGGGAGAAGAAAATTGTGGAATAATATCATGGACCCCCTTCGACCGATTCTTTACCTTCTCTCTCGAGTTGCTGTTTGAGGCACGAGAGAAACCCTCCCTTCACCCCTACGCTATCTGGAATCGTACCTTCGAGATAGGAAGAGCTATGCGGTGTCTGGCTTTAGGGGTGTCTGTGTGTGTCTGCTCTTTATTATTCGTGTTGTACTGGAGAGGGAACAGAGAAAGGATAATTTTGCAATGAGAGCCTGATGCGGCGTTCGAGGTTAGGCGAAATTCACAGTACAGCTGCGCAATGAAAATAACATTCTGAGATCAGTCAGCCCGGCAGAAGACTTTGCCTCGGATCTCTCATTCAGCCTATGTGAGTGCGTAGATGTGCCATGGAAAGGGGAACGAAACATCAGGATTTCCCATTCTAGGCATCACAGTAGATGGGCAATTAGAAGTCCCTTTCGTCTTCAAACGCGTAGTTCCGAGCAGATATATTCGCATTAAATCCGTAAACCTCTCATCCCCTACATATCCTCACAATCTGCAACTTCTCCCACCCAGCCGTCTTCCCACTCCACCCCACCGTCTCAGCACTCCATCCATCCCCCCTAATCCTCTCCTTCACCTCCTCGGGCCTATTCTGCGCACAAAGCAACACATACGCAACCCCCCTCTCCGACAAAACCCCCGGCAACCCCTCCAACAACCTCTCCGTCGTCTCCATCCCATCCACACCCCCGGCATACGAGAGCGCAAGTAAATACGAATCCCGCTCAAACGCATCCATCGTCGTCCCTGCGACGGGTAATTCCGCCGTCGGCACGTACGGCGGATTAAACACCAATACATCCACACTCCCGGCCCGTAGAGACGAGACCAGATCCCCCTGCACGGCGCCCTGGAACGCGGGCGTCGCGGTCCCCGCGCACTCTTTGCTAGCGCGCCGCACGGTCTCCGTAGTCGCGGCGCAGGCGTGCGCGTTCATGTCGACGGCGAGCGTGGCGATGTTGCGCGTCCCGAAGAGGGTGGAGGCGTGCGCGCTCAGGAAGGCGATGACGACGCCTGATCCGGAGCCGATTTCTACGACTAAGGGGGTGGTTGATGGGGATGAGGAGAAGCGGGTGTGTAGGAAGCTTGTTTCTGTAGCTGAGGAGAGGGTGTCGAGGAGGAGGAAGGAGTCTTCTGCGGGTTCGTAGACGCGCTCGTAGGGCACGTGGGAGGTGTCTGGTGTTGGGAGCATTTTGGATGTGCTTTGTGTCTTTACTCCTCGTAGTATTGACTTTGTCTCCTTTTTTGAATTGGGTGTTGATGTCGACTGTTTGGATTTGTGTGTGATGAGATGTTGGTGAAAAAGTGAGAATTTCATTCATGAGAGGTGAAACTACAAGTGTGGGTACGAGATAGCATGAGAGCGTAGCATGGCGCAACACCGCAAAGTGAGGTCGCGATCATTCACATAAACACACAAAAGAGTGGGAATATTGAGATTTTCAGTGTTTTATTTTATTTCGAAGCAACGATTCTGCCTTTTATCGCCAGTGGTAATGAATAGGTATGTGGATTGATGAGGGACAACCCGTGGTCGTTTTCCTTCGTGATCGGATTCATATGCACGTTTAGCTTCATTGTCGCTTCATCATTATCATCATGCCTTTCGTCGTCAAATGGGTAGGATTGTGACGAGAGGTTTGTTTTGCTGTCTTATTGGCATTTCCTGAATTTTGTTTATGAGTCGGTATGTTGGATGAGGTGTAGACGTGGCGTCGCAGAATACGGCATATTCAGTGTTTCCGAGTCGGTGAATCATGATCTCCTATTGTCGAGAGTGGAAATGTAGTCTTCGCATTCTTCAACCAAGAAAAACTATTTAGATCTCAGTGCCAGTACGACCGCCATCGTTCTCGACGATCTTCTCATCCACAGTCGTGTGGTCGGCGCGAACCAAACGGCCTCACATGCATATGCACTCTAGACCGGGATCGTGGCGAGACGGACCAAAGCCCCAGCGCCAGCGATTGTGAATAGCGACAACCATGCGGAACTGATTGTGATCGTACATGCCGTTTGGGCATTTGCAGGCAATGCAGTAGTCCGCGATCTCGTACTCCGGCGCACGCTCGCGGGCGACACCATCGGCGATGCGGCCGCAGTAGTTGAAGCCGAGGCCCGGCCAGCATGGTTGTATGACTGCCAGGTAGCGGTGCCCACAGATAGCGCTTCGATAGTGGTAGATCAGACACATCTTGCTCGTCGTTGGTATGATTAGGTATAGGTATCCGGAAAAGTGAGTTCTCGTGCTCGATGTATCGCGGATTCGGGGCGAGTCTGTTGCTTTGAATCAACGACTGCTTTGATCGGAGCTTTGAAATATTATCTCAACTGATCTCAAAACACTGACGGAAATGATTGCCCTTTAGGATTGTGTAATCCGCACAATAGACGAAAATGCTTGCGTGGTACCTTGATGAGCTGTCGACAGGTGAGGCGGGATATTGATACTTGTGTTGTGTTATTTTGCGTTGATGTGAGGCGACGCACGAGAATTAGGTAGGGAAAGAGGATGACGGCTTGAGAATCCACAAGAACATATGAAAGCAGAATGCAAAGCAATGTCGAGCCTCTGGAGGACGGAAGGCAGGTGCCACCGTTTGGGTCAGGGGCAGGGGCGAACTTCGTGCCTGCCTTCTATCAAAAGGGATATTTGGTCAGCAGAGACCGAAACGACAATAGCTGCTCAGACCTATCTACCTCGGTAAGCTCCTAAACAACAACGGCACAGAAGGAATGGACATTCAAGTAACCTCGTTTCATGTTGTTGTTAGCTTGCTACTTGTCGATTAGACCCTCGTGGTTCACACAAACAGCACAGAGCAGTGCAATACATCTGCTAATTGTAATCCTAACATTCATCTACCTATTGACTATGGGATTCCCCAGGAAAAAGACTCCGGCTTATGAGAGTGCATCTAGCTGGTAGGCTTTCCGTTCCTCTTCTCCTAAAGAGTTACTATCTTCCATCTCACTTGACATCTTCCCTAGTAAGGCCTCAATCCTTGAAGAACTCGACTCCAGATTCGTTAGACGCTTGCTCAAATCCTCATACTGGTTTGGCTCATTGAGCATATTGCGAACTTGATCGGGCAGCATGCCATACGGAGCCAACGAGTCCCGTCGGTTAAGCGGGCCAGTACGCGGGTCTCTGCTGGTTTCACTGCCAGATCGGCTCCCTGGAGGTTCCTGTGGTGCCTGACGATGCACAATCTGTCTTCTGATCATGCTGCGTGTCAGATCATCGTCAACGGCAATGTCGTCTTCTACGGAATCCGGGGGCGGGATGTCAAACACGGTCTGAATGTCGCTATGGCTCGTAATCCGCCACTTTTCCCAGAACCTGCCTCTGACGCGTGGTCGTTTTCTTTCTCGCGGGCCTACTTCTGTTTTATATTGAGACCAGAGCAGACGCCGCTCTAGAATGGCAATCAATAGCAGAATAGGCAGATTGATTGTGCGAACAGTGGCCACGTGAATTTTGTGAAACCAGCGCGGGCTGACGAGGAACTTCATCGGCACCAGGATGAACAGCGCTATTATGTTGAACGGAGGCTGATACGCGAAGATTGCATCGCTCTTAACGCCTTCCAGTGTCAACACGGCCTTGCGGAAATGAACCTCGGCTGTTGCATTGGTAACGACATTGGCAAACGTGTTCGTAAGCATCGAGACGAGAATCGTCAGAAAGAGTGTATTGCCCAGGAACGCGAAGGTGATCATCAGTATTGGACCAAGCAGCCAGTGGAAGTCCGCCTAGAGATTGTCTTGTTAGTTGAATCCCAGACAAGGGAGTTTTCTGTGTTGTTATTAAGACTTACCGACGCAGACACACCGGTGCCATCCAGACCAAACCAGATCCACAACATCCACTTACCAATTGTGCTATTGAAGGTTAGCTAGCTGTGACTCAGATGAATGCCCGGATCACTTACAAAAGGTCATACTGGCCTTCCGCGAGCCATAGCATGGACAGCAAAAAGCCACAGAAACACCTGAGATGTGGAAAAACACATTAGTATACTGCTCGACGATAGAGACATCTCTGTCAAAAACCAGAGTCAACTTACCAAGCAGCCAGGAAGGTCAGTATAGCGAAATCTGCCATCATCGCCCGTAGGGAGAGGAAAACGACATTTTCAGAAAGGAGATTGAATGCCAACCGTGGAACGAGAACCGGCGCTCCCATAGCAAGCACATCGAGAGCCTGTTGACTGAGACCCACCGACCCTGTCTTCCAACCATGAATACGTATAAACAGATACACCCAATACACCAACATGAACATAACATCTAAGAATGACCAGAGGTTCTGGGTATAGACCGACCTAGTCGTCAGGTTAACAACGGAACAGCAATCCAAATGTTGATATAACTCACCATCCATGCTCTAGGATAGTAGCGAATTGGTCAAGAGCCCAGCCAAAGGCATACACCGAGAATGCCAACTCGAACTTGCTTAGATAGTGCGGGTCCCGCTCACCCATGAAGAGCAGGTATAATACTAATAAAATGATGAATTGGATTATCTCAAGGGCATTCCTGGTCTGTGGCACGATCAATCGATACTGGTTCAGTAACGGTTCTTTATGCGGTTGGTATAGAGAGATAGGCTTCCGCTTATATCGATCTGGTATCAGATCAAGAAAGGTCGTCGGCGTATAGACAATCTGGCCAATATAGATAGCATCAACCCTAGATGTGTTAAGCCTAATATTTCACCAAGGAAGAGAGAGGAGAGGAGAGGAAGAATTACACTGCTCTGCAATAAGTAGAACTTAGAAATGATCTACTTCCCGTAAGGATGGCAATCTCAAGGGCAGGCAAAGTTCTATTATATCCCCAGGCAGATTCTAACGGAGCTTCACGGCGAATTTCTTCAGGAGCGTTCTGAAAGGGCTCGAAGCCGGCAATAAGGATATTCGCCAGCAGAAGCAGTCCCTCCGAGCCTGGGTTGTCTTCACCGAAACGTCTCAGAATCCGAGTCGCAACTACTTCACAGAGCATCGCTCGAGTATAGAAGACATTCTGCCGATGACTCATATGTTCCTGTTCGTGCAGAAACTGTGACCGGTTCACGAGCAAGCAGTACACTAAAGTAGCCAAATATCAGCATCCAAAGACCAAAACAAAGAGCTTGGGTTCTCATGGAAAGCGCCCTACCGATAGAGATATCTTTCAGCCCGTACAGTTTATCCACTAACGGCCGAACCACCAGCACATTAAGCCGGAGATCTCCCAACTGCTCCAGGGTGAGGTAGTCCTCAACGATGCTGACAACATCTCGCCGTATCCTGTGAATGGTCGTATACACAGGTAAATGGCTATGCGCGTTGGAAGGACTTCCCAATGTAGGCCCATCTTCTACGGCATAGCTGTGAGGATCGCTATCGAGAAGTGGTCGACGCTCAGGCTCACGCATCCAGACTATCCTCCTTCCGCGGTCTGACATCGTACGGCGATGGTAGTCCGCTGTACGGATCAGGTCGTCAGACGCGTGCGCAGAGACGGTATGCGATAGAGAGAACAATGGCGAATTCAAGTATATTTTCTGTAGTGTGAATGAGGATGAAAGAAGCCTAGCTAAGACGTTTGTCCTGGTTGAAGCAGATGAAGATGCTGAGCCGTGATACCATTTTCCGCCAGGACCAGCAGGACGGCAGCAGGCTGAAGGCTTTATCGGCGTACGGGCGTCAAGCTTAGATCAATATGGCAACACAGCACCCCTCCCGCCCCCCTGCCAGTCTTTCAGGGTAGTAGCTTGCAGGTATGCATCAAGAGGCAGTGGATGTCGCAGAGAAGGCATTCGTAGTCAGAAATGCCAGGATAAGCGCAGCGCGACGTAGGTGGGAGGTATGATCGGTCGACAGTCATGTGCGTGTCTCGAAGCGGCTATAAGCTTCGGGTATGCGGCGTTGCTAAAAAAACACACGAAGTCGATGCTGAGATGTAATCCGTACGGAGTCTGCACACACGAAATCGGCGAAACAGGTTGCAAGCAGCTAGCGCGCACCTAAAGCCATCTAATCACTGCCATCTCAGATTCAATCGCGCCGAGGAACTTTCGCGGGGTTAGAGAGCCCCACGGACGGTTCTCTAGCGCTGCCCGCGCTGGTCCAGCACTGTGGGTTCACTGGGTTGGGATGTGCCTTACCAGTCGCTGTACCTACACGTGTACCTGCCTCTGCCTTAGTGCCCACCACGTACATTGGGTAGGTGCAGCGGGTGGGCGAGCAGAACCCGGTAACTGCCTAAGGTTGTATGTACCTATCATTCCGTAATTCATCTGCCTGCCAGGCCAACCATTGCCTACAGTAGCGGCCGGACGGTTGTCTAGTGTGCTGTAGTGTGCCCGCTAAAGCGATGGTACCTAGCCAGTCTTAGGTAATGCGCCAGTACCCAGCAAGAACAATTGAGCGCCGCTTCCCATTCCATGGAACCTAGATAGGTACACACCTTCTTGCCTAGACCAGTCTGTCATCCACTCCATTGGCACGCGTGATCAAGGCAAACATCTGCCCCAGGGTAGGTAATCGCAGATATTCGTCCAGGGATTTAGCAACGCGTACCTAGCGTCATCCGCATCAGTCGTCTCCCATTCCTTATCAGGTGATCCAACCACCACCTCTGACAGCAACATCCACCCCTCTTCTTCTTCTCAACCAGCATCGTCCCGCGGGATCAGGTCTAGACGCGCGACGATGCCATTTGGTCCTTTTACCCCGAGCTCGGGATCCAGCTCAAGTAAGGACGACTCTTCAAAACGGACGCTTTCGTGGTCCAACAGCCTCAACGCCACAGATTGGGAGCACTACAAAGACCCCAGGAACTGGGTTCCCACCGCGCTGGTGACAGCGACTCTCTTGCTGTCGCTCAAAGTGTACCGCTCATATCTGCGCCGGATACCAGGAGCTGTCCACGTCCAGCCGAGCTTCTTCAGAAGGAGGAGTCTGTTTGGTCAAGTGACGAGCGTCGGGGATGGCGACAACTTCCACCTCTTCCACACCCCAGGCGGCCGCTTAGCTGGCTGGGGCTGGCTACGAAAGGTGCCTGACAAGAGAATTGACTTGAAGAACAAGACGGTATGCGCGCGTACCCTTTCCTTGACAGATAGAGGGAATGCTCTTGGGCGGGACTATGGCTAACATATCCAACTTCGCGCGCCAGGTTCCCATCCGTCTTGCGGGCATCGATGCACCAGAAGGCGCTCACTTTGGTCGACCGGGGCAGCCTTTCGCGCCAGAGGCGCTAAACTGGTTAAACAACTACCTTCTTGGAAAGAGAGTACGCGCCAAGGTGTATAAGAAAGATCAATACGACCGTATCGTTGCTACGGTCTACGTAAGGCACTTTCTTTTCCGTAAAGATGTCAGTCTAGAGATGCTCAAGGCTGGCATGGCTACAACCTACGAAGCCAAAACTGGAGCCGAGTTCGGGGGCTTCGAGGAGTCATACAAGGCCGCTCAAGCTCAGGCCAAGGCAAAGAAAATCGGAATATGGAGCATGAAAGCTAAGCATTTCGAGAGTCCTCGTGCTTATAAGAATAGAATGACTCTTGCAGAAGAGTCGGCAAAGAAAGTCAAGTCATGACAACACATTATCACGAAGACTTCTGCGTCTAGATATCCACGCGTCAAGTGCTATAAGGACTGGCCGAGCTGGCCGAGCATTCCATGCATTATCGCCAACGAGAAACGACTGTACGGATTATGAGGATGGCCGGTCGGAGATTTACACACGCATCGCCAGCATGTGACAACGCACTGCTCCGAAATCCGGAGTAGCAATGCGTACAGTAGTTGGCCGGAGACTGTCTACCGCCATTCTACGATTTGCCAGCAGAGTATCCTACATACGAGACTGATGTGGCGTGCACTCTAGTGAGGAGATATGGCGGTGACAGTATACCGCCCTTTGTCGCTTTAGCGAGGTTTTGAATTTGTTGGTTGGGTTGTCGGATGGCATAGTGATACCTGGTATGGCTCCATGGAGGTTACCTATCGTAACTGGAAGGTCGGGGAGCCGTTCTCGTACGGAGTGTACGGGGCACGACATCTTCCAAAACCACTTATCGGAAATCGAGTATACCAACTGGTTTTGGAGTCTTTTCCATATGGCAGAGAAGCAATGTATATGATGCAATGTTTTAGCTTGCACCTCTGGAATGCTGCACAGTAGGTAGCGAAGTTCTAAACATATTCCTCCGCAGAGAATCGCGCTGCTTGCTTGGCACGGCCACCCGCCTCAGATCCAACCGGAAATGAACCTGCTTACCTATCTCGGTTAAGGAGTTAGTTGTAAATGAATTAAGGCGAAGCTATGATGCGCGAAATCCAGGAAGATCCTTAATAAAATATTCATGCTGCCTAATGTAGGAAATGTACGGAATACTTCGTACAGATGTACGAATACAAATCTAAAACCCACGTTGAATACGGAATGGGCCCTGCCATGCGTGAGCGCGCGCTCTGGCACGTCCCGTACTTCCGTATTCTCACGTATTCCCGCCTTGGAACTGATACAGCCATCCAATCACGGGAATATCCTTGCGCCCGGTAAGTTTGCGCTGTCGCCGTGCATTCGATCGTACAGATGGCACAAATCACTCCTCCAACGTCACCTCTTCACAGATGACCTGCGTCTTGTCTCACGGCGGACTGCCAAATGGAGAAGAGATGGCAGACGGAAGTAGAAAGTAGGATGTTCCACATGCTCTCTCTCTCTATGGCATCACTGGACAATCTGCTGATTTCGGCGTTAAGGACGGGATGTGTTGCCAAGACGGTGGAACAGAGGTTTCGCGCGATATGGGATCATGTCAAGTGTGCCGACCAGGTTCGGGAGGGCTGAATCTGGGCGGGTGTCAACTTGTCATACTCCATCTGATGAGCAGTGTAACGGCTTTGGCGGCGCTGGCTAATGACTCGCAATTTCAGGGCAGATTACCTGCCTCGCAGGACATCATCATATGCCTCACATATGTATGTCTGGAAATGCTACGGTACCTGGTAGTACCTGAGAAGCAGGTACCGTTCCTATCACGACATACGCGACGATCGGTAAACACCGGCATCGTAAAACAGACAGACGATGGACGACGGCACGAGTTTCCCAATCCTGTAGGAGGTCATTTATACGTGCCCTAGATACGTGTCAAGCAAGTCGTGGGTACTTACCGAATGATGTATTGGACCGTGCTAAAGGTAAAATTGCTAGCATATCTACTGTATTTTGTGCGCGTAGTTGTGCTGTCAGTAACAGTGTGCGTTGTTGCGAGCCAATTAATTGATTCCAGGGACCTGAGTATCCAAGACTTCTACTGCAGGTACCGTGGAACGTCCTGGGTGATGCTCTAACCCGTAGCGGCAATCGATGAAGCTCCCCGTCCAGCCCAGGACGCAAAGCCTCAAAATGTGCGCAGCTGCTTCCCATCGCAATTCCGTACCCCTTAGACTAGTGCGGTCTAGCGTGGAACCCGCCCACCAATGGCAGCTCCTATCGGAAGCGCCAAAATAGCTCCGCTTATCATATCATTCTCGAGACGCACTTCCATACGACGCTTTTTCTTCCATGTTCCCATAGTGCAGGTAGTATTCCGTTTCCGTACGCCTTTCCTCTCATTCTCGATGGGCTTGGGACGGAGAAGGCGAGTCTGATCTGTGTGCTGTCATCCGTTAACCCCCGCTGGAACAACTCTTCTTTTCGTTGCGAAACACCACTTTTCCTTCTACACGTCCTTAGTCACTCATTTACTGCACCCTCAAAGGACATACTTACCTACCATCATCCCGCCCCTTTCGTACGTGTAATCCCGTACGCGACCGGGCAAGCACCTGACGAGATCGGGCGTGAACAAGACTTGCAGTTTGCAGATTCCACTCTTTACCGGCCTTTGCCAACACACGCTCTTTTCTGCCTATAGGGTAATCGATAATTGAAAGTACCTTACTATTCACTCCTTCTTAGTCCAATTCGCATCAAGACCACGACCACGAGGTCCACGCTGCCCACAAACAATACATTCTCTAGACATTCATTCTCTCGCCAATACATTCCCTCACCAATACATTCGTTAAGTTCTCGCAGACGGTATTTGCCACCTACTACTCGTACCTCTACCTAGGTGCACACTTTCGTACAGTCTGGACCGGCCTCTGACGAACTCCTCAATCGCACCACCCCGCAAGAGCGTACGCAGCTAAAGTGAGGAATCGTGAACTTCCATCTACGAGTGAGTGTCGAATTTTTTTCTAGTATTTCATTTGCCTTCTGTTGCAGGCATGGAGGGGTTGTTTTTTCCCCTTCCGTGGTTTTATTCACGCTAGTGCGTTTTCATTATTTTGTGCTTCTCCTCCGACCCGCAATCCCGCCTTGATGTCGGCACTGCGCTTCGCTGGCGGAAGAGTGAGGCCGTCGCTGGAATCTCAAGTGAGTGGAAGGATGCACGAGAAGTCACACGGAACCTACGCTGGTGGGCGAGGCGAATAATGCCGTCCGTGTACCTTGTTACTTCCTTCTCCATGCAATAGTGTATATCGCTAGCGCTAGCGCCCATCGTTCTTGCCTGACATCTCCCTCCTGCCTCAGGCCGCTTGCCCACCCAAGTATTTTGGTTCCTGACATGGTACATCCACCACGAACTCCCTCGCTCCTCCCACCTACACCCACATCACACCACACCCACCTAATACCTAATTCCTCTGCTCTCGACACCCACCACCCACTCCATCCTCCATCCCTCTTCTCTCTGCTACCATCCGTTCGTCACCACCGACAGCAACATGCTGGTCAAGCTGCACTATTCCTAATTATCACTTCTGTTCTGTGATCGCCGGTGAACATACTAGGCACCTTCGATTCCTAATAGTTTATTCCCTAGGTATCCCTAGACCACCACCGATCCGCCTCTACATCTCCCTTTCTCTACTCTCTCATCCTCCGAAGTTCGATCGCTTGGACGGTATCCGAATAAGTCACGCTCGATCCGCCCGATTTGATTTATTCGAAACACGGTTAATCAGCATTTGTCTATCTCGCGAATAACGAATACGTTCGAACTCGAACCGACCGTCCCCAAACCGACCACGATACGAACGCGCACACCCATTCACCCGAGGCTATGGACCAGGTGTGATATCAGGTGTCACCGCCGACTTTCAGAGACCGGGGCGAACATTCTTATTACGATTTGCGCGCCTCGGCCGCCAGCCACTGTAGCCATGGGAATTACCTCACAGTGTCGGCCTGTCGCGTACAGCCATCCCTCGTCAATCAAGCTATGGCTTTTTACTATTATCTCCTTAGCAGCGTCCCTATCCCAGGCGCTCTCCTTCGACCACGTTCCGAGTGAGAACATCGATGTTAGCAAGCTTGGACAGATCGGTATTGCCGGCGACTTTGCCGGCATCTCTTTCTACGAGTATGAAGGCCAGACCGAGCTTCCTTCTACTTCCAACCGATCCGAGCAGCTCATGACACGCCTCCCGAACAACGTCTTCGCTAACATCATCACCGCCGATGCCTCAATCAAAGCCATGTGTGCATTCAAGGACATGGTCATCCTGGGTGGAAACTTTACTAGCGTTGACGGCAAGGAATCTATTGGTGTTGCTGCATTTGACCCTACTTCCTCGAAGGTCACCCCGTTGCCTGGTCTCTCGGGCCAGGTCAACACCCTACTTTGTGACGACGATGCCGGCATGGTTTATATTGGCGGTAGTTTCCAAGCAGAGGACTCGTTCAACGCGATCACTTGGGACTCTTCCTCCAAGTTTGCCAGTCTGCCATTTGCTGGTTTCAATGGTCCCGTCACATCCATCGCCAAAGCGGCCAATGGACACATCATCTTCGGAGGTAGCTTTACTGGTCTGGGAAATACTAGTTTGCCGGGTATGCCGAATTCACAAGCCATCAACCTCGAATCCGCTACTCTCTCGACCTACCAGGGTTCTTCAGCAGCAGGTTTCAGTGATCCGAAGAATGTCATCTGCAATACGGGAAATGACGATGGCCCGGGCAAATCTTGGCTCCTTGAAGACAACGTACCGGGTAATTGGGAGGCCTCATTCAACTTCGGGTTCGAACCCACCAAGCTTCGACTTAGAAACACCCGCCAAAACGGCCGTGGGACCCGTACCTGGAGATTCACAGCGCAGCCAAACAACGGAATCATGAACTTTACCTACACTGATCCTGTCACGGGGAAGAATACGAGCTGCACAAATGAGTGCCCTCTTAGCAATGACCCTAGCGTCGAGTTCGAAGATTTCTTCTTCGTTAACCGTATTGGCATGAATGCCTTCAGAATCGATATCTCGGACTGGTACGGCCAAGGTGGTGGCCTCGATAGCATTGAGCTGTTCGAAGACGATATCTACAATTTTGCTATCAACGACTTCAACGAGCCGAGTTGTGTCAACTCCACCACCCCCTCGAAATCGACCCACACAGGCCCTTGGACTGTCACTTCTTCCGGACTAAGTAACTCCCAGTATCTATCGGCAATTCTATCTGAGCCAATCACGTCCGATGCCGCCTCTGTCACATTCTTCCCAGATATTAGAGAAGCTGGTGATTATATCATCAAGATTTACACTCCGGGATGCATTCAGGATGGAACCTGTGCCAGGCGAGGTCAAGTAAATGTATTCGGCACCCTGAATACCACTACTGAGAATCTGCATTTAAACGAAGGCCACTCGATCTATCAAACGAATGAGTTTGACAAATATGACCAAATCTACTTCGGTAATGTCGACGTTGCATCAAGCTCTTTCCGCCCAAGCATTACTCTATCTCCAGTCGCAGGACAATCGCTCTCTTCGAACGACATGGTTATGGTGGCCCAGAGAATTGGTTTCGAGCGTATGAACAGCACCGGTGGACTAGGTGGATTGTTCGAATATGATCCCGCCAAGACTACTGTCGACTTCTCTGATATTGACTCGTCCGCGTTTAACAAGCTCGGCGCCACTTTCAGTTCCAAGTCCGCAGTTCTCTCTCTCGTGGCCACCAACGATCGAACATATATTGGTGGAAACTTCACCTCGCATAATGTCAGCAATATTGCAGCCATTGACAACCATTACGAGCTCAAGATGCTAGATGGCGGTCTCAATGGCGAGATTATGACCATGTACAACAGCGGTGATCAGCTATTTGTCGGTGGCGCTTTTACCGATACCCAGACTTCTGGAGCCACCGGGCTTTCTCACGTGGCCGTGTACAGTGAATCTTCGAACAAATGGTCGGCTCTGGGTGCTGGTGTTGATGGAACTGTCATGAACATCGTCCCCATGACACTGAACCTGACTGGGAGTGCCACAGAAGAAGTCATTGCGTTGACGGGCGACTTTTCCAAGGTTCTGCCGTTCGGAGGTAACGATGCCATTAACACGACTGGGTTTGCCGTTTGGGTCAAGTCCCAAAACAATTGGCTCCAGAACTTGGACATGCCAGCTCCGCTCATAGATGGACAACTATCTACATCGCTGCTCAAGGCCCCTGGCAATGCCGAGCTGTATGCAGGTTCAATCTCGTCACAGTCTGTCAGTGCTTACGGAGTGGTGTCTGCCAGTGGCATGCTCAGAAAGATGCCAATCAAGATTTCACCTCCCACAGATGCCCGCAATCAATCGAGTAGTACGCACAAGCACGGATCGCCTATCGACTACGTCAATTCAGTTTCCGGCGTGGTAACGGGTTTGTTCGATACAGATGATGGAAAAAACATGACGGTTCTCGCTGGCCACTTTGTTTCTGAGGCCACGAAGGGATCGGCCATTTACAACCTTGCGGTCATAAACAGGGAAGATTCCGACTCCGTCACCGGTCTTGGAGCTGAATTACCGCCAGAATCCGTATTTTTGGCTTTAGCGATCCAAGGCAATACTGCATTCGCTGGAGGCCGCGTAAATGGAACCGTTAGTGACTCTCCTGTGACTGGCATCATCTCATACGATCTTGCCAGTGGTTCGCTCAGCAAGACCCAGCCCCCTGTCTTGGCTGGTGACAACGTCGTGGTTTCATCTATTGCAATTTGGCCTGGTTCTTCGGACCTGTTTGTCGGTGGTTCTTTTGACACGGCTGGATCGCTACCTTGCTCATCCGTCTGCATGCTTGACACTGATAGTAATGAGTGGAACCGACCTGGTTTCGAGCTCAGCGGAACTGTTCATACTATGCTTTGGTCAAGCAGCTCTACGCTGCACGCTGGCGGACAGTTGAAGGTCAACGACCACGAAGTTTTCTTGGCCTCATACGATGTCAACAACAATACTTGGGCCGCGTTTGACGGTGCCTCAAGTCTACCTGGCCCTGTTGACGCTCTGACTCCTGCCGATGAGAAGCGAGACAAACTCTGGGCTGCGGGAACTCGTCCCGACGGGACATCGTATCTGATGAAGTACGACGATTCCTGGGTGTCTGCTGGCATAACGCTAGACTCGAGCACCGTCATCACTGGCCTGCAAGTGTTCTCCACAACCCAGAAACATGCCAAATCCGATTTGGTCGACCAAAATCAAGTCCTTTTGCTCACTGGATCGATCGGCATCCCTGGTTTCGGCACAGCATCAGCTGCAGTTTACAACGGCACCACCGTACAGCCCTATATCCTGACTTCCAGCGTGAATTCCACGGTTGGCTCTGGTTCTATTTCCAAGCTCTTCGTTGAGAAAGAGAAGTTCTTCTCAAACTCATCTCGTAAGTTCCAAATCCGTCGCAAAACTTTCAGGTCTGCTAATCGCTGTTTTAGATCACGCTCTGGCTCTCGGATTTATTGTGCTTATCGGACTGGCCGTCTCCCTCGGCTTGATGCTGCTGATCGTAGTGGCTGGTCTCGCCCTTGACCGTTACCGTAAGAAGCGCGACGGCTACATGCCAGCTCCTACTTCAATGAGAGATCGTGGTAGTGGTATGCAACGCGTACCACCAGCCGAGCTTCTAGACTCTCTGGGTCGTGGAAGACCCGGGGTACCACATGTTTAAACGGGTCTGTCTCATGCTTAAGAAACAGCAAAGGAGCCGGTTCAACTGAATCTGCTTGGATATGGTGACTTATGATTTGCAAGGCTCTGTCTTCAATGAATGAGTGCCAATCTTCTGAGACTTTGGCAAAGGCACGATTAGGAGGATGTTCGACCATGCAAGAATAAGATACCCATTTCACCGCCTTGATATACTGCTAATGTGCGCTCGCGGATGGAGCAAGACGCGACTGCAGTATTCTTGACGATGAATAACGATTTCAGCAAGCTTCTTTAATGTTTACGTGTTTATTTTCACAGGCTTCGCCCTGTATCGAGTACGACCTCCCATCGTCCACTGTACATTTTCAACACGCGCGTCTCGTCTCCGGCGTGGCGGGCTTGATCTGGAGGACGCAAGGTTACAGGGTGCTAGTTTGTGATGCCAACAACTGGCTGACAAGTCCCAGGTTGGTTTTCATTTCAAGATTCAGATGGCGATTGTAGGTAATGAAAAAAATGTGGTGAATCAACGAGCTTTTTCCATCAGTTGATCTGCTGTCTAGCGAGATAGAGAAGTAGCTAAACCACAAAAGCACTGTTGATCAAAATCAAAGTAATGCCTTGACTGATAACAACATGCATATTCCGTATCCGAACTGTGCTTCCCGGGTCTCAACTTCACTCTTGACGGTGAGCGTGTATTACGGTGAGGTTATAAATGCAAACTGACTGACCATGAACTGGTACAATCTAAATATCAATATTCAAATAATGATATATTCGTCAAGTTTCTTCATTCCTACTACTTTACAAAATACTTCAATCGGTAGACCGAATTCTACTCTTCCGCGTTCGACGTCCACCAATTTTATTGACCTAAACGCCGATCCCGCGCCGAGCGGCGGCCACGGACTAGCAAGTGACGTCTGCTCTCGCACCAGATCTTGCCGTTGATCGGCGTCTCTTACCATTTACAGATGCCGATTCTGTTGAATCTTGTAACTTGGCATTGCGGATGCAGAATTACTATGCTCTTGTCTTGTTACAATGACCAACTTCATGCTCGACTCGAGAGAAGCCTTTGTGTTGGGCGATTTGACCCTTTATTCTAGAATGACAATCGCTAGGTAGCAGAGAAGCGTCTGGCGTTTTATATATATAAATGAACTATTCACTGACAGCGACAAAGGAGGAACATATCTTTGTAGACTGGCCATATTTAAGTAAGTGAATTTGAGAAGTCGCCTGGGATGAGAAGAATGGATTCAGACCGGCTTCCGAACGAAGTAGTGAGCGCAAACTACCGAATAACCTACCTACCCGGCGATTACACGTGGAATTCACGGCGTTCAGAAAGCATTAGGTTCTTATGCCAACTTTCTGTCGGACCGCCAAGATTCAACGGACCGGACCAGACCGATTGATGCCCAGTTCGACTCATACAACATTGGGAATTGTCGGTACTATCTTCTTGTGTTCTTTTTGAACGACGACCTGTTCATTGTTTTTCCAAGCCGTTAGACTCAGACCTAAGCTATCTATATCATCCTGGTTCGAAATACCTCGCCGTTCTTAAGCTTATTCGAAGCACCGAGTCGAGCTGAGTCTCGATGCCCAATCCAGACCGGAGACTCGGGTAAGTCAGCAGGTAAGCAGGTACAGACTGGCCGCCCCGGGCTTCCCCCCAGCCACACCTGTTCGCCACTTGGAGCCCGTGCTGTGATTGGCTCATTCGGGTCCGATTTTTTGAGCTTTATCCCAGTTCGCTACTTCCACATCGCCCCGTCCTCCTTCGATCTCGCGTGAGAAATCTCGAACATCATCGACCACGTTATCGATTCCCGCCCCCATCCTCTTTTCCATCCACTATCGCCAAGAGATGGTCACCGTTGGGTCCATCAAATAGGCCGTCATGTCGGACGCTGACTTCGAAACTGTTCGAAAACTCCAGGCTGAGCGCAACGCTGCCGCCGCCTCGAAAAAGGGATCGCGGTCCTCCAGCCAGCGCGTTGAAAGCACGAGCAAGGCCAAACTGACCGAGTCTTTTGACACCGAACTCTACGATCGCGATGGAGGCGACAAGTATGCTGGGTATCTCCAGTCCATCCCCGCCGCTGATGGCGAGGACGAGGAGATGGAAGATGCCGACAACTCCCACCGCCTAGTGGGACAGTACACGGCCACCCGTGCCCAGATCGACGAGTTTGCTCACGGAGCTGGAGTTGAGGAAGATGATCCCTTTGCTGGCCGTGGCGAGAACAGCACGAGGATCATCGACCGCGAGACCGACTATCAAAAGCGCCGTTTCGACCGTGCCCTCACACCGACCCGAGCCGATGCTTTTGCCGCAAACAGCCAGGCTGACGCGACTGAAGAAGGCCGAACCTATCGTGATGTGATGGAGCTTCGCGAACTCGAGCGAGAAGAGGAGCGTGTCAAGCGGGCCATCCAGGCTAAGCAAAAGGAAGGACTGGGAGCTAATGGAGAACACCAAGCAACCTTGAAGGATGATGGTAAGGACAGCGCCGAAGCCGGCTCGACTGAGGCCGCTGGACGCAAGCGGAAGAAGAGGTGGGATGTTTCGACGACAACGGAAGAACCTGCCGCTGCCGCTGCCGAGGCCAAGACTAAACGTTCAAGATGGGACCAGGCACCGGCACTCCCGGTGCCAAACGGTGCAGAGGCTCCGAAGAAGCGTTCGCGATGGGACCAGGCACCCTCTGCGACGCCTGTCGGCGGTAGCGGCCTCGTTACGCCGATGCATACCTCTCAGCTCAGCGCTGGCGCTGTGCCGTCGTTCGGAACGGATATTTCGGGCCCCAGCGGCGTTCTCAGCGATGACGACCTCAACGCGCTGTTGCCCGGTGAGGCTCAGGGCTTTGCGATTGCTCAGCCTCCACCGAATTATCCCGTCGGCCACGCGCCTTTGCACCGGGTTTCTACAAACCAGCTACCGGCGAACTACGGCGGTTTCATGATGCAGGACCCCGAGAGCAACCGGTTGAGCGGCAGTCAGATGCCCAAGGAAATCCCTGGAGTTGGAGAGCTCCAGTTTTTCAAGCAGGAGGATATGGCGTATTTCGGAAAACTTGCAGATGCCTCAGACGAGAACACTCTGAGCGTAGACGAGCTAAAGGAGCGCAAGATTATGAGACTACTCCTCAAGATCAAGAACGGAACCCCTCCCATGAGAAAGACGGCTCTCAGACAACTTACCGACAACGCTAGACAATTTGGTGCTGGTCCTCTATTCAATCAAATCCTGCCCCTTCTCATGGAAAAGACCTTAGAAGACCAAGAACGTCATTTGCTTGTCAAGGTTATTGACCGTATTCTTTGGAAACTAGACGATCTAGTTCGACCTTTCGTTCACAAAATCCTGGTTGTCATTGAACCGCTGTTGATTGATCAAGATTATTACGCTCGAGTTGAGGGTCGTGAGATTATATCTAATCTGAGTAAAGCGGCAGGTCTAGCTACGATGATCAGTGTTATGCGACCGGATATCGACCACGTCGACGAGTACGTGCGAAACACGACGGCCAGAGCATTCGCTGTAGTAGCCTCCGCCCTTGGTATCCCTGCCCTTCTTCCTTTCTTACGCGCTGTTTGCCGTAGTAAGAAATCATGGCAAGCTCGTCACACCGGTGTGAAAATCGTGCAGCAAATCCCTATCTTGATGGGTTGCGCTGTTCTCCCTCACCTCAAGGGGCTCGTGGACTGCATTGGGCCAAATCTAAACGACGAACAAACGAAAGTGCGCACCGTCACCAGTTTAGCTATAGCTGCCTTAGCAGAGGCCTCTAACCCGTATGGTATTGAAAGCTTCGATGATATCCTCAATCCCCTGTGGACGGGTGCGCGAAAGCAGCGCGGCAAGGGTCTTGCGGGATTCTTGAAGGCTGTGGGTTACATTATCCCGCTCATGGACGAGGAGTACGCCAATTACTATACTTCTCAAGTCATGGATATCTTACTTCGCGAGTTCTCATCACCCGATGAGGAAATGAAGAAAGTAGTCTTAAAAGTGGTGTCTCAGTGCGCTGGGACTGAGGGTGTGACAGCCGGTTATCTTAAAGAGCATGTGCTTGACGAGTTCTTCAAGAGTTTCTGGGTTCGCCGGATGGCGCTAGACAAGAGAAACTATCGTCAGGTAGTCGAAACAACTGTTGATATCGGCCAGAGGGTCGGTGTCAGTGAGATCCTGGAGCGCATAGTAGGAAATCTTAAAGATGAGAGCGAAGCCTACCGCAAGATGACTGTGGAAACGGTGGAGAAGGTGGTCGCAAGTCTTGGTGCTGCCGACATTGGTGAGCGCCTTGAGGAACGACTCATCGACGGTATCTTGCACTCATTCCAGGAGCAAAGTGTCGAGGACGTAATCATGTTGAACGGCTTCGGTACCGTTGTGAATGCACTGGGCACTCGATGCAAGCCTTACATTCCACAAATCGTATCTACTATTCTGTGGCGCCTGAACAACAAGTCTGCCACCATTCGTCAACAGGCTGCCGATCTCATCAGCCGTATCGCCATGGTCATGAAACAATGTGGCGAAGACGCCCTGATGGGCAAACTGGGTGTCGTGCTGTACGAATACTTGGGTGAAGAGTATCCCGAGGTTCTGGGTTCCATCCTTTCGGCACTCCGAGCAATTGTCACGGTTGTTGGTATCAGCCAGATGCAGCCCCCGATCAAGGATCTGCTCCCTCGCCTGACTCCCATTCTCCGCAATCGTCACGAAAAGGTGCAGGAGAATACTATTGATCTCGTAGGACGTATCGCAGATCGAGGACCCGAGAGTGTTAATGCCAGAGAATGGATGCGTATCTGCTTCGAGCTTCTAGACATGCTCAAGGCGCACAAAAAGGGTATCCGGCGAGCAGCCAACAACACGTTCGGTTTCATCGCCAAGGCCATTGGTCCGCAAGATGTCCTCGCGACCCTTCTCAACAACCTCCGCGTCCAGGAGCGTCAGTCACGCGTTTGCACAGCTGTTGCCATCGGTATCGTTGCCGAGACTTGTGCTCCCTTCACTGTCCTTCCGGCTCTTATGAACGAATACAGGGTACCGGAACTGAACGTGCAGAATGGTGTGCTCAAGTCTCTCTCTTTCCTCTTCGAGTACATTGGAGAGATGGCCAAGGACTACGTCTACGCTGTCACACCTCTACTTGAAGATGCGTTGATCGACCGAGACCAAGTGCATCGACAGACCGCAGCCTCCGTTGTCAAGCATATCGCGCTTGGCGTCGTCGGCTTAGGATGCGAGGATGCCATGGTCCATCTGCTCAACGTGATCTTCCCCAACATCTTCGAGACCAGTCCACACGTCATCGACCGTATTGTGGAAGCGATCGAAGCTATCCGCGTGGCTGTCGGCCCTGGACTGGTTATGAACTACGTCTGGGCCGGTCTCTTCCACCCGGCGCGCAAAGTGCGACAGCCATACTGGCGTCTATACAACGACGCGTACGTATATCAGGCGGATGCTCTGGTGCCGTATTACCCCAACCTTAACGAGGATGGCATCGACAGGCCGGAGCTCGCCATTGTGTTGTAGACAGAGAGCATCTTTATATTTAACAGGGGCTTAGTTGTTTTGGGTGTTGTTAACGAAGGGAGAGTCCGGGGGAGGGAACATGGCGTCAGGGAGTGGCGTGGTTCGTGTTGTACAGTAAATCAAGGATTCCTACGAGTAGATTGTTGGATTCATTCAGTTAATTAAGACGAACCCGGGTTTCACGGCGTCTCTGTCTTGTGTTCGTTGCCTTGTCTCCCCTTGTGTGATCTTCGTGACTACTGTGTTCCGGTCTACCGGCTCGTCTTGTGATATGCCTACGGCCCAGCTGACTTCCCTTGCTCTAGCATGCCGTATGTGGTTGGTCGTCTGCGGCGCGGCTCGAACGCGGGACGACGTTGTACCCGTTCTGTCCGTCCTCTTGCTATGACGGAGACAATGTGCTACACGCATTCTTAACGCATCAATCACGGACTGCGCGCCTCTATCTATCGACTCCTTCCCTTCCCTTCCCTTGAATCGAAACTCTTGGCCCGCAACTCCGTCATCTCCATTGATTCCGTCTCGCTCTGCCGTGCCAAGTGATCATGTGCCCACGCGGCGAACCAACGACGGACTCTATTTTCAGCAGCAGCAGCAGCTCAGCTTCCTTCGACCTCGTATTTCCTTGCGAACCGGCCTGAATGTTTCCAAATCTCTACGCACGGCTGTTCCCTTTTTACTCGTACGTATGTACATGTTTCTTGAACCCCGGTCCGGACTACGGATTTATTGATTGTGGGAATGTGACATCGGGGCTTTTTAGTTGATTTTCCGGGAGTGGCAGTTGTTGTTTTTGTTTAACCGCGCAGCTAGGTAGGTATGAATGAATGGGATGGGGATTTGACTGGAGATGTGTGGGAGTGCTATTTTGGTGTTTTGTGAGTTTGAGTGTGGTTTATGTGGTGATTCTAGGGCATTGGGGCAGTTGACGCATTGGTGAAGAACACATGGGCATCTATCTCCCCTTTTCGACGAGTTACTCTCTCACCCTCTATGATACTACCTATTCACCTTTTCAGAGTCGTCAATACGAAAACTGTCGAAGCCACATAGTACGTTCATGGCACGATTCTCACCCACTGACTACTTACCAACCAACCATCCCTTCATCCGACCCCCACCGAAGTTGATGGCGTCAGGCAGTTCTGTTTTTTTTTTTATTCTCTCGGGCTTTTTTCAAGGCTGTGCCATAAATTCAACGACAGCTGAAAAAAATAACTAGTGGGCTTTTCCGAATGGAAAGCTTCGACTACCGGCATCTACATACATTCACCCTTCACCTCACCACCACCTAGCTACATACATACCTACGAAGTAGGTAGGAAGGAATTCGCGATGAGTACGGTTGGTCGGATCCCCGATCTATCTCCGATAACCTAGGTAGAGAAACCGGTACATACATAGAACGGACGCAGGGAAGTACTTTTACACTAGCCCGCTGGTTTACCGTTTCAAGCAGGTCGAAACGGAGGTTAGTTAGTTAGTTAGTTAAGTGTGAGATCTAAGACTACGGAATACGGTCTGCAGACTAGGGAGGGAGTGGTAGACAGTGCCGTAACTTACGCTCTTCACTAGGTAGATAAAGTGATTACTTGTCGTTGGTAAGTAGGTAAGATCTCGAGGTGAGAGAGAGGGATCCGGCAGATGAAATGTTCATGCATGTACAGATTTAAAATCTCACTCTTTTTTTTTCGAGAGAGAGAGAGGATGAAGGGGACGCGTTAGCTCGCTGCTTCACGACATCATACCGCACTTTACATACAGACCACGGGACTAACAAACAAAACACATGGAACTAGGGTAGTTAAGACCGTTCACGAGACTTCTTCTCTGCCGACCGACCGTATCTCTCTCGCCTCTTTCTCGTCCGCCCTAGGTGAACGACGCTAACGTACGCAACGCATTAATCCGACTAACCCTAGTGTTCGAACTTCGTCCCACATCGGGGGCCGGGGCGGCGAAAGGGCAAGCAAGAAGGGAGAGGATGGGAGGATCTTGCATGCAGCATTTCTTTGCTTTTTCAGATGGTTAGGTATGAGAAAGATGTGTCCTATTTGCCGGGGCTAACACGGTTCCCAATGGACGCCGTTTTTTTTGTTAGGGCATGGCTTGAAGTGGTAGGTCTACCCGTTTTCTCGTTTGGGGACATTGCGGTAACGTGGGTAACTGCGGTAACGTGGGTAACGCAGAGACTCAACTTCCACGTAGATATGGAGAAACGGAGTAACGGACAGACTACGAAGTAGATATTCTGCTTAATCCAGCCTCTGCAGTGCCGACTTCACGTACCTAGCGCACGACTACCGGTAGATACGAAGTAGCGCAGGTTTGTGATCTTTAAGCCATTCGGTACTGTGAGGCCAGTGTAGACACTACCGTTCCCACGCGGGATACCTACCTAGGTAGACGGTAACGTTGTCAAATGTGTCAAGTCAACGGAAAGAAAAGAAAGCTGATGATCCCCCATCCTTCGTATTTTCCGGCAAAACCGGGGTTCGTTTAAATTTGTTAAGACGTAGGGTAGGGGGGGATAAGAATCCTACGATGTTACGTACATGGTGGCATTTCCTGGGGAAAGAAATAAATAAATACGTATCATAGGTAAATCCCATTCCTGTCAAAAGGGACGAAGTGGGCTGGAGTTTTGCTGACAATGGATGTTAATGAATGGATTACGCGTTTCCCTTCGTTTATCTGCCTGGTCGCGAAATATGAGGCGGCCCGAGGATTTTTTTTGCGCTGCGGTTGTTGCGAGGAACCAATGGGATCAACTCATGACTTGTAACTGGCCGAGTCGAGTCGGTAACAGCGGAATGCGTTACTTGTTACGCGCCGTAGTTAAGAGGTACAGTGACTGGTACGGAATCGAATCCGTTCATGCGTCGAATTGCCGAAGCAAGCGCAGCGAGATCCATCTTCACATCCATAGGCAGGTAGTTAACCCGTAGTGCGAGGTACATACGAGTAGAGGTTCTCATCTCTCAATGTTCAGGCTTTCAGCTGGTGTGGGTGGATTAATCTCTCTCGCTCAAGAGAGAGAGAGAGAGAGAGAGGAGCCGAAGACTCCACCCACGGCCTTGCATGGAAAGATTGTCCCGTAGTGCGCGGTAGGAAGGGAGGTACTCGTACTTACACCACTTACAAGTTCATCTGCAGCAACTCAAGACGAGCCGGACTGCCGTTGTGGTTGTAGTGCAACGCGCTAGGAGCACTACTGTACGTGACTTGTTGACGTGGCCATGGACTAGGTAGGTATTGTGCTTAGTGGTGTAGGGAATCTGTAATGAAGGCAGAGAGAGAGAAGAGTTGAAGAAGAGGAGGAGGAGGAGGGGATGGAGGGGAGAATGGAATTACCGGGTAGGTGATTAACTGGGAATGTGTTATGATAAGTTTGTAGATGCTATAATTCGTCTGTGATGGATGTACGGATTTGCTAATGTGTGCGTCGATATGTATGCGTGTGTGTATGTAGGTATGAAGACGCGCCGTGTTGTTGTTGTTGTTGTTGTGCATACGAGTAGAAGTGTAGGTGGTAAATGGCGACGATGATGAAGAGGTACAGGAGGGTATCTCGAGTTCTCTTCTGTAAGATGGAAGTGCCTACACTATCGATTCTTCAATGTGCTGGACTTCGTACAGTCGTAGTTACATTTGCTAGTCAGATTCTAGTGTGAATAAGACTGCCTTAGGTCCTTAGCAGCGAGACTGGCGATGGAGCAGTATGGGGGCTAGAAGAGGTGAAGCAGTTACAGATTATTACTAGGTAGCACTTACACGGCGGGAACTTCACTAGGTAGGCATCTCTTCTCATCACATCGCCAGAACAAGACTCCCGGCGGCTGCGCGTGTCTCGCCAGGGTACGGAATAGGCAGAGGACAAGAGTCGAGTTGACACAATTCGGGATAGTCGAGGGTTGCTGTTACGTCGTACTGCGTGCTCACGACATACTGGGCGAGTCACTCACAGGCTGGCAAGTTCGGTAGCAGTTCGATATCCAATGCTGCACGCAGACAAGCAGGCTGATGATGGAACCCCTGTAGCGCATCCTTGCGCTGTGTGTGTGTGTGTGTGTGTGATTTAGGTATGTACGGCTTTTCCCAGGGCTTTTCTCTCGAATCAGGACGTAGGAGCAGAGAAGTACCGGTACTCGACGCGCGATCTTGTCTGCCAATCTGTCCGGACGAAGAGAAGTGATCGCCGACTACTTTAAAAAGCCACCCCGGGAAGAGCAGGGGGGTTTGTTTTCTTTTGTTTCTTTTTTTTTATTTTTCCTTATGTATCGTACATTACTTCGTACATGATGTGGTATCGTATGCAGTGCAATTCCCAAGCTCACGGAAATAGTATTGTATCGTAACTCGTAGACCTACGGATTGTTGTTATTACTCGTACACTGCCTACGCACGCTTTAGGTAGGTCGATAAACAAGCCCGGCAACGACTGCGTAATCCGGAGACGCCATCTCGCGATGATACCTGGGTCACCCCATGTATTGTAACGTGCTACCCGGTGAAGCGTTTCCGAGGAGAGAGAGAGAGTCGGGTTTGCCACAGGGGAAGAAGACACGAGACGAGACTGACTTAACTGACTGACTTGACTGACTGACTGACCTTCTCTCTCTTCGCAAGTGCCGTTTCATCAGGGCTGAAACTCGAGCAGTATACGATGCCAAGGCCGTCAGCCATCGTAACTAACTGCCAGTCTGACTGCGCTAAGCTGGGACTACGAAGCACGAAGCACGGAAGGAAGACACTACCGCTTTAATGCGTTTCGTGACTGACGCTACGCCCTCGAAGTACCGACTGATGACTGCCCGCTACGGACTTATACGCCCGGGACGATAGCCAGAGCAGAGCCATCCTCTTCTTAACTCGTGCCGCATGATGGACGAGCCTTTTAGGACCTTCCTTGTTAAGGCGTTGGAAATGAGGCTGAGAGCATTCCGTTCATGC
This sequence comes from Xylaria sp. L1 SY-2022, assembly GCA_023079495.1. Classification (NCBI taxonomy): domain Eukaryota; kingdom Fungi; phylum Ascomycota; class Sordariomycetes; order Xylariales; family Xylariaceae; genus Xylaria; species Xylaria sp. L1 SY-2022. The sequence continues at coordinate 1,996,336 of JALIDW010000004.1, forward strand.
GCGCGATGCCGGGCAGCTGCTTGTAGTAATCCGGGAGAACATTCGCATGCTTGGTTTGTTTACTTCGTACCGAATATTATTTGTTTACTTTTCAGGAGTTAAGGAGTTTAGGGGAGTTTAGGAGTTTTACCATCGCGACAACGAACGAATTAAAGATCCCGTAATCCGTAAATACTTCCCTTTAACTACTTCCTACGACCGTCTGTTCCTTTCACGTCCCTGCTGCACCATTCCGTCCCCATTCCGCACACTTAGGCATTGTACTTTATTAGTCTGCACAAAATCACAGTAGCATCTCGAGACTACCTACGGTAGGTGCCTACGAGAGAAACGCGCGCGCGCGACCGCTGTCTGCCATGCGGGAATGCCTAGTGGCCCCTTCGTCTTGGCTTCACGACTAACACCCTGACCTAACTGACCACGAGGCTATCGACCGCTTTCCTCGAGGGCCACGCTACCCTGTAGTGTATCGGCCTAAATACCGTAGCACGATGGGCAATTGGGGGGCGACTTTCTACTCGTACCTACTCATACCTGTTCAACGAGAATGTATTATCCCGTATCGTGGCGTTCGCTGCCGTCGCCCGCTGCCGATGCAAGCTCTGGTTGCCAATGCCGTTGCTTCGGGTTCCTGGGCATCTCATCATTCGACCTGTCGTGTGCGAGCAGTTACATTATTACTTACATATGTCTTATTTCCTATTCTTCTTCTCTTCTTCCTGTGACTGCGACGTAACGAGGTATGTACCAGCACGTAAGTCAAGTCCTCGGAGGCCAAGATGAAAAGCACACTAGCAATTAGCGACGCCAGCCCGTCAGTCCCCCATTCCACAAGGGGCTACGATCGGCGACTTCTTCCCTTTTTTTCCTTTCGTTCGTTCCCCACCCTTGTTGAAGTGGGAATTTTCTGAGACACACCCTTGCTTCTTTCTTTACTCTGACTCTGGCGGGCTTCGCGCGCGCGCACGCGCCGGCCGTGGGGAGAACGGACGGACAGACGGTGTTTTTTTGGTTGTCTGAGAGTCGGCGGAGGTTCCGAGGCCCTTGAACATGGAATTGTAGTGCGAAGCCGATGTACGAGTAATTGCGATGAAAGAGAAGAAGAAGAATGGCGGCAAGAGGCTGACACTTCGGCACTTGTTTTCATGTATCCAATGGCAATTAATACATGCGCATATACAATACAATAATACTATTTACTGCCCATGACCATGACGTTCCTATTTCTTTCTTTTTTTTCTTTTGGGGGAATCGTCGGTGACTGAATGGGGAATGGGAAATGGCCAGATGGGGATGATCCAGTGCAAGCGGTATGTGCAGACCATTTAGGTGTCGGTAGTTGATAGTCTGTGAAGCGATATGGAGAAAGAGAAAGAGACAGAGAGGAAATGGTGAACCTGATTCCCATAGCCGCGGGTCCGTTGACGCTGCCGGTGCGCGAGATGAGGTCATCGCGTCTCTTGAGACAGCGTTGGTTGGTTCCGTTGTTTGTTGTTCGTCGCTGTGTCAACTTAGGCCGTGTAGATCTATTTACCTAGGGCGTCTATGAGTTAGGAGATAACGTCAGTTGTTCGGGAGAGAGTCACAGGTCTAGTAAGGGAGGTCTTGTCTCGGCTCGACGGTGTTATTACGGGCTTCTTCTGATTCAGGAACGAGAACGATCAGAAAGACTACAATTATTAATTGGATGAAAGATTGTCCCTGAGTCGGTAGTAATGGGGGTGTGTTTAGGTGTCACGCAGGGTGAGACAGCAACAGGCGTGTAAGTCGAGCGGTGGCTTGAACGAACTGCAACAATTTGTTCCAGAGGTTTTAATTCGACCGACGGTTTGCCCGCGCCTTCATTAAGCATAAAAGATGGGTTTTGGTTAGTATTACCTAGTTCCGTCGTTGGAGTTTGGGACCGCCGTTGTTGGGGTACCGGCATTTCGTCAACTTCGTGGATACGGGGCACGGGGGTGACGGGGTTACGGTTGCAATGGTACGGAGCAAGCTAGGTAGTTGGTAGTGGTAAGTGGTAGGTAAAGTAGCACGGTAGTTGCTGTAGCTAATTACGAGTAGATGGATATCCATCTTTACAAATCAGACTGCCGACTTGGACAGATACGCATACATATGTGAGTCGTGTAAGTCTGTCTGTAAGTCTGCTTGGTATCCAGCGACAACAACGTCGACAGCAACAACGACAACGACAACAACCAGGATAACTTGACGTATGAAGACAGATATTAATATCAAGTCACTTATCCTAACTCGTCCCAACCTACTCGTATGGATCCCTCATAGCTGCCGTCCTCATATAGGCTTCCTAACAAGGCATGCATATTGATCCAAAGTGCACAATGTAACCCCGACCTGGTGCGCCGTGCTACACGTACAAGTACACCACACCAGGCACGGTATAGCACTCCTTGTATTATGGTCCTGGAGGGAAGGGCCTCGAGTGGCTTGACCACAATAACACCAACTCGGCTCTGTCGCGCAGTAGGGACGTGGTGTCATGCATTCCACCACGCGCCGTTCTTCTTCACTGAACACAGAAATGTACAACGGACATGTAGCAGTACGAGCGAGGAGAGAAAGAAAAAGAAGAAGAAAAGAAGGGCTCGAGAAGAAGAAGAAGAAGCAGAGAGAGTTGTTTCCTGTCGTTGTGTGCACTGCATAATGTAGCAATTACATATGCAACTCCAACTGCCGATGTCATATAGGATGCAACAATAAACGTGATAATGCTGACAACTCGCTGCGTTATTCCTACCCACGAGAATGCCATCTCCTGCTAGATACTCTTTGAGACGATATTCTGTTGTTGTCTTTCCTTCAGACACGCGCAACACGTACCGACGACTTACACGCCACAGTGCGGATTACTACTCGCACATACCGGGCGTCGGCGTCGCAGAGCAACCCAGCAACCCTCCATGGCGGGCTATAAAGTACCGGTACTTGGCTCGTTCGGGGTAGGATTCGAGCAGGGATGCCGCAGGGATGCCGCATAAGCCCTGCGCTCGCTAATGTGCCAATACAGCGCCAATGACGTAGAATACGATCCAACCTGGCAAACCCCTCCCAACTTGGGGGGGAGAGAGAGACCCAAGTTGGGCTCTCTTTCTTAAGATCTTTTGTGTTTTTGGGACGTGCTCCATCATCTTACCTTGCCTACCTAGTACATAGTCTTGTTTTGCTTGCCAGCGCGTGCTCGAAGGAGTATAACGCCGTCGTGTATAGGTGAGTCCGAGTTGGCAGGCGACACTAGAGAGCCCAATTCGTGAATCAATGCTTCGAACGTCTTGGCAGAGTGGAAGTACGAACTACCGGTAAGAGATATGTAGTAGTTACGGGGAGTTGCCGGTAGTAGTCGGTCGTATGAGGGAAAAGTTGAAAGACGAAGAGACAGCAAGTCGAACGACACCGACTAGCTAACTCGTAGGTGACAACTAACTAGTAGTTATTCGGAAACAATACATAACAAGACTTCATCACGTTACGGATTACATACGGCGTCAATTCACCATGTAGGTTGCTGGCCTATCGAGTGCAGGTGTCGAGAAAGGAGACCCTGCATGATGACAATGGTGATAGCGCCCCATCCTCCGCATCAGTGGCGCTAACGCACCCAAGCCTTATTTATTATCCCAGGCATGTGTGTGTGAGAGCGTGAATGTCTTCCGTTTCCGTTTCCGTATTCCGTAGCTTCTTGCCAAATCATTCCTAGGTGCTTTAGACTGGGCCGCAACGACGGAATCAAGGCTGTTGTCGTTGCTGAACCTGGTGAACCTGGGGATGACGAGGGATAGGGGGCATGCGTTAACTGCCAACTTCACACGGCACTGGGTTCTTTTCCGAGAGCACAGTGTCTGGTAAATTACCGTGATTGCATGGAGACTACGAGTACTTTATGGACTGCTTTAGACGCTATATATATCACTCACTTGCCGGTAAACCAGTGTCCCTAGGTAGAGTATTACATATTAGTTAGTGAAGGTACTTCGACTTACAAGAGTTGTGGGTTAGTTGTTAACTCGTTCAAGTACTCATACAAGTACCTACCTTTGCGTCGTCTGTAGGCCCTCATCACTTACACGCTACAGTAACTCCCCGGCACAATAGTGCAACTCCCAGGTAGTGCAGGTAATGTACAAAGTACCGTGCTCAAGAGTGGAAGTGATTATTGGTTATGTACAGTAGTGTCACGGCTAGCATCAAGTGTCTGGCGACGAGGTACTCCTACTCCGGCAACGTACGCCGTACTGTACCCATCTTGTGATGGCGATTCCGCGCGGAAATGTCAGTAACTCGACCTGTCTCTATTCGGCCGTCTCCATTTCTTTTTGCTGACCATCACCCATCGCGTGCGGTCCCTGACCGATATGAATCGGGGGTCCCTGGCGGTGCTGCTAACTCGATCTTGGCAGATTATCCATCTGGATAACTGGGTTTATTCTGCACTACGCTCCCAAGCTCGCTGCACTATCTCATCCACTAGTATAGGCACTTCATCTAATATCTTGCCTAGGCAGTCGTGTTGTTGTCGTTGTTGTCCAATCATCTCGATCAATCCTTACCATTAAGACAGAGGGCATTATGAATTTGTCAGTTGACAGGCTCCATGACGACCCAACCGACGAGCTTACGGAATACACATGCCTAGTGTAGCCGTAATCCGTACGGGCGAAGGACATGACTGAGGAAGCAGGGCAGGTGAAGAGAAGCATGACTCCGCGTAGTCCGTGATGTAGCGTGCCGGTTAGAGAGGGATGAGTGAAGGAAGTGAAGTAAGTAAGTAAGTGAAGCAGGTCATGTAGTTAAGGCAGTCTCTAAGTAAGTAAGTCACTTGCTTTCTATGTCGATATCTCTCTTTATGGTGTTTTATACAATCCGTATGTGAGATCCAGAACAAGAACATAACAATAACGCCAAGTACCCTCCCCGTACACCCTCATCGCAGAACAACCAGGTACTCGTACCTCCTACCTCTTCGCTCGCTCACACGTCCAGCAGCCAGCAGCCAGCCCTGTCATCGTCCCACACACAAAACGACCTCCCTACCGTGCTCTAAACCGTGCCATGACTGCTTCACCGTACAGTGTCCGCCCGTCACCCACGCACTCCAACCTCCCAAATACATATCTGGGAGGGCTCGCTGATCTTCGACTCTTCCGTCTTGAAACGAGCCACTTACACTCCACATTCTGATCACCCAAAACGGCGCCTGTCCATCTTTTGCGTCTTCCTGTTGCTGCTGCCCCAGAAAGAGGAGTTCCCAGTCTGCCCGTTGCCCTTGCCCTTGCCCGTGGCCCCGTCCCATACCAGACGCACCACCCCACAAGACACTGCTGGGATTGTCGATCCATCTTCCAACCGTCATCACTAGATTCTCCTACGGCTCCTGAAACTTAGGCACACTATCTACGCTACGAATGTACCTAGGCGGATCACGACCACGGCTCCACACGTTCCTAATCGCTGAGGCCTGCTACTGCTGCTAAGCTTTGGCGGCTTGTCTACGACGCAGGCAGCTAGTGTCAAGTGAAGGTGCAGGTGGGAACGAGCCCGCCTGTTGTACCCTTCCTGAGCTGTCGAGGGTTCCTGGCTGGCTACCTGCCTGCCTGCCTACCTTGCCTACCTCTTTGCCTACCAATGGTCCCTTGTCCAGAGCAAAGGTCCGTACGGCAACTCTCCGCAACACAAACACACTTAAGGCGCGCTGATCCCCCCTCTACTAGTCGGGACGACTTGTTTCCTCACTGGAATTCCCAGAGAAAAGTCAGGTCACCCTATCGGCAAGGTGACACGAATCTGTCTCCTTCGGGATCCCGCATCTGATCAGCGCGAACCCTTCGGGCTTGTTATCTCGGGGTAATTGAACACGGAGCCCGTTATCGTTGTGTTGTCTTGTCGCTGTTACTGTTTATTATTTTATTTTTTTCCCTTACCGGCGGTATCGTTCGTGTCAGTTGTCGTTGTTGGAAAGCAAGAAAACAAAACACGAGCCTTCACGTTCTTCTCCTGGACAACCGGATATCTTGCTCGCCTCTTTTATTTTTTTTTGAAAGTCGACGATGACTATGACTCTTGGCAATCAATCACGACTCGGAGCTCTTCACTTCGACCACATGTCTTCCTACTCGAATCCCCCCCATTTCACCAACCCGTGGTCATCGGGTTCGGCCAGCCAGCACAGCCATCATGGCATGTACTCACAACCCGGCCTGAACACCAACCTGGGCCCCCTCAACCCCATGGCGAAGCACCACTCCATCAGCAGGCCGAGTCCCAGCACCAGTGCCTCCATGGCGCCGTACGGAAGCATCCCCGTGACGTCTTCAGCAACAGGTAGCAGCACTCTCATGGCGGACGTGTATAATAAACAGCAAGGCTTACTCAATCTCTCGCAAGATCTCTTAAATATCAACCGACTGCAAACGACATCGGCGGCGTATGGAGAGCCGTCGTACGCTACGGCCACGCCGCCTCCCGTCCACCCGACGTACTCGGCTTCGCCCAGCTCGTATGAGAGTGTGTCCGGCTATGCGCCGGCGCCCATGCGCTCGACCTTCGCCCTTGCGCCGGAAGCCGACCGCAGGTATTCTCAATCGTCAGTCTCCTCAACGCCGTCACTCGACTCAGACCGTGACGGTGTAGTCATTCGGTCGCACCAGAACTCAGTAGTTGACGTACATCACAGCGCCATCCAGCACACGGACGACCGCAGAGGCTTTGCCGACGCTCTGGACGCCAGTCAGGGGATGCTCGCGATGAGCCAGGAGACGCCGCGGGCCATCTACCCGCCCAACCGGAACGCCAGGGGCTCCACGGACTCGTACGGATTCCCGTCGACGCACTCCACGACCTCCTCGATCTCATCGACGAGCAATTACGGCAGCGGCTACTACGCCACGTCAGTCGAGTCCTCAGTCAGTGACTATTCTACCGCTGGATCCGATATTGAGTCTGCCAACTCCAGAACATTACCTCGACCCAACCTGATGACCCAGCCGCCCGCGCCGCAGACGATGATGGGCCAGTTCAGCTCCAAGGTATCTTCGGGCACGCAGAAGAAGCACAAGTGCAAGGTCTGTGACAAGCGGTTTACACGGCCGAGTTCCTTACAGACACACATGTACAGCCACACTGGTGAGAAGCGTAAGTCGATCGATTGGATTTTTTTTTTATGAAAACTTGATGAGAAAAAATGTATGCGCCGGCAGATTCACTAACGCGCGACTTGTATAGCATTTGTATGTGAGGTGGATGGTTGCGGCCGACATTTCTCCGTCGTCTCGAATTTGCGACGACACAAGAAAGTGCACAAGAACGACACCAAGTCAGAGGCGGAGTCCGAGGATCACCCCGACGACCACTCTGATTAAAAACAAACAAACAAAACAAAAACAAAGAACAAAAAAAAAGAACTACGCGAAACGTATCTTGAGAGAGAGAGAGAGATCTATTCCCTTCCCTCCCTCTCTCTCTCCCACAGACGAAAACCAAAAGAAATCTACTTTTTGCGCCGGGCCGCCCACTCAAATCTACCTAGAAAGAAAACAACACCCCCCCTTTTTGATATATTTGCGACACGATGAATGGCTCAGTTTTTTTTTAATACCCGCGGGCTCTCCGTCCCATCCCACAACACACACACCTCTTTTTGGCGCGCGCCCTACCAAAAAGGAATCACCAGCCTTTTTTTTGCTCGAAAACAGCAAAAAAACAGCCAAAGCCGATTATTACCAATACTTTGATCCCCCAAATATATACCGGCGATGATTGATATGAGAAAAAGAAGTCCACTTTATTTTTTTTCTTTATTTTTTCATGAAGGGTTTTATTCGCGAGAGGAAGAGACGGCGAAGAAGAGCAGAGAGAGAACGAGAACGAGAGAGAAGAAGGAAAGGGGGGGAAACAGGGGACGGACATTTGTTTTTTTGGGGGAAACCGAAAAAAATCCCTTCTAGAAGATTTTTTTTGAGGGGGGGGCGCAAAGACTTGCGTTGAATTTTGTTTGTTTGTTTCCATGGCATTTACGTCCTTGTTTTTTGTTTCCGCCCCCCCCTTCTCTCTCTCCTGTCTCCTTGCGCTCATGATTTTCTCTCTCTTTTCTGAGGAGGAGGATACCCTCGAACTCTCTCTCGCTCACTCACATAACCCATTCTGGCGTTTCGGGGAGTTTGATTTGTTTTTTTGTTGTTTTTTTTTGATACTTATGTCTCTCTATATGATGGGGTACATACTGTTTTGCATGATTTGATCGCGAATGTCTCTTTTCTGTTGTTTTTGTTTATGCGGGGGATGATGAAGGGGTTTATTTGTTTACTCACCGACGACATTGAAGAAGATGGGACACCAACACAACAACACACACACCACACACACACACACACTACAAGGGGAACAGGCAGTTGATGAGAACCATATTTTTGTATCAATAGTCATGCCCATGCGTATACCCAGTGAAGGAGAGACAGCGATCGCGAACGAAGAGAGAGAGAGCCAGAGAATTTGGGAAATGGCGGGGAGCGGCGAAAGCATGTAGATTTTTTCTTCTCCCCCTTCTCTCCCCGACGGGATGTTGTACGCCTGGGGAAGGGGGGGGAAAGAACAGATATTCGACCAAGATGCCTGTGTAATATAATTTGAATACAGCCGAAACACACGACACACAATAGAAAGAGGGCAACTCGGCGATACCGAAGTCGAAGTCTACGATCCGTTTACTGTTCACTGCCTACTTCATGATGTGCATGCCCGTTTCTGTTTCATGGGCCCAATTGCCTGCCCTTGACGTGCTGGGTTGGTTGGTCAGTCGGTCGGTTACCAGGTGCACGCATGCATACATAACTCCTTACCGTAATACTTATGACGACCGATCAAAGGGCTTCAAGATCATAAGCCTTGCATAAATAAAACCCACGATGAGTTGTCGGGACAGACGTACGTACGTAGGCTCGAGCGCCTTGTTCACACATATTTTTCCCACTTCACTTCGTCGTGACGTTGAACGCGAACGGTCAAAACATAGGGGGGCCTTCGAACTCCATCCAACCAATAATACCAGTTCCTTCAACGCAAATTACTGTTATGCCTCCCCTTGTCCTGCCTGGCCTTGTCTACGAGCACGACCAGGCCATATCCAACCTTTTCTTTTTTAGCAACGCACGCAGGCCGTCCCTTAGCAAAGACACAATGCCCCCCTGGCCCTGCCTTACCTTACCTTCCTGAAACTGTATGGGCCGGGCCATTACATACGTACGCGCACTATTCGCTTCCTAGTGTGATGGGAATACAGCACAGCGTAAACTCCGTGATAGCACGTACATACTTGTAGAGTAGATTGCCAGGTAAGTACCTACTGCGACGACCACACCTCCTATCGATAATCCATGGTGATAATACGTGCATTCTATACAGGAATCTTCCTCTCTCTTCTCGCCGGGAAGAAGAGAGGCACGCATACCCCGGTTCCCGCGGAGACACCAGGATTTCCCATCACGGTCGTACCGGGGGTTGGGGAGCCATGACATGACATGGAGGGGGGGGGGGGGGACTGTCAACCAAAAACCCACTTCAGCTCCATCTATCTGCCGTGGCCCTAGACAAGACCCTTGGTATGTTGTAGCCTTGTTGCTTGGGTTATTTATCCCGGGGCAACATGAAGCTTATCCTCCTCGGTACAGCTGTTTGCCCGTTCGTTAGGCTACGGCACTTGGATAACACGTAGAAGAATTGCTAACTACCGACGTGATGTACGAGAATTACACCAGTCCCGTGCCTGCAGGTAGGTAGCTAAAAGTCATACTCTTACCATCTATTCCGTGCCGAAGGTACCCAACCTACCCTCTATCTCGAAATACCAGGTTCGCAAAGAGGCGCAGACCGTGTTTCAAGAAAGTCGACCACGGTATCGGGGTTTTACGGGGAGACCACAAGTACTGACCCCCTTTACTCGTAGATAAGACGCGCGCGGAGCGTATCTTTCTCGTCCTCTCTGTTCGCCCGTTTCGGATTCCCCGTCACCAAGTTCCCTTAGCCCTGTCCGTCTTCCTTGTTGTCTATTTTCTAGCCCAGTCCTCTAGCCTCCTTGTTTAGCCTGCCTGTCACTTTTGTTTTTCCTTCCCTCTCTCTTTCCGCGCCTAAATTCTTAGACTAGTTGGAATCCGAGTGGGCTCTTGGGAAAGAAACGTGGGACGGACGGCAAAGATAGGGGGTTAGGCCTTTTTTGCTTTTTCTTCTTCGACGGGCTTAGTTTAGGTCTTCCCGCGTTCTTCTTCTAGGTATCGTAGCGTAGGCAGGCATGTCAAGACGTGATATCGAACAGACCTACGTATGTGATGCGGTAAAGACAAGTTAAGTCCTCATCTTCACCGGTATTTTGCCCGTAGCTACACCACCTAAGAGTCTCCGTCGTATGCAACTGCTACGTCGTCCGTTCTCATAGCGAGTTCGAAGTCACTCGCTGCCATCACAGGGTCAAATCCGCAGAAGGGGACCCCCATCCATCAACACACCAAGGCTAGGTTATCCGGCAAGACTTATTTAGGGCTCTGCAAATTGCTGTCATAAAACCCGGCTTTTTTCCCTCTTAGCTACATATCCTCCATTCTTTAGCTAACCCTCTACCGCAGTAGAGTGCTAAGCAATCATGCCTTAAGGCCAATTTAGTTTCTCTCGGGGCCTCCCCTTTAACTTGTTGGGACCAAATTTCTTTGTCCCTCTTCTCCCCCCCACTCGCCGGCATATGTAGCGACGTTAAGGGCCCGTCGTCACCAGCACTCACCATCTTGTTGGGACCCTCATGGTGTCTCTTCTCTTATGCGTAAGGCCCGGGCCCTCCCGCTTGACAAAAGGGCCTAACTTGTTTGGAGTTCGTTTCATGTCTGTTCGACTTCTGATGATTGCGGTGAGATCGTCGTCTACGCTGCGGTATCCTTGCGTTCCCAAGCCAGAGATCATAGGTAATTGACAGTCCGTACCGGGTACTTGTCAAAAGTCTGACCAGACAGACCCAAGGGCAAACTACTACGGATTATCTCGTAGCTCCCAATGCGGGACTTGCTGGTGTTTTGGGCCTTGGCGTTTGCCGGTCTTTAGGCACGACCTCACGCGCACCGTCATCGTACTTAAGTTTTTACACTTATTCCATGCCATGTGCTTGAGACTTACCCATTAGGATCTAAGGTGGTCTTCAGTGCATAAGTTAGCCAGCCTACTCGTAGGTATCTTGGGCTTGTCAATGTTGAGGGTGCAGTTGATTATGTGGATATGTAAGTCGGTTGTTGGTGACGGTGGTCAGAATTAAGGTCGGGCACGTGACAGAGCATTGACATCAACTGCGCATCAGGTATCAACACTACGGGGCATGGCAGTTAACCGCGACAATGCAGACTAGGCATTTTCAACCTCATCATCATCAATCCGCCTTTTCTCTTTTCGAAGCTTGTGGTATAATGGAAACGGCCTAGGGAAAACAGAAACGAAGGAGAAAAGAAACGGTATACTTCGTAGAGTCGGTACTGCGAACACACTCCAGAGATGTGGACTTACACAAAGTCGCCCATTGCATGCATCCACTGGGATACAGATGCATCATGTAGCCGAATGGGACGAAAGAGTGTAACAAACGTCATCGGACAGGTTGCCGGGGACTCTGACCTCTGGGTCTGAGGGGGGATATGTCGGCCCCCCATATCGAGTCTACCGCGATAGTACCTACAGATAGTGGTACTTTATGTTGGGAATAATCGACTTTTCGACTCCGCTTGCGGGTTGAGAGACCAGGGGGCCGGAGACGAATCCTATTTGATGGGTGACGTCGTCATGGTGCTATGTAGGCCTCGTTCTCTTTTGCCGAACCCCAATAAGGGAAGCACAAGCAAGACCGGCTTGCCTTTTTTCTGTCTAAAGTCCCATGCTGTCGCCAGGAAGGAGCCAATGGAGGCCGTGGCGAGCAGAAGTCGCTAACCCCTCCTTATCACCTCTCGATGCCACCATCCCCCGTGCTTATTTAGACGGATGACGACGGGAGCGGGGGGTGGAGGAGGGGGGGATAGCGTGAATGGCCTTCGACGGGGACCACAGCTGAGCCTGTCGCTCCTACGCGCTGCAATTTCGCGAGATAGAAGGTCACATCGTGCGATGGCAAGATTTGGAAGCTGGCCCAGTCCGACCACTCCATCCTTGGGTCCTAAATTTATCCCAAGTCTCAGCACAATTTGTCAGGTATTCCGTAAAGGCCTGAGAGAGAGCCAGCCATAGCGTCCGGGAGAGGAAGCGCAAGCCGTACCGCCCCGTACGGTACAGCAAGCTGCGGGTATTTCGTGCTTGGACCCTTGAGAAAGATGCCCCATGCCGATGACGACGGGCACGGCTTTGCGTCTTGACCGATGACGTTCGAATTTCCCATGGCCCCCGGCCCAAGCACGGGTTCCATTGGTAATTGGACAACTGGCACTGAGGTTGCGACGGGATGATTGGCCAGGCTAACTCAGGGCCGGGGTTGTTGCATCGCACAGGGACGGTGGTAAATAGTATGTCTGTGAGATCTTCAGGGCCCTCCGTAGATGCTCAGATGGCGCATCTCAGAACCAACAGCACTTACGAGGGACAAGTCAATAGGCTGCTGTACCGACGCTACCTACATCATGTATGTCGGTAGGCAGTCTACTTCGTACATGATGTAGGTATGTAGTGGTAATCCGCAGCGTCGGCCCCCCAGGAGCGGGCATCCTTTCGACTCCTTGTCCCGCCTAACCGCTTATGAAGTGTCTACTGCGTACTTCGTACTGGTAGGCGGCAAACGGGTGTGCGGTAACGACGGGGGATGGGCGATAAGACCTGTGACCTGGTTTCTTCTGCAGGTCTCGTCTTCTGCCATGGCAAGCCGTCTCATTCCGTTCCCATGCCATGTCCTTGGAGACATGCACAAGTACGTGCGTACGTACGTCGCCATGTACGAGTAATCCGTAGACCGTACAAGTAAGTACGATACGTAGTAGACCCGTGTCCTTTATCTGCGACGGGGACGAGTCCAAGTCCTATGACAGGTTAGCGATGTTCATCATGGTGCAGCAACCCAATGGACATTCACAGTTCAGATATCGTACGCACCTAGGCCACATCTCGGAGTGTCGTGCTGGGCCGTCCACAGAACACACGATGTTGGCTCTCATGATGTAGGTAGTGCGAGTGGGAAGACTCCGGCTAGGCCAGGGAGGTCGTAGGCAGTGCCTACACCATCAAATAGAGGCATCTCGAAAGCGACCAGATGGGGATTACATACATAGTGTGAGATTAGGTCATCTTGAAGAACCACAAACCACGACATCCCATCCGACATCCCATCGTCCGATGCTGTGCGCCGTGAGGTAGGTAGCGGTACCTCGGGCACCTTCCAGGCGGCACAGTACGGGCAGAGCAGCGCCTTCCGTACAGGTACAAAGGCGAGCGAGACCGGAACTTGCGAGTACACTAGTGTAAGTCAGAGTACCGGCCCAGGGACTAAGCAGGCAGGACGGAGCTCGGTATTCGCACTGTCTGCTAAGAGGAGCCCTCACTACCGGTAGTTACACGTTAGGTGTTACGGTAGCGCCTTCCGTAGCGCAGCGTAGTTAACCGGCAACAATACCGGTATGTGCGGAATGGGTTGCGGTCCTATAATCCCTAGCCTATATGCTAGGATCACGGGTTACTCGTAGCGACTGGTGAAGGTGCTGCGATTGTGCGAAAGTACTCGGTACCGGTACTACCCATTCGCAAAACTCCCATCCTGTCTGTCCAGGCATGGACGGAATAGACGATGGCATTTTCGAATGCGCAGTCTGACATATTAATTAGGGGACCTCGATTAGGTAGCGAGATGCCCATACCTACTTCTGGCGTAGCACACGCCGCGGCCCTTCTGCACCGCAGAAATGGGTTGGCATGCATGTGCGTGTGTAGGTACACTACTCGTACATAATCCGTAGGTAGGCGTACTTGTACACAGCAGCTTCGCATGCTTGCTCGACCAGTTTGAGAAGCGGTGACGAACTCCACGAATGTGGGAAAATACTATGATGTCACTAGCCAGGGAGCGTCATCTCGCTGCTGTCTGATTCGCTGTCTGACAGCAGTCATCCCGGCAAATTGAGGGTCCTCCTGCAGCCCGGAATGTCAAGGTGGATCCCGAGTGGAGAAGTAGCGGTACTTGGGGGCAAGGCGAGGGCGCGAAACCACAGCCGTGCTGAAGGTGCGACCTACAGCACCTACCTACAGACCTGAACAGCAGTGCAATTGCAGCGTTTGTAGGCAGGTGCAAGCGCTGAAGCCAATTCTACGGACAGCGCGAGACATTGTGTTTGTTGACGGTACGGATTAATTATCCGTCTTTAACGGTAGGTTGCTGTAGGTAATCCGTTTTGTCGTCAAGTTGTTTACAGTCGGTTGTTGATGGGTTGAATTGAAGCGTAAGCAATAACAGCATCCATTAAGCAGCGAATTGTGTGATATTAATTCTTGCATTGCACTATTAATTCCTACGACATATTTCGAGCGCCTAAACCCACTACAGCTGTATTACGAGTACATTTTCATCTATTCTTGCTGCGACGGAAGACCCTCCCTCGAGTACACAAGTCGTTACACCGTATGCAACCGTAACTACGAAGTACGATGGCGACGTGCGCTGACAGTCGTATGGATGTGGTGTAATGCTGGCGATAATAATAGTTGACTACCGATTCGTACTCACTTCGTACGAGTACTCCGTGCCGACTTCGTATTCCCTACTCCAGCTCCAGCTCCAGCTCTGACACGAGTTTCAGCATCCATCTGATAACGCATCCGGACAGCCTGCCCTGCCTCACACACATCTCCCTTACTGTACTTCTACACTACTACCTACCTATTTCAAGCAACAGCGGACTAATGTAAAGTAGCGAAAAAGCTTCTCACCGCTCTTCAGTCCCGATCCTATCCATTCTATCATGAATTATTGCTTCCCGTTATTTTCTGATTACAACATTGAACCCGGGTCACCGTACTCGACCCTCTCTCTAGGGAAGGTAGCAATACGGAGTAGGTAGTTCCTCGCGGGAGGTAGCCCGGCGCTCGCTGAAACTCCGTCCATGGCGGTACGGTAGCAGGCCCGGTGGACACTAGACGCTCCTGATCCTCCGGCAACGAGTCGCAGATCCGTCCAGTGATGAGCGTTCCATGAGGCCCGTAATGCATCAAGTGCCCTGTACCGCACGTGAAGGACATGGATAGGCCCTCTTCTTTCACTTTTTTTCACGGGGTGGCCCTCTTTCTTCTTTTCCTTTTCCCCCACTCCCCCCGTCCCGGTTCCTCCCTATGGATTTCCGTGCTCGACTGCCGCAAGCCTTGGCTGAGGTTTCAAGTCATGTAGGTGGAATCCATCCATGTTACCGTCTCTTTGCATCGATGACACGTAGTCTGCTCATGGGTAGAAAGCCGGGAGTTGGTATTGAGTCGCATTGAAAGCAGGGAATACTTTTCGTACCTCCTAGTAGACTTGGTAAGCATCAATTCAATAATGAATCCTTTGGGATGTATGGGAAGTTGTTAAAGCTGTAATATGTAGTTGCTATTGACTCCATCTAGCAAGCATCTCGCTCCAATTCAACTGCGACGATACGCCTACCAGGTAAACCCTTCTCTTTGATGTAAACCATGAATATCGTAAAAAAACAAAGTCCCGGTATGATTGTAGCCAGAGTAGATGATCGCCGGCTCCCGTCACGTGGTGTCTGGGAATGGGTTGGTAATGACTGTATCTGCTGAGGGAAAAGATCATCAACGATGCGCTGCGGGTTTCAGCGCCCTTGTTTACTCTTACCGACCGGTCAACAAACAACTCCCAACCTGTCAAACCTTAAATCGGGGATTATCATTGAACTCATGCAGAGGCAAGAGTTTCAACTTGTTCTGGAACCTGCTCCCGGGGTCCGGACGGGTATGCACGTCCGCGGCCGCCGGGGATCAGCTTTGCCGGCGAGGCGGTATTTCTAATGGATTGAGAAAAGTGAACTTTGTGAATGCATTGAATTGTGTTGTTTATGTTAAACAATCAGATGTAATTATGTTATGTTGAATGAATCTGTGTGTCATGAATTTGTGTTGATAATTGAAGCGATCATCAAAGTCAGGGGTTGCTCGCAAGCATGTGGATGTAAAAGGCAATGAAGTTCGGTTGCTGCGCCGTTGTAAATCGAGATCGGATGTGTGATATGTAGTTACTCACCGAATCATAGACTGGAAGGGCATCCGTTTAACTGTAAAGTATACCTAGTCTAGTAATAAATGCTGAATATTTCATTTGAATCATTATGGCAATCGTTTTCTTATGGCAGACAGCACCGAGATCCCTATCATAAGGGCTTTCAGGGGCCATCTGCGACTCGTTCTTCACTGCAAGAGGCGCCATCATGGCAGCGTTATCTGATCGAGATCGGATCAACTTGTAAGGACAGATTAACAGACATATCTTGCCTGTTCAAGAACGGTTACGCAGCAGTCACATATTCTAGGACCTATCAGAATAACCGGAAGATCTAAGAAGTATGAAGCGAGGTCGCTCAGGGGCCGGCAGAAGGGACGCATGTGAGACCGTAGATCAACACAGATCGTATAACCCAGGCGTAGATCATTTATGAAGAGAATATAACCTAGCCGGAGATCTGTTTCCCATGTGTATAATAGGATCTAGTGCTGACGTCTCTAATATCTTTCGTCGTTGCCCATAGCCCCTGAAATGGTCAATGGGAGACGCCGAGATGGATATAAACTCAGGGCAATAAATAGACTTGAGACATGTCGCAATTGCCTTTTCCATTGGCATTCAGCAATGACATTATCACGCGAGCAGAAGTTTCGAGTAATCCACTCCCGATGTCATAACGATCAATCCGGATCCATGTCGTCGACATAGAAGGCAGCGACCATATATCTCGACTATCAACTCCAAACCAATCGATCACCGACATGAGAGTGAAGTATTAGCGGTCAAAAGGCATGGGCTGTCCGCTCTCGTCGACTTCAATCACCCAGACAGTAAGGGTGGATCGCAATATTTTGACGGAAGGGATGGCAGATGGACTCTGAAGACGATATAGTACCAAGCCGACGAGTACGAACTTCACGACTAGGACGTAAAATAACGGCACATATACGCTCGCGACCCGTTCCCGAGAATGGGTTTTACCTGGGATCGGGTATCTTAGTACTAACGTCCAGGGGTGATGGAAACCGATTGTCGGCAACAGGGGAAAAGAACTGCTGTCAGGGGCCTCAGACCATGGCCTTGGAGCTAGGCTTTGGAAAAAGAGAATAGAGTATGATGATTATCACTGGTTCAGACAAGGCGATGACAAGGTCGATGTATAAGCCTCTATAAGGGGCATGGGTTCGCGAAGGAAGCTCGATGTTGGATTCAACGAAAACGCGAAATCGGATACTCGACGACGATTCGAAACTTCGAGCCGAACCACTTGAAAACGTCCATCACCTATCGATCAGTCACGACTCCCAAGAGATCACACCGACTGAATGAGGTGTGCTCTAAAACAAGTATGAGCAGAAGCGTTGGGACGACCAGCACAACAACGTACCATGGAGAGACAAGACGACCATCAGCATGACAGGAACTTGAACCCAGACGGTGCTAAGTCTCAAGGAATCCCAGAATTCGAGTTTTCCATTAACCAGCCCAACCCTTGGTATGCCTAGCAAGCGATCGTTCGGTTGACGAAGCATCACGATCGTCAGCGATATGGCCTCCGTTCGTCGAGATCGCTGGCATTCGACTTGCGCCTCAGGGGCGTACGACATTGCATTCCCTCCTGCTCGACTGCATGGATCGACATCGTTGCGCTACTCGTCAGGGGGACATAGTTAGCCAGGAGTTCACCACTATTTCGAGACAGGCTCTCCCTCCCCGCGAGGTAGAGGCTGGGCGGGATTCAGTACTCATCGGTTTCTGCCTCAGGTATCCAGTCTTCAGGTCATGTGAGCCGCACGTACCACACCTCCTTTCATCCCATCTCTTCCCACTGACAGTGGTATGAAACAGATAGGTATGAATTTTGCCCCGTCCTTACAACTAGTCAACCAATGGCCCAGTGGTCAGAGACAAAATCTCAGACAAACAATACATCACACTGAAAGGTCAACGGTTCAGATACGGCTCCGAGCTAGGAACAAAAAGGTTTTCCGTCTGCGCAAAAAATTCCAAGCAGTGCTCGGCATGAATGAAAAGCCGCAAACAAGTACCCCAATGAGATGCGAAAGCATGGGGCGCGTTGGAGCGAGGGCACTAGTTTACCACCAAAGACCCGAGCCAAGGCGTGATCGGTATGTACTCCCCTAGACCCCCCTGATGTTTCTTTTTAACTCGTTGAGTAGATTGTCGGTCGATGCAGGGCTCCGGAAGCACTCCAGCAACATCAGTATTCCATTATGCCAGGAGACTTTTGCTCAAACTTCTCGACGCCTCACGGTAATCGGACTGCTGGCGACAGCGAAACTGGTATATCGATCGACCGTTTGGAGGGAGACCAACTTTGAAGTTTGAGATGGGTGTAGAAATAGTTCGACAACCGAGGGTCTGTATGGTAAGATGCCCATTTTTGGTCAACGGCCTGAGAAGTGGCAGTCGACCGGTTAGGTGTTATGCGACTGGTGCCTTTCTGCTTCAAGATATGGGAACATGAAAACATCACGGCCTACAGACACGGTAGGCTAGCAGGCGTGGAAGTAGATAGGAGTTATTGGTGACGGCCACCGTGATGATGCCTTATTCTGATTTATATTGATTAGTATTAGTTAACTATATGGCGAACGAGGTCGAGAGCTTTTTGTCCCTGAGATCTAAGCCAGGGGTGTGCTGCTGGGCGGTCTATCGTACGGCGTTGCACGAGTTCGACGGCTGTAAAAGCCCCATATAGTGGGTTATCATGATTATTCCCGTCCCCGTATATCTAGAAATAAGATGGTCACCTATGTTTAACTTGAATAGGCATGCCGCTCTATAGGTGTCTATGCCTCTGTGTATTTCCGTAAAGACTCGCTTTGATAGAGGTCGTAATGCTCGGTGTTAAGGCTGTTCCGTCCATGCAAGTTACAGAATGGCATATGGCTGCCACTATGTCGACCATTATCGTCGCCGAGAGCTCCAGAGAGAGGTACCTCGTGTACGCCGGATGTGTCAAGAACTGAAGGAGGGAGTAGACTTAACGGATTCAGGTTATACACCTTCGCCACGTATCATACGTTTGCGGACATAGCTGGTGTGTGAACGCGAGTCAGAGATTATCATACGAATGGTGAACGTCCAAAGATCCTCGATGGTGGCGGATGCGACGTGTATGTAATCGTATCCCGACAAACGTCGGCCAACCCCTTTCGTCTTACCGCCGGGTTTTCCTCTTCTTTCTGACGATTGGTTTGATATCTTTCGACTCGTCTTCCTCTCTTTTGACTTCCTCGACGACAGCGGCGGTGACCCGACGTTTCCTGGTTTTGGGTGACGGTTCACTTGTGATCTCCTGCTTGACTTCAACTTTGACGTCGACTGCTTTGATATTTCCCGCCGCTTGATCGGAGAACGACTTGAGATTTGCAGTAAATAGAACTGATTGAGCCCAGCCTGCTTGTGGACCCCAGATCTGTCGAAAATGGTCGCCGATAGAATCATACATCGTTTTCGAGATTGTTTTGGTCTTTGCTTTTCCAAAGTGATAGTCACGTTGAGCGATCTGCCACACATGCGTGTCAACCGGCACGGCTTCACCCCAGCCTAGTCCCATTAAGCAGACACAGTCGGCAACTTTAGGTCCAACTCCAGAAAGGAGAAGCAGTTGTTCATGGGCCTGCTTGTAAGTAATTGGTTCGTCCATGTCCGGAATCTTAGTCGAAGTCCGGCCCCATCCGGGGTTTCCTGGATTCGTTAAGGCCTCAAGCCATCCTGTCGGTTTCTGCTTGGAAACAATATTGGCCGTCTCAACAATATACTTGGCTCGGTATCCAAAACCAAGCTCTCTGAGATGCGCTTCGACTTTCTGTCCAGCCAGGGCTTCAGGAGACGGAAAATCATGGAAAGGTTGATCTCCTATGTGCCCTATCAGAGGGCCGTAATGCACACAGAGCTTGTGAACCTGTCGAGGCATTAGTAAGTCGACTCAACTTCAATGTTGGCAGCCGCACCATTTGAGAGATCCTCGAGATGTTGTTGTTGCTGCTGCAAATGAAAGCCACGAGAGCCTCCCAAGCATCTTGACGGAGGATGCGGATCCCCGTGAATTTGGGTGCCTTCTTTCGAAAGTTGGGGTCCGACTCCGACCACTGATCATAAAGAGCAGCCAAATCGTGTTTCAGATTGAAGTAATGTCTGAGAAGGGCCTCTGTATCGTCTCCCGCTTGAGAATGTGCGTCTTCTGTGTTTTGGGGCACAGACGCAGGCTTGCACGGACCCTTGCGGCTCATCGACCGAGCAACCTTGTAATGCAAGAATGATTCATCTTGCTTCAGAGACAACAAACGGCCATGCAGAACACAGTTCCTACAGTCATTCAGAAACGATATATCGGATGGCAATGAGCCAACTGCTTACCATTCATCGTTGATCTTCTGCCACCGAAAGGACTGTCCACAGCGAAGGGTTGTGTCAATGCAGAGCTCAGTGAGACTCAGAGGTAACTTATGCCACTTTAACACATGGAGCGGCAACATGATAGGAGATATCAGGACAAGTGATGACAGTAAAATGAGATTCACTGCGCAGGCAGCCCAGATAGGTAGAAACCTGTCACGGTCAACATCTCATCCGTCCATGGCTTATTCTGTGTCGGATAATCGGTATGTTAGCAGACTATTGCATTCACGAGGTTATTCGATATCAAAGGGAAAGTCATTGAGAAAACGCCATGTATCTATCTATGTATCTTCACGAGCTAGCTCTCATGAAACTCAAGCTACCCAAGGCAGGAAGTATTTGTCTGGTCTTTCATAGTTGCAGTAGTAGGGAACAGTACTGCCTGGATACTTCCGACGTGCTGCTGTACTGGTCAGTTTCATCCATCGCACTTTCTTCTGGATGTTGCCCGTATCATGCATATACCCGATAAAATGTTACTATACTGTTTAGAAGATTCCATGTCCCTCGGAAATCTGAATATCCATTAACTTATCAACAAAGTTGTATGTGTCGGGGCTACTAGAGGTACTGTCAAGGTACCTTTTGAGGCACTCAAACCGGAGCCACACGTCACTAAAAACAAGCCAAAGCCAATCCCCAGACTCCTGCCAGACTGCATTTCTTCATCCAACCAAAATTTCTAAACTCTCCAGCCTCGTGGTCAATCGTGCGTCGCGGCTTAGCTACCTGCAAGGAGCTCTCCATCAACCATTCGTACCTTTTACACCGACATTCTATACCAACAAATTTACAGAATTTATTTGATTCTCCTCGTTAGTATTCATTCGTCTAGATATTCAGTGTGCATATCTGTGTCGCCATGAACACAGATAGCTACTCCTCACGAGGTAAGTCAACGCCAGCCTCTCCGTCACGTCAAACCGGTCATTTTCGTCATTGCACTCGCGCTGTTTGTTGATGGACTGACCAATTGCAGATGGCCGCCTTGGCGCATCTCGTGACTACTCGTCTCGTGATGATCGACGCGATCGAGGTGACCGTGGCGATCGACGCGATAGACGACGCAGCAGATCCCCCCGACGCTCCCACCGTGACGAGGATGCATACGCTTCCAGCCGAAGCCACCGAGACCGAGAGCGCGAGGACCGCTATGGGGGCGCTGGCCGTGATGGCCGCGATGGCCGTGATCGTAGAGACCGAGACTGGGACCGCGATCGAGGTGCACGCCGGGAACACAGACGCGACGACGCTGCCCGACCGCCTCGCCGAGACCGTGACCCCTACGGAGATGATCGCCGTGGTGGCGCTGACCGACGAGACCGTGGTGGACGAGATCGAGACGAGGATCTAATTGCACAGAACCGCCGTGGCCGTAGTGCAACCCCTCCGAAGAAGCGCGAGCCAACACCAGATCTTACCGACGTCATCCCTATCCTAGAGCGGAAGCGTCGCATGACCCAGTGGGATATCAAGCCCCCTGGCTACGACAATGTCACAGCTGAGCAAGCGAAGCTCTCAGGAATGTTCCCACTGCCAGGTGCTCCCCGGCAGCAACCTATGGACCCCACCAGACTCCAGGCGTTTATGAACCACCCGGGTGGTGCGGTCAACAGTGCTGCCCTCAAACCGGGCAATTCCAGACAGAGCAAGAGACTTTTGGTTTCGAACCTCCCGCCGGATGCGACGGAAGAGAGTGTTACAAACTTCTTCAATTTGCAACTCAATGGCCTCAACGTCATTGAGAGCACCGACCCCTGTGTGCTCTGCCAGATGTCGAAGGACCATTCATTTGCCCTGCTTGAGTTCAGGCATTCCTCAGAAGCCACAGTTGCTCTGGCTCTAGATGGCATCACAATCGAAGCGGACGACGCGAGGAATGGGGCTGCTGCTGGTGGACTTCAGATTAAACGTCCCAAGGATTACATCGTCCCCGCAGTCCCCGACGATACTCCTTATGAACCAGGCGTCGTATCGAAGTTGGTTGTCGATACTCCCAACAAGATTAGTGTCGCCAACATTCCACCGTATCTCGCCGATGAACAGGTTACTGAGCTATTGGTGGCATTTGGAGAGCTCAAAGCATTTGTCCTCGTTAAAGACAACTCTACGGAAGAATCCCGAGTGAGTCTATTATCCTACTGAACACGTGTTGAATGTTAGTTAACAGCTGCCAGGGAATTGCGTTTTGCGAGTTTGTCGACCCTTCTGCCACCGATATCGCTGTACAAGGCCTTAACGGCATGAATATTGGCGAAAAGAACCTGAAGGTTCAGAAGGCCAGTATCGGTATCACCCAAGTATCTGGTGTTGAGATGGGTGTCAATGCGATGTCTATGCTTGCCGGCACTACCGCTTCCGTTGACGCAGAGCTGAGTCGTGTTGTGCAATTGCTAAACATGGTTACTCCAGAGGAGTTGTTGGATAACGACGACTATGAAGGTACGCTCTTACATACGGCTTTGAATGCATGTCAATGGCTAACAGAAACAGAAATCTGCGAGGATGTTGAAGGAGAATGTGTCAAGTATGGCCAAGTCCTGGCCATGAAAGTGCCGAGACCTATCGGAGGAAGCCGACAATCCGCGGGTGTTGGCAAGATCTACGTGAAGTTCGACACCACAGAATCTGCCAAGAAGGCCCTGCATGCTTTAGCAGGTAGAAAGTTCGCAGACAGAACTGTTGTCACAACATACTTCCCAGAGGTACGTACTCAAATCATTGCCATCCATTGCCTAGAGCTATCATTAACATATTTGATAGGAGAACTTTGAGGTTGCAGCTTGGTAAAGCCGACTTGAGGCTTGTGGACCTTGATCAACTTGGCGATGCAATCAAGCCTGCGCTGTTGCTAATGAATGTGGGATGAACCAGGGCGAGCGTGTGCTCGAGATTCGCATGAAAAATGTGTGTATTCTATCATGGGAGGTAGTTTGGCGCCGAGGTCGAGTTCGAGGGGTGAATGGCCCGTATTGCAATGGCGGGAAGAATTTGAGAGATGCCATTACAGAGCTGTGTTTTCCACAAGTCAGCGAAGCAGGGGAGCGTCATGAACGCTTTACTTCGGTTACGATCATCATTGTCTGTACCGACTGTTTAGAGCTGCCGGGTACTGGATGATCTATGATGGCTTGTTGAAGGTACTGTAAAAATAAAAGTTACTTAACGTGATGAATAGGGCTTCATTGGCAGCGTCCTGATATTCGTAGGCGAATTATCATTTCGGTTCATCTCAAGTAAATAAGTCGTGACTGTCAAACTGAACGGTAACATCGGCCCCCCTTTTTGAGATATGCCGTCCTTTGAGCTCATGGAAGACCGATGGTATTCCGTATGGCATAGGAGAAGATTCACGGAATCACGGGTACTTTGCCCAGGTATCCCTTACTTAACAGATTAAAATTCCACTCCAGTACAGAGTAGACTTTCGTCGTTTAAATTATTTATTGAAATCCGAGTTTCATTTCTCTCTTGTTTATGTTCTTTATTGATATCTGATCACCATTTGTTGCATCCTCACATATCAGTCAGTACGGAATATTCCGTACGTCCATACCCTGAAGGTTAGACCGATCCAGGGTCTTCCGCCAAAACGTCACAACGCAAGCACCCCCACTTAAAACCCCGGCGAAACTTTGCGGAAACTTTGGAATCGAGCTAAAGGTGGGGGTGGGTCGTGAATAGCGGTTGTTGGGGTAACGGGTATGTACTCGTACGTCGGACAAAAGTCAAACAAAACAGTCAACAAACTTATTGGCTAGGCAATTGGTGCAACC
The DNA here is from genome assembly GCA_023079495.1 of Xylaria sp. L1 SY-2022. Classification (NCBI taxonomy): domain Eukaryota; kingdom Fungi; phylum Ascomycota; class Sordariomycetes; order Xylariales; family Xylariaceae; genus Xylaria; species Xylaria sp. L1 SY-2022. The sequence continues at coordinate 2,020,759 of JALIDW010000004.1, forward strand.
AAAGCTCCACACACTAACACTTCACCGTCACCACCATAAACCATTAGGTACCTAGCTTCAATTTTCCTTTATCCGGACAAGCTCACAGTCATTGATACCCCAAACTCGCCAATAGTTCCCGACGGCGCAGAGCACGCAGATCATCCAGGCAAAATGGCTGCCGGTGACCTGATTGACTTCGACATTATCGAAGGCCAAAAGGAAAACATCCAGTCACTACCAGGCGGCAGATCAGCAAAGAAACTCGCTGAAGTCTTCTCGGCCTCCTCCATATACAGTTCATCAGCCAATCCGACCGAGAACAGATACGCCAACGACAGCATCAGAGCAGAATACGAGGAGGAAGTCGCCAATTTGTCCGAATCCGACGATCCCCTCGATGTCTTCGACAGATACGTGCGGTGGACGCTCGACGCGTATCCCTCCGCCCAGGCGACACCACAATCCCAACTCCACATACTTCTAGAACGAGCCACCAAGACGTTCATAGGGTCGGCACAGTACAAGAATGACCCCAGATATATGAAGCTGTGGCTGCACTACATCCACTTCTTCTCCGACTCTCCGAGAGAGACCTTCGTCTTCTTGTCGCGTCACGGCATCGGCGAGAGTCTGGCCTTGTTCTACGAAGAGTACGCGGCTTGGCTTGAGAGTGCTGGCCGCTGGACACAGGCTGAAGAGGTGTACAAGCTTGGCATCGAGCGAGAAGCGCGTCCCGCGCCGCGTCTTCTGCGCAAGTTCGGCGAATTCGAGAGGCGACGGGCCCACCGCACAGAGAGCGGGAACGAACCCACCTCACCCGCTCTACCCAGTGTAAGGCCAGCTTTAGCTGCCAAGGTCGATCCGTATGCGGCGGCCCGTCCGGTTGATCCGCAGGCGCCCAGACCCAACATGGGCGTCGGTGGAGCGGCCTCCAAACCCGGCAGATCGAAGTTCAACATCTTCTCGGATGCGAGTTCGACACAACCGGCTATTCCCACTGTTGCGGAGGGTGCCAAGGGATGGGATACTATCGGATCTCTGGCTGATCGCAAGAAGGAGAATACAATCGAGCCCGGGCCGTGGGCGGGACAGACGTTGAAGACGACTATTAAGAAGAGCAACGGACCAAAGATGGCTATTTACAGGGATCCGGTAAGTTGCATTCTTGCTTTTACATGGCCTTATTACTATTTCATTCATTTCAATGGACTAACGGTTGACCTCTTTGTCTATTCAGGCGTTGGCGAAAATCGCAGAGTCGCACATTGTTATTGCTCCCTCGAAACACCAAGTGATTGTCAACCCTCAGACCGGCCGGAGAGAACGCATCTCTGTCAACCTCGAAGCTATATACCCTATTCCAGACGAGCCGGGCACGGAGCTGAGCTTTGAGGAGATATGGGCGGCCAATCGAGGTTGGCTTGATGCTCGCTGGGACGATGAGAGCTTGGTCGAGTTAGAAGACGACTTACCCGACGAGAACGCTCCAATTGAAGCGCTTAGTAGGGCCACAGAGCAGAAACTGATGATCCACCGAGATACGGTCACTGTTGCATTGGACGAGAACGGAGCTCTCAAAGATCACGCTAAACCATCGAAGCCTCGGAAGAAGAAAGTAATGGAGGTCAACGAGACCCAAGTTAGTACGTACTATCCTCCTTTATTCCCGAAATATTCTCGTGCCTTTCCTTACTTCTGCTTGTGATTCACAAACAACTCGCGAAATCTCCCATTGGCGAGTGCATTCATTGCTAACCATGCCGCCTCAAATAGTCAAAGCCAACTTGGACTCACCAACAGGCCCAAAGATCAAGAAGAAGAGAGCTGCAACATCAGAGCCCACTATGACGATGCATACCAGGGCTGCGACTGATGACATCTACGACATATTCAACGCCCCCCTCAAGTCCAAGAACGACGAGGAGGAGAGCGACGATGATTACATGACCGATGGCGACTACATTAGTGACGTAGACAGCACGGGTACAACTCGTCAGATTGATACAAGTGAGGTTGAAAATGGTGATAGAAGTGTCAGCGAGTGGTCTGAATGTGAAGCTCGGAAACATACACCTAAGTACGACGGCGGCCAGGATGAGAATGAAGAAGGGGATGGCGACAGCGTAGTATCTGACCTCGCCGATGGTCAAGAAACTGTGCAGCAGCCTGATTACGAGAAAGAACAAGATGGGCCCCTGACACCAGAGGACTCACCCCCGATGACACGCACCAGATTCATTCCCATCCCGCCGGAGGATTATGAGCCACCGACGCAGCCGTATAGGGATCCGGCTGAGGTGGCTAATAACCGCCTGCCGTTTATGACTCCCATTGCCGAGCGAACGGAAACATCTGTCGCTATGTACGCAGATGCTAAGACGGCCTACTATCAGAGGTCGCCTTTGGATGCACTAGGCACCACACTCGAAGAGGATGAGGAAGATGATGAGGAGTTTGAGCCCCTTAGCAGTCCGCTCAGAGCAGTCCCGAATGATATCTTCTCACCTGTGAAGATTTCACAACCGCAGCTGTTCAAGCCCAAAACAGCTACGTCCTCGGTAATACCACCCAAAGGACCTATCATTAAGGAATCTCAGTGTAATCCCGTTGACGAAGGCGTCAGGGAGGAGATCCTATCTAAGATTCACCCGCCACTCAGCTCTTACGCGGGTTTCTACGACCATCGCAGTGAAAAATGTGAACGCGGAGCTGACATCCGCAAGTTCATCAAGACGATCGGCAAGAACGGCAAGGGCGGCAATGAGAAGGCCGACACTGTGATCCTCGAGTTTCCCGACATCATGCACGAATACACATTGAAGCGCGAACTCGGCGCGGGGGCATTCGCACCGGTCTATCTAATCGAGAACTCGTCGCCCGAGGTTGATGAAGAGAATGCCATCGTCGAGATGGGCAAGGGCGTCTTCGCGACTCGTCAACGAGCTCCCCTCGAGGCCCTGAAGATGGAACAGCCACCCACGGCATGGGAGTTCTACATCATGCGCCTGGCAGCCGAGAGACTGGGTCCGCAACACCGGGCCACGGCCTCCATCTCGCCCGCGCACGAGATGCACCTCTACCAGGACGAGGGCTTCCTGGTTCTCCCCTACCACCCCTATCCCACTTTACTCTCTGTCGTGAATTACTTCCGCGAGCAACCGTCTGGCATAATGGACGAGACACTCGCCATGTTCTTCACCATTGAGCTACTCCGCACCGTCGAGGCGCTGCACACGAAACAAATCATGCACGGCGACCTCAAACCCGACAACTGTCTCCTCCGCCTCGACGACACCCCCCTCTCCCTCTCCCAATCCCTTTCCCAAACTCTCTCCACACAATACAGCGCCGACGGCTCCGGCGGCTGGTCCACGCGCGGCGTAACCCTCATCGACTTCGGTCGCGGCATCGACATGCGCGCCTACGTGCCCAACGTCCAATTCATTGCCGACTGGAAGACCACCAAAGAAGACTGCGCCGAGGTCCGCGAGGGCCGGCACTGGACCTGGCAACTCGACTACCACGGGCTCGCGGGCATCGTGCACTGTCTGCTCTTCGGCAAGTACATCGACACGGTGCGGGCCGACCAGGGCGGTCTGGGTACCGCCGCTGGCAGGAAGTACCGCATCCGCGAGTCCCTGAAGCGTTACTGGCAAACGGATATTTGGGCCGAGTGCTTCGATGTCCTTCTGAATCCCGGTTCGCACGTGGATGGCGAGGTGGATGGGCGGTTCCCGATTAATCGCGGTTTGAGGGCGATTCGGGAGCGTATGGAGGTGTGGCTGGAGGCGAACTGTGAGAAGGGGATGGGGTTGCGGGCTGTGATGGGGCGGGTGGAGAGTTGGGCGAAGAATCGGAAGTAGGAGGTGGACTGAGCCGCTCTGACTGTGCTGGAAGTGGACTTGGGTTTACACTTAGACGTTGGGATAGATTGTGTGCTTTATTCATGAGGATGAAACGAGGCAGGGCGTTCGGATGGCATGCTTGTGGTTTTCTTTACGATATCCATAACGGTTTAGGCTGGGTTTATTCATACTGAGTAGTAGAATACTGCTTTATTCCCATTTGTTGTCGGTCTTTCTTTCATGTGAGTGAGATGGTGCGTGGTGCTACGGTGATAGACGTTGGGTTGGTGACATTAGGAGTGTATTATTATTTTATTCCCCGTCGTTATCAATATTCTTTCATCGTTATGGTAAGGAGTTGTGCTCATGGTTCCTTGTGTGCTATTGGAGCACCCGAGCTAAGTGGGTTTTTTTTTTTTTTGTTTTTGCAATGCTACAGTGAAAGCCACAAGCAACATTCCGCCCCTATTTGCTTCTCCCAGACGCCATGCTCTCTATCATAGTACATAGGTAGGTATCATGCGCAGACTAAATGGCTAGACAAGAGCAAGATTATACAACAGCCAATCTCTCCAACAGCGTAGACCCCAAATAATTCGTCTACTCAGAATCCTCATCGGACTCTTCCTTCTTCTTCCTCCCCCTCGGCTTCGCGCTCGCCTTCTTGGCATCCTTGTCTTTCTTCTTATCAACCTGAGCCTGGATCTTCGCGCGCTCACTCGCGCCCTGCGCCTGCAACTTCTTCTCGAGCGACGTGAACTCATCCGTCGTGGGATCCATACCGATCAGATTCTCCAACAACTTGATCTCGTCGGCCCAGACTTGCTTGTCTTCGATGCTCTTCCCATCTGGACCAGGCCGATCGATGGGCGTCTCGAGAATCAGGGGCATGTTGGCGAAGGCGTCGTAGTTCATGACGTTGTGGAATGCGCGCAGACCCAGGAATCCCGTGCCGATGTTCGCGTGTAAGTCGCGGTTTGAGGCGAGCGGTGCCTTGCTGTCGTTGATGTGGAGTGCGCGCAGGTAGGAGAGGCCGACGACTTTGTCAAACTCGGACATGGTGGCTGCGAAGGCCTCGGGCGAGCGCAGATCATAGCCTGCTGCGAAAGTGTGGCATGTGTCGATGCATACACCGACGCGAGACTTATCGTCAATGAGCGCAATGATGTCGCGTAGGTCCTCGAATTTGGCGCCGACGACGTTGCCCTGTCCGGCCATGTTCTCCAGGACGGTGATTACTGTAGATGTGGCTTTATGCGCCTTGTTCATCTGCGCCGCGATGCGTCCGATGGCAGCTTCGCGCGTATCGCTGCCTGAGTTTCCAGGGTGGAAGTTGTACAGCTTGATACCCAGCGACTCGCACCGATGCAGGTCGTCGACGAAGGAATCGTAGGCCTGGGTTGCCTTGTCTTTCTCTATTTGCGCCAGGTTTACAAGATAGGAGCCATGGGGCAGGCAATGTTTGTGGGCCTCATACTTGTGCGACTTGCAAGAAGTGATGAACCCATCTAAGGATTCAGGGGTAATGGGTGGGTTCGCCCACTTGCGCTGTGACTTGAGGAACAGCGCAAATGCGTTTGCGCCGATGTGCACGGCATTGGTAGTTGAGTTTTGTACGCCTGGTCATGTTGTTAGAATGAGTTTGGAGAGGTGAAGGAATACAGGGACTCAAGTACCGCCTGCGCTGCTGACATGCGCGCCGATATACATCGCCTTCTTAAGAGATGCAATGACGGTGCGCTCAACCAGGGGCGCCTCAGCTTCGGTCTTAGACTTCGCCTTCGCTTTGGTTGCTCTTGGTTTCTTCGCAACGGTCTTTGGCTCTTCATCAGCTGAATCTTCACTTTTCACCTTTGACTTGACTGAAGAGGCTTTGCGTCTCTTGGCAGTTGTTGATGCATCCTTTTCGTCTTCGCTGCCTGCTTGCGATGCGACGTCGGGTTCAGAAGGCGTTTCTGCGACTTTTCTCTTTGCCGCTCGCGTGATAGATCTGGCTCCTTCGACGACACCCGCCTTTACCTGGCGAGAAGGACGCGGAGGCATGATGATATGCGTATGTGATTACAATTGCAAGTCTTGGTTTGATATCCTCGTGACAATTGGTTGATCTAGAGATTTCGTAATTCGTTGGTATTTCATCGATTTGGCTATGGCTAGTGGTAGTTCCCCAGACGGGAAGTGACCTAAGGCCGACACGTCTGGAGCGCGAAGTGGCTAAGGAACGAAATCACGTGATATGCACATTATGTAATACCCGCGAAGCACGGGCCCAATGAAAATTTTTGGCGCCCCAGTGGCCAAAAAAAAAGAACCAGCCGAAAAATCTCGATTTACGGCTCTGGGCAAGTGCCAAGTGCGACCCAACAGGAGGGCGCCAATGTTCTAACCCCCATATCGCCTAGCGCGAGATAGCTACCGCATTGCTGGATGTAACGTCAGTCCGCTCGACCCCAGCATGGCGGTGCTACCCAGACGTTGCCAATGGGTGCCATTTGCCCCCAATTGTCAGGCGATTAAGTCAACGGACCGGTGCACCCACGGGCCCGTCTCCGGAACTCAGCAACGCTTTCACGGATCTCGTGGGCATTACCTAAGCCCGAAGGGGGGGGGTTTCGGTGTTTCTCGCCTCCCAATCGAATACAGCACGCACTCCATACTCGTATATCGTACGAGACAAATCGTGTTACGCAGGCAGGTACTCGTAAATTGTAATCCTTCGTCTGTCGACACGCACCGGCCGTGCAAGGTGCCTAAATATGTAATCTGATATGTATGTTAGCCGTAGGGTAGGATGATGGGCGCCATGCATTGGACATCATGGGCGCCGCACATCATCCCCCCCGCAAGGCGAATCATACGAATGCTAGGCCAGAAGTGATCACGCTCGTCATGAATCTGTCATCTCCACGAGCAGGCTTCCTGACTTATAGCACCAGCTATTAAAAGACAAGAACGAAAGCACGGGCTCCCGTTTACTTCGTACTGATTCAGGATCTACTCGTACGGATTATTTCGTAGTGGTTATGACGACGCTGCCGATGATGCTAGGTAGATGCTTAGATGCTTACGGATTAGATGTTGCTCAGGTCACGACTCCAAATGATGCACGAGCACCGAAAGGGAGAGCTGATGGCTCCGGATGCATGCGCAACCTCCTGACACAACAGAACAAGTCGGATACCTGCGGAGTGCGCACGCCCACACCACGCTGCGCAGGACGAAGGGAGGGGAGGGGAAGCAGAGCGGACTGCGTCGAGTCCGGAGTACCACCGTAGCATCCATCACGACGTGAGTGAGTAATCCAGAGGTACCAGTGGTGTATAGAAATGTTGGTATGACACCATAAAACTAACAGGTGGAACATGTGGGCGCAGCAAAGAATCTCATAGGCCTTGCTAACAAAGTACAGCCCAAACGACGCTCGATTCCTTACCTCCGTACCGAGTGGGAAGGTTAGTGTGGTGCTCGCCCCTCTCCACTTCTTATTACAGGGGGAAAGATGCTGGACAGCAGCGCTATGCCGGGGTGGGCCTAGGGCAGACCTATCGCAACTGCATTTCCATGTTATCAGCCAGGTCTCTTACCGATCAGGGCTAGAGATAATCGGCATGTCCTGGATTGGGTATTCGGCTAGGCTGTGCTGGGGAAAGGCGCAACTGTAGCGTATCTTAGGGGGGTTCTTGGGTTTCTTGGAACCTCCCCACCGCAGCAGAGCTCGTTGAAAACCAGCCACTTCCGGCTTCGAAATATCAGACGGTTCAGCAATGTCAGAAATGCGCACGCGACCACTTGCAGAATGCGGACATGTTCGTCGCGGTTGATAGAGCGAAGCTTTTCCTAAGGGCTGGGCAGGAACACAAGCGCATTGGCATTCCTGCTAGACGACAATATCCCGACGCTTGAGGGCAGCCAAGAGTGGTAGAGATTACTCCGTACATATGTCGTGTACCTGGTGTGGGTAATGGTTGTATGGCTTTTCCCCGAGCCGAGCGGGAGACTCAGGATGCGGTTGGGCTCGGACCAATTGGAGCGTCGGTTTCGGCCCGGTTGTTGCCACTTTGAGCAATCTTATCAACGCTACTGTAGCTTACGGAGTGCCTAGGTACCGACTTACCGACCTTCCAGCTTGACCTGCCTGTTCTCGTGCGCTATGCCTTGAGAGTTTGGGGCAAGCGGTGCGCTATGATCTCGCCCTCCAGCCGACCTCAGGGCCAGCTTCCGGGCAGGTTAGTACCTCGTCCCAGGTATGTATGTACGAAGTACCTACATCGTCGCAGGCGGTCCCCAGGTCACCCAGGCCTCCAGGGTTGCCCCAAGAAGGATGGGTAATCAGTTTAGCTCCCGGCTAATCAACGGGAGCAGATACACAACGTGACGGCTGGTGGAGACATGATTGGCTGCTTCAACAACAAACACCAACCATGGTGTATACGCAAACCTCTGCACACCTCCGTCATTTGCGTGCACAACGCCGTTCGCCCTTCCTTCAATCCTAAACATCCGTGAGAATCCATCCGTCAATTACGGATACAATGGCCAGACCACCGGTCTGCGTACGCCTCGGAACTATACCTGCTTCTGGCGCAGCCCGCCTCGCGCAACGTGGATGGAAGACGGGCGAACTGCTATTTCTGCATGGTAACACTTCATTATAGCTTCCCGAGGAGGAGCAGGCCAAAAGTTGTCCCAGAGGTCCCAAAAGTCCGAAAAGTCAGATTTCCGAAGAAGCAGGTGTTTAGCATCGTCTTCTATACTTACACCTAGCCTAGACTACATTAGTGTAGCTCGCAGAAATTGTCACCACTGTGCTTACCCATTACGATCACATTCGTCCATCGTTGTTGGTCAAGAGCCAAGCCCGGTTATGTGTGTAGTGTAGGCTCGTAGTGTGGTTTCGTGGGTAGCGGTCCGGGACTTGTCAGGGATAGAGGCGGGCGCCGAAAAAAAAAAAGTCCAAAAAAAAGACAGGTTGTGTGTGTGTGTAGAGGTTCGTGGGAGGTACCGCGTATAATCCAACAAGTACCTGCCTCTCGCCCGCACGCAACCAACCCGACCCGACAGACTTGGAACCTCGCCTTGCTGTGGGTAACAACTCAGTTTAAGTGGGAACCATCTTTCTTTTAAGAGAACTGTCTGCCCTCTCCCAGAGTCTTCCTGGTCCTCGAGACCTCCCTGACCTTCCCTATATCATCATTACGCACCACCTGCTTCCCCCCGTCTCCCTCCCGCGGTGCCTTTGACCCATTTCCCTTACACGTCAAAGTCAACCCAGACAGGATCCTCTCCCTCCGTCGCCATGGCGAGCCACGGTCGTCGCCACCACGAACACGACCCTCCGGTCGGAGAACTGCCTGTTCCCCATGGACCGGAGACGGGTCGTGAACATGAGCACTACCCCCGTCGAGCTTCCGCCAACTATGCCACTGACTACGAGCGGGAGATCTTCGCCCATCTTCTCCAGCCTGATGACTCCTACACGCCCGAGGGTGTCTACTGGGCTGATCTGCCCTTCATGGAGCGCTTCGCCTTCGTCAACAAGGTGAACGCCGAGGAGTCCAAGAAAGAGATGAAGACCGTTTGGGCCATGTTCAAGGAAGACCCTCTCAGCCCCTTCTCTTGGTACTTCCGGAACTCCGTCCTCCCCGGTGCTGGTCTCCTTCTCGAGGGTTACGTTCTGTTCTCTATCGGTAACCTCCAGCCCTTGTTCGCCGATGTCTGGAAGGGATGCTGGGGCACTTTCGAGGTTTGCAACAAGAACTGGGTCGCCTCCGTCACCTACCTCGAAATCATCGGTATCATGTTCGGTCAAACCAGTGTCGGTGTAAGTGTCTCATGTTCGAGCTTCTCGGCTCATTGGTATATTCATTTTCTTCATTCATTGGAACTGACATCTCATTTCTTAGATTATTGGTGACTGGGTCGGACGTAGATGGGGTCTTATTCAGGACGCCCTGATCATGTTGATTGGTCTGGTCATGCTCACTGCTTCCTGGGGTGTTTCTCTTGAAGGCTGGGTTATCCTATACGCCTGGTCTCTGTTCTTCTACGGTAAGCCCCCAAAGTATTCTCTCCTTCATTTTCTAGTTCACCTTCTCATGATATCCAGGTATTGGTGTCGGTGGTGAATACCCCATCACTGCGACTTCCTCTCTCGAGAACGCCGTTTCTGCCGGAAAGCTGTCGACCCGTGAGGACCGTCTCCACCGAGGCCGCAAGGTCACCTTGGCTTTCTTGATGCAGGGTTGGGGTCAGTTCTTCAACCAGGTCGTTCTTACCATCCTCCTGGTCATCTTCAACCGCGAGACCGGTGGCGCCCCGCCATACACCAAGTTTGCGGCCCAGTACACGTTCCGCATCTCCTTCGCTTTGACCGCGATTGGTACTTTGTGGCTCGTTTACTACCGTACTTACAAGATGAAGAACGCCTCCAAGCAGCTTGAGAAGGCTAAGAAGAAGGCCAACGTTACTGGATACGATGTCCGGTCGCTGAAGACCACCTTCAACCACTTCGGTGGTCGTCTCTTTGCCACTGCCTCCGGCTGGTTCTTCAACGATGTTTTCTTCTACGGAAACAAGCTGTTCCAAAGTGAGTTTTCATATCAGCAACCGAATAACCTGCGAAGCCTTTATCACTGACATCTCCTTCTCTCAGGTTCCTTCATCAACGTCATTGCCGAAAACCCGAAGTCCCTTCTTACCACTTGGAACTGGAACTTGATCAACGTTGTCGTTTCCCTGGCTGGTTACTATGCGGCGGCTATGCTCATTGACCACAAGATGTACGGCCGCAAGAACATGCAGCAAGTCGGTTTCCTCGCCTGCTTCCTCACCTTCATCATCCCTGCCTTCAACCTCGACTACTTCACCAGCCCCGCCGGAATTCACCGCTTCCAGGCCCTTTACTTCCTGTCGTCCTTCTTCAACCAGTTCGGCCCCAACGCTGTTACCTTCCTCGTCGCTGGTGAAGTCTACCCGACCCAGGTCCGTGCCAGTGCTCACGGTTTCTCTGCCATGGTTGGCAAGTCCGGTGCTCTTCTCGCCTCCGTTCTCTACAACTACATCGGCACTCAGACCAAGTTCTACGTCGTCCCTTGGTTCGGTCTTGCTGGTATGATCGTCACCTTGATCTGGCTCCCCGACACCACTGGTCTCGACCTTAAGGAGCAGGAGCGCAGATGGCAGTACATCATGGAGGGCCGTGCCGAGGAGTACCACGGTATTGCCATCCACCCTCAGCACCTTTCTCTCTGGGAGAGACTCATGGGCGTCGGCAAGAACTACCACCCTGGCCTCGACATGAAGTCCAAGATCCGCGACATCCGTGCCGAGTGGGAGCAGAAGCAAGGCACCGACGAGGAGTCCGCAGACTTCGAGGCCGAGAGAGACGACGACTTGACCCAGGACATTCACAACTACTTCAGCGGCATCTCCTCTGCCGGCAACCCGCTGAAGGGCGAGAAGCTCAAGGAGAGCAGCTCTGGCACAGAATCAGTGAACGGCAACGACAATGGTGTCACCTTGGACGAGAAGACTGTGCAATAAGCCACGTCTTTTTCGTTGATCCCGTCCTTGCTGTTTTGCTCACGCGTTTATAATATGATATCCCTATTTCCCTTTGAAGAAAAAAAAGTAAAAAGAAAAAGCGAAGAAAACAAAACAAAACACAACGTTTCAACGTAGCAAAAAGTTATTTGCATGTTGTATTCATTTGGAATGCTGTTTATATGTTTCAGATGGACGGCCGGGAAGACGCCGTCGCCAGTATATACATAGTAGAGGGCCTCAGAGCGACCTCCTATTTTCTCCTGTTTTGAGACGATGCACTTACAGGCTTAGATATATATTTCGTCCGTATATAGCATTAATATCATATATATCTCAAGCATTGTCGCCGTTACACTTCCTGACTTGGCTGCTGCTTCTTCGTCGTCTTCCATTCCTGGCCGGATCGACAACAACGGTGTGTGCGTACGAGCAGTAAGGGTAGTCGACGTAAAACAGCAGCAGCGATCACTCGGCATGCCGTAGATCCGGATCTACGCAGTGAGACATGGGCTGCCGCGGGAGAACGTCAAAGGCTGAACAGATTGCGGCGCCAATACGTCGATCTTGACCGTGATCAGAGACGTCATTCGGCCCCAATCTACGAAGTACCAACCGGAAGGAGATTTCGGGGACACGTTTAATGCAGTCATGAGGCTGGGTTTATTGGATGATTACTTGCACGTATGATGTGAGGTATGTCATAGGTACTCGTACAGACAGACGAGCAGGCAACCTCGGAGAGAGACTAGGAGAGATGGATGGGAAGCACAAGATGGGTTCGTGCCTAACGGGATGTGCACGTGCATGTGCGCGCTACAGTGAAGATGTAGGTACCCCACTGTAAGGCCCGGTATTTAGCCCCTAAACGGACGGCGTGAGGCCTAGATTACAGGACGTACACCACCTGAACGGTAGGCGAACTCTACGGATTTACGGATTACTTCCACACTTGTACTCGTACAGGGAGGTCCGACAAGGTTGTTGTCTGCCAGTTGGTGATTTCGTCGCCAAGTGTCTGAAAATAATACCGGAAAAGAACACAAAGAAAAGTCAAGTGACGGCGCGTAACAAGGGCGCCTTAGTGCCATCAGATAATGGACGTTGCGGTTCTAAATTTAGTGGGTGAAGCGCGTCGAGGGGCAAATTCAGCGCTGGCGTTGGCTGTAAATCGACTTGTCAAGTTCAACTCGCTAGTGTGACTTTACATCCGTCCATCTACAACATCAACACGCGACTTACCATTCAACCGCATCAACCTATCAAGAACCACCTATTGAATAATATACGAATAGGATCAGAGATATGATGCTATGAGATTTCATTACGATACTGCTTAGAGTCCCTCAGCATCATGTCTGCCAGACCATTCTCTGCTCGACGACAGCCTAAGCAATCCAAGCTCACCTTCAAACCCGTTTCGCAGAATGGCAGCACGTCAACACCTGAAGGGAAAAAGCGGACTGCGAATACGAATGGGACCATTCTGAACTTCTTCAAGAAAGTCGAGGTCGAGGAACAGCTGTTCTTGCCTGATTTCTCTGGCGCGGATCCATCGGCTCCTGAGCCATCAACGCCTCTGAAAGATGAAGATATCTACGGCGTCGAGGACGATGATCGGGAAACTGCGCCAGATGCCAGTCAGCATTCTTCAAAACGGCGCAAACTGAGCAATGACTCTACCGATGCTTTTGCATGCGCTGCGACGCTGAAGGAGTGTGATCAGACGGGACTAGAGGTTCGCGATGCAGAGCAAGAAACGCCTGTCCGGCGCAGACCGCCACCAAAGAAGCGAGGAAGAGGCCCGTTTCTAGCGGATTCTGATAGTGAAGATGACGAGACGAGTAGCCCAGTTCTAATCAAACGCCCGAGTATTGATGGCATAACGCAGGTCGCAGTCTCTGAAACGAATACTCTCAGTATATCGGTGCCACCGGCGCCAAAATTGCCTATAGACGAGAGTTGTCCTGCGCCTCTAGATGATAACGAATCCCCGATGGATGAAGTCGATGCCCAAATCAATGAGTTCGATGATATCGAGGAACTCTTTGCTGGCGGTGATGATGACGAAGCCGAGGAGGGCGAAGAATACCGCGAACGGCGATTCATGGAAGAGCAAGCCAGACTTGAGGCTGAGGAATTAGGGGATGGTGTGGCACAAGTCTGTCCGATATGCAATACAAGCATCGATGGTATCACGCCAGACGAAGCGACTCTTCACGTGAATGCGTGTCTCGACGGGAACCCCTTACCCAGATCTGCGTCAACGCGCACATCACCACCCCTACCATTGGATACCGCGGACGCCCCCGGACAGAGCAGACACTTCGCCAAGGCTGCCGTTCCCCGGCCGGGCCAAGCGAACCCCATCAGTCTTGGAAGTGGTACAAATGCGCCCACGTCTGCTTTCGGCAAGTTAATGTCTGGTCATGCTGAGGACTCTGCGTGGGCCTCAGCCGCGGCGGCCGAGCAAGCCTCCAGGGGCAAGCCTGCGTATCAGAGGACATGTCCCTTTTACAAGATCATGCCGGGGCTTTCGATTTGCGTCGATGCCTTCCGGTATGGTGCTGTCAAGGGGTGTAATGCGTATTTCCTCAGTCATTTCCACAGCGATCATTACATAGGCCTGACTGCGAATTGGTCACATGGCCCTATATATTGCAGTAAGGTGACCGCAAGCCTTGTCAAGAGCCAACTACGAACGGCTGCCAAGTATGTCAGAGAGCTCGAGTTCGAGGAGACGGTGGAGGTGCCCGGCACGGAGGGCGTCACGGTCACCATGATACCGGCAAACCACTGTCCTGGCAGCTCACTCTTTCTTTTCGAGAAGAGGTTGGGTAAGGGGCCGAATGCACGGATCCAACGAATCCTGCATTGTGGTGACTTCCGCGCGTGTCCTGCTCAGGTCACGCATCCCTTGCTCAAGCCAGATGTCATGGACAAGGTCTCAGGCAAGCTCACGCGGCAAAAAATCGATATTTGCTATCTAGACACGACATATCTCAACCCGCGGTATTCATTCCCACCACAAAGTGATGTCATCAAGGCCTGTGCAGAATTCTGCCGGTCCTTCGCGGGAGACCAGAGTGCAGCAGACGACGCCTTCGACAGCCTCAAGCGCGAAAAGGGTCGTACGACAGTGAGTTCGTTCTTTTCAAAAGAAAAAAGCAATCCAGCACCCTCCGATCTCACCACAACCACAACAAAATCCACACCCAAACGCAGACTCCTCGTCGTCTGTGGCACCTACTCCATCGGCAAAGAGCGCATCTGCAAAGCCGTCGCGCAAGCCCTCAACACAAAAATCTTCGCCTCAAAATCCAAAATAAAAATCTGCTCGCAACTCGGCGATCCCGAGCTCACGGCCCTCCTGACCTCGAACCCGCACGAGGCCCAAGTCCACATGCAGATGCTCATGGAGATCCGCGCCGAGACACTACAGGAATACCTGGACTCCTACAAACCGCACTTCACACACATCGTCGGCTTCCGGCCGTCGGGCTGGAATTTCCGCGCGAGGGGGAATGGTGTGAATGCGAGTCTGTCGGCGGCCTCTGTGCCCACGACGTCGATCCTGCACGGCGAGACGTGGCGCACGCGCTTCGGGATCGAGGACCTCGTTGCGCAGCGTGGGAGTACGAGGGAGGCTATGTGTTTTGGCGTGCCGTATTCGGAACATTCGAGTTTTCGCGAGCTGGCGCTTTTTCTGATGGCGTTGAGGGTTGAGAAGGTTGTTCCGACGGTCAATGTGGGGAGTGAGGCGAGTCGGAGGCGGATGAAGATGTGGACGGATCGGTGGTTGGGGGAGAGGAGGAAGGGGGGGGATTGTGAGTGTGCTTGGTGAGGCGGGCGATGAGGATTGTGAGATGGATGGGGATCGGACGGGTGGTGGGAAATCGAATACGCTGTGGGAGGGAAAGGATGGGAAAGGGGGTGGCGTATATTGGTAGATACATACATCTACGGGTTGGATGGAAGGGGTGGGTTTTCACGATACGATTCACTTTGCTTTTCTCGGAGCGTTCACGAAGGCGTTCGGCGCATAGAGTCTACACTTTCGTAATCACATCTACACCGGACTGGATTGAAAACTGGCGCGGTCCTTAAATTCATCGAACTGACCCAGTCTCGTGTCTTGCTAAGCCCGCTCACTGCCCTCTCGTGAGCTCACCACGCGGTCGTCTTGTTTCTCCTCCATCAGTCAGTCAGTACCAGCACAGTACCAACTGGCGTCAACATTTCGTCTTCTAGTCATGACATCGTGCTTTTTCCCTTCAGTCTCGAAACGCCTCATATCAAGCCCCACGCGTGTCTAGTCTCTGGTTGTGTTCATGTGTATGGCTTCTCATTTGCCCTTTCCGGCCTGGTTCGCGGCTTCTGTTATGGATGTCAGAAAAGGGGGAAGACAAAGGGTGTTCAGCTGAGCGACTTGATTTTACTCACCTCTTCTCGTGGCATCCTCTAGCAGGGGAACATCGACAGCCGCGGCGGGCAGGTGCACGTACCGCACGACGGAGCCACGAATGAAGACATTCTTGACGGAGCTCTGTGGTTGGATGGAATTAGTTTCTACTTCCGTGGGGACATCCCTTTGGGGTTTGAATGGACGGTGGGGCGTGGGGATGTGCCGGAGGAATGATTGGGGAGGGAAAAAAGTTCAACGAGGATGCTATTGGAGGGATTGGGCACAATGATGATTTTCACGAGGCGGAATGATGGGGCGCGCGTGGGGGAAATAATGGTAGGTTGGTCGGTTCCTCCCTCCGGAACTTTTGAGACGTACCAGATGCGGATACTTGAGCTCCTCTACGACTTGGATGTCGTCGAGCTTGATGTTGAGGTACTGGTCGACGCTCTTGAGGATACCCCGGATCTGGATATCGTTCTTGAGCTCGATTGTCACCTCATGGTCGATGAGAGTCTTGAAGAAGCTGGGCAAACTCGTCGTTAGCGTTCCCTCTTCTCGGACTTTCTTTCTTTTCTCTCCCCCCTTTTCTTTTCTCGCTCCGCGGCCGCCGCCGTTGCCCCTCTCTCAACCGTCTCGGGATATTTTTCCATTCGTTGAAAAAAGAAAACCAGATAGATGTGTCAGATGCAGGGGACTCTCAGCAATGATCTCAGAAGTCGCATTCCGTCCGTCGGTGTGTTTCGACTCCCGATTTCCTCCATTCGTGTGAGACGGATGTATGGAGTCATGGCGCCCTTTGTTTGCTCATAGGATCTCCCTGCCATCGGACATGCGTATTGTTGAGGTCTCCATCCTCAACGATGGCAAAAGCTCCGGCGCCCAAATATCATATAGGGCGTATTCTCCGTCCATTCCTCTGCATCACCAGATGGGCAGTGAGTGACCCGGTGACGTCGAGCCGCCTATGCCATCATCCTTGCGCATTCCGAAGCGGCCTCCAACTGCCCCGGGAACGATACCGAGTACGTGACCACCCCGAATGCTGTAATACATGACAAGTTGTCCTCTTGTCCGTGTATAATGAAGGCCTGAACAGCATGAATGATCGTCGCGACTGCATTCATAACTTGGCATGTTTGCCCTAATCTGCGCCGAGCGGGCGCGTGAAGGGGGCGATGAGACCTGGTAACAAAACCCAATGAGGGGGGAGAGAAAACGAAGCAAAACAGCATCTCACCTGAAGAACAGCATGTCGTCATGGATATATGGACGACGGTGGGAGATAGCGTTGTCACTGTGTTGGTTTCTTTTCTCCCCGTGATTCGAGAGATCGATGGAGAGGTTCTAGTGTGTACACTGGAATGTACCGTCTCTGGGTAGAACTGCTGCTGCTAATGGCCGGAAAGGCATCTGGCGGCAAGTGGGGGCTTTGGATTACGTCAGAAGATCTCTCAGGTCACGTGGCCTTTTAAGCCTCCGTGCGAGCTTATCTTATCATCCCGCTGGCTTGTCGCCCTCCGCGCATTTGCTACCTGCCTGATACTTCGCAAATGCCTACCACCGTCATCGTATTCCGTATGCCTCCATATGATGTCTTAAGGCAACACTGTTTGGGGGACTTGGGGCATATTCGACAGCCTCTCGTTGTTATCTCCAAAGCAATCGCTTGTTGATATTAACACTGGGCTCAAGGCTAGTTATCAAAGCTAGACCCCATGGATACCATGACCCTCGAGTAATACGAGCGGCGACCACGATATCTAAGGGATGGTGGAGGCCCGTATGCCCATCTTATCATTCACGCCGGGGCACTGCTATTGAAGAGCAGATATTATCATACTATGGGCGTGTTAACATATGATCGAACGGCAGCTGCGCCTACAAGCCATATGCAAGAGTTCGACATGGCTCTTATAGTAGCCGACGTCATTTACACGCTCTTCTATGAGGTTTCGAAGTGATTCTTGAGATACACTTGTACGAGTATTCCCAGGACTTATCGGCTTGCCCGTGGGCCAAGCTGGAACAGATGCGCATGAGTAGGTGTGCTACTATTAGGACTTCGGGGTACGCCGAAATATTCTTGGTACTGTCGCACATCACTGCGTGCGCGTATATTACCCATCCCCTCATTGCGTCGGCATCATCAGCATCATGTTGATGGCAGGAGAGTCAGTAGCAAAACTCATGGACATTTGAAAGCTCCCTGGTGATAGATATCCTGGGTAGTATGACGCCAAATGTTTCATTCCACGACTAACTCGAACAGAGAGACATCGAATGCCTATCTTTAACCTGACTCGGATGCCGTTGAGATGCTGCTGGACGCGCGATGAGCGAGGAGCGATGTGCGATCCTGCAGAGCTAGCGAGCTACGCATTCTTCTCCAAGCGAAGTATGAAGTACTATCTTGCGACGGCTCACCCCAATGCTTATGCCCTATTACGTGGATTATGCGCTCAGTTCACTGGTTAAATTCATTGACCTATCGAGAACGCCTCAGATAGACATGACTGCTGCGGTACTCGTACACCACCTGATGAGCTTATGACGAGGACACCGCCACGGCCCATATCGGATGTTGTGTAATGTCCTAACCTCTCCTATTGGGAGCGCACACGTCGGGTCTATACAACCGTGACTTACATAAATCTGTATATGCTGCAAAGTAATACGCAGTAGGTAGAAGAAGAGGGAAGGGAGGCTCAATATGGGGTAGATCACGGCACTTACATGGGTGAAACAAAGGCCGCTACCGCAACAGCAGCTGCGAAGCCCATCCAGCGTCGAGGGATGACACGCCAAGCCTTGAAGTGTATGTGCATAGAGCATTAGGCCGCAATGATTTGCAGAGAAGGGGTATATCTAGCCAATCGTTCGATCTCGAGACACGGATATTGCTCCAATGAGCGTGGCAACCACGGTTCCGAGTCAACCTAACATACTTGTAGAAATGTCACAAACGCATCTAGATAGGCAGAAAAGCAGACACAGCAAGTCGGCACACTTACATGCAATTACATCATGAGATGCCATCTTAGCCTCACTAATCCGCACATTGCACTGCGAAGTGCGTGCTCGTAAGATACCGGCGAGCAGATGAGATGGACTGCAGAACCTCAGACACTGCTGGGCATTAATAATGAGGTGGCTGATAAGGTCTCCCAGCCACCCGCCGGACTCCAACGACGGGATTACGGATTACCTTGCCTACCAACAAGTCGTGCTGACAAGATGCTTCGGACGTTTGCCCCCCATGCCTGGAAGAGCAAGGGACAGACAGACATCAGACATGTAATCCGTATGTAGGTCATGGGGGCGACGGGACGGGACTTGGTCTGGAAGCTGGCTCTGCATGGCATTAAGCATCAGAACAAAACGGCATTATCATCAATTCACTCAACAACTTGGCTCAAACCGGCATCGTTGAAATCCGTAGGTAATCCGTCGTAGCAGCAGCAGCAGTAGCAGTCGATGCGTATACGAAGTACTCGTCATCCGTATTCCGTAATCCGTAAGCTGTATAATCCGTACGGGAGACACGTTCCGAAGACTATTATGAGCCGGCTAGTCAGAGTCAGGCCAGACTCAGCTCCTCAGACCATCAATTCCGTATTCCGTATCCCGTACTTCCCCGCCGCATTCTCGTACTTTCGTACCTTGCTTACCCTTCTGATACCTACATCGTCTAGCGATACTAAACACCGACTGAAGCGGCCACTACTGTAGGAACAGAGCGCTTCGTGCCTCTCTAGTGTGCCTCATCGTCGACGGCATGTATGTAGGCATTCCGTACGGATTAGCTCGAGTGCAAAGGAGAGTGAAGTGGGGGATTCGGCTCAGCAGAGCGTCGTTATAACGGAGGCAGATGAGGCACACCACCTCCTAGCCAGGCACTACGATATGCCGCCTGCTTCGTGCTGCGTACGAGCACTGCAGCACCCAGGAAGGTAGCGATATACGGCATAGATAAGGTAGGCCATGCAGAAGATCACAGCGATCGTAACCCCATTGCGACTCTCGACTCTCGAAGAGTGGATGATGATTATTGCTGATGTGACGGGGCTCATTAGAAATGATGCGTTGGCGTCGGTGGCCAGAAGGAAAACATGCCCCAGCCTCCGCAGTTGGAAACCGGCCCCTTGGCAGAGCCCGGGACGACAGAACGCAGCAGCAGAACGCGGGCAGAACGCAGAACGACACAGACGGGTTGGATTCCAGCCCTGGGGCTAGGGACCGGGAGGTACGAGTGTTCCGTAGGCAGGCAGGTTAGGTAGGTGGTAGGCATGTATGTATGCACACTGCTTCGTACGTACATTAGGTATGCTTAGCGTGCCTACCCACTGCGAAGTACCTACAGGCGGGTAGCTTTAAGTACCGCTTTGGGGGTGTACAGTACGAGGCATAGCGGTACGGGCGCTGTACGCTGTGGCTGCCTTGGGAGACCTCGAGGTACCGAACTCTCAACTGGCTGCGCCTGCTAACTCTGTTAAACTCGGCGGGGCGGGGTATCCCGTGTATCCGCGCCCATATTTAAGGTAGAGGGAAGGTACATGCCCGGCGGTACGTACCGAGGTACAGCGGCTCAGGCTTCCAGGATAAACGGGGTACCGTTCGCAGCAAGCGTGGCTTGGGCGAGTACTTAGGGCACGTATGGGCGGTACAAGCGCTGCAGATCGCTCTCTTTCAAGCCCCACACACAGATTTGATCAGGGCAGCTGATTAGCCAAAAAGGCGGTCCCCATTAAAGCACGAGGCCCCTCATGGCCGTTCTCTGAAATTTCTGTCAAGATTTTTCACCAATCAATCTGCCCTCGCTCACCTCGGTCCACCACTTATCAAATTCCATCGAATCAATTGCGAGATTCCGCTCTTCATCCAACAAAGACAGAGCTTCCAACCCCAGCGACGCAATAATTCGTCTATTCCTGAAACTTAACACCCTCGCCAAATCAGATCCATTCCCGGGGCGCGCTGGCATCCCGTCAATTGGATCGACTCTCGACAGGTCCCCAAGTCCACCTCCAGTATTGGTAAAGCCCGGAGCGACACCGGGACCAGCCCAGCCGTCCAGTGTGCGTGCTAGGTATTTATTGCCTATCGCGGGGTGCACGCGCCATCGCACCAATCGCGGCCTCGTCGTCATCGCCGTCAACGTCGTTGCCGTCGCTGTCGCAAAAGCGCGAGTCACGGTCGGCCTGATCTCATCGGATCTGTCTTGATCATCAGTCGCGATTGACTTGGCTACTACAGACACGCAGACTGCTTCTAGAACAGACGCACAGTTGAACCAAAATCCTAAGAGGAAGAGTCACTCTGTCTCGTCTGACTCTTAAGAGACCACCACACCCTCTCCCCCCTCCCCCCCCCCTGCAACCACTCTGCCTTCTTGCAGAGACATACTGTAACGCAGACGTTGCACAAGCTTGGGAGCTACATAAGCTTCTCTGTCAACCACGCGCAAAGCTGGTTGAAAAAGGTGCCACAACGTTGCTACGACGCGAGCCTGCGACAACATCCCCAGCCCTATAACCCCCCCAGGCCACTCTTGTCACGCATACCTCTATCCAGGTATAGCGACAACAACAGCAGCCATACTTAA
Organism: Xylaria sp. L1 SY-2022; assembly: GCA_023079495.1. NCBI lineage: Eukaryota > Fungi > Ascomycota > Sordariomycetes > Xylariales > Xylariaceae > Xylaria > Xylaria sp. L1 SY-2022. Next base: position 2,042,138 of record JALIDW010000004.1, read on the forward strand.
TACCTGCTTGCGAGGTATTGCTATTTACTGCTACTACTATTGTTTCTGCCTGCGCGCGCAACCCGTGCAAATAGGTAAGCTGCCGATATTTCATTCATTCAATTCAGTCTTCTTTACTGTCGCTATTGTTGTGTTGCCGTATACTTGACCTGCACCTCTGCGCTTTTGCCCTTCTGCTCGATGATCTCCGTCTCTACATTGTCGTCGGCTGTTGTCGTAAGACTCATTTCCCTTCCCTTGTTCTTGCCGTTTTCTACTTGACACTTGATTCGCCAATCGTTTCGTTGTCATCCTTCGAGACCGCCGAGTCTTGTTTGTCTATCCTTCTTTTTTCATCACGATGGAGTGTTAAACCCGGTCCTGGGGATTACTCTTCCATCGGCTCCAGCCAGTCAACGAGCGAGCGCAAAAATAAAGCGCCAGGGTTTCCAAAAGACCCAGCGCGCCCACTCTGCCACTCGACAAATCAACAGGCCTAGAGTCTCGCGACTGTCAAGCTATTATTTGACCCTCTTTGCGACGAGCTCTGAGAGACCTATCACTTCCGGTAGAGCACCTTATACACCGCATTATTGGCTATTATCCATCAGGTGATTGAGGCTGTCTGCGGATTGCTTTCATTTCACCAAGCTAGTAGTGCTTGATGAGTTAAAGCCTCAACTGTCCCTGTCTTGGAATCGTCTCTCATTTTCAGACCCCTCAAACCCAGCAAGCCCGCATTCTAGTGAGTGGGCAAATGCATCCCGCCCGCCCTGCACCAACCCCGGAGCCACCAGCAGCATCCCAGCTCATCGGTTCCGACTACGTACTGGCATATCCCTCTCTCTCGCTCCCTCTACCTCCGCCCTTGTATATTTATTGTCTCCTCCCTGTTTTGCATATGTCGCTACGACCTTTCCCGCCAGTGTTGTGTTGCCTGCACATGCTGGACGGCGTATCGCTACTCTGCTAAGATGTCGCTGTCTAATGTCATTTGCATGTCGACACGGGCAGGTGCCTTTTAACCCTGATTTGATTCATCTACTCTCGTCGTCTTCTCTGCCCTCCCCATCTTTGCGACTTACTTCTCACTTGCTGATCCCCCGCTCCTCTCTGGCCCCGGCTAACCTTTTCTTGTTCTCCTAAGACACCTGGGCGTCCACCAGACTGGCAACCCACAGGGTGAATCCAAGCACTCGGGAACTCGTTTGAAAAGGTATGCATCCTTCCCTGCTTTCGGCCACCTCAATCGACCTACCACCTCCATTTCCCCATCTGCTCTACAATGATACATTCGCACACCATCCAGGCCCGCGCCAACTTGTCCACTGCCCACAAAAAGGCCTCCGATGATTGGTTCTCTGCCATCTTGCAAGTTGCAAACTCCTCCACCTAGCGCACCGTCCATGCGTTCTTGCGTCACTAGCATCGGGCCTTTCCCTTTCCTTTTCCCTGTCCCTTTTTCTTGCCCACACCCTCCTCCTTCTAGTGTGTGGCTGGTGCACCATTTTCCCTACTTAAAGTGAGCCATCTATGTGTTGTTCTATCTGTAGGGGAAATGTACCTACCATGCCATGCGCTCCCTGGCCAATTACTCGTGTCAAAGCCCTGGAATGTCCCAAGCATGCTCTTCTCTAGTTCTTTGCAGCCCGACTCTCGCACTAGCTCTCGGGCCCCGTTTATCGGGCAAGGCCTGCCTCGCCTTGCGCGACGGCCGGTCTCAATATTGAACCTTGAGTCGCGCTGAGCTGGTTGACAGGGTGGGCCTGGCTCGTGCATATTCCGTCATGCATGCCAGCACATCAAGTGGTGGTCCAGCACGAAGGAAATCTGCACTGTTGCTCACCCCTCCCCGCTCGCGCAGTATCCTCACATACTTAATAGCAGCTGTCTAATTTATGGTTGGACAGATCCCCACAACAATCAACAAGCGGGTTGGAAGAACTTCTGCTCTGGGATCAAGATCTCAGTAGCCGTTTTGCCAGACCTATTCAACCTTGGAAGACAATTCTCTGAGTAGCCCTGCACATCGCTGAGCACTCACGTGGCTGTTCTGCTTCTTAAAGCCCAAGAATTCGAGGTACAAGGAAGCACGCCCCACACACCAAGCCCATTCAACTTGCATATGCCGTGAAGGCCGGCCACCTGCGTGCACCTACCACATCACTCAGTGCCAGCGCATCCACGCATATCCAATAGATTGGGTCGCATCGAAGCCTACCTCATCGCGGCTACCCAAGAGACGAGAGACCGTGCCAACGCGTAAGCCTTACGCCAGCCAACTATTCCACCCTTTATCTCCAGGTGTAGAACGATCCGACAACGGTTGCTGCAAGGCCAGAAACTCATACACAGGAATCCATAGCACATAATCGTTGGTGACAACCGAATTGGAAGCTAAAACCTCGGCGCGCGATTTCTAGATTGAAACGAAACAGGGATACTGAATACCGGATTTTACAAGTTCTGGCCGCCAGTTTGCGCGCCCTCTTCTATTGCCAATAATGATGGACTACGCGCAATACCAGCAACCACCGCAGACGGCCCATTCTGGTTACACGAGCTCAGGTGCTGGGAATAACATCACATCTCCTACGAGTCACAACATACACCAACACGGTGTTCAGACGTCGCCGATCTTACCTTCGCAACACCAGACCTCCGCAGCGGGACAAGGACATAACATGTATCCAACACAGTACGGTGTACCTCAGCAGAGCATGCACTACGGCATCCAGGCTGCGGCGATGGCTGCAACCGCTGCAGCGGCCGGTGGAACGGGCTATTCGAGCTACATGACGTCCGACCCTAGTCTCACGCAGAGCTCGCCGAGGATGGCCGCGGGCACTAAGAAGGAACCCCGGGATCCTCGTTCCCCACAACAGATGAACAGCGTGAACCAGCTCTCCGGGCGCCGAATGAGCCAGGTCACCAGCCCGGGCGTCCCTAATGCGCCGATGATGAACCATCCCGGCCCGCGCTCGACCGTTGCGCCCCCTATGCCGCCCGGACAGACCATGCAGCAGCCGCAATCGCCAGAGATATCAGCAGGCGTTGAAGAGTCTCCGCTCTATGTGAATGCAAAGCAGTTCCACCGGATTTTGAAGAGACGTGTCGCACGCCAGCGTTTGGAGGAAGCACTACGCTTAACGAGCAAGGGGCGCAAACCTTACCTGCACGAATCACGGCATAATCATGCTATGCGCCGACCCCGCGGACCCGGTGGTCGTTTCTTAACTGCGGATGAAGTGGCCGAGATCGAGCGCAACAAGGCTGCGAATGAGGAGAAGGAAGCCGCCGCTGGCGATCCTAATCGGGCCAAAGCTAGCGCCAAGAGAAAGTCGGAATCCAATTCATCCACCCCTGTCAAGAAGGTCAAGACGGCGGACAGTCCCGATGACGACGAAGAGGATGCTGAAGAGGACAGCTGATGCATTAGGGCTTAGCGCCACACGAATGTTTACTTTGTCAGCAATCACGACGTTACGACATGTTTGATTCTTACTACCTATACCATTTCGTATCTAGCCCCTCTCGAGGCGACGGGATCATGGAGGAGGGGGGGAGTCACTCGGAAACGACGGAGCATGGGATGGGGTCCATACTGTTTGCATGGACAGGGACCTAGCCAACGCGCGAGTATTTTTCTTCATTTCTGCACTTCTTTTCATCATCTCGTATAAGGGGGGGTTTCTGGTATTCCCTTTCTTCGGATCACACACACGGCATGTCGGCAGGCGCCAGGACACTCGCTTTCGATGTTTTTTTCCTAAACGAAAAACCCCGTCGCCCACGCGATAACTTTCGCCCCTCGACTTTGATATCTTTAATTATGTTGCATAGTCTGGGAAGCCTCGTGGTTAGGTTGGTAAAGGGGCAAGATTGCATGGATGAAACGCGACGAATGGAAGGATACCCAACTACACTTGCCAGTGTTTTTTATTAGCCCCTTCGATTCATGTCTACTATGTTGAGGTGGTTGAGGGATTATGGCTGGGATTTTCATTTACGGGTTCGTTTTTTTACATACAGATATGTGGTTAGGGAATATCTGTTTGACGCGGTGGTTGGGTGGATGGGAGGAAGTGCGTGGGAGCTCCACGGGACCGGAGGATCAAGACGGAACAATGTCTGCGATCAGCCCGTGGCAGCTGCGACAGGAATAGGGGGGATGAAAAGGCGTGGCGCAAAAAGCCAGTCAGTCAATGTGTGCCTATGACAAGATGGAAATAGACATTTCACCAAGCAAAAAAAATCCGTCGCCGGATGAAGGAACATACATGGCAAAAATCGAAAGCAAAAAAAAAAAATGCAACGAAATGGTTACCCCCCTCTTGTGAAGAATACATTCTCCCTTGCACTAGTGTCCGTCTGCGATCTACGACATGATTCTCATACATACCTTACATGTGAAGATACGGTCGCATGTATCTTGATCACGGGTCAGTTCTTGAAACGGTGATCACGAATGAACATGAAGGTCAGTCGACCAGTGAACCCGTAAGCCAGATAGGCGAGAAAGTAGAGACGCCTCCAACAACTCCTGGTAGGTACCCTACCTTGCAGTGCGACTGCGCCGGAGATACCTGTTTTTGAACATCGCCCAGCTTTGCGTTACCGCTCTCTCTTCGCCCTGTGATGCTACCTTACTGCCTAGGTAGGTACGTATACGAAATACCCGTACCGATTTGATTGAGATTAGGGCTATCTCGCTACGAGGGTATATTCGTATCACTATGAGAAGTGGGTGGGCGTGATGGATGTTCTTCATTTATGAGTCCGAGCAGGTATATAAGCAGACAGAGCACTTTAATCCGTATCATCTCTCGTGACAGAAGATGATTCAATAGGCATCAGCACACTTCATACACCATCATCCCGGCGGTTATCTCGTTCATTATCTAGCACACTTCTTACGATCTAGACTGATAGATCCTGGCACGGGTATTATCGCATGTTCGGTAATTTTCAGACACAGTGACTCAAGTGCGGGCGATATCATGCTCTCTCTTCTCTTTATCGCTGGCAAGGGGCGGAGGGAGGGGAAGGGAAGGGGGGTGACACATTCCGATATCGATGGGGACGTTTATGTCCGAGACAAAGCGTTTCTGTCAGGTCTTTCTAGATAGTTTGTTCTTCGCGGTGAATAGATATCTTTCGAATTTAGAAAGGATGAAGATGAGCTCCAAGAGGCAAACATCGTCTTGGCCCCATCACCACGGCGAAGAAGCCGAGTCTGGGACCGAAGGGATTCGAACAGCGTCGAGGACAAGGATGAAGCACCAGCGCAAGTTGCCGTATCACCGCCCTCGAAGCTTGGTCGAAGATAATCAGCACACCTACTCGTACTCATCATACAATCTATCTCTCTACTCGCACTAGAAAATCAACAGAGAGAGAGAGAGAATAGTCCGTGTAACCACATCTCGCAGTTGCGACGGGCGCCTACATCGTCAGCATGGTAGGCAATGTAAGCCGCCGATAGACAAGACAAGATTCTTAGAGAAAGACTTCATGGCGGAATGTCTGTTCCCTTTTACATACATACATATCCTTCATCATGTAGGCGTTCCTTCACTTACATGCATACTAGAGTCTAGAGTACGGAATATGTAAGAGTGAGGAAAGACACTGCTCGCACCCGTCTGTCCGCCTAGGGTGGCGTTTTTCTCGTGTCGCAAGCGCCAGCAGGCATACTCGCTGCATGGTCGTCCGTCGTAAGGCGGACAGGAAGACCCCCGTCCTGGACCAGGATACATACTACTGTATGTATGTGTGTATGTGCCACGGTATCACGAAGCCAGGACCGTAGACTAGACACCTTTGTTTGTTTATTTGTTTGTTTGTTGTTCGTGTGTTTTCTCTGCTTCACATATACATTACATGATGTCGTCATTCCCACGATGGGGGATATCCTTGAGATAGGAAGAGAGAGAAAGAAAGAGAGAGAGAGATCATGATCATGCATGATTCCCGACACCCTTCTTCGGCGTCGCCGTAGTCCTGGTACGGGATGTATCCGTAATCGCCCTCTCTTTCCTCGATGATCTACAGTACATGTCAGTATGTATTCCAGGGGATAGAGATGGTGGTGGCACTGCGGGATGGGGGTTAGATGACCATGAGGTTGCATGAAGAGAAAAAATGGTGGAGAAAGAGAGAGATCAGAACGAAAGCGAGAGAGAGGAGGGTGGGAGCAAGAAAAAGTCTCGGCCTGCGGACGCATTGGCTGAGCCGACTGGACGATCTCCACGATGGCACCGGCATTGTCGTCAATCCGGGCACGAATCAGGATGCAGAGGGGGACGTAGCCAAATGATGAATTTTCTGCAAGCCACCTTTTTTTTCGCGCTTTCTTGGTCGGTGGTGGTGGCCAAGCACGGCTTATATGCTTGGGACTGGGGGCTTAAGGTATTTCTCTCGTTCTTCGTGCCAATGAGAAGAGAATAATAAATAAATAAAAAATGAAAGAAATAGATAAAACTGATTAACGAATTTCGTGATTCATCGTGGCCGCTATAGCCGTTTCTTTCGTATCTGTTCTGCTTTATTGATCACGCACATCATTGAACGCCTCACCAAGGCAGGCAGGCAGGGCAGGCAAGGCAAGTCAGATTCTCTCCTCCTCCTCTCAGCTGATGGCGTAGGACACGAACGCGCCGGGCCCGAGGAGAAAGGTCAACTCTTGCCGACATGCGTTCGAGCTCTCTCTTCCATGTATTGTCTTGAAAGGAGTCAAACGTCCGAAACGGCACCTCGGAGCAGACTGCTTTATACGTCCTAGACTCCCCCAGCCTCGACGCGATCTCGACAATGTCTGAATCGGCAACACGGGAGCTTCCAGCAAATGAGAACGCAGACTCGCGTCTCTGGCCCCTGATTTGTCGACCGAGTGTCTCAAATGTCCACTTCACTTGCGCGTGATGCCACGCTTTTTTGTTTCTTGTTCCTGGCGTTCTTCGTTTTCTTCCCACGCCCGTCGTCCATACGTATCGTACATGCCTACCTACCTTTGGCCCCGGACAAACTTCCCGACTGGATCAGGGTCGTAGTCGTGCCGTACAGATGCGCTATCTATCCGGATGTATCTACATAGATGACAGCTTGTCATCAGTCGCTGGCGAGCATGAGATACGACGAGCCGTACCGAGCTATGATGATGATGGGTATGTATGATGCGTCAACGTCCCCAGGTTCTTGCCCTCGGATGTCCGACGTGGCACTAGATGGAGCGCAACGTATCGTAGAACGCTGAGCGAACACCGGGGATGATCTGCTCTTCCGTTATGCGCTCCCAACACTCCATCTCAATCCCTCCAGTTGACTTACAAGTACCGTGCGATACGATCTTCTCTATCATCAGTCATATCTTCAGACCATTACTATCACCTACTTATCATGTTATCAAGATACCCTCATCAAACACCTCCCCATCCCCTCCGATTGGGGAAGGAGAGATAAAATAGTAGTCTCTCTCTTATTATCTGATGACTTTCCTCCCCCCTTTTCTCCTCTCCTCCTCCCCGCCCCGTACAACGTCCCACCACGACCTGGCCCAGGCCGAACCATTCGGTCTCATTCCGGAGATGACGAACGCGCTTCATGTGCGCCGTCGTCTGAACCGAGGTTCATGAGCCCTACCTGATCTCTTTCCTTCCTCGTTCAGCCCCCAATTCGTCGTGTGTGCGAGTATGTGTCGTCGATCATCGAAACGTTCTCGATAGGTAGGATGCCATTTAAGCTTACTTTTTTTTTTTTCTTTTGTTGTTGAGGTTGAGGTTATTGGCTCAGGGGAAGGGAATCACTCCGTATGGATACTGCGGTTCTTGTGAATCTCGCTTGCACTTTTCTCTGGATTGATGATGCGCTGTGATAATGAGGCCTGAAATAAGCTCCGGCGTGGTGTTGATATTGCCGGTGTCACTGGCGATGTTTACGAGTAGGAGTAAGTACTGCGTGTGGTGGCTGAGCTGTAGGTCATAATAAGGGTTGGATTTTTATCCTGTGGCGTTTGTAGTTCGTGAGTCTGGAAGTGCTGATACCCGTGGGTAAGTGGAATGGAGAATGGAATTGATTCCTGCTTCGTGTTCCGTCGTCGAGGCGACCGGTCCTCGACTTCGACGCAGGTACACGTTGTGAGTTGATGTTGTACGGGATTCGATATCACTGTGAATTAACATTCATCTGGGTCAATTCACTGGCGTTTACCTGAGGTCATGTAAGTAAGTGACAGAAAGATCTAGTTGTATACCCAAATCAGAGCTCCCATATACCTCAGTCGCGTGTCTGGCTGATGAAGGGCGCCTCAATCATGGCTCAGGGGATAATCATCCCAGATGTCACCATACGAACCAGTGAATGCCTCAGTCCAATCATCTTCAACCCACATACTCCGTAAGAGGTTCCAAGTACGTAGCCGATCGCCCTCCGGGTCCCGGGTCAACTCCCAATGAAAGCCGGACCAACCCCAAATGAGAGCCGCCCTTCCTCCGATCGGGGGCCGGCGTGCTATAGGTTCGGAACTCCAGCCACGGCGAATACGATAGTACGGGACGTTGGTTGGCCGTAACTCGGCGACCAATGATGTCGTCGGTTTCGGTAGGGTTCTCGACTCGGGGTCCGAGTTTGCTATCGGACGTCGTTAGCAACTACATACGGACACTTTTGAGAGAAATACGGGAGTGGACTTTTCATACTGGAACAGTTCAGGCAGTTTTTCAACCAGCCGCGATACCTCAATCCGTATCGCACTCGAGATTCAGGGGGTATGATGTGTGGTCTGCTCAAATGCTCGTGCGTTACTACCACGCCAGACTGCAGCGTGTTATAGAACCTTTCACAATGCGGTAGCATGACTAGGAAGATACACATGTCCCTCAAAATCTTCATGTAAATAGCCTGCTCGAGAATGGCCCAGCGGTCATACAGGAAGTCAGAAACTTCTTAGGTTCATGACGGGCAATAGTGTCGACATATACACTGATCTAGCTCGATTGTCGAATGTGCTCAGCAAGCGGCGAGAGTCACGAACCAGGTCAGCGTCTCAGTGATGAAGGCGCCCTTGCTCTAGAAAGAAGACGGCGAGGTTAGGGAACTTGACTTGATAAGCGAACTAACTTGATGTTTTCGTCCCTAGTTCGTTGATATACGCGTTGAATATTCCGTAGTAGCGACTATTTTGCTATCGTAGTCTGAAGAAACATGTCAGCTTGCTGAGAAGAAAACGATAGACGAAAGTACGGTATCATAAGGCTATTGCAGAGTGGGAGATGTGATCAGAGAGTCCATTGTACGTCTGTAGTATGCATCGCATCAACTCAGGCAAGCTATTGATACTATCGCACGCCTATGTCCTACGCCTCTAGTCATATGGTTGGTGACTGTTGGACATCACGAATATCAGAGATACTCTTGCAAAAATAACTTCATTAGGATTGGAAGGAGAATAGCTGTCCCGAGATGTGGTCCAGTCAATGTGCTATCGGCCCTCGAAGTCTGTTGACCTCTTATCCCCTGCGCCGTCTATCGTTGCTCTGGTGATTCATGCTGCATTGTCAGTTGGGACCAACAACAGCCTTTCAATATCACACCATTAGTCCGAGGCATCATCGACGAATATCTCACTGCAATGTTGCAGCCAACATCGTGTCTGTTGGTCGAGTCTTCCCATCTCGTCGTAGTTATCGTGCGTTGCTATTCCATATGATCGACGATCACGATCACAACCATCGGCGAATTCTTCATTATGATCGCCGACCACATGGAGACTCCTAGTCAGTTACCTACCTAGTTCGTTCTCTCTATCGAGACCACGAACCCGGCGAATTCACGGACCGAGGAAGTTCGGGTGATTAAACCAACTAATGGCGATCCTCCCGAGCATCGGCGTGGTGATGTGATATCGGGTCCAAAGGATTCATACACTAACGACCGAACATGATGATCAACGACGACGATGTGACTGTCACTCATCGTTGGCAGGAATGCCATGTGTCTTCCTTCCGAGGACCGAGGCTGCTGCACTCGGTCATGGTCATACTGGAAGTGACGATCAGCGTGGATCAGAGCCTGCTCTGGAACGACGACCACTTTAACTGCTAGTCTAGAAAGGGGCCTTGAGTTGCAACTGGGATTCTTGCGTTCGGAGTGATCTCAGGGGTTTATCGTGTCCAGATATGAGGATGTCGAACAACTTCATGAGCCTCACCGCCCCAATGCTTTGTTCCCCTGATTGTCTTGAAAATATGAAACATGACATGTTGAATGGTTTTGACACCTGTTACCCCGTAGCCGTAGCAAGGTCAACCATGGGAGAGATGAATTGACGTTGTCTCCCCACACGAAGTCATCCAGACTGCAATCAAGGGGCGAGGGGCTCAACATCACGATCGAATTCGCATTGACCCGATATCACATTGAGATGTCTAATGAAGCCCATGATACCGTGTAGCACCTATGAAGCTACGGATAAACTATCTACTACAAGAATTAGCATCTGCTGTACTCCGTATCGATCCCCGAGTCCTGATTTGGTATGGGATATGGAAGTGTCTCGATGAGCGATCAACTCACACAACCTACCCACTTACCGCCTCACCACGAGGCCCCCTTGAATTCTCTCACCCATCCCATCTCTTTAACCTCGGTACCTTACAGCAACACATGTCGACGATCTACGAGGGAATCAGAGCCATGCCTTGTCTCATTCCCATGAGGGCGGTGTGTGGGTGATCTCGAATCCCCTCCCACACATGGGGGAGGGTAGTTTAGCGCAGGCCCGAGACGGAGGCCACATGACATTGGCCCGGACTAGAGAATAGGTCCGCGTCTAGTCGGCACATCTCGACGTCGTAAGGTCACCGACGACTAGGTACTCGTAGACGCATTGCATTGATCCGTGCCGACCAGCATTGTTCCCCGGCCTTCATCGAGGCCTCAAATCCTGTAATTACTACCTACCTAGTTTAGCTGCCAAGCTCTGGGATAAGGATGGCATGCAGATTCAATAGTGGCTTTCTTGGTCGGCGGCAGCAGAACCGCCATTGAAAGATTCGATCGCCAGGGTTAGGTGGGCAGGAAGAGAATCCCCGCATATACTACCCCGAGTTTAGTGAGAAAATAAAGAATCCGGGTTAGAGATTGGTGATCTCGTAGCGCGGTGCCTACGCTAAAGATATCTTACGGGCATGAGGAAAAAGAAAAAAGTTGCCTAGGCAAATGCCTATTTGGTTGACAAATGGGCTAGGTTAGTTAAGTTGAAATCAACTCGCCGGCTTCTTATTTGCTTTACTCGTGGCAATCCTGACTCGAAGAACGGAGGAAGGGAAGGAGTTCCGTGACGTTGCCACATTCGCTTTATCGTTGGAGCCACCGGCTTGGTTACGAAGCCGGCTCCAATTAGAACACTGACCAGCCGACTTGGATTTGAGTCGGTTTTGGCAAAGACGAGAATAGCTGGCAAACACAGTGCATTCTGGCGCCGGCGATATCACTAGTCACTTCAGTTCGACCTGCCAATGATCAAGTGATCAGGTAGACCACCGTTGCCCTATGTGTCATAGTGCCTTGATAGTTTCGTGATTCGGAGAAATAATCCCATAAATAGATATGTAGATAGATATCTCAGAGGATCGAGACCTTCGAGATATCATGGAGCCGAGGTTCTGAGATACCTATTGTTAGAGGTGACATCCCGAACGGCAGTGGCTGGATAACGATGAATAGTGCGTACGAGTAAATGCGGCACACGACAGGTGCACACCAGATTCGACAAGGGCGTGACGGTTTCAGGCCATGGCTGGAACGTGGAAGGGGACCAGCCAGCAGCCACCGCAGAGACGCAACACGTATCGTACGTACGTTGGTCGGTTTTGGTAGCGCAGAGATAGCAGGGAAGACTGTGCCTCAACGTGCTCATGTCTTAGCATCCCCGACAGTCTGGCTCTTGGGACCTCGGACAAGGGTCCTGCTATACTTAGACGAGATGGTTATTGTGATAGTCGTGTGAAGGATTCGTTGATGACAATGCGTGCCCTGGCACGACGACCTAAGCCATGACGCTAGGTGGCAGCTGGTATAATAGGAACAACGCCGGCATGTCGACGACAAAATGCCAGAAGTTTACGCCGCATGTACTCGTAGGCATTCGTAGACCTGTGAAGTAATATGCTATAAATAGTGACATCTAGGAAATTTGTTTACTGCCGGCAGGCGTTGCTAAACCAGTGACTGCTTCGTCATGATCGCAAGAAGTTATCCGGGGTACGCTGTGCTGGTCGGCGTCTGAGCTAGTGTCTCTATGACCCCGCGAACCATGGGTGAGGGCAGTTTGTTCTGATCTCTACGAGTACGTACGTAGGCGCGGAAGATCATAGGTGGTTGACTGAAGCTGGTTTGCATCAGGTCGGTAGAGACCGGTGAAAAAGTCTGAAGGCGCTTAAAAAAGACCAGCGCCTCGGTTGCCAGGGTCCTTTGCGCAGTAAACAGGCCTGCGGTGCTGTAGAAAACATCAACTCCTGTGTGTTAGCGGTCTGCGCAGACTACTCCGTAATCAAGGTGAGTGGAAAGCGTTCAAAACTGGCAGCAGAAGGTATGGACGGCTATATCGGCCTTGGCCAACCAGCGAGTCGGAGTTAGCCATGGCCAAGGTTGTCGGTTCGCATCTCGTGGCGCGCGCTCGGGTCGACGAGGCGGTCGGTAAAGAAGAAACGGCCATGTTTTCACGATAAGAATAAAGAAAATTGAATATGTACTCGTAGGCAAGGCAGGTTTGACGAGCCGCGCGCTCAATGACGGGTACAGATCTCATGAGAATGAGAAACAAGGGAGCGAAAAAGAAACAGAGACAGAAGACGAGATCGTGAAGCGCAGCCTCAGTGTTTGCTCAGGAGATAGAAGGCATCGTGAACGATCATAAAAGGCACAGTTCTCCTTTGACTCCTGAACTGAAAGATCGAGAGCATCATCACTATTCTATCATCAGTCAGTTTGACATCACCAGAGTCGCATTCTCAGAAGTAAGACACGCAGAAACGGGACGGCCCTCACCAAGTTCGTCGACGCATTGGAACCCTGTCTCCGTCTAGCCTGGACAACCTGGTCGATCACACACTCACGCTCACGCTCACCTACCCACTCACACCCTTACGCCTATTCACACCCTCTCGGACGTGGATCTCTGCCATCCCCACACGCATCCCGAGCGTGTCGACACACACGCACACACGAACATTGAGTCACAGCCTGGGTCACACACCTTTCTCGCCAATACCACCAATCACGTCGCGCGTGCAGGACATAAAGGGGAACATACACAAGTCCCGTTGTTCATCACCAGATCGCATTCTTGCAGCCTCTAGCAGAAGGGTGTCAATTATCCACAGCCTGGCATCTCAGATCTTGGCAGACAGGTCAGTCACAGTGATTCAATGAAGACAGCAAACAGCAAGAATGCAGCAGCACAGCAGGCAGAAGTGATCCGTTGTCAGGGTGGCTTGCCACCGTCTTCCCTTTCATTTTGTATTCCATATCATATGTCGCGGGGGCGGCAGTGTTTGGTGATTGATTTCTGTTCTGGGCGAGTCCTGACGGGTGACGGGGTGATGCTGAGGAGGCAAAAGATTGAATGAGTGAATAAGGCCCAGGACCGGGCCAAATTTCAAGGGACGAATGAGCGGCTGCTAATTATAGATTAGGAATAGTGCGGGCGCTTAAGAGATCCGGGACTCTCGCTCAGTGCGCTCAGTGCAACCCCGGGCCAGAAGACGCCGTGCCAGAGGGATCGAGGGCAGCCAATCACGCCGCGGCCTAGGACGGATTCAGTAGCGTCGTCACTGGTCACTCAGCACCTAAGGTACTTGACAAGGTACCTAGCCTCTTACCAAAACGGATTCCAGCGACTGCGATAGGCACCGCAACAGGCCTGTCGATCATCCCATCTCAGCTAGGAATCACTGAAGGTACAGCCCGATCTTCGAGTTTATTGATTTTCGTTTGCTCGATTTGTTTGCTCGTTTTCGTTTTGTTAACACGACCTTCTCTATCCAGAGTCTTGGGATCTATTGCACTTAACACGAATCCATTCTCTTCTCAAGGATCGATCTCGAATCGTCCGGCCCCATCCGTGCACGTATCGCCCTTATACCCATTCCAGACATCAACCCTGCCTGCGAAGACACAACCGCCGCCACCCACGCTGAGTGAGCGATCGTGCAGGAGCACATAATTAGAGCTGTTCACTGGTCCACCGCTTGCCGCTACTGTCGACGTTTGATTGGGGTGTCGCGTTCGCCGAGTGGTTCTTGAGGCGCTCCACTGTCCATCGAGCCCATCGAGAGGGAACAGGTAGGTACCTACCTAATGCTCCCCTGTCGCGCCGCCGTAGCGCTGTCCCCTGACTGGTCCATCGCTGAAGACTAAATACACAAAATACAGTGGACGAGACACGGTGCGCTAACAGCACGGCATAGGTACATGCACATAGCGCACAACATACACCTCTGGTAGCAGCCATCGTCACCTGCGAGATACTCGACACAGTGCATCCGTGTCTTCACATACGGCGATATACTATTTATATCAGACCTCATCTTTTACGTACCTACATCTACACTTCTACCTTCCCTTCACAGGAACCGTCTCCCGTAAGTAAATTGCAGTTCCTGCTTCCTCGACGACGGCTCAGTGCCAGTTTCAGTTCCTAATTGGTGACGATCTGATGCGTGCAGGCCCGGGTTTCTGATTGGTTTCAAGCGCTACACTCATCCATCCCTCCGGATCCCGTCACATTTGTTTCTAGTGTTTCTAGCGGCGTGCCTCCTGGAACCCCCCTGTTTGTTTGGCGCCTTCGTTTCGTTTTGGGCTTGTCGCTGCGCGCACTCCCCACGCCGTTTTGCGCTAGGGTGCTCATACTGCACGCAGACGGGCCTCATTACTGGACTCGTGCCCATTAGTACCGTACCGAAAGCGCACGGCAAGGTGGACGTACTTCGTACGAAGTACACTGCGAAGTACCGCCCACTTACACGCTACCAACGACGAGACCCTTGACCCTGACCCTGACCCTGACCCTTGAACCCCCGGGGGACTCCGTTTCTCTGCTGGGTCTTATTATTCTTGTTATTATTTCCTGCTTAGTAGTGGCATCGTTATAACCTCTCCTCCTCCCATCTCTCCCACCCTACGCCTGCTTCTTCCTTCCTCCTCAAGTGCCGGCTCTTCAGCATCCCCCACGGCGACTTCTGCCTTCACCTTGTAGGTATCATCGACTCGAAGGTCTCATACAACAACACCACCACGGCTTAGTGTCTGCTCTGTCCACCCGGAACGAGTAGCTCATACCCAAGAGGACCTAGCTCTTCATCAACCACAAGGGAAATATTAATTATAATCAACAACCGTCAACATGCCTGCGGTTAAGCCCAAGCTCGCGCAGTTGAAGACTCCGGTCACCGCGACCTTCCCGTCTGAACTCTCTGCCCTCTCGGCATCGGCCCGGACGCCTCGGTCGGCGATCCCTCCTTTTCTCAAGGATGAGTTCAACGGGTCTATCAAGACGCCCATCACCCCGCCTACGGCTTACATGGACTTCCTCAAGGCCATGTCGATTCCGTCGCCCGTCATTCCCGCCAAGAGATCATCGTCTGGCGATTCTACGCCGGAGGAGGACCAGGCCCCGGAATCAGTGCCCTCAACGGCCAGCAGTGAGCAAACAGACTGCTCATGCAAATGCGGCGGATCTCACAACAAGTTGGCTGTTCCCATGAGCCCCTATTCGAACCAGCCCATGTCTGCGCCGCCTATCAGCGTCACTTCGTTCCCTGGTTTCAATGTTCCGCCATCACCTACCGTATCCACGGTGGACTCACCCATGAGCGCTTCATTACGGTCACCTTTCAGCGCGCGGTCGGTCCGATCACCGTTTGACTGGGACGCGGCACTGAAGGCTCGGTATTCTAACGATTGCAGGGCTCACAAGCCCTCGAATAAGAGTGTGCGGCACATTCGTGAGGTTGTCACGCGCACGGTCACTTACACGCCGCGGATGAACCCAGCTCCCAAGGGTAAGCGGAGGAAAACACAGGCGGCCAACAACAGCACCCAGAAGCCGGCGAGAACAGTAACGGCGACGGAAATACCAGTACCATCGACAACGACGACTTCGTCTTAGGATGACATTAACATCATCCGGTGAATGAAGCCCTCTCGATATCTCTATGTGATTATGAGATCATCTCATCGCAGTTGATCCATCTTCACTTATCTACGACTGCCATCATACTGCCTTGCCATATCTTCTCACCGACTATGACCACGACTTCATCTACAGCCTCTACGACTACGACTATGACCACGAACGCCTTCTCTCCGCCTTCTCTCACCACTCGCCAACCACCCTACCCGATAATAGATAGGGCACCGTGGCACACATCACACCACATCACACACCACCGCTTACGAATTTACGTCAGCCTGATTTATCACATCGAATTTTGCTTGCGCCATCATGTCTCTCTTCACATCAAAGATACAAAGACATCGTTACTCGGTATACCGGTTGGAGGAGTTCCATGGCGTTGCTGGGCGGCGCTCTTGCAAACAAACAAGTTTTTTCATCTCATCACAAATAAGCGATTCCAACCACCATTGGAAATCACTCCGCATCGTCGCATGTTTTCTTCACTTTGTTGTTCTCTTCCCTTCTCTGGGACGTCCCGGCCTCGGATACAACGGTCGGCGAAAGGGGGAAGGGGGGATTCTTTTGGGCGGGAAAAGAAATAGGGGATGGGGGGAAGGAAAGGAAATAGAGAACTGGGGGGAAGCGGAGGAACAAATTCCATGGGAAAGGGAATTAGAAAACCTCCCCCGTTATACGGGGGGGTGATCTTCTAACTTGGCGAAGAGGAAAAACACTTCTGTAGGATTTTTTTCTTGGGACAAAACCACTACCATCTTTGTTTTTTCTTCTTCTTCTCTCGACAACCTCTAATCTACCCAACCTAACCTATCTATTCTTCTCTGCCTATCTATCTGCCTTGCCTTATTACTTCTCTATATCTACCTAGACAATAGTGCCTGTATTACACCAGAAAGAGAGCGAGCAAAGATAGAAGGAAGACGGGGAGAGAATCGAACAGCATAAGAAATCAATAAATTACCATAAACACTTCATCTATCGTCGATTACCATGCTTATGTGGATGTCATCTCGGTGCCGTATTACTTTCTCCATACTACTCAGGAGGTAGACGGACTTACGTACGAAATGTTACGACCATGTCTCTTCTTGCCGCCACGACACCTCCCATCTACACATGCGTTACCGTATGACATGGTGAGAGCACCGAAGAAGTTAGTGAGAATCTACATCTACTTGTATTATCTCTATCTCACAGGCAATAAACAAGAATACCACAACAAGACCTCAGCCTACCTTATCACCCTCTACGTAACCCTCCTCCTCCATTCTGACCTACCTACCGACTTGTACACACGTACGTACAGCAAGCAAATCCACCCAACACAAGCACCTCTCCGCTCCGCAACAACAGATGAAACGCGACCTCATCTGCGGCCGGGTGGTTGGCAAGAAAGGCCAAGACACCTTGCCCTCCCCTCCCTCCACAAATCCAAGAACAAGAAAGAAAAAAAACAGAATTTCGGTCAGGCTCTGGCTTCTCAATCATCCTCTCCCCTCACTGGTTCGCGAGCGAACCTATGGGATTGGATGTCTGGAGGGGAACAAGACAGGCGAGCGAGCGAACGAACGGCTGCACGCACGTACCGACCTAAGTCATAACGTACATATGTACGCGGAGCGACTACCTACGTACACTACCAGCTAGATACTGTACTCCGTAGGTAGAAAGATATGTACGTACATAGAAAGGTAGAAGGTTAAAGATTGGTCGGTCGGATCGAGAAGAGACGAGACGCGCGATGTTGGGCTGCGAGGGGGTCTGACTGGTTGGACACTCTCACTTTTTCCTTATTTTACCTATTTTTCTTCGACTCGCTAGATCTGTAGGCCTCGACTACCTATCGTACTGTATTACTGACCGTCTTCCGTATCTCAAGACCATATCCATCACGGTAGGTAGTTGAGTACGGAATACACATCAAGATCGGATGAGCTCCCTCCTCCCCTTCTCACGCCCCTCTCTCCCTCCCTCACCCCTTGCTCTTTTCGGTCGACTGGTACTTGTACTGTACGGATTACAAAATGTTTATTTTGGCGACCACGCGAGCGAGGGAAAGAAAGAAAGAAAGGAAAAAAAAAGAGGTCGCCGGGGGGCCGCCCACCCGCCCGCGGCTGGCATCCATCCCTTCCATGGGTATCAAGGCTAAGCAGATTAGTTTCTAGCGGGGGATGAGGGGAGGGGATCCGGGCCGGGGGGTGCTATGATGTCTTTTTTTCCTTTCCTTTCCTTTCCTTTGTCAAGCTGATGTTGGCGCGAAGAGTCAGACGTCATTCGGCGACTTCTTCTCTTACACTTCCTCCTACTTACCGTACCGTAATCCGTAGTCAACTCCGGACTTGATACAACACCAGAGACACCGTAGAGCTTCACGAATACCTATCTCTCAGAATCGACATCCGAAGGATCACCCTCCCGGTCCACATCCTTAACCCGATATAAGTAGGTCCTTACCACGGCCACTTTCTCAACACCTCCCCTCAACCTCGTTCAACGATAAGACCAAACCTCATTCCGCACAAATCCAATATTTGGCCCCCAACTTTCCACGCACTATCGAGATATTGTCCTTCATTATTCTGGCGAGAAACACAGTATGTAGCTATCGTAGACGTAGGACCAGAGCCGCAGTGATAATTAGCCCCAACCCTCCACCTTACTCGCCTCAACCACCTCTTGGGTAACTCCCTTCTTCCGTAAAGTCCTACGGCCCATCAATTCTTCCTCTTCTACCTACCTACCTAACCTACGAGTCCGTAAATCCCATTCCATCATCGGCTTTCCCTAGCGTCCTCTCCAGCCGTCCCAAGACCCCGGGAAAAGAATCTCAAAAACCCTCCCACTCCCTAAGCGCCTAGCCCAACCAATCACCTCCCTAGTCCCCAAAGAAAGAAAGAAAGGTGTGTGGGTAAATTAGGCAGGCAAAGAAAGAAAAAAGGGTGTGTCGTGCATGGAGTTTGTGGGCTGTCCCCATTGGCCCGTTTCCCCAGTCCTCGTTTTCTTTTAAGCGCCCACCGGTTCTTCTTTCTCGGGCTAAGCTAGAAAGGCAGGCATGTATCGGTGGTACAGTGTGAGCATTGCGTTTCTTGACTCTTGATGTTGCTGAAGTCGTTGTGATCCATGGGCAGCATCGAGACGAAGCAAACCACCAACATTTTCACGATATGGTAACAGACTCACTCTTGGGTAAGGGGCATTGGGGGCGTAGACTTCACGCGTGGAAATCGTCTCTTCACGTGTACCATACCTACTAAAACGTCCATGCGCATATAAACGCCCGTTTCCCTCCTTCACCCTTCCCTTTCCTGCTCTTTTCGCGCTGGTCAAAAGAAGCGCTGGTAGGTAACAAAAAGCAACTCGAGTAGGTAGGTACAGCAATCGCAAGCCAGCCTTATCCCTACCAAGTACTTCTCCCACGCGCCCTTACAACCTGCCTAGATCTCTACGCCTCAGCCGGTATGGCTGCCACATGGATAGGTAGATCGCCAACCTCAATCGTACTCACAATATCTTCCGTATTGGCATAAGCGAACCGCCCTACGAAAGACGCCGACTGTAGGCTCATCATCTCCGTAGGCCCAAAGCAACAAGGACAACCCCATACGGAATACTTGTACGAAGAGGTAACGCCCAGCGCGTGCGCAATTAGCATCCCCGGTCGACGTCGCATCCATTGGAGCCATAGCCAGCTCCTCACTGCGTGTTGCGCGCTTGTTTAATTCCTGTCTCCATCATGTCTCTGTCCCAATCTGTGTTCACAATGAAGCCCCTAACGATGCAGACACACCCCATCCAGCATACCGGTAAGAAACCAACTGCATCATGTACCTCCTCGCACGTACGTACGATACGTCCCCCATATACATGCCACATCTTGCATCTGCAATCCACATATTACCTCTGAATGATGATGAGAGCGTTTCTATCATTGGGAATCAAATCGAGAACCTCCATTAGGCCGCAACGGTTCATGATACCCAAGTAGATTCCATAGCTATAGACGTCGTAGCTGAAGTGGACTTCATGATCATGCCCGGAGTCGCGACTCGTAAGACGTGGGGTTTTCCGTCCTCTTCCTGTACTCGTAGACAGTCTCTCACGAGCCTGTCACGCCGCATGCGCTTCCCACGGACGAAACAACCAAGCCTTTCCTCCCATACCAATACATACGGCCGAAATACCTAACCTACACAGTTAGCCCATCACCTCGCAGCAAGGTGACAAGTGGATTCCTTTCCCATTCATTAGAAGAAAAACACCGCAGTTTGTTCGTCTGTCGCCCCCCCCCCCCCCTTTCAATATCACAAATGTATGTCGTGCTGCGCCCTAAACCCGGAACGTACGCCAGGTTTCATCGACAATCGAGTCCGTACATCTCCTCCGCGTCCTGATGAGTTAATTCTCCGAGTGAGAGAAGGAGAAGGCACACACCCCTCCCAACTAGGCAAGGAGGTAGCGAAATGTGATGACAATGCCCGCCGCGCTTGCGCAATCCCGAATCGAGCAAAGAACCGGTGTCACACTTTTCCAAGGTGAGCACAAGAACCCGAATGACGAGGTGCATACATATGTATTTCCTCTCTCGTGTACTACAGGGGTTTGTGGTCAATGTTTCAACCTGCTTCCCCTCCGGCTGTCAATGCCCTCCTTCTTCTGTTCCGTAAGCCGACCAGCCGGCCTTGTTTCAAACCCCGATCCACGCCACATGGAGATGATGCTGAGATGAGATACGTGAACTGCCGGTAGATGAAATACCTGCAGACTTATCTCTTCAAGGTCGCGCCGGAGGTTTCCCAGCGGCCTTCAACACGTGGAACCCATGTCTTGGGTTGGGTGCGATGACATTCCCGGACAGTCTGCTTGTAGATGGAGTCGGCAGGCTGAAGGATGAAGGATTCATGCCCTGATCGCTCTCATTACAAATGATGCTCCACTGCACGGAGTATTGATTCCTGCGATTTTGTCATGTGTAGTATAGCAGTGTGTCTTATAGCCTCGCAGTCTGACATGCTTCAAGAGATTCATGCCAGCGTCCTTCGACGGGCAGTCGACTCACACGCATGGAATTCATCGTTAAACCGATCTCATAGAGAAACATACCCCCTCTCCTGATAGTCTCATGCACACAACGTGATGTGAGGCTTGAGAACGTGATGACGACGCTCGCTTGTGGCCGCATATATAGCCGCGTGTGCTGTGAATGAGCCCATATTCTAAGACCAATGGTCCCCGATCGGTAGGCAGGGTACACCTGTGTAATCGAAAGCGACAGACAGAGAGACCACAGCATCAGCAGGACTCTTGTCAGATCTCCCTGACCTCCTTCGCCACTGCATTGCATAGTGCCACCCTGAGTCCGGCTCCAGTCAGGACGTGAATCCAAAGCCTCTGTGTATCACTCAATCGGTCATTCGCACTCTTGACCTCGGCGAACATGCACTCCTTCCTGGGTTCCGCCCTCCACAGAATCAGGTCAGGGATGCCGCCCCCTCTCTGACCATATTCTTGTGCTAGAACCTTGCACACAGCTGCGAGCGCAGCGCCATCAAAGCAGTCAGCTAGCTCAAGCAGGTCTTCCAGCTCGTAGTCCCAATTGAGACCGACAACACACGTTCGATTCTCCCGTTCTCTCTTATCAACTTCTTCAATCAAGCTTGCGGCCTTTCCATTCGCAATCTCAACCAAGCGATGATTGATTTCAGAGACACGGGTCGGATAAAATGCGTCCGTGTGTAGATCCAGAGGGCAAGTCTGGTAGGCCGTCTGAAAGACATTCGGAATGTAAAGGAATAGGATGTCGAAGAATAAGTAGGCAAAGAGGGTCCTTATGATGCCACCCTCAGCATGGTATCCCTTCCATCCCTGACCCCTGTACCAACTCAGACACATGGACTCCACGCTGCACTGGCCCCCTTCTTCGGCCTCGTCATTCCATATCGTTTTGGTGCTCGGTCCACGTCCATTCTTGCCAACCGCATCGAGCTTTCTCAACTGAATCCCTTCAGCATAGTGCTCTTCCGGCTTCTTCAACTGGACGTGACCGAAGTCATGCTGCAATCTGACGGGTATTTTGAGCTGCTTTTCGAGCTTAACCAGCCGCTTCTGTAGATCGTAGTGATATTTAAGATGACAGTCGGGATCCTCGAGAGCTCTCTCGCACGTGGCTGCCGCTATACTTTTCCAGTGACTCTTCTGCCTTTCCGGGTCTGTATATGCCGGGTTCGGCAGTAGGGCGTGCATATAATGTTCCTCCAAAAGAGCTTTCCGTTGATACCAAGACCCTCGACGAGCCAAATGAAAAAGGCGCTGACTGAGTAGCTCCGCCAACAATTCATGCTCCCGCTTGTGATCTTTCAATCGCCCCAGGACGTAAGCAGCTTTATGGACTATCCGCGTATATGCGTGTCCGGGACTGAGTCGTCTAAGGTATGCGCCTTCGCCCGACTCATAAAGGGTTTCCTCTTTGTCTCTTTCTTCTTGTAAGACGGTCTTCCATCTCGGATATATCGCCTCGAAAGTGCTGATCACCTTCCGAAAACCTGCCTCCGTGACAGGCCCATTGAACTCCAAAATGCTATCGATCTCGAATTCAGTTCGCATGGCCGTTTCGAATTCCAGGAGCTGCGCTCTTGAGGCGAAGATGCTGGAGGATCTGCTGACGACATAAACAGGGAAATTGCGCTTTGATATCTTGGCCAAGATGATCGTCGTTAATGACTTCTCCGTCCATTCTGTGGATCTGTAGAATACGAGATGGACTCGCTCAAACAACTTGAAAACAGATAATGACAGTCTCACGCAGGGACCGGTGATGGCTAATATCTTTTCAAGAAAATGCTTTTGTCTGTTTGTATCGTCTCTATTAGTTTCGGGGACTTGCTCGCGGAGACTGTTCTGTTCAGACTCGTCGGCCGGTTTAGAAACACTCGCACGCCGAAGACCCATTGATAGTAGGCCAGCCTGCTGGTTGCTCATCCTGCAGATAGCTTTCGCTAGATCGGATTTGTTCTTGCCCTGGACCTTAGCTTCCTTGGCGAGGGCTTTCACCTCGTCCAGGCTGAGGAGTGAGATCGCCTCCTCCACACTATCAACGAAGTCCTCGGAGGCATCCGCAAAGGTGAAGGTATCCTCGAGAGCGCATTGCTCCTGTATGAACGAGCCAGTACTAGGCTCTGCATCTGCATGGTCCGTGACAGGCTGATCTGGTGATGTGTCTCTTGGAAGTCGCCTACTCTTCTGTAACTCTTGGATAGCGGCCTCAGTATCTGTGATATCATTATAGTAGCTCAAGCGAGCAATGCGATGCCACGAAGACGTCTTCCTCAGGAATAAGCGCACATATCTACCACCGAATTAGAATATACCAGCGGTCTAGTATTCAGGCGCTTGCATGCATACAAGAATTGAGCCTCATAGTCAAGAGACCGCCATTCCTCAAAGACCCGTTTCTCCTTGTCATCAAAGAGATGCGACTCTTCGTCAAGGACGGTGTCAAGGGCGAGATTGAAGGCATCAACGTATAGAGAGCTTTTGCCTCTGACCCAAGTTCTAGAATCGAGTCTAGATGCAGCGGTGTCGTCTCCCTGAGAAGCTTTCAACTTCTCGTACTCTTCGATCGCCTTCTGGCTGGGTATGATCTCTGGCAGAGAGCTCTCGATAGCCGTTGGTTCGGGGACATGAGCGCCCTCATTTTCAGAGCTCTCCGTCAGGTCCCCATCATCGCCCACGGGACTGTTATGAGACTTTGACGCTAGTGACGGAGCATCGATCTGATATTCATCCGAGTCAAGATCGCTCCTGGGCGTCCACTCGCGTTTTACCTTCTTCCTAGGAGGTTTCTCGGATGCCAGCTGTTTATCATCTAACGAAGATGTTCTCTGAGAGACAGGACGACGATTCGAATCCACCCTCTTAACAAACGCATCCATCTTCGTTATAAATCCGTCGATGGATAATGCCTCACAATTCGCACTTCCGACATGAAACTTCAGAAAGCGCGAGTGCAGGACGCGATCGATGAAAGAACCAGCCAGGCAGACAAGGGGGTTCTCTAACGCGTAGTCACGGGAATAGCCACCACCACAGTCCCCACACGGCCCCAAACACGGTCCTACATCATACCGTGTGCCGCGTGCGTACCACACGGTTCCTGCATCGTGCCTGCTCAACATCAGGAAGAATTCAGCAAACAGCAGTCTCAAGTCAGTCCCAATTGCACTTCCTGCCGCCTGTCCTCTCTCCACGCCATTGGCTCTCCCACAGTCAAACCCAATTCATAACAAACCACCATGAGCGACGAGATCACCCGCACGCCCGTCCCCGTGCCCACATACGGTCAACCCACCGCGCCTACACCCACGCCCACCATCACCGCACCCGTCGGCGAAGTCGCGCCTACAACAGAATCCATGACAAAAGATATCGCCATGGCAGACGCTGGCGCTGCCGTAAGCCAGCTCTCCCAATCCCCCCAATCCCTCCGAGCTCCCCCCATAACCAACCAACCGACCTTACTAACAACCCCCAGTCCCCCCAATCCCGCCATGCCCTCCACCAATGCGCCCAGCCCAGCCCCCGTGAGAACCAGCACGCCCTCGCGCACGAGCGGCCAGGAGAACACCTCGCGCGCCGCCTCGCAGCACCCGGACCCGGCCTTCGTCATGCCGGAGGCGGCCCGCGCGCACGGCGCCCCTGTGCGTCAGTACCTGAACAGCAAGGTCACGGGACATCTTCTGGAAGGCGTGAAGGTAGTCGCTAGAGAGCAGTGAGTTTCCCCTCCGGTGGTTTTACATGCGTTTTCGTTGAGGGAGTTTGCTATGGCTGTTTGCTGACCCCTTATTTCTTAGGCCTAAGGATCCTCTGCGAGTTCTTGGCGAATGGCTTCTTGAGCGATCGAAGGAGGTTGAGAATAATTAAATCACATACGGATTACATACACAATACAGGGGTTTTGCTACGAATTGTACGGATTATGAGCAACGGCGTTATTGGGGACAGGGGAATTATGGATTCCAAACAGGCTTTTTTTGCATGCGCCGTCCGCGCATAGCAAGTCTACTATAGGTCTTCACGTGTGATACCATTGTGTTTTGGGGAATTTTACTGAATTGAGTACGAGGTCCATCTTTTCGGAGGTCTCGAACAACGGTTGCTCGTCTTCATCTATTTATTGACTAAAGTCCGAACAGTTTTTGGGTGCCCTATTCGTAACACCTCTCCATGTCCATAAACTCCATTGCCCAAGCCGTGTCATGTCAGAACGGTATTTCACGTTTAAGCGACGATGGTGCTAGCGGTAGCACTGGCGTACTTCCAGGTGGGGGGAAGGACACCGACGGTCTGTACCTGTTGTGTTAGTATTTCTGATAAAATGAGAGGGTTGGCTCGAGGAAGCTTGCCTTGTAGTAACTATTGGAAACAGTCAGTAAGTGTTGCTAGTAAACATAGCGATAAAGATCAAGACATGTGCGGGGGACACAATATTTGATCTACCAGGGGAGAGTACATACCGAGCGAGACGGTGGATACGGGACTCAACGAGAATGAGGCGGAACTTGGCGTCCTTGTCCTTGCGGTTGCGCTCAAGGTGCTTGCGGACGGAGACAGCCTTCTTGATCAACACTGAAACGAACCAGTTAGTGACTAGAGTTGGTGGAACAGCGGATCGATGAGGGATCGGTCGTTATTGCCATTAACATCTCAGGGGTACAGAGAAGTATATGGCTCGGATGTCGGAGGATGGTCGCGTTGGTGCTTAGGAGACAGAAATCGTTTGGAAGTACTCACTGTAGAGATCCCTATGATAGATATTAGTATCAAGCTGGTATTACCACACGACTGGCAAAGAAACTTACTCAGGAAGCTCGGGGGCAAGGCCTAATTATCCGGTCACACTGTCAGCCTGAACCAACTAGTGGCTATGCAAAAGCCGATGGTAGAGAAGCAGCGCCAACACGAGGTCGGATGCATACTCCTATCCATATACTGCCGGATTAAGGGGGTTTCATGTCATACCGTTGGACCTAGATATTTTGGTTAGCTTCCAGTGGCATGATAGACTTATAGGAGGGGAGTACGAACTTGAGGATACGGAGGATCTTGTTGCCCTTCACGTTCACTTCCGTTAGCCAACCTCCAAACACCAGGGGACTCGGATTCGATCGCATACAGTAACAGCCTTGACCTGGGCAATGCCGTGGGAGTCACGGAGGATGACACCAATCTGACCTGTTTCCTGGTCAGTCTCCTACTCTTGCCTTCCCATTATCCGCCTCGTGGTCCTTACTGGGGGTTGTGCCCTTGCGAGCCAGCTTGATGATGTTCTCCTCAACCTGCTCAGGACTGCGAAATCATGTCAATATACACGGTCGACATCGAAGGGTTCGTATACGGGGTCCACTAACGTGGTCTTGGACCAGCTCGGGGGAGTGCGAGAGTAGGGGAGGGCCGAAGCCGAGATACCCTTTCCACTGCCTATCGAAGGAAACCAGAGTTAGCGGGTGCCGCAGGGTATGTAGAGGTTCTCGGGTGGTATGCCCGACATAATCGGCGACGACGTACTGTGAAGACGACCCATTTTGACGGTGTGGTTGTTGTTTGTCGGAAAACACGGAGTTTGGCGATGGGCGAATTGTCGACTTGGTCTCGAGATGGATTTGAGAGGGTCGCAAGAAGTTAATCGCGGCTCGTAAATTTAGACTGGCAGGAAAAATGGATTGTGGGAAGGCCCCGATTAGACGATAAGCAGGTGGTCCAAGCGTCTTTTCAGTGCCCCACCGGAGCTGACTAACCAACCTCGGTATAGCCGGAAATCTTCCGCCGCTTTTCATTTAAAAGATAATTTTTGTCTGGGAGCAATTGCTCGACGCGATCTTCTTCCTCTTCGACCGATTGAGAGAAGAGGCCAGTTCCGTTGCACCTCTGCCGTCCATGGTTGGACCAGCGCGCGCGCGTTGAAGAGAGAATACAGAATATGGCCACTTTCTGAATGATCTTCTAATAACGGAATATACGTAAGTCTAGGTCCCCTTTTCTTCAGCTCTGCCCGCCCTCATTGTTCCAATGATGATAACGCACATTTGTTTTTACTATTTCTGGTACCTCTTATATCATCGGGCCTTCGGGCTTGAAATGTATTAAACGGACTTCTGATTCGGAACAAACCCTCATCATTTTATCTTGCTGTTGTTGGTTATGAATTTCGCTGACCATGCAAAAGTAGGAACCTTTAATTCCATTCTTGAGCCGACGTGGTTCATCGAGGGATATATCGGCCGTCATGCTTGAATTAGCCGTCTTAATGCTACGATGATAGATACCAACATAATGATAATTCATCTATCTTGATGCCTCTGAACTTTCCGTGACTCAATTCTAGTTGACTGTAATGTCTGCTTGACGGGATGCGCCTGAGTGCTTTTAGCTAGACAGCAGACTCAGGCCTGATAGGTTTGGTTAGACTTCTGTGTCGAAGATTCGCTGTCCCTGGCAAGAAGAATGTTCCGTAGACCCTCCATATCTGCCTCCCAGTTGACCGATTCGAGCTTATCAGCGTGCTCCGTCGCCTAACCACGGAATACGAGGCCCTGATGCGACGACAATGAACAATGCCTTTGCCTCATCACCCCGCCATAGTAAAGCTCACGTTGTTGGTAGGTGGGAGGGGTTGTCTGATGTTCCCTCGGTGAAACATGCCGGACGCAATGAACATAGCTACTCTCTGATGTCACCAAGGAGGCTCCGCATCTGAGCCTCCATCGCTCGCGTGACGTCTGTCTCTACCAACCCATGGTGTATATTCCGGACAACCCAGGTAGCATCACATGAGATATTCAAAAGTAGTACCAGCAACGCGGAAAATGGCAAGCACCAAATAGGTATTGGAGCCCGATTGTTTTATTTCGTACAGCGTATGACGCCCGCAGTTCCGGTCAAAAGCTAACGATGCGGCTGCCTATGTCGACCGACGTAGGGCCCTCGAGCCAAAGATGATCTCATTATCGACACCTATATCTTCACATAGTAGCAAGAGTGAGACATGGCAGACGAATTCGGCAACCGAGCAAGAATCTAGCAAATAGGATGAGGTCCAAGTCATGCACGCGTCTTTCACGGGAAACTGAGAGTCAGGAGAATGGGCTTTGACATTGAAAACCTGC
Source organism: Xylaria sp. L1 SY-2022 (assembly GCA_023079495.1). Lineage (NCBI taxonomy): Eukaryota > Fungi > Ascomycota > Sordariomycetes > Xylariales > Xylariaceae > Xylaria > Xylaria sp. L1 SY-2022. The sequence continues at coordinate 2,070,470 of JALIDW010000004.1, forward strand.
TAAGTGAATAATACCAACCCGCCGGGCATTTCATAGCATGGCCTTGTGTCCCAGCCTAACCTTGTCATTATTTGTTTTGAATTTCTTTCATCATAACATTGAAATCTATCGTCGTCATTTCGTCCGAACCTGAATTTTCGCCGGACCGTTTTCCCGAATCGTTTCAATCGTCAAAAGTCCAAAAAAATACGCGTGGTGGATGGCATGTAATTTACCGAGCTTTAACTAATTACAAGTTGACAGCGGTGCGGAAGTTGGTGCCAGCGTAGATGGCGTTGCTTCCGAGCTCCTCCTCGATGCGGAGGATCTGGTTGAGCTTGGCAAGACGCTCAGAGCGGCAAGGAGCACCGGTCTTGATCTGGCCAGCACGGATACCAACAACAATGTCGGCAATGGTAACATCCTCAGTCTCACCAGAGCGGTGGGAGACCATGACACCCCAGTTGTCAGCGTAGGAGTCCTTGGCAGCCTGGATAGACTCGGTCAAGGTACCGATCTGGTTGACCTTGAGGAGCAGGGCGTTGGAAGCCTTGAGCTCAATGGCCTTCTTGATGCGGATGGGGTTGGTGACGGTCAAGTCATCACCGACGATCTGGATGTCCTGGGTCTTGTAGAAGTAGCTCCAGGCCTCCCAGTCATCCTCAGCGAAGGGGTCCTCAATGCTGACAATGGGGTACTTCTTGCAAAGGTCACCGTAGAGAGCAGCAAGCTCCTCGTAGGAGAGCCACTTGGTGGGGTCACTCTCGGGGTTCTTGAAGTCCAAGTCGTACTTCTTGGCGTCGACCTTGTAGAACTCGCTGGAAGCAACATCCATGGCAATGTTCATCTTGCCAGTGTAGCCGGCCTGCTCAATAGCATCGGTGATAAGCTCAAGAGCCTCCTCGGCAGTCTGGATATCGGGAGCGACACCACCCTCGTCACCGACGTTGCCAGCAGACTGGCCGTACTTCTTCTTGGCAAGGGTCTTAAGCTTCTGGTAGACCTCGGCACCCTGGCGCATAGCCTCGGTGAAAGAAGGAGCGTTGGAGGGGACGATCATGAACTCCTGGAAAGCCAAGCGGCCACCGGCGTGGGAACCACCGTTCAAGACGTTCATGAAGGGAACGGGAAGGACGTAGGGCTTCTTGGTACCAGCCAAGTCGGAGATGTGGGCGTACAGGGGCACGTTCTTCTCGGCAGCACCAGCCTTGGCAATAGCAAGACTGACACCGAGAATGGCGTTGGCACCGAGCTTGGTCTTGTTGGGAGTACCATCGAGCTCGTTGAGGAACTTGTCAACAGCGCTCTGGTCCTTGACATCAAGGTTCTCCTTGATGACGGCAGGGGCAATCACAGTGTTGACGTTGTCAACAGCCTTGGTGACACCCTTGCCACCCCACATGGTCTTGTCTCCATCACGGAGCTCGCAGGCCTCGTGCTGGCCTGGGAAGGGCAGATTAGCCTAGCTTGTCGCGTTGTCTATATAGGGCATATATTACACACCAGTAGAGGCGCCGGAGGGAACAATGGCGCGGTGGAGGCCAGTCTCGGTGACGACATCAACTTCCACGGTGGGGTTACCACGGGAGTCGTAGACGGAGCGGGCGTGGATCTTCTTGATGGCCATTTTGTGCTACTTATCAAAATCCGTTAGTTCAAGGCAATTCGATGTCGACTGAAGCTGTGAAGCTGTGAAGCTCGCTGAGGGCCAACGTTGACAAAACGATCAGGGAAGCGGGGGATGAGGATGAGGAGGAAGATGAGGAGCAGAACGGCAAAGTGAACCAATCCTTTTATCCATTCTGAGCAGAGCAGCTTCCACCAAGCGGAAAACAGGAGGAATATGCCGCAATGCCCATCCTGCGAACGCCCACGTCCGCGAGAAGACAACACGGCGGGGTAGCAGCACAGATCAATGCGTGTGAGTCACTTGACGGCCGCTTCTTACACGGTATAATACGAGCAGGAGGAGTAGCAGAAATGTGATATATCGACTTACAGGTGGACGAACAGGTCTGTATGCGAATGGTATCAATGCCTGGAGATGATGTGACTAAGGGAAAGGGAAAGAAAAAAGAAGAGAAGGGAAACGTAGGAGAAATAGGCTGGTAGGAAACAAGGGTAGGTAGGACCGTCGCAGGTCAGAGAGGCTGCAAGGTGGTGTACGAGTACCAATTGGTACGGAGTCTGCTCCTAGCTACCTGCGCCAACGACCTCCTGCTAGGCGGCCAGTGGTCTAGTGGTCGGCCTGGAGGGGCACACCCTTACCGTGTCGAGCTGGGCTGGTGGGGTGTGATCCGATCTTGGCAGCAGCGATCTTCCAAGGTGGGGTTTGTCTGCTTGATTCCAGTCCTGGGAGGTATATTCCAGGTACAGCTCGTCGTCGATTGTGCGCTTAGGGGTACCTACGGATTACAAACGTCCAGGCTCAATCGATAAGAGAGCAAGCAAGAAGCCCCTCGGGGATTGCCTCCTCACGAAACCCGACCTCAAAAAGTTGTTGGGCAGGCGGTCATGGCACGGGGCACGCGCATCCTACTCAAGGTCGTAGCTCTGCGGAACCCCTCTCCGAACCTTATTACAATTCACTCCAGTCGGTCTCTCACAAGCTGTTCTGTATAATCCGTACGGACGCTACGGATTTCATTACTCAGTGCACCTGTCGCGAGTCTCGCTAGCGCACATACAGAGCACCGTACCTGGCTGGTTCATGTACGGTATGTACAAGAAGGTACACAACGCCGCCGAGTGTGGCTGGTGGCCCCACATATCCGGTCCCGGGCCCCGCAACGATGTGTAACTACACCCCCCTGGTAAGGACCGAAGGTGTTCCGTGGAATTCTACGGCATACTTTCAAGCTAAGCAGGTACGGAAGTCGGATTACCTACCTGGTGTTAGGAGCACAACCTATGGAATTCCTAATCTCCTACAGACAACAGATGGTTGGTAGTTCGTGGCGAATGAACGGAACTCGTGGTGAATAGGCGTAGGTACTCGTAGCTACAAAGCATGCAAGAGATAGGTACGAGTAGGTAGGTAGGTGCATGGTGGACACGTGTAGAGCCAGGTTCGTTCTTAACTTCTTCGTTCGCCGAGTCTGAGCCGCTATTAGGCCGGGCGAGAACAAGTACCAACTCGTAGGCGCAAATGATCACGGAGTCATTATTGCACGGCGGTGTGTTGCAGGCTCTGAGCTCGCCAAAGGGAGGATACCGACGCCATTGCCAATGGAACAGGAGGGGCATCGGTGTTTTGGCGCATTTAAAGCAGCTCGATGGGATGGAATATCAAGCTGATTGGTACCACAGCAGGCTGATATCTTGCTTACGGATTGTCACCGACGACGTGCGAGTTATTTCGTACAAAGACCCTGATAGACCGGTATATACCTAAAAGCCATAGCTACGGTACCTATGCGATGGCTATCGTAAAGACTTGAATTTGAAAGAGGGCTCATCACGGGTGGACCCTCTAGAATTGAGAGGGGTTCTGAGGCGTGCCTAGCGCAGAGCTTCCCATGAAATTTTGTTTGCATTACGCCGAGAGCGGACTCCGTCAACACACTAAAAAGTGACCTCACATTTTGGGAGCCACCATCTTCCAACATTCAAGCCTCTTTTCAGTTGGAACTTGGTGAGCCCCAGCGAATCCTAGGTCTGAAGTGGGGCGGATACGGGTAGGCAGGAAACCTGCATTGCATAACTCCGTACGGAACATCGATGTCCTCGTACACTACGGATTATCTACTCGTACATACATCGTGATATGTGCGGAATACCTGCCTACACAGTCTCCCAGCGAGATCCTAGATATAAAGGCACGTTCTGATATTGATATTTCGGTGTCTGTTCATTCATACCTCATGTATGTTGTTGGTGAATACCTACTTACACGGAATGTTTGGCAGGTACCTACCGCAGGTAGTCCTATGATGGTGAACTTCAATGTGCACCATGTCCAGGCCGAGTGCTTATATTACAATATATCGGAGTGGTTGTTACAGGCTATGGCTACTTCTCTGTGGGAGCCTTGACGGATAGGCTGCGGCTTCAACATCGTCGAGTGTACGTGTAAGCTAAGGTGAGCCATCATGCCGAATACAAGCGCTGCGAATTGCACGAGTTCCTGGGCGGTCGAAGATGCTCAAGGGAAGTAAGTATCAACTTGCCTAGTATCCATTCTCCTTGACCCAGTTTGCAATGTCGTCGCGGTCTCTCTGCAGCCACAGGATTTTGCTGCGAATAGCATCCTTGCTCTGCGCCAACGGCTGGTCGAAAGCTCTGGTATCGATATCTTTGAAGAAATTCTCAACCCTCTCGAGCTGTTCGGGCTTCGCGAAGCTCGACGTGCAAATCGTGACCATAGAACCCTGAATAGACGGGTTGCCGTTAAGGCGTTTGTTGATTTCCGGCCATTTCTCGGTCATCCACTTGAATAGAGCCTCAAGACCCTCAGCATGGGCACGCAGACCGCTAGTCGGGAGGTAAATGTCCTGACTCTTCACCTCGTCGCTCAAGGCGAATTCAAGGGTTCTTTGAATGAGCTCGGGATCTCTGGCGCGACCGATGCAGCGTAATACGGTGTTACGCTCATCGCTGGTGGTCGAGTTGTGGAAAACGTCCATAAGAGCGTCATACTGTTCTAGACTTAGTTTCGCCCATCAAGGTGTCAAATATGAGAAAGCTTACCTCCTCCTTTCCACCGTACTTAAGGGCCATGCTAAATACGCTGCCCCGGATGTTAGGGTGAATGGCGGACTTATCGCCAGCCCTAAACTTGGCGAACATTTCTTTCGCTACAGCGATTATTTCCTTGTCACCTGCCATACCAGCGGCTCCAAAGAGCATGGCCTTGAATTGTTGCTCAACGTGTCCATCCTTATCCGAGAATGTCCAACCCAACTTGTGGGCTCTCTCACTGACGAGCTCCTTAACAAAGGCTTCGAGGCCATCTTTGACGGCGTCATCCTCGAAAATCCAGGCTGACTGGACGGTTGCTACTCGAGCGATGATCTCACTCCACACCACAAAGGCGTCTTCCGTATCAAATCCCTTCAACAGATTCAGCACTCCTGAGGTCTTCTGGTAACCCGAAACGGCGAGAGCACCTGCGTCAGCAATCATGCCGGCACGGTCTTCGACTGTTAGTTTTCCTTCTTTGGCAGCCTGGCCTAGTTTGGCAAGACGTTCCGGGCTGTACGAGGTTCGATAGATGCTGGTGTGATTGGCATTTAGCTTGAAGAAGTCCATGTCCGGTAGTTTGTAAACGCCTTCCCTTTCCGTCAAAGTCAACTGTTCGTCAACACCGTTCTTAGTTCGAAGGCCGAGGAAGACCGGGTATAGGACCTTGTCTTCCTCAGGTTTCGTGTCACCAGTTCTCAAGAATCGGTTTTGCTTCACGAGAATGGAGCTTTCCGCAGGGTTCTCCTCGACTTGAACAACGGGGAAGCCAACGTTTTTGGTCCAGACCGACATGATATCTCTGACAGGTTTGCCGCTGGCATCTTCGAGCGCTGCCCAAAGATCATCGGTCTGTGTGTTACCATAGGCATGCTTCTTGATATATCGGCGAACACCTTCCAGGAAAATATCTTCGCCTAGATATGTCGAGATCATGCGCAGGACACATGAGCCCTTAGAGTAGGAGATGGCATCAAAAATCTGGTCAACTTCGCTAGCGCGTTTGACTGGGACTTCAATGGGATGACTGCTTCTCAATGAGTCCAAACCCAAGGCGCTCTGGAGGTTGTCAGAAACATAGTTCTCCCATACTTTCCACTCAGGATAGAAGTGGTTGCAACCTGTGATAACATATTAGCTTCCGCCACTATTCAACAGTAAACATGAATGTCCAGCTTACTTAGCCAACTCATGAGAGTAGCAAATCCTTCGTTCAACCAGAGGCCTTCCCACCAGTCCATGGTGACCAAGTTTCCGAACCACTGATGCGCCAATTCGTGCTGAACAACCTCGGCTATCCGCTCTTTCATGGCAGCACCGCTAGCCTTCTCATCGAGCATGAGATCTACAACTCGGTAAGTGATCAAACCCCAGTTTTCCATGGCGCCATTGGCAAAGTCTGGAATAGCGACCATGTCCATCTTGGGCAGGGGGAAATCGGCACCGAAGATCTTCTCGTAGTACTCTAATGTTCGAGCAGCTAACTCGAGAGAAAAGTGGCCGTGTTCAATGTTGGAGCTCGGAGGCGCATATACACGGATTGGCACTCGGAAATTGCGAGTTTCGATATAGTTGAGCTCACCCACGATGAAAGCAACCAAATACGTGGACATGAGGGGAGTTGGGTTGAACTTCACGGCTTTCTTCGCCGTTTTGGTCACCTCAGAGAGCACTTCAGTTTCAGAGGCGACATCCATGTTACTCAAGCACGTGAGATGCTTGTCTGCAATGAGAGTGACGGTGAAGGTAGCCTTGTGAAGCGGCTCGTCGAAACACGGGAAAGCTCTTCGGCAGTCATTGGCCTCCATCTGTGTCGTAGCAAGAACACCCTCGGAACCGTCGGGCTTCTTATAAGTTGAGCGGTAGAAGCCGGCCATGGCATTGTTGAGGATACCCGAGAACTTGATCTCGAGTTGGGTTTTGCCCGTGGGAACTTCGTCCTTGAGCTCAATCTTGGAGACTTGGGTCGATTCATCGTAGGTGATAGCCGACGAGGAGGTCACAATGGCATCTCCCGACTTGATGTGAGCACTGTGAATATCAATCTCGAGAGTATGAAGGGAGATCGACCGTGTCAGCTCCTGCACGTCGAAGTCAATCACAACCTTGCCTTCGAAGGTGAAGTTGTCGAAGTTCGGCTCGAGAGTGACATCATAGTGTCGGGGGATCACGTTGGTGGGCAGCAGTTCCCGACCCGCGTTGGGGTCGGAATTGGCGCCGCCAAAGTGTTCGGTTTCACCTGCTAGCCGGCACATGTTGTGTCTTCTGTAGGAACAAGGTCGAACAAATGATGTTGAAGGGGAGGCAGACAACCGAGAGAGTTTCAGAGGAGACACTCTCTGGGGAGCCGAAGAGGGCGTAAGAGAGACGAGACTGGGCGGAGCTCGTGGAATGGCACTAGGCAGGCAGCGTAACGGGGCAGGTTAGCTACCTAAGACGTGGACTGGACTGGATGTCCCGGATTCAACGGGTCTGTCCCGACTACATGCTGGAGAAGGCACTTACCCAAGACGGACACTGCTGAAATAGCGACTCTCTGTCCGCTGGCAAACGTGTGTTGGGTGTAGTGGAGAGGGTAAGCGGACGCGGTTGACGAGAGGGGAAAGTCGAGAGACAGACTCGATACGGGCAAGCGAACGGAGCGACATTAGTGCGCGGGAAAGGAAGGTCTATCTGGTACTAGTAGCAGGTGCGAGAAGGACACGGATTACATATGATACACCCATAGAACTCTAATGATACAGCGGCTTTTGATAGGGCAATCCCGTGACTATTATCTACGTGTAGGGAAGGAAGTCAGTGCCGTGCCGTGAGTAATCTGTACCTGCCCACTCAACTGGACTAGGACCTGGCGGTTTGTGTACGGAATAAGCATGTACATAAATAGAGGGGTAAAGAGGAAGGAGGGGCAGCCTGGCTCGTGTGATTTACGGGTGCGGTTTCTCAGTCGTTCGAAGATTGATGCTGTTTTGGCTGTCACGGGTCTCATCCGGCCACGGAAGAATTCGATGGAAGCTAACCTCGTGCGAACTAGTGGCTTGATCTTAGCGTGGCCTCAAGTTGCACCGACCAGATTCTGTGCAACCTGCCTACGACATTGCAACAGGAAGCAAACGTACCTACATTGTAGGCAGGTACATTCTTCGTAGGCTTCGTATCTGATATCTTCTCACAGAATGATAAGAACTCTATCGTATTTTGTACTACCATCTTCATATGTTCTAACTTTTTGTGCTACGGTATCTACATTCCCAGTTTGTTGTCGCTTGACTTACATTCAAGAATACAGTATATATTGATCACGTAAACTGTGTGATCTACTGTACGAAACACTAAAACGGTTGCCCGCTTGGATCTGACCCGTCTTTTTTCGGGTTCAAAATCATAGAGGGGCCAAAGCCTGCGCATAAACTACACCGAGCTAACCGCCTCTGATCTAGTGGCGAGGATTAACTAGCGCGGTTACTTCGTAAGTACGTGGAATACGGATTTACGGAAAGTACCGACCGTGCCATACGGAAACGACAAGCAGGTACGGATTAGGTTCAACCGTACGGATTACGGATTAAGGAACGGAATCTAATCCGTACCATCCACCTAATTCTGATGCGCAACGCGACCCGAGACACCAAGCCTGCCTCATACATACTGCATACATTAGGATTTGTATACGTGTGCAACAACATCATTCCTTGAACCGCCACGCATTGTCTCTTCCGAAAGAGAAAGAGATTTTAACAAGGCCTCACAATGGGGATGCAACCTCGGTCAGGCTCCGTCACTAGCGGCGCTGGATCTACTCCCAGCGTTGTGAATCAAAGAAAGAAACAACCCTTAGATATCGAAGAAATTCTGCGAGCAAAGAAAGCTGCTGACGCCGCTGCCGCCAAACCCCGATTCATACCAAAGGCTGAGAGAGAACGCCGTGCTGAGGAACAGAGACAGAAGGAGGAAGAAGAGAAGCGCATGCGACAAGAAGCTGAGAAACGGAACACATGGAGTACTGGCCGTAATGATGCCCGTAATGATCCCTTGCCCCACGACAACCGACCTGCCGTTCCTACAGGGCCGAGGGCCATGCGAAATACTAAGAGTGGCAATGAGAACGAGAAATCTAAGCCCTCTCATGATGGAAAGACAGCCGGACAAAAGCGGAAGGTACCCGAGGAAGACGAGGCTGCCCAGTTCCGAGCCAGATACATGGGCCCAGAGCTAAACCAGTCTACCTTCTCAGCAAAGAAGAAATCGAGAAGACACAGAGATAAATTCAACTTCGACTGGGACCCACATGACGATACGAGTCAAGGAGACGCGCTCATTCATCAAGACGAATTGAAGTCAGTCAACGATGGTGGCCTACTCTCCAGATATCAAGGCTTGGTTGACCCAGATGATTTAAAACGTGCGAAATACATCATGGCTGGTGATCAAGAGACTGGCAGAGAGCGAGCCGAACAACTGCTCGAAGTGGCACTGCGAGCAAAGGAAAGGGCGAACCGTAATACGTTTGGGAAGCATTGGTCTGACAAGAGACTGGAAGATATGCGTGAGCGGGACTGGCGCATCTTCAAGGAGGATTTTGGTATCTCTACAAAAGGTGGCCTCCTACCAAATCCAATGCGCAACTGGAAAGAATCAGGCTTGCCCCGGAGGTTGCTCGAAATTGTTGCCAAAGTTGGTTATGATGAACCGACCCCTGTTCAGCGAGCCGCCATCCCTATCGCTCTTCAAGCTCGTGATCTTATCGGTGTAGCTGTCACCGGTTCCGGAAAAACGGCCGCTTTCCTACTGCCCTTATTGGTTTACATATCCGACTTACCGCCACTAGATGAGATCACCAAGAATGACGGCCCCTACTCTCTTATCATCGCTCCCACTCGAGAACTGGTCCAGCAAATCGAGACGGAGGCAAGAAAGTTTGCAGAGCCACTGGGATTCACAGTTGTCAGTCTTGTCGGTGGTCACTCGTTGGAAGAACAGGCATTTGCGCTACGCAATGGTGCCGAAATCATTGTCGCCACGCCTGGTCGTCTGGTCGACTGCATCGAGCGCCGACTTCTCGTCTTATCACAGTGTTGCTACATTATCATGGATGAAGCTGATCGGATGATTGACATGGGTTTCGAGGACCCGGTTAATAAGATCCTAGATGCACTCCCCGTGACTAACGAGAAGCCAGATAGTGATGCAGCCGAAAACGCGCAACTCATGAGCCGGTCGCTTGGAGGTAAGGACCGTTATCGACAAACGATGATGTACACAGCCACCATGCCGGCCGCTGTGGAGAAGATTGCCAAGAAATACCTACGTAGACCTGCAACGGTGACAATCGGTAATGCTGGTGAAGCTGTCGATACCGTTGAGCAGAGGGTGGAGTTTGTGGCTGGAGAAGACCGTCGTAAGAAACGACTACAAGAAATCTTAACATCAGGCGAATTTGCAGCACCAATTATCGTGTTCGTCAACATCAAACGCAACTGCGATGCCATTGCGCGCGAGATCAAGCACATGGGTTTCTCCACCGTCACAATGCACGGAAGCAAGACCCAAGAGCAGAGAGAACAGGCCTTGGCATCAGTGCGCAGCGGAGCGACAGAGGTTCTTGTGGCTACAGACCTTGCTGGTCGTGGTATCGACGTGCCTGACGTGTCGCTCGTCGTCAACTTCAACATGGCCACCAGCATCGAAAGCTACACACATCGTATTGGTCGTACGGGTCGTGCAGGTAAGAGTGGTGTGGCTATCACATTCCTTGGCAATGAAGATGCGGACTCTCTGTACGATCTAAGACAGATGCTCTCCAAGAGCTCAATTTCAAAGGTACCCGAGGAGTTGCGGAGACATGAGGCTGCCCAACAGAAACCAAATAAGGGAGGTTTTAAGAAGATTGAGTAGATCGGCGCGATTTCCGAAAGGGGGTATTAATGAGGTTGGCATTGACATATCAAGAAGACGATGAACCTCGCGGTTTCAAGTTCGGTCTCTCCCCGTATGTTGCTCAATGATATATGGTCTACGTGTAATAGTAGTAGTATTTCAGAAGCAATTCATCTGATCCTTAGAATAAGTACCGTCCGGCGGGCTTCTGTCCTGTCGGTGTTTCTTGAGTGGCTGTGACTGCGCAGTGCCCTCTGATATCGACCATCTATCGCCAACGAATGTTGTCTATGTCAATCACAGCTGCGTCGACATACGTATAAGACATGCTCAACGCCTCGTCTGGATCTAAACACAGCATAGTATAGCCACCCTTATGCCATTGGAATGAATACCGGGACACGGATTTCCAGCCCCTTAATGTGGTGATGGAGTTCATCCTTCCACTTCAAGTAACGAGAGCATCAAAGAAGATTCCAGAATTGCAGCAACTTATATTTAGAGTCATCAATTCTACAGCCAAACTGTTTGTTCCACTCACTTACTATGAGCGATACACGATGCGCACGACTCTCATTGCAGTTGGCAAGTGATTGAGTTACCCCTGAATCCGGAGGAAGACGCTTTAGGGGTGACGGAAAGATTGTTCAATAGCTTCAAAGAAACATGGATTTCAGTCATTGAACTTGAGATTCCATGATTTCCTTGACTTCCTTGAACTTCTTTCGCCCAGACGGTAATATATTAGGTATCTTTTCTCATATCTTCTTTTCTGTGTGTTGAGCGTCGTCATCCCATTATTTATACGGGCCGTCAAGATTTCGGCCAACTGAAGCGGACCGACCATTACGTGCTAGTTATCGCTCTAATCGACAAAATATATGCTCTAATACACCACTATGCATTAAATAGTGATGTAATGCCCCACTTCCAAAACGTATATAACGATTTTCTTGGCATCCATGACCTGATCTAGACTTTTATAGATTCTCGTTGAATCAGGTAACGATACGGGAAATCTGGGGTCGAGAGGGAATCTCTTATCGAATCAATCCAAACCCTCGTCGTCGTCGTTGCGCCCCGGTTTGCCTGTCCAGCGGCCTTGATAACCATCACAAAGGGCAAGATGGCGTCCACCGTAAACATGGCCTACGTCGAGCTCGCGAAGCGGCTGCACCCACGCCTGCAGCGCTTCTTCGCCAAGTACCCGCCAGACCAGATCCTGCCGACGTCGACGCGCACCAACACGATCGAGAACGGAGCCAAGCCGAACCCGTTCCTCCCGCACAAGCACCCCATCACGGGCAAGTGGCACGACCCCGAGTACTCGCTGCGCCGACAGGCCGAGCTCGTGAAGCTCGCCCGCGAGGAGGGCGTCGAGGAGCTGATGCCGTTCACGTCCAAGGGCACGGAGGAGCGCGTGCGCCACAGAGTCGAGCACGGTTTGCGGGTGCGTGGTACGGGTGTGGGACAGTCGGTCAAGGGTCACTTATACGAAAGAATGTTGGCTGCGAAGTACGTTGATATCATCCGTCTGGGCGCGAGGGCGCACTGGGAACTGGTCACGGAGCATACGACTAACATCTCGCTAGGATGGAAAAGAGGAGAGAAGCCATGTTGGCCATGCCCAGGCTTGTACGGGAATGGAGAAAGGTATGTTACCCTCTCACGGTTGTCAATTTGCTTGCCTGCTTGCTTGCTGGTTTTCTGTCTCAGGATACTGATTTGCTCTTTCACAGACCGGCAGAAGCAAGTGGACCAAGTACCCGCGGTAGGCAATCAAGCCTCGATCTTCTCGATATTCATCGACTTTGTATTAGTCGAGTGTACGAATTTGTGTATGAGATTGTACGAGAGGCGTTTAATTACTACAGCGGGATATCCAAAAACAAGACAAAAAAAAGAAGAAACACCATTCCAGCAACTGTGCTCATTGCTTTGGCGCATCCAAAGTGTTGTCTTCCTCTTCTCATCTCTGGGAACTAATCTAACGCTAACAAGGACAACATATAACTGTCACAGAGGATATCCCGTCTTCTATCTAATCTCATTGAGTGTACAGCAGCGTTGTCGATGGTCTGAGTCCCGGCTCTTCGGATGATGTCTTCATGGCTTGAACCATTGCTCTAATGACGCTCACGTGACCAGCGCAAAGCGAACTGACTGCGGCTCAAAAAGTCTGTAGCTCTCACCAACCAACGTGAAATGATTCCGCGACTTACATGCGATATCGTCTACAGCTCTCACAACCACTCGACACCTTCATATAAACCACTTACTCACTAACTTTTTCAGCTCAAATCTCATATAAGCAGTGAAACTCACACCTCACCAATAAAGGCAAGCCACATCGGCTTCACTCACATACAGAAATGGCACCAGGAGTATCATGGACCACATCAGAGGCCACCCTCTACGGCATCCTCTCCCTCAACCAGACACACCTAGAAGGCGAACCGCTCGCCACACAACAAAAAGCCATAAAACAAGCCTACCACAAAGCCCTCCTAAAGCACCATCCAGACAAGAATTCCACATCCACCTCATCACCCCCCTCAGAAACTCCCTTCACAATCGACCAAATCCAACACGCCTACAACGTCCTCTCAGACACCCGCCAGCGCCGCGAGTACGACCGGGAACTCCTCCTCAACAACAAAGCCACAGGCCAAAAGGGCCAGGATGACGCGACGCGTTTCCAGACGGGCATCGAGACGGTCGATCTCGATGAGCTGGAGTACGATGAGGAGAACGCGCTCTTCTACGGCCCCTGTCGGTGCGGGAATGCGCGCGGGTTCCAGTGTACGGAGGTCGAGCTCGCTGCGCATGAGGAGGATGGGGTGTTGACGGTGCAGTGTCTGGACTGCAGTCTTTTTCGGCGCATTTTGTTCCAGGTGGAGGAGGAGTGAGGAGTTGTCTTTTCGGTCTTTTCATGCTATGTCAATGGTTAGGGGAGTGAGTAGCCTGCGCGCCTCAGTCGATCCCAGGTTTCGTGCCCGAACAACGGGATATGGAAGTCAGGCAGAGATTCCATTCTCAACTTGAGCCTCGACTGAGCTGCGATAAGTTAACCAGGCGCAGAGCGCATTATCCAAGGCAGTCAGCCAGTCCCTTCATCCCAGCGAGGCTACACCTGCACATCATATACCCATGACGATCGCGTACTCACAAAGTCGTCATATCTCCCTCACCTACTTTACCCATTCCGTCCAAACCGCGCGACGAGGCCTCATGGCGCAGACTTCCATCCCATGTAGGAGAACAGCACTCCCATCCTCACCTCTTCATCTCATCTCATCCCTCATACACCAACCCACCCGATGACTCATCCATCCAACCAACACCAACACCCAAACCTCCAACCAAGCCTCGGTCAAACCCAACCGCCATCCCATCCCATCCATGTATCTATCTAAACACCTCCCAATACCGTACCAACAATCATCAATACTGTACTGTATTACCAAGCAAACCATAAGCAAAGGAAACAAGAACGCCGAAAAAAAGACCCAACACACCCGAACCCGCACTCCGGATGAAATACGAGGCGTGAGGCATAGCGTGAAACCAAAAAATTCTATTACAAAAAGGAAAATAAACGAGAAGTTTGCTCCCTACATACATACCTAAGGTACTTATCTTTGCTGCGGCACAAGGTTTCCTTCATGGACCGAACTGAAATACCTAATGCATGCACCCAAGGGAGATGGACAGACGGGCAGACTCACAGACTTACACGAGTATATGTAATTCAGGCGTAATTCGGGCCAATTGGGAGTGCAAGTCGGCATACGAGCGACTGGCCGACCTACCTACCTTCATGGACGTACATTACACCGACGTACACGCCACCGCCATCGTAAATAGATAGCACAATGACACCATCGGTTCAGATAGCATCCAGCGTAGCGACGACCTTGTGCGGAATATAATGGTAGGACACGCACAATCATTGAATGGTCGTCTGGCAAAAGAGTTTATTGTCCAGATGGGTTGTATTAGAATCTAAAAGGCGAGCGTGCAGTGAGGAAACCCTCTAATGCCCGTTTGCCCATTTGCCTGTAGAGAAGGAGATTCCTCCACGTCTTTGTCATTGTGTACTTTCCACAAGCGAAAAACATGCCGAAACTGATAAGAGTCCACGCGAAAACACTCCGAGACACCAGAATCCACCCAGGTCCACAACCAACCCCTTTACATATCGCCAGGATTGTACTGTACGTGAAAAAATTACTCAGCAGCCTTAGGCTCCTCGGCGGGGGCGTCGGAAGACTTCTCGGCCTCCTGAGCAGGAGCGGCAGCCTCGCCAGCGGGCTCAGCCTCGGAGGAGGTCCAGAGGGTCTGTGTAAAACCGTTAATGAATCGCCCATCTCGCATACGGCTATGTTTTGGAGACATACCAGGTTGTCACGGAGGAGTTGCATGATGAGGGTAGAGTCCTTGTAGCTCTCCTCGCTGAGGGTGTCGAGCTCTAGAGACAATTGTTAGTACTTTTGTAACCACATCAAAACCAAATCGATCGTCTAACGTACCGGCAATGGCGTCATCGAAGGCCTGCTTGGCAAGGTGGCAAGCCTGGTCAGGAGCGTTCAAGATCTCGTAGTAGAAGACGGAGAAGTTAAGGGCGAGACCAAGGCGGATGGGGTGAGTGGGAGGAAGCTCGGTCTGAGCAACCTCGGTGGCAGCCTTGTAGGCCTCGAGAGACTTGTCGGCGGACTCCTTGCGACGGTCACCAATGGCGAATTCGGCGAGGTAGCGGTGGTAGTCACCCTTCCTGTAAAACGCGTTAGTCTCATGCCTATATCCACCCACCCACCAGATCGGATGTATATTCGTTTCTGCTTTTCATTACGGGAGTACGCACATCTTGTGGTAGAAGACCTTGGACTCTCCAGACTTGGCAGAGGGGATGAGGTGCTTGTCAAGAACCTCAAGGATGTCGTCGCAAATCTTTGCAAGCTCGGCCTCGATCTTCTGACGGTACTCCTTGATGAGGCCAACCTGGGAGGAGTTGCCCTTGCTCTCTTCCTTCTGCTCGATGGAGGTAACGATTCTCCAGGAAGCACGGCGGGCACCGATGACGTTCTTGTAGGCGACGGAGAGAAGGTTGCGCTCTTCGACGGTAAGATCACGGTCCTCGGAGGCGATGATCTTCATGTTCTCAACCATCTCTGTAAATCGCGGATTAACAGGCTGTCTTGGCAATTAAGATTCAACCATCCTCGTAAACATACCCTCGTAGCGCTCAGCCTGCTCGGCGAGCTTGGCGAGATATACGGCGTCCTCGTGACCCATCTTGTTGACGTGTGTGTTCGATGTGAATTAAACTGCAGAATCAGAAGACTGGTTAGCATATCCGCGGCAGCCTGACAACGTAGCCGAGAAGCGAAATACAGTGGCGGAAGGCTAGAGAAATGTCACAACAAGCGTGCGCATGCGGAGGCTGGGTGAGGCAGGTGTAGGTGGGTGATGCGGGGAGAGCGTGCGAGAAAGGAGAACGAGAAATGATGCTGGGATCGGCAGATACAGTGATGGATGGCTCAGAATACAGTCAAATCGAGGAGGCACGACTTTGTTTGCTCTTGAGGGAAAAAGGAGATCAGGGGGGAGAGTCTGGAGATGCGGGTGAGCAGCAGAGATAAAGGCCTCCCCGCAACAGGTGGGGTTTGCGCCTACCACTGGAGAGAGAATAACGCGTAAACAGGACGTGATGGAGGAGTAAAATGTTTATCGCAGGAAGTAATTGAAAAGAGAGCACGGCTGTGTATACCTGTATAGGGTTGAGGAGGCGGACAAAAACGTGTTTGCAGTGGACGGTGGTAGAAAGAGAGGGTCTGGTCGCGGTGAGTGGGGGGAGAGAGAGTGTGTGTTGGTTGGGCGAGGGAGGGAGAGAAACAAGGCGGTCGAGACGCTGATGCGGGCGATGACGACAGGTGCAGCCAGGCGGAAGGTGGGAGGCGGGAGGCGGGAGCGACTGACAGACAAGATACGGCAGGTGCGGTGCTGGCCCGGGGGTGGCTCTTTCCTTTGCGAGCCCAGCGGGACAGAGACTCTGAGAGATAGAGGGCAGGGACAGGTACAGCCAGGGACAGGGACAGGGAAGGGGACGTTACAGCAGCCAGCAGACAGCAAGACAGATAAGATACGGGAGAGTGAGGCAGAGCAAAACAATGCGTACGGAATACAAGCAGAGCAGGAAGCGATGAAGATAGACGTGACGATAATAGGATGGGATGAATAGGATGGGATAGGAGACCGGCTAGACAGAGTCAAGTCTGGAGTCTACTAGCAAAACGTACCTGGGTATCGATGAAGGGGAATGCGAGTTCGGGATGTTCTACCGCGGACCGGAGTAAGGATGGCAGACAGGCAGGACGTTGTAGACCTTGAAGTGACAAAGAGAACGACTTGGAAAGTTGTGACGCACGAAAATGAAGGCGATGAAGCGCAAAAATTAATAAAGAAAGGGAGGGAAGAGAATTGGTCAGGAGCCCGAGAGCGTGAATGAGAAGGGGATCGTTGTGTTAGGTGGGCAGCTTGCAAGGTCACGGCAGGTATTGCTGTAGGTACATGAGCAGGCCGGGTACTTGTACATGGCAGGTAGGCAGGCCGGGTTGCCCTGCCAGTCGGCGCAATTTAGGTACCGGCCTGGTGCTGGTGCGGCTTGTAGCTGCTTGTAGCGGCTGGAGAAGCGGGCAATAGCGGGCGGCCTATCTGCCTTAGGTACCAATAGGTAGTGCAGCCGGTGTGTGAGGTATCCCGATAGCCACTATGCGCACTAACCAGTACCTACCTAAGTACCTAACTGGCCCCCAACGATTACCTGTCCAGATCGGACCGTGCCCGGGCAACTACATGCAGTACTTGCGAGCGACTTCCAGGTCGCACCGAACCTGCATTGAGGTAATCTGAGGAATGTACGGAGTATGCAATAATTTACCTAGATCCATGCATAATTTCATGCTTACATACATGTGTTTTCGTTATAAAAAGGTTAATGCGAGTAATCCGTACGTAGGTAGGTAGTGCGGCTGGGTCTCCAGCCTCCGGAGATCGATGGTCGATGGAGACCGACATTGCTGAGTGTTGAGCGCAGTCTCGTCTGTGAGAAGCACATGAACCGGCAGAAATTGGCACAAAATTCCGAATTCCGAAGACCAGATAAAAGGAAGGCTTCCAATGCAGAACACATATTCTGCAGTCGAAGCCTGCTGGCCGATAGGTACAGGAACAAGACGAGACTCTCAGACTCTCTCTCTCTCTCTCCTCGATCACCCCTCCAGACGACTCCACTTCAAGTCTCACGCTGTCCCGTCATCTCTCAGAACCGCAATCGTGTCTGATCTGTTTTACACGTAATTATGGAATATACTAGACGCAGTGGACAGCTTGCCTTGCTTCAAAAGACCGATACCTGTGAATAACTGTTAAAACTTTCAATTACGTATGGTATTTCATTCAGTAGAACCAGCCCACTTGCTTGCTACTTTAACTGTCGGTGCTTCTGTGAGGGGCACAGCATCCCCTGCACGCCGTACTTACAAGTACTCGTAAGACGCAAAAGCCCAAGGCTGTAATCTGTAGCGTCGCCGGTTCATAAATGCACCCTAGGTAATCCGTAAAGACAAAAAGAATGCAAGTAATCCGTGGAGTTGTGAAGGAGGCCTCTATTGGCTTGCAAATCCGTAAACGACTCTGTGCGGATTATATACCGTGAGTAAATTGACCGAACAGAGAGTACGGATGATATCAACTTAAGATGAAAGAATCAAGACATTACAAACGAAAGACAATGGGATCAGATTGAAGACAGCCCATTGTGAGAGCGTTCCATCCGCTCATGATGAAGAATGAGGCTGTCCTGGTGTGTAAATCCCGTCTTTGGCACGTACATAACGAATCATTGGGGGCTCTCCGTACGATCATTGTCTGATGTTACGGCCCAGACGTGGATTCACTCCGTAAAACGACGGTTCAAGAGCACACCCCAAAGCCGTTAGCGCCTTACCCGCGCACGCCATGGGGGTGGGAAGGTGCGAAATACCTAAAGTGGCGCCTAGAGGGCGCCTACGGTAAAAGTACGAAATACCCACTGGGGCTCCGTTCCGTCCCGCGTAGCGCAAGCCGTAAGCAAGAGGCAGCCGCCAGCAGCAGCTAAGCTTAGGCGTCAGTTCAAGTCAGTCAGTTCAGTCGCAGTAGCTTAGCAAATTGTCTGGACCATCACGCCACTGGCACCTCATAATCGTTGCTCAACTCACCTTCGCAACCATTCTCAGCTGTCGTAATCCTCCAAGCCAAGACAATCATCATCGTAAGTCCTGCTATATCTCTGCGCCCATATCCCACGTCCAATCTTCCCAATCTCCATCCAACAATCTTCAAAACAACCCTCGATATCAAACCCGCAAAAAACCATCACCAAGCTCTCTGCCGCGAAAAAAAACCCAGTATAAACTCAAGCTGATCAACGTTCTCTTTCTTCTTCGCCCCGACTGCAGATCCAAACCATGTTCCGCCAGACCCTCACCAAGCTCCCCTCTCGCGGCCTCGCGGTCCCCGTCTCCCGCCGCGCTTTCACAACCACCATCCAGGCCATGGCCGAAGGCGACACCGGTGCTCCGCCCAGCACGGGCTCCATGTACGTCCCCCCGCTTGCTTGCTATGTACCAACATCCCATCCTCCGATCTACGCTGCTTGCCCCTCCTTCTCCTCCTCTCTTACTGCAGTCGACGCATTCCCCCGCATTGCGCGACGCAAGTGGGGGTTCTATGCAGACCAGAAGAGAGCTTTCGACACCGTCATGAAAGGAAAATATAGAGACAAGAAGCTGACTCGTATGCGAATAGGGACGCCTTCCAGCGCCGTGAGAAGGCCAGCGAGGACTTCGCCATCCGTCAGCGTGAGAAGGAGAAGCTCCTTGAGCTCCGCAAGAAGCTCCACGAGCAGCAGGAGCACCTCAAGAAGCTCTCTGACCACATGTAAGCCTTCACCCATTCTGATATTCATCCCCATCTACGACGATCTCTCCTTCTGGCGCATTGGGACGGCCATAAAGAGATATACCAGCGTCAACTGGTCGATTTGGAAGACAAAGGAACAGTCAACTAACTTCTTTCCCTCCAGTGACGAGTTAACCAAGGAGCAAGGTGGTGAGAAGAACTAAATGGCCTCTCAACTGTTAATGCTTTTCCCTTGCCTTGCCAGCGGATTTAGCTTACGGTAGATTGCCAAGAAAAATGAAATAAAAAAAAAGAGAACAAAAAAATGACGAAAAAAAATATTCAAATGATCATCATGAGAAAGATAGGAGAAAGCATTCCGGCGCGGCTTATTTCTTTGTATTACTACTATGGATTGTACACACACACGGACGTTCGCATTTTTGCTCCTGGTGTACTTGCTGTGTTTGCTCTGAAGATTGTCTCGAGAGAAGGAATGCAGAGTTGCCATTTTTTCTTTCGCCTTCAGAAAACGCATAATTATCATTGCCCTTTGTTTTCAATGCTACCTATCATCCATGACACCCTTGGGTCAACTCGGTACAACAATTCAGTGTGTGTAAAAACCTGTAGAATGACATAGCCTTTCTTCCTAGCAACAATGGGGTATGATCACCAAGTCCGCGCGCGTAATGACACCCTCCATTTATCTGCGTCCCATGTAGGATCGATAGAAACTATCCACGTTATCCTGCTCGAGGCCTCCGTGATTGTTACCGATCTGGCTGCTCGCCTTCTGCGCAGCCGCGATCTTGGCCTGTAGAGCCGCAGCATTCGTATCGATCCATTGGAGCTGCGTGAGGTGTCCATTGAGGACACGCACGATCTGGCTCAGCTGGAAAACTGTTAGTCATGTACGTGGAAAAAGGGGGAAAGGAGGGGAGGGAGAAAATAAGTTGCGGGGAACATACCGGATCATCAGGCTTGCTGCTCTTGCTGACGGTACCCGAGATTTCGTTAATCTCCTTAATCATCTTCGTCAAATCGCGACCCATCTCATCTAGTCGCTCCGTGATCTTCTCGGCCAACTTATAGGTCCGCTCACGCTCTTGGTCGGGGCCCGTGAGTGCTTCGCCCGGTGCAACTTGCTTAGAGAAAAGGGCGTCCACCTCAACTTCATACTTGTCCAACCAAGATTCCAACTCTTCCTGCTGGCTCTCCACCGTCACAAGGTGCCGCTCCACCTCACGACTAGCCTTCTCGGCCTCAAACGTGTTCAGATAGAGCTTCTGGATCTTCTCGCCATTCTCCACGAGTAAACGATCCCAAGCTGCTACCTGAGAGGCTTGCTCCTTAAACTCCTTTTGATACTTGGATAGATCAGTTGCCCATCGACTCATGATTTCATCCATTGTCTTGTTCTTAAGACGCGCCATAGATGACGTAGGACCGCTAGTCGACGCGCCTGCACCAGTGGTCTGAGGTGCTGCGGGCTTTGCCGTGGCTGATTCTGTAGACGTCGCGGCCTTGGTTCCAGCAAAGAGCGAGCCTGCTGCGGGAGCCGAAGCAGAAGTCGTAGCTGCGGTGGTGCTAGGAGCAGAAGAAGCACCGGTAGCGCCACCTAAAGCAGGCGTGTTAGTGTTAGGAGCTGGAGTCGTAGTAGTAGGGGCGGTAGAAGATGGGGTTGTGCCAAATAGGCTTGCAGGTTTTGCGGCATCCGGGTTCGCAGTGCCGGCGGCCGGCTTTGACAGGCCCGAGAACAGCGAACTGGCCTGGGGCTTCGATGGTTCAGCAGTGGTCGCGCCAGCTGCGGGCTTGTTCGCAGCTCCAAAAAGCGAACTGGCCTGCGTCGCTGTAGTCGCAGGCGCAGCGGTAGTGGTGTTTGTGGTCGCGCCCGGGGTACTGAATAACGATGGGGCACTTCCTGATGGCGCCGATGAGGCTGCAGGATTTCCAAACATACTCGGCTTAGCTGCAGCGGCAGAGTCAGTAGGTTTGGGTTGTGCCGATTGTCCGAAAAGCGAAGGGGTACTGGCGGCAGCGCCAGTACTTGTCGGTTTCGCGCCAGCCGCGGACGCGTCCGCAGGCTTTGCGCCGAACAGGGATCCGGAGGGAAACATCGACGGGGCGCCAGATGTGGTTGCGGCCGTTAGAGTGGTCGTAGGTTTGGCTGGAGAGCTAGCTTGAGTTCCTAACAAATTGCTAATCTGGCCGTCTTTCTTCTCGCCCTGCTGAACTGGAGAAAACAATGACGTACTACTCTGAGTCGCAGGTTTGTTATTGTTGAAAAGACTCAAACCGCCAGATGGCTTAGAAGCATCTAACGGGGGAGCACCAGCGGGCGTGGTCGAATTCTGGAATAATGCGGGCTTTGCAGGTGTTGCCTGAGCAGCCGACGCGGGGTTGGCATTCGCGCCGCCGAAAAGGCCTGGACTGCCGGAAGCAGCGCTGCTGCTGCCACCTCCAAATAGGACGCTGGGTTTGTTAGAGGCGGCCGTCTTGTCTTGGCCAAAGATACTGCCGGCAGACGTCGTGGTCGTGGTCGTCGGTGTTATGCTCGCCGCCGTGGTGTTTGGGGTTGAGGACGTGTTACCAAACAAATTAGTGCCTGTTGTTGCCGATGCTGCGGTGGGCTTGCTGCCAAACATAGATGCGGTTGCAGGTGCCTGCGACGTGGCGCCGAAAATATTGGCAGGTGCTCCAGTGCCAGCAGTCGATGTTGGCGTGGAAGAGCCAAGCGTTCCGCCGCTCGGAGCTGCGAAAAGCGACTTCTGTTCACCCGGCTTCGCAGTTGAGGCTCCAAACAAACTGGTGGTACCGGCAGTGGCACCGGCAGTGGCCGAAGGGGTGGCGGCACTGGTGCCTCCACTGATTGTGCTGGGAAACGAGAACGCAGATGTGCCCGTCTTCGCCTGTGCACCGCCGAATAAGCCACCCGTTGCAGGCGTAGTCGATCCAAACAATCCACCGGTGGCCGGCGCAGTAGAGGTGGTGTTGTTGGACTGGCCCGAGGAACTCGGGGTGTTGAAGAGGGACATGTTTTCGTCTGTTGGCCCGGCTGGAATGTGATCGGCCCGGGGTGAGTGGTGTGACTTCGCGTTGGCAAGAGGGAGGAGGAGGAATGTGATATTTCAGTCGGCGTTTGTTATCCCCAGGCGGCCACTCCCAACGAGAGAGGATTGACACAGTGGGATTGGGTGCTGGGGATTCGATAGGTAGCTAGGCTGCTTCGTGCTCGAGACTACCTGGTAAGGAGATAAACGTTTGAGAGAGGGCAATCGGACTCGATGTAGCGGGAGGAAAGGATGAGCAGTGTCGGTTGAGAATGAGGGAATCTGGTTTGCGTATCAGCTCCGTCAACTGCACGGCGATTAGGTAGGTACACACCAACTTTTTGCGCGACAAGCTCAACCAGAAGATGGAAGGTACGAGGTACATCCACGGAAGTCCTCAGGTACACAGTTATCGCGTTGATTGGACCTGATTCCCCGGTAACGAGTGTGGCTGTGAGCTTGAGCCACATGCGGCCTGCAGCGTGCAATGTGCACCCTCTGAGAAACATGGCGGGTACTTTCAGGTACCTGAGCAGTTGCTGCATGAAAGGTGCCGGAGAACGCCATGTGCGACTGACCGAATCGGACCGGCATTAGCGGCGTATATGGTCCGGCTTAGCTTGATGTACCTCACCCAATAAGTAAACCGCTTGCATGCAGTACAGGAAACGAGATCTTCATGTACTTTTAGATAGTAATAAAGCGAAGGAGAGACATACTTTGTACGTACTGAGTACTACTGTATGTAGGTACTGCGCAAGTACAGCTACTTATGTAAGACTTGGGATGGCTCGGGCGGTCTAGACTAATCCAGATAGGTCCAATACACAGACAGGGTTACAATGCACTCCGGCTTCATCCATCCAAGACGGTTCGATGTCTCCAACCCTGCGATTTGCAAGGGAACAGAGCAATTATTTTAATGTACGAACCAGAAGCCTGTAAGCCTGCCTAGGTCTTGCTATCAACTACAAGCTGTCCGACAATTGACCACGACTGCGAAACTGAACCTCTCTCTTTGCGTCTTCATATTCCACTTTCGTCCACCAAATCTCTCGACCCTGCGGCCTCTCTTTATTGCGTCTCCTCCTGCGAAGTCGAGCAGTGAGATAGATACATTCTACTCACTTCTTTCTACCCAAAGACCCTGACTCTCCCTACCCCTCAGCTCTCTTGTGTCACCATCCCTTTGAGCATCCCAACCCAACCGCTCTCGTACCATCCCAGGCCGACATCGAGTCCTCATCGCACGTGTGCATTAACGCGCCTGTTCTCGGGCTAGGGCGTATTCTAGATATGTCTGGAGAGCGCAGGCCCTCTTCGAGTCTCGAGGCTCCTGAGCGAACGCGGACTGAAGATCCTGGTGCACATGACTTGGGTAGGCCCAGATGTGCTCGACTGTTTGCGCTCCTTGTCTAATGCGTTGCCATCCAGAAGCATCCGATTCCGACGAGCACTTTTCCGACGCTCAGTCCATTGCCGAAAGCAACGAGCGGGCGGTTTCTCCCATCCCTAAAACGAGAATCGAGAAACTAGACAATGAGCCCTCCTACGGCGAGGTTCCGGGTACGGAGGCCTATAACAAGCGAACGGTGGACGCCTCCCCGGACGAGATTGCCATTGTAGAGGACGAGGAACTTCCGCCGACATCAGCCAGTCCCGCCGGCGCGACTGGAAATAGTGTCATTCCCAAGACGGTAGTGGATGAAACAGAAGACGTGTCCGGATCGTCGACTCACCATCACCACCATGAGCATTTGCGCCAAGCAGATGCTGCACCAGACGTGATCCGGAAGCCTGGTGACGCTGACGAGGCCGACCTAAGTCCTGCTCCGCTAGACGGCAATCCCCATTCACAAGACACCGGTACGGCAACCAAGTCCTCTTCACATCCACACTGCCATTGACTGTGCCTTCGTAGATGATATGGCCGTGGATCAAGCTGTGGAGTCCCCGTCGATGCCGGGACGGAGGGGGTCCTCAGCTGCTAGATCAACCACGAGCCTTCGCGACCAGGAGACGAATGAGACGAATGACGATGATGACGATTTTGGTGACGACTTTGACGATTTCGAAGAGGGCGACGAAGAAGCTGATTTTGGCGATTTCGAGGGTGACTTTCAACAGGCCGAAGCACCTGTGGATGCTCCGCCTGCAAAGCAGCCCCATGTCTCTATGCCTTCCTTTGTGTGTTTAGTACCCTCCTTAGATAGCTCTATCACAGCTATACTGACTCCCTGTGCTCCAAAGCCAATATTAGATTTTGACGGGCTAGACTCTGAAGACATCCTGGCCGCCACTGAGCCCTACCTGGATGCGTTATATCCGCCTAATGTGCTCGAAATCCCTCCGTTGCCCTCGCCCCCCGACCGACAACCCCATATTCTTCAACCCCAGGAGCGCATCGTTATGGTCACAGTTGGCCGCACCACCGCCGCTTCAACCTCCTGATTGGATCCGCTGCCGCATCAGACGGCTTTTCCTAGTATCGCTTGGCGTTCCGGTAGATCTAGACGAGATTCTACCGGCTTCCAAGCAAAAGAAACTCGTCCTCCCGTCTCTTCACCGGGTCTCCTCGAACGGCTCCATTCGCAACTCCACAGACTCTCGTTCAGTTTCGAGGCTACGGAAATCAGAGGCGAATGAATCGTCTGCGTCGGTTGATTCCCAGGGCAGGGAGAAAGCGAAGTCTGGCTCGAAGAAACAGAAGAGCCCGCTTCAAATCCCAGAGTTTGATCTAGTCGCAGCGAAGCAATTATGCAGCACAACCGAGGAGGCGCTGAGAGGAATGACGGATAATGAACTACAGCAGCATGTGGTCAAATTAAAGGAACTAGAGGTGTTGGCGAACGAAGTACACCAGTACTGGAAGCAGCGCACGGATGAGAAAATCGGCGACCGCGAGGCATTTGAGGGTGTCATAGAGAACCTCGTGAAGCACGCCCGGAAGACGAGAAAATGACGGAAGGAAAGGAAACGATAACTATATAGTAATGACCAAAAACTAATTTAGGGAGTGTATATTTATAAATGATACATCAAGCCAACTATTGGCGTCTTTTTCTAATCTCCAAGAAACTCGTCGCACATGTCGCCTCCTTTTTGCCTCATGAAGATCTACCAACTCCTCATATGAGATGAACATTCAAGGCGAGATGAGGTTTTCAAGGCAGATTTATTTGAATACATCGGCTCATGGTCATCGACCTGGCGGTATATAATTCGTATATTTCCTACGTTCCCCTTAAATAGGCCGAAATACAAACTATCATCGCAAGAGTTATCGCCAGCAAACTCATTCCTGAACCAGATCGGCCTCGCGCACAGAAAACACAGATCGCCACCGAAAGACTTACCAAAAATCCCAAACAACCCAAAAAAAAACAAAAAGAAAGTCCCCTTCCCCTAAAACACAAATTACGAACACAGAAGTGCAAAAGAATAAAACAAAAAGTTGCGAAAACCGCGAAAAAAAGATGACCTCGCTGGGGGTCGAACCCAGAATCTCCTGATGGCTGATGTGAGATAAGGATTTGAAGGTCCTTACCTGACTCGTAGTCAGACGCCTTGCCATTGGGCCACGAAGCCGGAATGCTTAGTAGACGAGTCAGGTGACTCGCTTGTTGGAAACGTCGGGGCTTGGGAGGGTATAAGTGTGCGCTCGGCGTGGTCTACGGATACTCTTTTCATAGCAAGATGGATTGTTGGTTGAGAATGAATGACGATGGAGTGATTGGGTTTGTTACGGTTCAATGGTGAGTGTTTTTTTCGTGGACCTACCTACTGTTACCGTTACAGTTTCGCACGACACTTCCTCGACAGACACCCTTGCTACAAAAACCAATTCCCTATGACCGGCCTGCCTTGATGTGTCGGATGGCGCGACTATGGACAGCTTGCGTGCAGAAGTGCCCCTCGACGAGAGGAATATAATCCCTCACAGTACAGGAAACTAGCACGTACGACCATACCCACTGGAGAACTCGGGATCCCGTCCGCTCTCCCATAGATAAGCCGGTGAGGGCCAGATTAGTAGTTGGGTCGGTGACGACCAGCGAATCCCTGGTGTTGTACGTTTTTTGTTTCTTTTTTTTGCACTTTTTGTCATCGAGGGTTCCTCATCGAAAGACAGCTCTGTTGAACAATATGGAAAGAGGGGGAATCCTGCTCGTTCAGCAGTGTGTTTTTTTGCCGTGGTCCGGACGAGCGGAATGGCTTACAACGAACCGGACTGGAATACGGATTATTGGCACCGGTCTTGATCATACGACTTCGAATGTCATGTCTGTGGGGACTTGAAGACGTTAAAAAAACAAGTCAAGCTTGCCCAGTTCGATTCTCCGAGGGCAGTGCTCTTGGATCTGGACATCCGATCAACCGTTAATACCACGGAATCGGCACACAAGTTCACAACCCCCTCGCCACACGACCAAGAAAATCCAAGATTTTTTTTTTTCAAATTGAAGATGGCTTGCACCAAGAAGCGCGGCATTCAGTAGCGGGGGGAAAGGGGGGTCTTGGGAGCGGTTAGGGCGGCACCGTTCCGTGTCCGAAGGTGCCCAGATATCATCCGGACTGTCGCCAAAGGATTCAGCTCCCTCACGGAATCTTGGCATGAGCAGGTTTACTTATAGAGACTTATGAGTACCTGGGTTATACACCGGCCGGTCGATTGACATTCCATTGTTAATGGACAAATTGCTGCTTGGGGTTGGCAGGGCTGGGCAGATGAATGTTTGTTGTTGGGTTGAAGGGGCCTTCCTCAAAAGGAGGTCCTTTCATCCTATGGTGATGATCAGGAAGACTAGGCGTGAGAGGGGCGTGGCACCCTTCTTTGCCACTGCTTCCGTTCAGACAATGAGGCTCATACTCCTTCGCGGTTTTACATTCGATCTTGGGACTCCTAAAACGCTACCAGCTCGGACTCTCGTCCTGGGAAGATTGAGATGATGTTCGACCTGTAACGGTTGGCATGGAAACCTCTGGACTTTCCTCTACAGTACCCGTCTTGAAATTTTAACCGATGGTAACTAATGTCGAAGCAATCGGGCGATAATAAGTCAACTTCACACGACGAACGAGACTCAACGAAGTGTTTGCTTGATATGGAGGTTTCTCTACGGGATCAAGTATGTGTACGACACAGCATGTTGTTGCTGGCCATTCACATCTGTTACTCTAATAATTCACGAGTAAGCCGCGAAAGCTCAACGAGGCTGCGCCGCAACCAGTTTGCTCAGCCGTGCTCCTTGCATTGAAGTACACGGCGCATTGGAGAGTTCAGACCTGCTCAGAGAGGGTTACCGTGTTATGAGGATGATTGTGATGAGTCCTTCGGCCCCCATGAGCGACTGCTGGGCTGTCGAGCAAGGTGTCACGGCTCCTACATGATGCGAGGCTATGAGCACAGCGTGAGATAAAAGCTTGTCGCATTACACTGACAAGTAAGAAGGGGTCGCGGTCCGATGGGAAAAGCTTGAATATGGCTACAGGTGAGCAGAGCCTTGGGTTACCGTTACTCGGGTCACGATTCTGATGATATGTGTTTATATATAGCTCGGCTCATATTTGTCGGAACTGCTCGTTCCCACCCCTCGCTGGCCTATCAGGCTGGCTGGTCTCAAGTATGCTAGATATCAAGTATCGTGACTTGAACGCCATAAAGAACTTGTAGAGTACTGGCAACGATCAGGTGTCCGACAATGCCTCGAAACAATCAATAGCATTGAGAACTATACCGTTGTCAGCTTACGAACGCCGTTGTTGACAGTCAATGCGCATGAAAAGCTTCTCTCATCCGACGAGTTAAGAGACTGGACGAACAGTTTCACATAAACAAGTGCCGTCGACACAGTCAGCATTCACAACGACTCCGCCAACAATACGTAAATAGGTTTATACCCTCCCTCACAAGACCTCATTGATGGGGACCTATATTGAGGGGGACCTATACGACTTCAGGATAAATTTACTCCTGCTCCGAGGCGATGCTCAGCCAGTTTCCAAAACAGGTAGCTGGGTGTGATGAAAAAGAGAAGAGGGGAAAGAGAACACAAGTCCGGCCGACCGTCGCTATCTTATATACGACCTGCCCTGCAGTATCACACAACGTGAGGAATTGGGGGCCATGTGCGACGCAGAAGCGTGTCGGGCTCGGCTATGTGTGGTCTGCCCGCTTCCACGGTCTCAGAGATGAATTTAGCAAACATTTTTCCGTGTGACGGGCATGAGGAGTTCTTCTCGAATGATACTATCCTGGGTTGGATCGGGGGTAAGCGCAGGGAGTTTAACCGGTGATCTGGAATCTGGAGAGGGCAGTTGGGGGCGACGGTTCCTCGGGATCACAGAAACTCTTCTCCCTGCGCTTGGAGGTTGGGTAAGATGTTAGTTGGGAACTGTCACTTTTGGGGAGTCGTCGCCTCATGATGCGATTCAGTCGATGGTGCTCGACTCCATCTTACGAGTCTTACGATAGGAGCATGTCGTGCTGATTCGCATCCTAGACGCCATGCAGGACGGGGACCTGAATATGTACGAACCCTTTTTCAAACGAAAGAAATATTGAATAAATGTCGAGAAGATACATAGATGTAGATATGTACTCTCATCCAATGCACGGAACCCGAACGACATACGCACGTTTATCATAGGGTTGGATTTTCCTCAAGCATCAGGGGCAGCGCAAGTGCGTGCATGAGCTTACATGGAGTTGGGTCGGGTCGGCACCAGGGGATAAGCAATCGGGGTGAGACTCGCATCTCTTCTTTTCGCTGCACCACATCCGCAACCCCAGTCCAAGCAAGGTCCCCAAATTCCCCAAACGATCGGCTCGGGTGATGATCGGGGTGAGCCACGATGTGATGGGAAAAGGAAAAGGGAAAGAAACATATGTCGTGTAATATTGCATTCTATGGCAATCTCGTCATACCGACCTTATCTGGTCTTCTTTTTTTTCTTCTCTCCTATTTTATCTATAAAAAGAAACAGAAGGAAATAATTAAAAGAAAGAAACGGCAAATTCCCTTTCGAACGATGGCAGCGAATTGTGTGGGTGTGAATGCGTGTGACGCAGATTCTCGGACCCAGCAAGGCGTGGCGCTCTGGCTTGGCTCATGGGCGGATGGATGGATGGATGGATGGATGGATGACTTGAGATTCATGCAGTGATAAAAGAGACGAGGCCGACACGATGGAGGCCGTATGCCATGACACTCTACGGTATGATATGCATTGTGCGGAGAGTTGCCGGTCAGCTAGCAATGCGACCCTCGCGACCACCAGAACGAAGCGGCATCGGGCTTCTTCTTCTGCTTTCTTCTCTTTCTCTCCCTCGGTGTTGGCACAGCGTTTCTTTTTTGTCTTCCTTCCCAACTCATACGCTGACTTGTTATAACCCCCCGGAACGAAAACGAGGCACCATCATCACATATTATACAGTGTAGGTAGGTGGTAATAAAGTACCTATTACGGCGCCAGGGGGGGGTTTAAAATTGGGTACGGTGGGGGTGTTCGCGTACGAATGGATGATACCATCATGTTCACTTTCTAAATGCATGTTCAATGCTTAAATTCATATCTGTCCTCGTTATAGAATCAACCTCGATAGATTTTACAAATTCCTCATAAACCAAACGGTATGCTCAACTGAAATCCATGTGTTACTAGGTCCGAATGCTTTATCCAGTGTTACCCGTCCCGTCCTATATCCCCCCATCGTCCCGATCCGGGTGAAATTGAAGTTCAACTGACAATGAACTGCAACTACATCAGAGAGTCAACCATCAACAACGTCCCCGTTATCCTCTCTACATTTGAACATCGTTTTCGTGATGAAATATAACACTGTCAACACCTTTATGCGAATTCGGACGCGAAGCTCATCTCGCATACGCTTTATCGTAGGGCTTCGGATCAAACGGGATGAAAGTCCGAGCTCATGTTCGATTGAACGTGTATATCAAACTGACGGTCGTCATCTGTCAATCTGAAGGAACAAAGATTCGATTCATTTATGGAATGACATTTCACAACAACCGTAACTTCGCCATTGTCACAACCTTCATAGGAAATCGGACGCGAAGCCATCTCGCATATCGCTTTATCATGGGCTCGGATCAAACGGGATGAGAGTCCGAGCTCATGTTGAATTGAACGTGTATATCAAACTGACGGTCGTCATCTGTCAATCTGAAGGAACAAAGATTCGATTCTTTATGGAATGACATTTCACAACAACCGTAACTTCGCCGCTGTCACAACCTTCATCGGAATTCGGATACAACATCATATCCCATATGTTTATATCATGTGCTTCAGATCAAACGGGATAGGAATCCGAGGCCTATGTCCCATTGAACTGTGGCTTCAAACTGAAGGCCGTCACTGTCATTATGAGCGAATAAAAACGCAGTTGCTTTATGGAATGCCCTTTCACACATATGGCCAGTTTGTTTTGAATTTATGTTTTCGGATATCCGACTCTTACATAGTAGTCATATTAGAATCAAGCTCTCCCCGGTTGGGATGTTTGTTGAAGTCTTGAATTTGGATGATATATCCTTCTTCACCCGAATCCCTTTTGCGCGCAATGGATCTTCTGTTTGCGGATGCCGACCTCGGCAGGAGGTATTCGTACCTGTACATACCTACCTACCTAAAGGTCCTAAGGTACTCCTAGCGCGATCTGATCGGAAATGGGCAAGGAAGGTGGCGAGGTTCGTTCTTGCGGGAGGTCCTGTCCCGTTTCATCTGGGACACAACCTTTAGGTGGTAGGTTCACGTCTGCAATTGACATCGGACTGGGCACTCTCCTACCTCCTGTACCTACCTACCCTGTGTAAGGTAGGACGTCAGACACTCCTGCCCGCGCAACAGGTACCGCTCCTACCTACTACTGGGGTAGGTACGGACTACCCTACGTCCCAAGAGTCCGGTTTCGTGGGACATCCAGACACGTCTACCTACCTCCTAGGTAGGAATCCAACACTTCCAGGAGTCCGACTCTCCTGGGAGTCAGATCAGGCAGGAGTCCGACTCTACCTAACCTACCTACCTAACCCACCTACCTCTCTGCCTACCTATGAGACTTCATTTTGCTACATCATCGTCATGTCGGAGCGGATTCCTCAACACAAGACGAAAGCCAAGAGCATGCTAATGCAGCCTCAACCGAAGCGCTCGCGTCGTCAAATACCTGTTGTATCGGACGGGTTCGATCCGTTGTCAGTAATAGATGATGCCCAAGACACTCCGGTTACCAAGGTCAGGCGCAAGGTGAACGAGTGGCTTGGCGTCACTGACTTCGGTCCGAATTACTCGATTGATCCGGGTCGTCCTGGATCATCCTCAATCAGACAACCTGACGGTCCACACGACTCTGTTGACTTGAATGAAGATTTGGAAGTTGCAGCTGCCACTACGCTGGATCTAGTTACCGGCATCCTCTCGCGACCTCCGGACGATGTCGATCCCACCACGCAGACATCTTCGCCACCCGTCGTTCCGTTGACAGATTCTGCTGCCAAGATCCTTGAATCTGCTCAAGAACGTGAAATAGCCGACTTTGATGATGCCGACGACATTCTTGCCGTTGATGAAAGCCATTCGAAACCGAATCCAAATCCGAATGATCCGTCGGAAGAAGTTGTCCACCAACCTAAGCCTCACGATCTATCGCCGTTTCATACCATGTTAGCAATGTGGGAAAGTGCACATGATATCACTAGAGTCGCCCACAAACAATTGGTCGAGATCTTCCAATTAGCCACTAGCCTCGACGAAATCAAGCGCACTTCAACTAGGCGAGACACAACCGTCAAACGAGTTGTTGCCAGCCTTCCTCTTTTGAAGATTCGAAAATTGTTGGTGAAGCTGGACTTTACGGCTCTGCCTTCCCGCACCACGTTGGAAGAGAATCTTCTGGTGTTTGACCTAGCCAGTATTGTCACCTCTATTCTATCTTCACCCTATATGTCCCGACATGTATATAAGGGAATGGCTCACTATGTTGATGGTCGTATTGACAATCCATGGCAAGCCAACTGGTGGGGGGGAGTCAGTCCGTACCACCTCTGGTCAATTCTTCTCTTATAGGACCGGGGCGCCAATCTTCCCTTCGGACTTCATCAAGTGGAAGTGCTCGGGCCAACGATGTTCGTACACTTCTCTGTATTGCGAATCCCATTATGGCCGCATTCGATATTGTGGTTGGGATAAAAGAGTCTCAACGACTCGCCGTCATACCGGCGATAGTACCGTTCCTTCCGACTCTTCCGATATACCTATAATCTGCGTGCAATTAGTCGTGGACCGAAGTCGCATCGGAAATGATATGTTGGAGGACATTGTCCGTACACCTTTTCGTCATCGAACTGTAGACAGGACAGAGCTGATTATTGTTGAGGATGAAGAGGTTGAGTTGTCACCGGATGACATTATCGAACACGTCCCGGATGTGGCGATTGACTATTATTATGATCCTAAGCAATCCGTTCCCACTGGGCCTCTTTTTGCGTCCTTGACTGTGCGACTTATCTACAATAGCACTCGACGTCAATATCGCGTTGTCAAACTCTCATCACCTCATCGAGCTGAGCTTGAGCTAAAGGCTTATGGACGCCAGCACTTCATTGACAACTTTGTCGGCAAGGATATGATATCGCTTCCCTTCCAAATGTTTCTCGATGCATTTGGACTCTATCGAAATATGTACCGATCCCTCATGGGAGTGTACCTTACTCCTGAGTTCTACCCACCTGAGCTACGGTCCAAGAGATCTAATATCTTCCCGTTGACTCTTGGCCCCCACGGGTCGGATCTCTCGGATGTCCTTGCCGGCCTTTATCACATCCGTGATCTGGATTCAGGGACAAAGTTAACCCTGGATACCAAAACCGAGATCTTTGTGTGCTCATTTATTAACTGTATCACAGGGAGATATGCCGTCCCAGCAGAAGCTATCTGGTTGCCTTGGACCCACGGCCACCTTGCCGTGTCGGAACTGTTTCGTCCAAGGGGATGATAAGGCAAATCTCGACTTCGATATCGTCAATCAAGGGAGGTATCATATGCAAACACAGATTGACCGTCAACGGGTTGAACAACAAGCAAAGTCAGCAAAGCACCAAGAGAACATGCTCAGGGAACTTGGGTTACATAATAACAAGACCCTCCTTCGTACTCTGCAGAATCTTTTTCCGGCTCTCGATATGATCCGCAGCAGACCGATAGATGCAGCACATTCCGAGTATCAGGGGTTAAGCCGTGTCCTGCATAAGTTTATGTTCAATGATCAGATGTCCATCCTGACTCCCAATGCTATAACTGAAGCCTGTACGGTTTATCAGAGCTTCCCTTCCCCACCGGGATGGGGACGCCTACAGTCCCCCAGCGCCATCTCGACTCTTGGCGGATGCAAGAGCTGGCTCGGGGCTGCATCATTCTACCCATCTTACTTCGTTGTTGGCTTCAAGCCGATCACATCCGGCAGGATTTTCGGTTAGATATTCCTCGACTTGCGCAAGAATACTTTGATAAAGCCGATTTTTGTGTCCCCACCCAGAATTTTACCGCAGTGGATTGGGTTGTTGCGACAGCGTGGTGCTTTTCACGCTCGATATTGACCATATTTGGTAGTCACCATTATGCCAATACATCCTCGAACGCCAAAGAAACTGTCAGAGTCATTGTTGCTTTGGTCGTAAGGCTCTTCAGTTTCTTTGCCAGTTGAGCGCCAATGCCAACCGTCAGAAGGTTTTCACACGAAATGTGAATCAATTGAGAAAAAGCGGCCAGAGCAACACAACCGTCGAGTCAATCCAGTGTCCAATCCGAGACTGATTACACAGATGACGGTGACACCAACAGCGTCACTTCGATCCCGGCGTTGAGAAAACGCATACAACCGCAAAGATAAAGCTCAAACTTTCATCAATATGAAAGGGCTCCCTAATATCCATAGCGGCCTTCATATCGCTGATGTCATAAGGGAGTATGGCTCTTGTAGACTTGTGTGGACTCTACTGGGTGAAGATAAGCATCGGTATCTATCCCCTCTCTGACATTGTGTGTTTAGGTATCTATTCGGCTACCTAATGGCTAACTGCTTTTCGTTCAGTCAATTCAAGAGTGATATCACGACCACTAATCACCGTAACCCTTCATCCACGCTTATCGGCCGCGAGAATGTATCACAGACGTTGAGATTTTTAATGGAGGGCAGTTATGCGACATCTATGAGCCATTTACATACAATGTTCGTCGACGTCAGAAAGCGGTGTCCCAGTTTGACCCGCGCAATCGCTCCACTCGTCTCCGTCTATGAAGATCATGGCAGCGATAATAGTGGTGATGTCGTCTTGCAAGGGGATATCCGCCACCAACAACCGACGACGCAGTTGCGAAACACTTATACCGAAGTCAAAGCACGTTGTAACAACATGTTGAATGTTGTGAACCTTCATGATGTCAGCGCTACCGGCCCTTTTGTCGAGAAATTGCGTCAGGCCTATCGCCGCGACTATAATACGCCTTCCGTCATTATTGGAGGGCAAAATGTCTCGTGGTGGAACAGAGTGGCCTATACAGACAAGTAAGCTTTCCAATATATAGGTACCCTGGTGCCACTGGAAGGACGGTCTGACCCTTATAGTTGTCATAATCGCGTCGTATTTAATGTTGGTAGCTTCGTCAAGTTGACTCTCAATGAGCCTCCTCATTATGTGACCGCTAGGTTGGACGGACTGTTTGTCCATCATCGGCCCAATTCATCATGGTTATTCTTGGTGGTTAGTCGCGCTGAACGATCAGCTAACATCGAGAAGGATTATCTTTTACAATGTCCATTGTACAACATGACCGGGCAAACCGATATTGTTGGGCTGTCCCGCTTGATGTCCGACCACGTGTGGATGGTACCCGGCCCAAACGGCTCTCTATTGTTTATTGATCATGATATATCATTCATGTAATGAATCGGAGTCGGAGTCGGAGTCGGAGTGACGGTGACGGTGACGGTGACGGTGACGTGCCAGATCGAGTCGAAGGTGGCGACGACGACGACGTCAGTGCTAGCGGACCGCTTATAAATTTAATAAAATAAAATGAATTATCTGAATCTGATGATGATCCAGCGGACCGCTACACGACCGCCGGTTGAAAAATCCCAGCGGACCGCTACACGACCGCCGGTTCAAAAATCCAACCAGCGGACCGCTACGCGGCGACCGCCGGAAAATTTCAAATATTAAATATAATAATATTAAGGACCCACGATAGAACTTACCCGCGCCAATAAAAGTCGGAGTGATGGTGACGGTGACGGTGACCGACGACGTCACCGTGCTCGAGACTAAGACTAAGACAGTTAAGACTTCAGAATCTATTATTATTATTATTTATAAATTTAAATTTCAGCGGACCGCTACACGACCGCCGGTTGAAAAATCCCAGCGGACCGCTACACGACCGCCGGTTCAAAAATTCAACCAGCGGACCGCTACGCGGCGACCGCCGGATAAAATTTCAAATTTTAAATATACTAATAATATTAAGGTATTATTAAAGTTTTCGTGGGACCAGGACCCACGATAGAACTTATCCGAGCCAATAAAAGACTTCGGAGTGATGGTGACGGTGACTGAGACTAAGTCAGAATTCAGCTGACCGCCACGCATCCGCCGGATAGTAATGGGACCTCACGATAGTTATCCGCCGGTAAAAGTCCCAGTCCCAGGACCAGGTCAGTGGCAGTGCCAGCACTGCGCTGCAGATTCCAGCTGACCGCCACGCATCCGCCGGATAGAATAATGGGGCCCGACCAGTCATGAAATACGAAATACTTAGAGATTCCAGGACTCGTCCTCGTCCTCGTCCTCGTGTCACCGTCACCGACGACGACAACGACGACGACGACGACCGTCACCGTCTGAAATTTCTGATTCTGATAATTCTGATTTAATTTTAATTTTAATTTTAAACAGTATTATTAATTTATTGACCGGCGGCGGCGGCGGCGGCGCCACGCATCCGCTGGATTCTGATTCTGAACTTGAAAAAATCGGGCCGGGGCCAGCGGACCGCTACACGACCGCCGGTTGAAAAATCCCAGCGGACCGCTACGCGGCGACGGTCGGATATGATAATTTCGTGGGGCCCCGGCCCGTCCTGGAATGAATTAATTGTATGACAATAATAAATTTCATATTAGAACTTATCCGCCGGTAAAAGTCCCAGCTGACCGCCACGCATCCGCCGGATAGGTATACTTCACGGTCACGATAGTTATCCGCCGGTAAAGGTCCCAGCTGACCGCCACGCATCCGCCAATAGGACTCGACTCCGAATGAATCAAATTTGGATTCATTTTGCTTCTGTCATCAGGTACGCCGCCAACACACACACACACACGCGTACGTTGAGTACTGCATTGTGATTTGTCACCAAAGAACTTGCTGGGAATATGGACATTGGCATGATAATATCACAGCGTGTCGACTACCTTATGAATCAGATGAGCCAGGGCAAGCGATGTTGACGCTGTACTTCGTGTAATTCGAGAATCCTATGTCACCTAACAATGGAGCGAGATATGTCTGAAAACGTTGCATCTCAGGCCTCATCGGCGCCTCACTCTACAGTTGTGAACATGAATGAAGTAGAGAGTATTACCGCCAACCCTTTGACCATGACTGATCCCGAGCCCTCCATCCATTCCTCGGCTTTTGCCGACGTCTCTTCCATTAATGAATCGTCCAGCCTGATGAACAAACAGAGAATCTATCCGGACTATACCATATGGGCGGACCGAACGTTCAAGCTCTGGCTTCGGTTACCTGACTACACCACGGCCCACGATACAAAGGCAGAAAAGTCGTGGTACTGGTCTCACGGATATCGGATGAGGAAAAGGAAGGACGGCGTTTTTGACAAAGATTCATACACAACTATGTGGATGTGCGAGCAGTGTGTAAAAGCGGACAAGATATCAACATTTGTTGCCAACACCTCGCGGTCCATTCAGAATCATCTTGCATCCCATAGGATTCTAGTAAGTTCTTTTTTTGGCTTCCATCTTCCATCTTTCTTGTTAGCTGACATCCCTCCTGCCGCCGGGCTCTTCGGTTCCTAAGGACATTGCAGACCGGTTAGGACTTCAACGCAGCAACCCCAATGATCAAGCCATCGCCGCCCAGCTGAACGCCTCGTTTGATTCCAGAGTATTCGATTTGCTCCTTCTTGACTGGGTGACATACGAGAACCTGCCATTCAGGACCGTGGATTCCCCCAGATTCCGACGAATGATCCTATATGGCAATCCTGTCGTTCATGATGACGATATCCCCTCTGCCCAAACACTCGTTCGCTTAGTTACAAGGGAATACGTCGGTGCTATTGGACACATGACTTCTTTATTAAACACTGCAAGAAGCATGATCCACTTCACGGCGGATGGATGGACGTCGCGTCAGAATGTGTCCTTCCTGGGCGTCAAAGCCCATTTCATTGACACTAAGTGGAAGAGGTGGAATATCATGCTTGGCCTGGTTCCTCTTCCTGGTAGGCATACAGGGACAGCTATTGGCAACGAGATTCTGAACACGCTGTCGACCTACAATGTAAATCTCGACGCTGTCGGATACTTCACTCTGGATAATGCATCCAACATGGACACCACCGTTGATGCAGTATCCCGTGAGCTTCCTCGTGCATTTTTACCTGACGAACGACGTATCAGGTGTGCACCTCACTTTCTTCATCTGGTGGTCCGACAGATCATGTACGGCTCCGGCCGCATTAATCTCGGCTCTCTGGATTTCGAAGAGCTGGATCAGATTGACGAGGATAGTGAAGTTGAAGACGTGGTTCGAGTCTTGCGGCAGAACAATAGGTCAACAGGAATCTCAGAGTCTGCCACCGATTCAGACGACGAAGACGGCGATCCCGGGGATCAGATGGAGGAGGATGTCCCTACAGGGATGCACTCGGCATCCTCAATATCTCAGAGTGCGAACCGGACAAGTTTGGAGCGTTGGCGCAAGCATGGGCCATATGGAAAGCTCCATAACATTGGAAGGATCATCCGAATGTCGTCACAGATGAAGGTTAGTCTGCTATCAATACATCCTTCTTCATTATCCTTGCTAATAGACTCTCTAGGAACATTGGCACACTGCCCAGCGAGAAGCATACCCGGATGAACGGCCGTTAGAATGGATACAGAACGTCTCAACACGATGGACTTCAGACTTCGCCATGATTGATCGAGCAAAACAACGGAAGGCCGCTGTTGACAAATTGATTGATAAGGTGGAACAGGACTGGCTCGATTGTGGAGGGAGAGATACCACTAGGCCTATACTCCTAGATGAACGTCTCTCTGCTTGCGATTGGAAGGTCATTGACGCAATCCACAGCATACTTTATCAATTCAAGATCATCGTTGCCCAGTTACAAGGTGACGGGATAACCGGATTGACTACAGCGGCACGAAGGAGCACTGGTTCATTCCACGAATACCTCCCGTGCGTTGAACAGTTGCTCGATCACCTGGAGACCTGCATGTTGGGAATTTGTGTCGTCCCTGATGGAGAAAACCCCGGGGTCTACAGACAAGTCAGACTCTTTGCTGGTCTTGATAGAAGTAGTCAGCGCCTACTGAAGGTATGCATCAAGCTGGGTTGGCAGAAGCTTGACCAGTACTACTCCAAGATCACGTCATTGGCTTATGCTGCGGCCGTCATATTCAACCCTACAGCAAAGATGGCGGGCCTCGAGGAGCTGTGGGATGGCACTCCACTACGGCAGGAGATCCACTGGAAGAGTAGCGTTCTCGACAAGTTGCGACGTACCTGGAGTGACCAGTACAAGCCCAGAGCCGTGACATCACCTGAAGAGGAGGTAACGGATACCAGTCAGAGCGGATTTCTCAGTATCCGTGAGCGGCGGAACCTCTATCGCAAAAGAGTCTTCGATGACGCTGTGGATGATGGTGATGTCTCGTCTTCGCCAACCAACTCCAAACGTCGGAAGGGAAACAAGACTCGCTCCTTTGAGCGTGACGAGCTGGAGTTGTACTTGAATGAGCCTGTCGCGGAAAACGAGCGTTATGCCAAAGATCCAATTGCGTGGTGGCATGAAATTGGATCTAGACGCTTCCCGACTCTATCACTCATGGCGACCGACTTTCTCACAATCTCCTCGTCAACTGCTGATCTGGAGCGTGAATTTAACCCTGCGGCCCGGATCGTGACACCTTTGAGGACAAGACTGCGAAAAGAGATCGTGAGCCAGGTCATCTGTCTCCGTAACTGGTCCAAACTTGGCATCTATGAGCCACGACTGCCTTTGAACTTATTAGAAGGTGATGACTGGTTACAGCATGTGTCGCTTGTTATGGATAAGTTATGATCTCGTCGGTCAATATCACGATGATGGCCCCGGGCATGGTTAGGCAGCAAGCCAGTGGTCCAAGGACATGAATCATTCGATGTACGTACATCATCATCATCACTGCCGTCAAGTGTACAGAATGCCCTTATTTTCTTCATGATTAAAGGCAGATTAAGCCCACACCCAAGTACATTTTTTGACTGGCGGCCTCAGTGGCCGGTCGACAACATCCATCCGACCGCTATCTATCATCCCAAACATCACAGCCAATAGACCGTTCACTTTCAGTTAGGGTCCCCATCCGACAGGGCGGCGGCTGAGTTACTGTTACTGTTACAACGACGTTGAATGACAATGACAGAATCAGAGTCAGAATCAGACACCGTCACCGTCACAATGACAATGACACCGTCACTTAGTCTTAGTCTTAGATCGTCGGCAACTTCACCTTCCATGCGCTAGCTCTGATCATTGCCGGGGCTTCCACGATCATCACCTACATCGTGAGCTTCTATCTCAAATGGCAACATGCTCTCAACTACACGAAACCCTTCGAACAGAAACAGTATGCTTCTACCTATCTACCTATCTACATCCTATCGTGCCGGTTGCGTTGGCCGGTGGTCTCTAAACTGACTGTTAGCTAACTCATTGCAGTATTATTCGTTGTTATTATTATTATTTACTGTTACTGTCATTGTCATTGTCATTGTCAGTCTGGTCCTGGTCCTGGTCCTGGTCCCTGGCTGAGGCTGACCTGGCTGAGTGGCACTGCCAGTGACGGTGACGGTGACGGTGACGGTGGCAGTGGCACATCTGAACAACCGTGTATGGAAACTCTTTGTAACGACAGACCCAAGTGGTTCTCGGTTTTGAAATGCTCAGCCTCACCGTCACCGTCACCGTCACGGTACATGTTTTGAACGCCTTTTCCATCCAGGACCGTGCACTCGAATAAACGAATCAGAATGCCCAAAAAAGCCACCCAAGGTAGAGAACATACCTAATCCTCCTACAGAAATAACATGGCAGCATACCCTCGACTGTGGTATTGTACGGCCAAGAGAAAAAAACAGGCGTGCACGGTCCCTGGATTCCAAAGCCGCCCCTAAGGAGATACCTCCCACTTACCAAGATATCCATCCCAGACTGACAAAGGAACCATACCTAAGGTTAGGAGGAGGTAGTAGGTTAGGTAGGTATGCTTTTGTTGGTATCTACCTAGTTACATGATACCTTATTGCTCTGAAAGATAAAAGCACCAGCAATTTGTAGTTCAAATCTGCAATATGACGCGTTGAATCAACCATCAACGCCACGATATGTCTACCAGAGGCTCTTGTCGAATGATAGATGTTGAGAAGAGCCGTCGTCGTCCCTCAGCTCTCGGGTCGGAGTCCACTACGCGTTGCATTTCTCGTGCGCGAGATTCCCGTCGCTGGGCCGCACGGCTAGACTCCGCCTCTGGCAACTCTTCAGTCAAATGCATCCCTGAAGCCACTGTCACTGGGATGATGCGTGGCGTCTCCGGATGGCTTCATAACTTCAGTGACGTCGTGATGGACATTTCGGACTTCGTTTCGCACACCGGACAAGTCAGATTGTAGGATGCCGAGCTCGTCTTGCATTCCCACCCATCTGTGGTCATGTTGGATTGCCCTCTCTATCTCTTCACGGCAAAGTGCCTCCATCCGCTTTCTTTCCCCTTCGATAGCCTCTTCAATACGTGTCG
Organism: Xylaria sp. L1 SY-2022; assembly: GCA_023079495.1. Lineage (NCBI taxonomy): Eukaryota > Fungi > Ascomycota > Sordariomycetes > Xylariales > Xylariaceae > Xylaria > Xylaria sp. L1 SY-2022. The sequence continues at coordinate 2,112,119 of JALIDW010000004.1, forward strand.
CGATGTTTCGTTCAATCTTGCTGATGGCGTCATTCAACACCTCTCTCACGCGTGCTTCAATCGGCCCGCCCACTATCGCATCTTTCAATATGGACGTCACGAAGTTCTGTGTCTCCCCTGATCAAATTGTTGTGGAGGACGATCTGATGCTTGGCGAGTTTGTCCAGGTTGTTTTCACAAGCAGTGGTTCGTTCTGCGATAGTTGGATAGGACATGCTTGGCTTGTCAAGTAAGAGGGCATCAACCTTATCCACCGGTTTGGGGTTGATAGCGAGGAATTTCTGAAGGGCAACTGACGCTTTTTCGTTCAAGGGGACACTGGGTTCCTTCCCTTTTTCACTGTCACCGACCTCATCATCAATGGAGTCTAACAATGCGTGAGCACCTAACGAGGACGGATTAATACCAGGTACGAGCCAATTTGCTTACCGTTCAAGACACGAGTCTCAGGTATCTTGACGCTTCCAACATTACCTTCATCCACAACATCCGTCGTGTTCTCTTCGATCTTGTTGGAGTTGTCTGTGACGGCATTGGGCTGAACAGATACAGCGGCAGCGTACTTGAATTTGTGGGCTTGGGCGAAAGACTCCCAACACTTGGGGATAATTCGGACGCTTGGGTCAACGGCAATCCAGCAAAACCCTGCCTGTATCATCCTAGTCTGCAAGAGACTGGCATACGTGCCGTATCCGTCCCGTGCGTTGCCTACGATCCTCAGGGCTTCCCATACGGTTTCAGTGGTACCTGGGAGCTTGAATTGAGCATTGTCTGCCCAGTTACAAGAATCGCCCGCTTCGATAGCGGACAAGAGAAACTTTTGCGCCTGGGACCAAAACTTGTAGTTGGATGGCTTGTCTTTGGGATGCGCGTGAGCCAGGTGTCTGAATACCTGGGTTGGGCTAATCCATTCTTTCATGGGTGTCAACTCGACCACGGATCGCCAGTATCGCTCGGGATTGGTTATGTCTTTCAATGGATCCTCATTGACGTAGAGCCTGTTGAGAGTGAAGAATTTCCGTTGTCTCGTCGCTGGGACTGCCTTAACCCAATGAGAAGGCTTCGCACAGGTGGCCATCTTCTCACTCATACGCGTCTGGAGCTGTGCATTTTCCAGGATGCTGACGTTGATATCGCCACCATAATTGAAATCGTCAGTGAATGGCATCTTGGATGTCGATATGCGATTGCTGGGAGAATAATAGCGCTGACGATATACTATAGGGGCTGGCGATCCAGAGTTGTGGTCAGAGAAGCGTCAAAACACTGAGCGGATCACGCGACAGGGGATTTAGCCCACCTATGAGCTTGACGGTCGTTTGAGTGCGGTGAGCTCATAGGTAAGGTGCAAATGCCGTGAGATATCTCTGCCACTGCCAGATACCAATGGCGAGGTATGTGGATGTGGGTTGAGAAGAGAGATATACTCCAGGTACGGAATAGAGAGACGGGAGAAGTGCAGACGAAAGGGTATGAGGTAGGCACCTAGACCTCCTCTCAGGCATATTGAAACAGATCATGAATCGTAAGCTGACCTTCCCGATATAGGAGAGGTGATTCGGTGATGTATTCTCCGAGCAGCGACCGGGTTGGAACGCGTTGTCCTGTGTTGATTTCACACGCGTATTGCGCATATAGGAACCTGCCTCCCTGAGGTAGCTACCTACCCAATAACAATAACACGGCAACCCACGGCAAATACTCTCGGGCTTGGACCTACCTTTCCTGCGGGATTTGGTATGGTAGGCTAGCACTTAGATGGAACAGATATTGCCTTGTTTTACGTCACATCAAAGTCGGCAAATACTCTCTCGGGCTTGGACCTACCTACCTTCCTCCCTGATATTAATTTACAGTCGGGATTTGTTTGGCAGGTTAGGTAGGTAGCTGGAACAGATGTTGCCTCTTTTACGTCACATTTAGGTCGGCAAATACTCCCTCTTCCCTCCCTGAAATTTACAGTCGGGATTTGGTTGGCAGGTTAGGAGGTAGGTAGCTGGGACAGATATTGCCTCTTTTTACGTCACATCTAGGTCATCTCACCACGAGGCTTCTGAAATTCCTCCTAGTCTCTGCGGAATAGTCTAGATACCTGTCTCTATGATAGGTATTCCTGCACGTGCCTTTGAGGTACGCGCGTATAGTGCCATACATTAGGTAGCCTCCCGATACTACGGATTATCTACCTGCCTAGGTAAGGTAGATAGGTTAGGTACGGGAGCGAACGCGTCAAGGCTAGACGGCGTGATACTATTCAGGGAGCTCCTATTCAGAGCCGAGGTGTGCAACTTCCCACGGGCCACCTATTAAACTGGGCTGACAGTTAACCCTGGACCTACCTACCTACCTACCTCTCATGTATAGGTATTATGAGGACCCTTAGGTATGGCATCTCCCTCTAGGTAATTATTAATGCTACCTCTGCCAATCCAGTCCCTCTCAATCAGCTACCTATATACCAGGTAACAACCTACCTACCTACCTACCTTACCTACCTATCTACCTTATCGGGTGCGGATAACCGATGAAACCTGAAGATGCCGCCGTCCACCCGCTCGAACAAGAAGAACCAGCGGGCCACGCCCACACCCACGCAGCTCGTTTCCGGAGACATTGACACCGATTCTTGGGGCAGCATTGATCTGACCATCGAGCAAAATAAAGCCCTCCAAGAAGCCGCTGGTGGGACTGTCGAAACTTGGGCCAAGCCTCCAAAATGGACTCATGCATCCCAGCCCCATCGATTCCGAAAGTTGATGCAGAGCAACCGTCTGGGACAAAATGAGACGCATCTCCAGGAAATCGTCAACGATCCTCCTAAATTTTGGGCGGAGGTCATGAGGCTGGCGCCACCTCGATCGTGGGTCGATAAGTCTGTCGTCGTGTTGTATCTATCCCAGGCCAAGCCATTGGAAAAACCTTCTAATGGCCGTCTCTGGACCAAAGCCAGAATCTGGCTTGACGAAGCCGCGGAGTATATAACCCAGAAAAGAACCACCTTGCCATATCTCGAGCCAGAGTTTTGGGAGGCTATGCGCATCATTGGGGACTCACTGGATGGATATGGGACATACCCGACGCTGATCAGAGCCAAAATGAACACGGCAGCCTTAAACTGGATCGCTGTTGACCCACACGAACGTTGCATCCCACAGTATTGGGTCCAATGGGCCGACAGTAACAAGCTTGAGTATAAAACTGTCATAGCCGGTACACCGCATTCTACTGCTGTTTCGGTCCCCATCCTGTCCAATACCGATGCCCAGACCGCCTTGGACAAGCTCCGTGAAAGGAAGTCCCAGCCCGCGCCCATTGGGATCGGTACAATGGAGATTGAGCAGCCCTCTTCTGCTGTCAGAAACTCTGACGTCTGGAGGACGGTGGACGCGAATCTAAAGGCAATGGCGGTTCATCAAATGGAGATGCGTAACGAGGTGATTGGTAACACTCAGACATTTGTGGAGCAGGCCATCAAAGGTGCAACCCTAGGAGGCCCAGTGGAGGGTCGGATCAGAGAGATACTGCATGATGCCCTCGTCAACCTGGTAGAGTCTATTAACACAAGGAATTCCGAGCAGACTACCCAAATCCGGAAATTAGAGACCCAGGTCGAACGGTTGACTCGTGACCTTGGCAAACTCCGTCGCAATTATCTCGATACCGATCACAAGCCAGTGGAAGTCTCACGGACTTTGAAGGACAGCGCACACATGCCTGACGTCGTGGAATCAGACGCAGAGCAGATAGCATCCAACGTCGAGGACGAATCTCATGAAGACGAAGGGGAGCCATCCGGGGCAAACGAATTATCTAGGTCAAGCCATGCCACGAACAAACGGAAGCGAGATGATGACGATGACAACGATGGCGAGAACGACAACGACGAGGAGAACGACGAGAACGACGAGAACGAAAATGACGGCAACAATGACAACCACCACGTGGGCAATGCAAGTCCTTCGTCCGCCATTCAAAAAGTCGCTCCTCGATACTTCAGAATGTTGTGGAGGGGGGTGTAGATGCAGATGGTATTGCTTGGGCCGCCGCCGCCTACCCCGCCCACCAGAGGTATGTTCATACCAGCCTGCTTACACTGGGCCGCCTTTCGTCCTTTCTCGCCTGGATTACCTGAGTGTTAATATCTGCGGATACAGTACATATATGTTGAAATTTTTGGGTTGGTTTACTAGGTATTGGATGGGCTGCTTGACTGGCTAAGGTAGGTAGGTACCTGTCTACACTCTTTCAATTATGTTCTTACCTAGGTACCTACCTATGGAATGGTCATCTCCTTGGGCCGCGGCTTTGGAATTCAGGTCCTTGCAGGGCCATTTTTGTGCTGGGAAGTTCAGTACCTTCTCCTCTCGTCATCGCGTCATGTGCGAAGAAATAGGGTGCTGATACCTTGGGTGGCGTTTTTGGGCATTCTGATTCGTGTATTCGAGTGCACTGTCATGGATTCTAAAGCTGCCCCTAAGGAGATACATTAGGTAATGGTTTTTGTAAATCGGCGTCTCTCATCTTAGACAAAATTGGACATCGAAAGAGTCTCAGGCCTATTCACATTAAGGTTGCTGCTGATGATGATGATGATGATGATGAGTCGGAGTCGGGCCAGTGCACGTGCACATTACATTACATTGGTCGAAATTTCAGATTTTCCGTGCCCCCTTCCCCCCCCTTCCCCCTAAGGTCTAACCAACAGCTAGCCGTCCGTCCGATCGTTGGCAGCGGTGAGCAGCAGCAGCAGCGGCAGCAGCAGCAGCGGCAGCAGCTCAGGATTGCCGGTAGACCGGCTGACCGATGAGCAACTCTGCGCGGCGGCGGCGGCGGCGGCGGCGGCAGGACCAGGGACCTTCTTCGGGATCCATCTCTGAGATGGACGGGGACGACGACGTTCTAGAAACGACTTCGGGATGTTTGTCGGGGCCGGGGCTGGGGTTCTGGGACTCCCTGGCTGAGTGGGCCGGGTGACCGTGATGTCAGTGACGGTGAGGCTGAGGCTGAGGCTGAGGCTTACTTTGAAGTTGTTCATGTGGGCGGCGTGGCCAGGTCACTGCCACTGCCACTGCCACTGACAGTGACACTGGCAGTGACGAATCTCTGAAGTGGCGGGTGAGATTGCTTTACCTACCTCCTTACCTAAAGGGCGGCCCTCCCGTCCCATTCAAATATCCCAACTTTGGTTTCAGTATTCGTCAGAAACTTGCATTAACTTTGACATTGCTGCTTGCGCCAAAGTCAATTTCAGGTGAATACGTGTCAAAGTCAATTTCAGACGAATATGCCTCATAGTCATAGATTCTGAACAGCAGTGGCGATGCTCCTTAGCCCTCCCGTCCCATTCAAATATCCCAACATTGGTTTCAGTATTCGTCAGAAACTTGCATTAACTTTGGCATTACTAGTCCCAACAACTTATGATTGGTTCCAGTATTCGTCAGAAACTTGCATTAACTTTAACATTAGTACTACCTGCGTCAAAGTCAATTTCAGATGAATATGCCTCACAGTCAAAGATTCTGAAACGATAGCGATGCTGCTTAGTACGCCAAATAGTTCCTTATCAAACTCGCTATCACAGTCATCATCCGCCGAACCGATACAATTTTTCCGTTTTAGTGCATTTACGATGCTATATAATTCTCCTTTCCACCCACGGACATTTCCCCTTCTCTCTGACATTCTGAGGCCGTTCACCTACCTATTGCCAGTCCGATTTTGTTTGTTCGTCTAATTAGGTACATGATGTCGCAAGGAACCGGTACAATCCAGTCCGGCACAATGGAGTCGGCCACGATGCAGGAGCTCGAAATGGAGACGGGGGGTATCTTTGAACCCCCCATTCGACCAGGACGGACTTGATCCCATCCACGCGTCAGGCGAACTGCTCCTATCCGAGAAGCAGGTGCTGGACCTGGTCACCGACATGGTCGCCAGGGATAACGAAGATGCTGTCAGTTTCGTTGCTCGGATGGAGGTACGTTCCAATTCTTAATGAGTACCCCTACCGGTAGGGCATAGAATTTACCTAACTAATTATATGCAGCAAATACTTGCAAACAAATCAACGGAGCATCAGACGCTATCCCTTCAGAATGCGAAGCGGCCGAGGGAATATAAGGTGAAGCAACTAAGCAGAGATACACTTCAGTATCTTCAACGGGCGCATATCGCATACCGGATCGCATTCGGACTATATTTGAATCAGGACCCAATCTATCCTCTGATAAAGAAGGTCTTTCACGATTTCCCAGGCAACGCCGACATCAAAGAGAGCGCCGAGGCGGTAGCCTGGGAGCGCCTCCGCAATGTATGCTCAACATGGAAAGGCAAAACAATTGCACATATGCAGGTAAGTCAAATATTGGTCTAAAAACCCCATGCCGCTTGGCCAAATTCATGGCATCCTATCACAGAGAGACGTTATAATTGACTTGAGGTAGGCGCATATTGAAACTTTGTGTAAGGAAGACCCGGTATTCTCGCAATGCCAGGACATACCTACACTTCATGCCATTTTGAAGGACAAATTCGACCTCGACAACTGGGCGGAATTGATGGAGCCCTGGCGACGGACAGTTAATGTCCGCGGATCAACCGGCAAGGTTCATCGTTGGTGCAAAAGTGAGTTCCTCAAAGCCAAAGGATATAAGGCAAAGTTCGCCTAACCTGTGTATCTTGGGTCTGTATGTCGATTTGGGCGCGCGGATCAAGTTGTCCATCGACTGGAAGAATCTCCCATCGGGATCTCGCCCGGCGGAGGCCAAATGGGACAGATGCGCGATATACCATCGTTTCGAAAGGCTCACAAGAGCTCCAGCTTTTCAGGAAATCAGACCATCGAGGTCCGACATCGCTCCGATGCCGCTCAAATCGAGGGATAGGAAGGCAAAGCTCAAGAGGGAGGTCGAGGTGGTTGACCCACTCACCGACCCAGACTTGTTCATCGCTGGCGATATGTGATCAAATCTGTCCCGACCACCCGGATCCGCCCCCCTATTCACCTACATTCTGCTTGTTTAGTTTTTTTTGTTCTTTAGGAAATCAGATTATCGAGGTTTGATATCGTTTTGATGCCGCTCAAATCAAGGGATAGGGAAGACAAAGTTCAAGAGGGACGTCGAGATGGTTGACCCAGTCACCGACCCAGACTTGTTCATCGCTGGCGATATGATCAAATCTGTCCCAACCACCGGGATCCGTCCCACTACCTAATGTACCTACCTACATTCTGCTTGCGCCTTTCATTTTGCTGTACCAACCGTAATCCGTACCTTAGGTAAATAAACGCTGACCTACCTCCTACCTACATTACCGTACCTACCTAACCTACCTAGGTAGGTAGGTCCGCTGTTAATACGGCTCAGCGAACATGAAGCCTCCTCACATAAAGTGCCTCGATTGGTTGATGAGGGAGGTAGGTAGAGCTATGTCCTTTCGGACAGCTACCTACCACAGGTAAGGTAAACCTCCTACATCCATCGTACCTACCTAACTCCTACCTGCCTACCTCCAAAACGACCTCAGTATGTACGGGGGCTGAGTGCCTTTCAGGGGTCGGAGAATTTCTGTTTCCCTGCCCGCTGAGCCGCATCGCGTTATCTGTCCGTACCAGGTACCGTATCTCCTACCTACCTAAAGGACATACCCTGGAGGTAGGTAGGTACCTCCCTGGTAATCCGTATCTGTCCGTTTACCTACCTGGAGGTAGGTTAGGTAGGAGGTAGGTAGGTAGGACATTGCCTACCTCCAGCCTCGGGTACGGATTACCTCCTTCAGGTCCGCTCATTCGGCGGGACCTGTCGCCCGTTTTACTACCTACCTTTTAAGGTAGGTAGGTAGGTAAGTTTTCGATTGGACGACGCCCGGGATCCACATCAAATTACCTATAACCTACCTACCTACCTCCTACCTATAAGTGATGTAGGTACCACGTTCTCCAGGACCTCAGGGCCTTTTAAAAGACATTCCCTGAGGTCCCGGGAGAGGCATCCAGTTCTCGTAGCGTACCTACCTACAAGTAAGCGGAGGGCCGTAGGTTACCTTAGGGTAGGTAGCCGTAAGGTAGGTAGGTTAGGTAGGTCGGTTAGTTAGGTAGGTAGGTACGAAATACTGGACCGTTGGAAGGGAGCAACGCGGACCAGGTCAGAGAATTTTACCTACCTAACCTAAACCTCCTACATTTGGAACATGCCCGTTGTCCGAATGGGAAATAGCTCGAATCTCATCCACCAATCGGGGCACTTTATTTTGGGGCTCTTCGGTCTGGAATCGACCAATCCGAGGCGCCTTGGATGAGGCGACATGTTCGCTGAGGCGTACCTAATCCGTACCTACCTAAACCTTTACCTAACCCACCGGGTAGTCCGTACTAGGTACCAGGGTAAAATGTCCTTCGGACAGATTAACGCGTTGCGGATTAGCGCTCGGGAAACAGAAATCCCCCGAGCTGCTGCCTCCCTAACCTACCTAGTCCGTATATGTAGGTCATGTCTGCCGCATTCCATGCCTCCTGGTTAGGAGGTAGGTTAGGTAAACTGGGAAACTGATAATGTCAGCGGTACCCTGCATGTCCCTACCTACCTGAGGTCCTTACCTACCTAGGTACCTGATGGAGGTTACCTACCTGGTAGGAGGTAGGATACAATGGCCCGGCCCCGGCGGAAGCGGAAGTGGCACTTACCTCCCACCTGAGGTCCCGTCCAAAGGTATCTAACCTACCTAGGTAGGTACCTAGGTAGGTATGTAATGAGGTTAGGTATTCCGTACCTACCTGGTAAGAAAAGGATGAAACGGGTCGAAGATCGCCCTAGCGCAGATTAGGTAGGCATACTATTCGTGAGGCCATCTTCTTGATGAGATCCTCTCCTCTTTGCACCTCTCCCCATCCTCTTCCATTCCACGTCTTCCTTACCTGGTAGGTAGGTAGGTAGGTAGGCATCCTCTTCATTCCTGTGTAACTCTCCTCACCTCCTTTTTCTCCACCTCCCCCATACCATTCAGGTATTCATATCTTCGTCCTCTTCATACTTGATATACCTAACGGACAATCTCAGGGAGGTATCCAATCGTTCTTTTTGTGCATCATTACGTCGTCAGATATGGGCTCGGATGGGATAACGATGCGTTGTTGGATATTTGGTCGCTACCTATAACGCCTCCCAATTAGCGGAATGCTCGCGTCGGCACATCATACCTACCTACCTTGACTTAGGCAGGTGCCGGGTCATATCTCTTAACAATCGAACGTCTGGTCAACGGTAGCTCATATAACGACCACCGCCGTCCAACCAATGCCTACAGAAATAGACATTAGTGGGTGAGACCATCCACCTGTTGAATCACCAACAGTGAAAGGTCGTCCACTTGTGATAACAGATAAGTACTCTACCTACCTAGTAATGGATCTGATCGGATATGTAGGTGGTGATATTGACAAACCGGACCTAGGCTAACAGTGAATAGATACCCGTCGGGCCTACATAGAAGTCAAAGCCCTTCATCGGTCAGGGAGGATATTCAATACAGCCAGACCAGTAGAAGAACAAGTTTTGAGCCTGTCCACAGGGTAGCTAGACGCCCTGAAATAGGGTGGACCTGACACTGATAAGTATTCGTCTTATGAGACCAACACCGGACATCAAAGCTGACCACAAAAAAGGCGGCATGGTGCTGACGGGTCGACACGTACCTAGGTAGTCTCTGTGAATCATGGAAGACAAGAGGCTACCTAACCTTTCGCCCTAAGGCGACAACAGGTATGTGTGATGGTCGTGGGAAGACTACCCACCGAGGATGTTAGACATTGACCGATGCCGCCTACCACGATGAACATCGGGACGGCCGATTCACCTGAGAGAGTAGGGTCGTACCCAAAAGTCGACATGGAATGGGATGGTAAAATGAGGAGGCAAGTATTCCAGATATCAATTGCAGCGGGGCTAATGATATATGAGCAGGTAGATGGGAAGCTCTCGTTAGCTACCTACCTGTCTGTCCAACAGAGAAGTCGTCCACGAGATCAACATACTATTTCTGACGAACAAACGACAGAAAGGAATCGTCCCAGAGTTCTTGCCTCCCGTATCGGACAGGCGGACATGTCACGATTATAGGAGGTAGGTATGGTCCGAGGCCGTCAAATACGTTAAGTACCTACCTACCTACCTACTCGACAAGCCCAAGAAGTACCACTGATTGACTGCATGAATAGATATACCTATCACCCTGATGTTTGAAGGACACCACATACATGCCAATACAAAGTACCTACCTAAGGTAATGTTACCAAGTCACATCCGAATTGGGCATGTCCCCATGCGTTTTGTTAATTTGAGTTTCAGGTGCAAGCATCATCAGACGAGCGAGATGCAGACCGTCATTCGATGTTCTCAACGGCTGGACATATCTACTGCCCGCAACACAATAGGTATGTATTATTCTTGTTGGGAAACGAACACTTCCGTGTGCGTGCGCTAGGGTCGATATTCCGAGTATGACACGGAAATCTTAAGACACACCATGTGCTGACGGTAATAGGAGGTATGATGCTGCTCAGGTAGGTATTCATGCAGGCATACGCGCTCAACACCGCAAGGTACGTGCGAAGAAGATGCCTATCCCAACAAAATCGCTAAGTTAGGTACCGTTCATGGCACTTATGGATATTAAGCTCGAGACTGACTTAACGCTTACGACGCAGAAAGGATACCTTACTGACTGCTGACTCTTGCAATGCATTCGGATATCCACCCTCCTCCCAGGTAAAAACTGCTGAGGCACCTCCCTACAGATATTGCCTGGGGTGGCGTGCTTGACGGACTCATCAGATTAGGTACCTTGGAACTGACAATCAATTACAGCAGGTACATTCCGCCAGATTATCATCTGCGTTGTCAGCGACACGCCCGTCAACATCCTGTGTCAGCACGTAGTTACATATGATGCACACTTAGGGACCTCGATTAGGTACCTACAATCCGGGACGATCCGGGATACAAGTCACACAGTGAACACAAGATAGGGGTACTTTCCTGTTATCCTGCATTTATCGTAGGTACGCAGAAGTGGGAGAATCATTGCTGACAGACATACAGATACCTACTCACCCATCCATCTAGGTAGACCCACAAACAGTGACTTTAGACCCGAGCGCTGTGCCATCAGATACATTTCACCATGGAAGTGCCAATCCGCGACAGCCGTCAGGATTTGGCATTGATGCACCCGGACGGCTATCCGGGCCAGCATTGAAACCAAGGACTTTACCTACCTCCTACCTAACCTACCTACCTCCTCATACCTGCAAGGCAGTCCCGGTCGCCAGGCCTGAAGAGCTTCATTGGATCATGACGACACCGAAGACGGTCAAGTCTGAAGATCGTCAGATGGCAGCTCCGGTCGTCGGATTGCAGACCCGGTCGACGTCAGGTCTGAAGCTCGTCAGGCCTGAAGCTCGTCAGGCCTGAAGCTCGTCAGGCCTGAAGCTCGTCAGACTGCAAACCCGCTCGTCAGGTCTGAAGCTCGTCAGGTCTGAAGCTCGTCAGGTCTGAAGCTCGTCAGGTCTGAAGCTCGTCAGGTCTGAAGCTCGTCAGGTCTGAAGCTCGTCAGGCCTGAAGCTCGTCAGGTCTGAAGCTCGTCAGGCCCTGAAGCTCGTCAGACTGCAGACCCGGTCGTCAGGTCCGAGCTCGTCAGGCCTGAAGCTCGTCAGATTGTAGTCCCGGTCGTCAGGTCTGAAGGTCGTCAGGTCTGAAGCTCGTCAGGCCTGAAGCTCGTCAGGTCTGAAGCTCGTCAGGTCTGAAGATCGTCAGGTCTGAAGCTCGTCAGGCCTGAAGCTCGTCAGATTGTAGTCCCGGTCGTCAGGTCTGAAGGTCGTCAGGTCTGAAGCTCGTCAGGCCTGAAGCTCGTCAGATTGTAGTCCCGGTCGTCAGGCCTGAAGCTCGTCAGACTGCAGACCCGGTCGTCAGGGTCTGAAGCTCGTCAGATGGCAGGTAGCAATCGTATCATAAATTTTACTCGTAGATGCAATTGAATCCTATATTATATTTTATATGCTGCTCGTTTTCAGTACGAAGGACATGACACATGTGAAAACGATGGTCATATTCACACTATGACAAGGTGAACTCAGGGTTCAGACGAAATTCGATTTCGATATGCTACTCGTTTTCAGTACGAAGGACATGACACATGCGAAAACGATGGTCATATTCACACTATGACAAGGTGAACTCCAGGTTCAGACGAAATTCGATTTCGATATGCTACTCGTTTTCAGTACGAACATTATGACGGAAGCGAAACTATGGTCAGGATCACACTAATGACCAACCGAACTACGTATTCGGACGAAGTCTAGTGTTAATTCAAATTCAGTTTCAGTTCAAATTTTGGTCCACGCCAAATCCAAGTTTGAATGAAACGTAGCCCGGAGTGAAAACCAAATCTGAACAGACCCGGACACCAGTCAAAAGTCGCAACTTCCTAGAAACCGGATCATGTTGGATGGCGCATCTCGCCCGACGGCGTGGGTCAGCTTCAAATGGTCAATTGAGGACGACGTCCCAACTGTCGGCAGTCTCTATTTCACCGAAATTCCCTTCATCAATGAATATGAGAGCCTCCGAAGAATCAGTTCTTAAAGAAGATCAACTTGCAGATTTCAAGAACATGCTCAAAAAAGCGAGTTCATCTTGACTTCTTGTCGTTTAAACGAGACGCCCTTCAGAATTTCAACATGTTGGCTGAAAACGGCAGTTCCTCTCGAATTCTGTACTGACGATACATGTGTTGAGTTGAACAGTGACGCCGTCATGATGGGATGTCCGACTACAGAAAGGGCTTGCAAAATGACAACAGGTTGCCGTCAGCTATCGGTTCGTCACAAAGATGTTTCCGATTGTCGTTACCAATTGCACGTATGATGCATATTTTGCGAGAAGTACATATTCTGTTACGAATTGCTAAGGCATGGATGTTCAGCAAACGAGTATTTCAAAATCAACACCCACACCGTACTCTATTTCTACACCCCCCCTGGCGCCGTAAGGTAGCAAGCCGTAAGAATTAAGAAGTGAAGAATCCTTGCGGGATTTTGGAGCTTGCGCGCGGGAAGACCAACAATTCCTGCCCATCCTCATCAGACCTACCGCCTGTGGTAAAAGGCAGTGGGCTCACCCCTTCACGGGCACTCTCGCGGGCACCTCGTCCCGTAATTGAGCAGTCGGTAATTCACACCGTAACTGGGTAAGCATCGTAGATAGCCTGCAAGCCAGGTTTTTATTCAATGGAATCGCGCTGGCGGGACGCTGTGATTGGCGAGCGGCCAGGATATGGGACAGCGGTCTCGGGCCTATGAGACGTCCACTTGGTCGAGCCGGTCGAGCATGGGCATCCTAGCAAAGCGCCTGTTTCTCTTGGCGTCGGAGCTTAATTGTCCAACCAGAGCCCGTCCTCGAGTTGCTCCCACTCCTCCGCTGACCTGCCCCTAGCAGAGACTAGGCACTTACTCGTGATAGCAGCCCGCTGCCGTGTGAGCCTTGACAAGACTTGGACAGGGTTGTGATGTTCACGGAAGAGGCAGACTTCATGGAGACACGACAGGAAGTTTCAAAGAGAGACGATAGACGATGGCGGAGTAACCTGATATCGTAGACACGCAGGATGTGTGTGCTCAGGTACGAGTACGGGATGACAGACTCACGAACCAGCCTCTCTTTTCCTCACCCCATCCCCATCCCGCCACCACCGAGATCGACCAGCGTAACAATGTAGGTACCGTCGTGACGTAGAAGTACCTACCCTACCGTTACCCACGGCGCCTATCCGCAATGGACTCGTCTACGCTGCTTGAAGCCTAGGCGGAGGGCCTCCTAACCGCCCTGGGTAACGAGTTGCGTTCCTTCATCCTGCCACGGGCAACCCTGTCCGCGCTCTCTGTCCGCATACAGTGAGCGATCACTTTGCATGCTGCACATGTGTCGTAGTATCCACCGGCAAATGCAAATGCAGATGCCAGAAGAGAGAAAGCCGGTCGGTAAAATCGTATCGGTCGAATGAGCGTTGCGCTGTGGCCGGGAATGAACACACACACAGCAAAGGCGGCGCTTATTCCAACGCAGCTATTTACCTATACCGCCCTCCCGCCCCCCGGGTGCACGCCATGAGAAAGGAATCTTTTTTCCCTTTCTTTCTTTTCGTTAGCTGGTCTCCCAAATCTCTGTTTCTCATTCTCAGATTTTCCATTTTTCTTTGCTTCTCAAGACAAATATTCACACACACATATTACTACCAATAAACCAAGGTAGTAAGTAGGATCTGTGTGAAAAGAAGCATAGCCGGTATTGAGAAAACTTCATGGGCAATTGAAACTCGCTGGCTCGAGTGACTCTTTCCTCTCTTCTCATTAACCCTTCTCATAAAACAAAAACACATAAAACACAATGGCACAGAACGATGAGAGAAGGCGACCTGTCGCCCTCGACTTAACGCCGTCAAGGTCATCGTCGGCAGATGGCTCATTCACATCCACATCCTCGCTCAAGCCGCCAAGGACACCCAGATTCGCCGAGGCCACCACAGTTCACTCACCAATCGAGCCTCCGCCAGCCACCGACCCGTTTCAAACTCCAAATCTAGCTCATGCTCAGCCTGCCGATGTGGGCTTTGGATATATCAATGATGATGTGCGGACACAGACTATCCACATGCCCATGACGCCGAAGACGCCGGGGCCCCTGAAGAGTGCCATGAAGGTTCCCGGCACGCCTGGACGGAGGTTGGAAAACCCTCTGAGCCCGACGTTCAGAGAAGAGGATATCCTTGAGGCAAGAGAGAAGGATACCGAGGCTGCTCAGAAGAAGGATGTGGTGAGTAGTTTTCTCTCATGGAAGCCAGGAGGAAGGAAAAAAGCTGGGATATCATCAAGTTCATCTCACTAATTTGTCTCATAGGGTCTCAAATACCGTGTCAGGCTAGCCAAGTTCGCCCTCCGCGGCATCAGCTTCAGCTGTAGTCTGATCATTCTGTCCCTGCTGAGCGTCTCGTTCAACATCTTCCGGACAACCAACAAGCTCGAGGCGCAGAGCAACCTGCCGCCCTGGGCGCCCAACACGCAGCTCTGGCCCCAGATCCTCGTGCTCGTCGTCTCGAGCATCAACCTCCTGTTCTCCACCATCATCTTCATCGGTTACTTCCGCGGCGGCCACCACCGCGCTGAGAAGGTCGGCGTCTACTACACGCTTTTCGCGCTCGGCTGGTTCATCGCTTCATCGGTTCTTTGGGCTGCTGCTGCTGGTATCCTGCAGTTCACCCGGAACAACAGCAACAACAAGGATCTCTGGGGCTGGTCGTGCGTCGATAACAAGCGAGCCGAGCTCTTCTCCCAGAAGGTCGAGTACACGCTCGTTTGCCGTCTCCAGGTACGTTCCATCTCATAACACCCTCATAAACAATCCCACTAACACCAACCCCAGAACTGGTCCCTGATCTGCGCCCTCATCGAAATCGTCCTCGACGTCTTTACCATCATCCTCTACAGCGTCGTCTTCTACCGCTACATCACCAAGCGCAAGCTCGCCAAATCCATGGACCTCCGCGACCGCGCCCGCTCCGATCTCTACCTCGCTCAACTCCGCTCCCAATCCGCCCCCAACACCCCAGGCTTCGGACCCAAATCCCCCAGCTTCTCCCAATACGCCATGTCGCCGCGCTTCCCGCCCTCCGTCTACAAGTCCCTCTCCGAGATCTCCGAGGACGTCCCCACGGCCCCGGCCGAGCCCGAATCCGCCTTCGCGAGACAGCAGCCGCAGCAGCAGCCGCAACACTCGCCCGTCGAGAAGCCCTTCAAGCTCCAGGCCCCGCCGACAAAAGCCCGCTCTGCGATCCCGAACCGCACGGGCTTCAACACGCCGACCTCACCCACGGCGCCCTCACTACCCGAGAACGTCGTGGCGCCGGGCGAACAGCAGTACGATGCCGTGCCCATTCCGAGCGCGTACGCGGATGCGATGGTGCGGAGCCCACCGCCTGCTCAGACGAGGTGATGAGGTTTCTTCAAACGGTCATAAACGAAACGAAAAAAAAACGAAAAAAAATATTTTATGCGTGTCTGGAATGAGGGAAAGCTGGTTTTTCGCTCCTCGCGAAACGTATAGTCACTATATTAAATACCCATGCGCGAGTAATGAGCGAAAAAAAGGAGGGGGAAGAGGAGGCGCGAGTGAGAGAGAGAGAGGCGTTGGGATGTGTGGTTTTTAAACTGAAAGTGCGAGCAAGCAAGCAAGCGTGCCAGCGAACGAGCCCCTTGTGTTGATGAGGGTGGTGTGGATGGCTGGGATGAGTTATATACCTTTTGCTGCAAATTTTATGTGTTTGACATCACCTTTTATGAGATTCGTGTGTGATTTTTGAATGAGATCCTGGGTGTTTGGTAGTATTATTTATGGAGAAATGGTAAGAGGGAGATTGATGGTCATCGGGCGAGAGTCGTTCTCAGGATTCTCCCGAGTTTGAGATTCTCACCCGTTGAGATTCGCCATCACATTCTTGAGTTCCTAGACTTGGTCTGGGGAATGGACCTTCGACGATCACTCCCAGTTACTTGTAGTGTTTGACTAAATCGATCGCCAGATATGATGTATTCAGATCTGATGTGAGGTTTGAGTAGTTCGTCTCTCCCTGGTCTCACTGGACTCGATTCTCCTGGTTCATCTCTATCCCGACGAGTGACCCTGCACCCTGAAAATGTGCCGAGTAAACGGCATCGTTACACTGCTTTCACAGTGGGCATTGCATGGAACATTTCGAGAACAAACCGTCGAGGCATTCCATATGTCGAACATAACGCGTATGTAGGTGATTCCATTTCCATGTGTTGTCATTCAAATCATGTCTTGGGATAGCTTCATCCGACTGCGGCCGGAATAGTTCCCACTGGTTCAGCCATCTCGTCTGCTCAATTTCTAGAGTTTCGTTCCGGCCAACCGAAATGAACATGTTTGTAATCCGAAAGTCAGAGTGGCCGAGCAGGGAAGATGGCCGAGCACGGTTGGATCTTGAAGGCATCTTGCCTGCCAGTTGCAAATATATAGACCGGCTGTTGACGGCCGTCACTGATCTTCCCATCAAGGTGATCGAAGTGGGCCAGCCCCAGCGACGGACCTGGCGTGCACGGATCAGCAAACTCATCATCAAGCTCCCGACAGCAGCTGATCCGGAGAGGCCGTCGAACAGCTCATCCCGCATCTACTGCACCTCAAACAGTTCGTCATAGCACGTTTTAATCTATTCAACGCACTGTTGAAACCGAATTGTAACCTCGCAACGTTACGAATAAAGATGATGAACCGACTCCCGACTGCGCGTCTGGCAATGATGAGCGCGCGAAGGACGTACAGCACGCGCCCTCCGCGCAACAATGACACGGTCAAGTTCTGGCCGTTCCTGGTTGTTACGATCGTGGGGTCGGTTGCTTTTGCGTACGTGAGCAAGTCGAGGGCTGGTATCAAGTGAGTTTGCATCCCTTCCCTTCTCCTCTCTCTTTTTCCTTTTACTCGAAACATATGGAGTAGTGCCAATCTATTTGGAACGAATCATATTCTGGTCCGTCTTTCAAATTCTTGGTAGAAGGAGAGGAATTAATCTGCGATGTGAAGGGGCTGATACTCACGTGAATAACAGTCGCGCTCCTCCGCGGTAATCGGGGTAAAGAAAGACAACAAATAGAGCCAAATGGCGGCTTATTGTTTCGAGAATATCACACCACTTCCATCGACAACTCATGATGCGGCTGTCTTCACAGGGAGGAAGAAACCTGTGCAGATACAGCTTGAGCCGCACTCGGTTTCACGCAGGCATCACAGACGGAGTCCGCCTATCGTGAATTGTCTAGGCATCAGAATCATCCTACATGACAGCAAGCAGCAAAAGCAAGGCATACCGCAGACTCGACGGGTGGGATGTGCATGGCGATGTATGTACGGTCCAATGGAGGCAGTGGAAAATGAAACATGACGTCTTTTTGACTTGCATTTTTTTTCTTCTCACGTTTTCTCCATGCTGAAAACAGAAAGATAGTAACGTGGGCGAAGAGGGTATAGGTCGATCTCATGATCTCCGTCCTCGAGAAACGTTACAGCCCGTATTCAGTCTGTGCCCATACCGATCTCGGTCGATATTCGCAGCCATGGCATTCATGGCATCTCATGATAGTCTTCATGCTGCTTATCGAGGCTCATATGATGATGTACATCGTATTTCGTACTCTGTCCTGTAAGGCGAGGATCCATATGTCGGAGGGCATCGGTATTGGGCACGCGATGCGTTACACGACTGAAGCGGTGCCTACAGAATGGCGTCTGATTAGAGTAGAGTGGTACTGATAAAGAGGGCTTGCATGCCGCAGCACCAGGCTGGGGGATCTTTCTTTGGAGACCGTTGGCAAATGTGACCCTCGACCACTAGAAAGATAGGCATATATTACCTACCTGGCTGGAGAACCCGGTAAGGTCCGTATCTGGTCTGTTCCGAGTCGCTGTCTGTACGAATGGCGCCGGGGATTTGTTGTTCGCAGAATATCAACCCACCGGAATCCCTCATGCCGGCACGGGAGACAGATTGACAGTGCTGTTCCTGTCCTGAAACTATTCTCGGCCTTATCACTTTAGATCCAGGCACAAGTCGATGAGATCGAATAAAATCGTGACCTGTACATTCTCATTCGTTAACGAAAATACCCCGTGATTATCAAATATAAAAAAAGGAGATCCAGTCGTCAAGAATTGCGCGTCCTCCCGCTGTCGTCGAAACCGTACTGTACGTAATAATCCGTACTGTCCCAGACCACCACGCTACGTCCTCCCCGCCGTCCGCCGCTCCCCGTACAAGTGTCAAGAGCTCCCTCTCACCTGGGAATCGGGACGTGCAAGAGCGATCTCGAATGACCTACGGATCACCTACAAGCCCCTGATTACCTACGCTAGTTACGTTATTATCGTCAGCTCCAGCTCCTGAGGTCCCCTCAGTTCAAACGGCCAACGCATCAAAAACGGCCTCAGTATAATCCGTATCTACAAGGCCTCCAGTATTTCTTCAGCGTATCAAAAAGCTTAAATAGGGGCCCGGTGTTCGCGGTTTGCACTCCTCCGGGAATGACGTTTTCTAGAACCATTAACCCGAAACCTCTGCCTCTCTGAACTGAACTGGAATACATTGAATACACTGAATACATTGACTCGTCCAGCACCCAACGGACAACCACCTACAAAACCGCAACCAGCCAATTTTCACAAGACAGTTCTCTACATTCCCCAAAATAATTACCACCGCATACCTACTACCCTCTACACATCCACACCACACCTTAATATCTCTACCTACGAACAGCACACACACACAAGACAAGATGCCCGCCATCGACGATCTCAAGAACCGCACGAGCCCCGTCTTCTCCTCCGATGACGTGACCGTCCTCTTCGTCCTCGGCGGCCCCGGCGCCGGCAAGGGCACGCAATGCGCCCGGCTCGTAGACGCCTACGGCTTCACCCACCTCTCCGCCGGCGACCTCCTGCGCGCCGAGCAGGACCGCCCCGGCAGCCAATACGGCGAGCTGATCAAGTACTACATCAAGAACGGCCTGATCGTGCCCATGGAGGTGACGATCGCACTCCTCGAGAACGCCATGCGCGAGGCCATGGCCACGACCGGCTCCACGACCGGCAAGTTCCTCATCGACGGCTTCCCGCGCAAGTTCGACCAGGCCGTCAAGTTCGAGGAGGCCGTGTGCCCGGCCAAGTTCGTCCTCTTCTACGACTGCCCCGAGGAGGAGATGGAGCGCCGTCTGCTCGAGCGCGGCAAGACGAGCGGCCGCTCCGACGACAACGCCGAGAGCATCCGCAAGCGCTTTCGCACCTTCGTCGAGACCAGCATGCCCGTCGTCGACTACTTCGAGGCGCAGCACCGCGTCGTCCGCATCCGTGCTGACGTCCCGCCCGACGACGTCTACCGCGCTACGCAGACCGAACTCACTGCTCGTCTCGGCGAGACCTTTTAAAGAGAAAAAAAGCTGCAAACGCTTTTTTTTTTTACGAAACGCGCGAAGGAATGTATACTATAATGGGGCGAAACGAGACAGCGCGAGAGAGAGTACGAGTAGAGAGGGATAGCAAGGCTCCTGCCGGCGGGGATTTGTCACGCTCATAGAGATGCACCGGACTGGCATGGTAAACGGAAGATACCTATAATAAAATAAAACACTGCGAAGTACCAACAACACGACGACAAGTCTCGGGTATAGACGTTGTAGGTAATCAGTCAGACAGGGGAAAAGAGAAAATAAATAAAAGACACGAGAAAAATGAGAGAAAACTTTCTTCAGACAGACATTTAAAAAGGCCACGGTTGATAAAAAAAAGGAGTCATTTTTGAGCCATGGTATTTTTTATGTATCATCAGGCTGGAACGGGAGGCAGTGGTCTAGAGAGTGCTTTTCTTGTTTTGTTGTCCTTTTTTCTTTCAATTCGGGTGCTCCCCACGAGTATATAGTAGACTTCACACACAGCACCCGCACAACTATCTTGTTTCCCCCCTCAGAAAAAAAAGGCTTCTGGTGTGTGTACTCTATTCCACGCCCCGACCCGCCTCTATACCTTATTAGCATTCCACAACGATGGAGGCGAGGCGGCGTGTGAAACCTTCTACATAGAAATGCTTGACTTCTCTCATCAAGTGTGTGGGATGGGATATGTCTCTTTGGATATCACCTGAATACCGCAGTTAGAACTCGCATAATTCATTACAACAAAGCCTGTATCCCGCATCGCCATGCCAATACGCCGAATCACCTGCACTATGCAAGTCGACCTGAGTAGTCGAGAACCGGAAAATAGGCGAATAGTAAAAGGGGAGGTGAAAGTCATCTAATCATCATCGTCGGTTCGCTCCTTACGGTGCGGCGCGCGTTCACCTCGTTCGCCGCGATCTCCTCGCTCACCACGTCGTCGGTCGCCCGGGCCAGAGCCGACCGTTGTGCTAGCGAGCTTCCGCTCAGCCTCCTCCAGGTCGCGCTTCTTCTGAGCCTCGAGGCTCGCCTGCTCCTTGCGGAGAGTGGTGGCAACCTTCGCCAATGTCTCTCTCCATGTGTCGACGAGGTCGCCCAGCTGGCGCCACTGCTTCTCGCCGAATACTCTGTATGTTGTGCGGTGCACCAAGAACACCTTCTTCTGCTGTGACATTCTACCCTCGACCAACTGGGCGCGAATCACATCGATAATCCATAATTCGACCTCCTCGGCGGGGATCTGTAGGGCCTCGGCAATCTCGGCGTAGGGAATCTCGCGCGTCTGGGTTCGGGCGGCTAGGGAGCCGAATGTGAGCAACCGCATCTTCGTCTGTAGTCTCTCGGCGTCTAACTGCTCCTTCTCGACGAATCCCTCGTGTTCCTCTCTGAACTGGTTGTAGTCCTCCAAGTCCTTCTCGGCGAAAATCGTCAACAGTTCGTAGTAAACGGGGTGAGTCTCAGAAAGAGCCTGAACGCAAGGAACGTTCAGGAGATCCTGGAAGTCGTATAGGGTAGGCGAGAGAAGAGCCGTCTGGAGGGCGCGCAGGGCGATCTTCTGAGCCTCCTCGGACTTAACGTCGGCCTCAGCAAAGGTACGCAGCGCCTTCAAAACGTATTGGTAGGAAGTACTGTTATCATAATCAGGTTAGAAGTGGAAGCCTTTTTTTGAATGCATCGAAAGACAAAGCACTGACTAAGCGTCACCGGCCTCACGGGCAGTCTCCGCGACGGCTTCGTATGCCTGGCGTTGGGCGGCGGAGCTGGAGCCCCACTGGGTCATCCAGCTGTCCAGGCTCTTGAGGTAAGGCTTGAGGTGCTCGAACAAGCCGTGCATCTTGAGGAAGCGCAGGATGGCCATGAAGACGTTGAATCGGAGGGCGTCGTCGGGCTTCAACATGTTGAAGATGGTGGTGAGGACATTGAGGGCAAGACCGGGGCCATTGATGGGGGAGGAGGTGATGGGCTTCGTGAGGTTGTCGCAAACTCGGGGGAGGAACATCTCAGCCTTGTCGCTCTGGAGGATGAGGTAGACGAGCAGATTGTATGCGCCGGCGAACTCCTTCTCGGGGATGGAGTGCAGGGCCTGGGAGGCGATGATGAGCTTCTTTAGCACCTCCTCCTGCTGGTTCTTCTCAATCAGGGCCTTGACATCTTCGCTGACGTTAAGGAAGTCGGCCATCTCCTGCGCCAACTCCTCGAAGCTGCCGTCAACGAAGACGAGCTGTGGCTGGTGGGGGGCCGCCATTTTGCCTGGGTCGATCCGGTTAACGCGTCGTGAACCCTTGTTAATGCTGGTAATTATTCTCTCGTCCTTGTCTTCGAGAGATCTGCGACCACGTCGTGGAGGGGCGCGGTGTACAGATTCACAAGAGGTCGACTAAGGGCGGTCGGGATTGAATCCGTAAGGCCGGGGTAGTAGTTGATGTCAAATTTACTGAGGTGAATTTTTGTGACTGTTGCTCTCAGCAGAAGCGCTTGGGCCAGGAGGGGCTACGGCCAGCCCCTCTGGAGTGCCACGCTTTTTTTCGTGGGCAAGCCTGTCCCGATATTAAGCCGTGCCTCTGTACTTGCTGCATAATAGCCCATAAACCCCTATCGCTACCCGTCAATCGAGGGTCTTGGCCGTAGTCTCACCGGCTAGGTGCATAGATCTCGAACGGTCGTACAGGACAAGTATCTCTACTTCGTACCTGGCCCCCGCAACAGGGTGGCTGGATGGTGTGGCACAGTCGTACCTTTCCAGCTAGTCACGAGTGGGCTCTGCTCCTTTTTAGATACAGATTTTCAAGTCACTAACTAACCTAGTTTGTGGAGTATTCGACTAGAGGATCCACCCTTGAAATTCACTGCGCCCGACAAACAACAGGCAAACTGCATCACGGACCCAGTAACCTCGGTCCTCTTGTACTGTAGATTGAAGTACCGCAATCTGTATTGCCATCCATATATTCCGTATCCGTATTGAAACAACATACCTATTCATTGTTTGATATGCGAATGAAGAATTCAACTTACGAAGACTCTTATAACTCGACCGCAATCCATTCAACTCAATGGAACTCATTCAATTGTTCGACCGCATGCAGTGCATTCTGATTGGGAGTCGCTACCCCGGAGGTAACTCCAAGGTGTAGTAGGCATGTGACTTACACGTAGCGCATCGTATCCTCTCCGTGACTTTTAGAACAACACAAAGTACGAAGACACTACCCACCAAGATATGTACCGGCATCCTCCAGCATGCCTACGTCCGAAGTATCATGGGTCTGGACTCTGGCAGAATGCTCTCTCTGCTACCTTGTTGGTACGGGATGCTACCTATGCGTGCCCGTGATACATCGAGATAAGTGCGTAGGTACCCAGAATGACCAACCGTGCAGAGTCTTGCTGGGAGCAATAAAAGGGATAGGTGCCCATACATCAGTAAATAGTATTGGTAGTGAAATTGATAGTAATGAAGGGCAATTCATTCCAAGTACGACGAAGCCCGTGAACGACTTTGCGAGTATTCGTAATGTAATAAATAGGAGGCTAGAATCCGAGGTAGATTTTACACCTCGTCTGCCTGTTTCCCCAGGCCTGGCTCCAGGTCTGTAAACGACAGCTTTCTTCACCCGGAACAGCATAAACGGTCTTGGCCAATCAATATAGCATCAGATCCCCATTTGCAACGAGGTGGAAAAGAACAAGACAGCCCGTTAGCGTGTCGAGAGGCCAATGATTGAGGACGAAATGAGCTCGAGCCTTAAAGTCCAATCGTTAATTCATATTTCCTCCAGCAGGCGTGCTTTTCCGACTGTCGATTGGGTGACCCTGGACTAATACCGCGTATACATATGTAGTAGCACGTACTTATTAAACAATCAATCGACCGTCCCATAAATACAAAAATAGCACAGATTATATTGGCTGTCCCTTGTCAACAGTGAGGCGTGGGGACCGGGTCAAAGGCGTATTAAACAACTCTCTCACCCTGATCCAACAGGAAGCATCTTACATGATCGCAAATCGAGGCCCCTCAGAGGCAAGAGGCCAGCAAAGAACGCAAACCGCCACTCTTTGACGAGGGAGCGCGCGACTACTCTGGACAGAACACCGACTCCGAACAGCCCCAACCGTCGTGTCGTGGTTACGGTGTTCTCCGTCGGTTCGACGGGTTATCAAGTACAGAAACTCGACCGGCTCCGATCCAACACGCTCGCTCACCTACCATTGTCGCCATGTGGGATCGTTTGCGACACAAGGGCGGGTTGAGCCCCGTCCTAAACAAGAAGAAGCAGGAAGCCGCTCAGTCTCAGGACTCGCAGTCGTCCTCGTCCTCGTTGTCACCACCGGCAGGCGTCAAGGGAGGAAATGGCCAGTACCAGTATTCGGTTAGAGGCGGTAATACATCGAGAAGAGCATCGAAGGATGTCAGCCAGCAGCGCCCCGAAACGTAAGTCCAATGATCTCGCTATCTTCTGAGCATCTCCCCGTCCTTCATACTATCTCATTATATCTCATCGTATCTCATCCCGCACATATACATGTGATATGTTTGCATGCATCTTGTGTTGCCTAAGTGGTCGACATGACACCGCAGTTGGTTGGCATCCGGCCGAGTCGACTCTGAGACAGACCAGCATTGCCAGGCGATGCTGCGCCTCATCATGGGTACCTGCGCACATGCTCGGCAGAGCAGCGATGAGGAGATGCCTAACGATCAGTCCATCTCTCAATCAATCGCATGCGATCGGTTTGATGAAGGGGGAGATTGCAGGCGTGCAGTGGGAACGCCGTCCTGCAATTTAGGATGAAGGAGGTATGGAATGCACGGTGAACGGTGAACGTCCTTGAACCAAGGAATCTCCAGCTTCCAAGCTGTATTCCGTATCTGCCGGCTAAATCCAGTTGCGCCTGCCAGCTCCTAGCAGGTTATGAGCTAGGTACTTGCCGATACCTTCCTGGCACAAGCGTGCTGAAGGCAGGTACCTACGCAATTATCTCCATGGTGATGGAAGCTCTGCCGAACACAGTGCCGGAAGCGTGCCTGGACGCTAGTCTGGTGTGCATGCACTGTACATGCGGGCTGGTCCGCGGTACACTCACATCCCACCATCCCACCTCACGCGTCTGCTCGACCTCACCTCTCTGGCATCCATTCTTACCCGATGCCCTCCCAAATGTGATTTCTCACGTCGTTCAACGCATGCGTGCCCTCTCTTGTGCATTGTTTTCTCGCGTCTTTATTTCCCCATTCTCTAATTCTAATGATTAATTTTCCTTTCTTCCCACTTGCGCCGCTGGATCGGCGTATTATATCAATTTATAACCCCGCGCACTGCTGTTACTATCCAAGTTCACCACCTTTCGACCATGTTCAAGAAGCTGATTCCGTCGCGATGGCGCAGAGCACAAACACAGAAGAGTTCTGGTTCTATAACAGCACCTTCCATGAATGCGCGACCAAACACTGCTCTAGCGCTCCACCCCGATTCCCATAATGATCGGCCGTCGACTGGTTACTCGCAACCCTCAACACCAGAAGTGGCCGTCTTCCCGGTTCCTCACTTAGAAGTCGATGTTGCGCACCCCAGCTTGCTCGATATCTCTCCGCCAAGTTCGGCGGGTCTCGACTCATGGGAAGGGTAAGTCGGTTCCAGGACGTCGTGGTTCTCTTATGGGTGTTGGTCGCGAGGACTCCGTTCCGTGTGAAACTAACTTGGCTTGTCGTGCAGACTTGATGGAGACGTGTCTCCTATTGACGAATCGCCAGACTCTCTCCAGTTTGATAAGACGCGCCGAGCTTCGACAAGAACAGAGGGCCGGAGCAATATACCTATCATACGTCGCGACCAAAGACAGCACTCCGACGCTGGGCCAAGTACTAAGTCACACGACCAAACCTCCTCGTCGCGACCCTACAACGACGATATTCGCTGGGATCCCTTGACGGGTGAAACAACGTCCAGTCTTAAAGGCCGTCCGTCACAGGTCAAACCGCGCGAGTTTGCAAACGACCTTGCGAACCGAGCAGTTAGCTCATCATTCGCCGAAAACAGATCCTCTCAGTCCTCCCAACCGAACCCGGCTTCCTATGTTGAGCGTCTACGTAAAGTGCGACAATCTAGCACCGGCGCCCAGCCCGAGCCGGCCCCGCGACCGGAATGGAAAGGAGCTAGCGGCCGGACAGTGCCGTTGACCATTTCTCCGAAAAACGGTAAGGGTGCCCACCGAATTCACCAAGCAAGGTCTTCCATGGAGTCTAATGGGTCTGAAGCAGCTTCTTCGCCGTCGCAGACCGAAACACAGGGTGTGTCACCTGTCTCCGACTCGGATAGCCAATTACGGCCACTTACAGCGTCGTTTCCAGCCCCGCCCTCTTCAGAAAGTGCCGGCCGAGGAAGTCATCTCCCACCGCTTCAACTGACCCCGAACGACAAAGCAATACGCCGGAAACCGGCAAGAGAAGGGTCGGGCCAATACCCCGAGCCTTCTACACCCGCCACACTAGGTTTCAACACCTTATCCGATGGAGACGTTCAGCTTTCGCCCACCACCCCTCAGCCAACCACGCCGGCTCTGACGGTGTCAATGGTCGACCGCGGACGACCTGTCGTGGATTATGAAATGTCGCCGAGCATAGCATCCTCGCGACCTACTACGCCTGGACCCGTTTCCCCGTCGTTCTCGATACTCGATCGCGGAAGACCTATTGTAGATTATGAGAGATCGCCGAGCATAGCATCCTCACGACCAACCACGCCTACACCCATTTCCCCGTCAGCTCCGACGTTCTCGATACTTGATCGGGGAAGGCCTATTATAGGTTATGAAAAGTCGCCTGGTATGACGTCGCCTCAGCCCGAGCCTACGCCTACGCCTACTACTCCTACTCCTAAACCTCTGCCAACCATGGCGGTTTCAATGCTCGAACGCGGTCGACCCATCATTACAGGTTACGAAAAGTCGCTGAGCCCAGTGGCCCCTGAACCGGTGAAGATTAGCTTGGAATCATCGTATTTTCTTGCGCCACCCTCGGCAACGTCAGCGAAACCCCGCGTGGCGTCGAAGGAAAATGGTTCGGCGAATGGTGCCGATTCTGGCGCGGGACTCGACGATAAGGTGCTCCCACCGGTACCACCCGAGGTCCTGGCCAAGGACCGCATCGCAGAACTCAACGCCCAGCTCGAAGCCCTGGGCAACCGACGCATCAACATCAACATGGCCATCAAGAAGATCACGGAGAATATGCCCGTGGAGCACCTCCTGGCATCCGAATCTGTCGTGCGCAAGCGCGAAGAGGAGAAGCGCAAGATCGAGACCTTCCGCACCGAGCTTGAGGATATCGAGCGCCAGTCCTACGAAATCGGTCTCAGACTTCACCTCGCCTACAAGCGTCTTGACGGCAACGCCCGTTACGAGCCTACCACTCTCTGGGTTAGAAGATTCGCGGACTCGGCTTAGATCTGTTGTTGAAACGGGGAGTCCGTAAATAGTATTATCTAGAGACTGGACGTTGTTGTGTGCGCGCCCCTGAACACCTGGTTTCCGCTACTACCTACCCAGTGGTTTACCGATAATGTTTGCCTACCTTTTTATCTTACTCTATGTAATCACATCCTCTTTTGCTGGCTAGAATTAAAGAAAAAACAAAACAACAATACCTGGAGTCGGGTAGAGCTAACTTTTTCTAGACCAAGAATCGTATACATACTACTTTCTATGAAGCATTTTAATGGCGTGGGTGTTTTTTCTTGTTTTTTTTTCTTCATGG
The DNA here is from genome assembly GCA_023079495.1 of Xylaria sp. L1 SY-2022. Taxonomy (NCBI): domain Eukaryota; kingdom Fungi; phylum Ascomycota; class Sordariomycetes; order Xylariales; family Xylariaceae; genus Xylaria; species Xylaria sp. L1 SY-2022. Next base: position 2,139,934 of record JALIDW010000004.1, read on the forward strand.
GTGGCGTTCTTCATTAAAAGGGGAAGAGAAGTGTGTTGTGCATTTTGAAAGAAGCGAGCGAGTGTTTTGGAGAAGCAAGCGTGCATTTTGTGTGATGGGAGATAGATCCTCGATTAGGTACATATCTAGTTGTGAATATACCTCGAACCAACACATCTCACTTCGATCTCAACTCGTAATTTCAATGCAAATGTGTGTGTTGTGTTGAACAGAAGCAAAGCGAGCATAGGGGATGGATGGAGATAGTCGTGAATATACCTCGAACCAACACATCTCACTTCGATCTCAGACTTAAACCTCGTAGTGACTTGAAAATTCGTGACATGCCCCCCAATGCATGCAAAACGACAACTTTTATTTCTCTCCCTCCTAGTTGCCGCGTGTGTTGATTCTTAGCTAGCTAACTTATAATAGCTATTCTGCTTCCCTTTCTTTCTTTCATTCTTACAGGAGAGCTATGTACGCGAGACGTACGATACTCATTAGGTGGGTATTTTCCCTTCCTTTTCCTCTCTCTCTCGATCGATGGAGGGAAATCTTCCCCTGAGGAGAGCACTACCCAGGGCCAAACCCCGTGGAGATAAACCACTCATTACAGTTGTTGTTGTAGCCACGTACGTGGGCACGTGTTAGCCATCTATCATACAAAATGAATAAAAAGCCCAGAGTCTACCCATAAAGCAAGTTTCAAACAAAAACCAGCTTATGCCAGAAGTCGTATAAAAGCCCGGAAGAAACTATGTGTTCTTCTTCGGTAGAACGGCTGGGATCTCCCCATCCCCATCGGAATCCGTGTCGGAGGACGAATCGTCCAGGACAACTGGTTTCATGGCTGAGCCCGTTGGATCTCGACGGGCAGATGATACAGGGACCGCGAGACCCTTCCGCGGTCGACCGGATGGCGTGATCGGGTCGTTGTCGGCCGCTGCGCCCTTTTGTCGACTCCCGGGAGAGTCGCCTGTCGCGAGGGTATTTGAGGACTGGGCCGAATGTTTCGATGATTCGTCGGTTCGTTGCCTTTTACCCCCGGGCGTCTCATCGGACAACTCCCGGCCATGTTTCTTGGCCAAGCGAGCTGTTTCCTCGTCGGTTTTGATGCCGAATTTGCGTCTTAGAAGGTCTTTCGTGGTGTTGAAGGTGTTTTGCAGAGAGTCGAGTAGGATCTGCTGTTTAATGGGATCGTCGAGTTCCTCTGCCTCTTTGCATTGTGCGGCATGGCTCACTTCGATCTGTTGCAGTTCTGCTACGTATCGAGCTTTCTGACTTGGGTTGAGATGACTGGTATCTTCGTTGGCATCTGATGAATCGACCATGACGACGTCCGAAGATGAGACTGAGTGAGCTCCCTGAGAGACTGGCCTTGCTTGTGGAGGAGGATTAGGCGGGCGACCCGGTTGTGCCTTGGGTCTATGTAACATCGGCGTAGGTGACCGACTCTCGATTACTATCGGGGTCAGGCGAGGACCACAGACCTTATGTGTAATGTGCTGCCAGAAGATATGAGTATGGATTGTTTTCCAAGCAGGCATATGAATCGACTCACGTATTGTAGTCCAACCTTAGTAGAAAACACGGCACCGCATTCCTCACACGTCCATCGGTGGCCTTGGCCATCATACTTGGCTGCTATTACACACAGCCGTTTCGTCATGTGCTATTGTGCATTAGTTTGGGGGCCCAGAGATTACGATCGTCAGACACTCACATAATCATAGTGTTTCGTGTGCTTGAACTCGCGCCGGCACAGATGACACCGAAGTCGAGGAGCAGGAGGAGGCGCAACTGGTGCGCCTCGATTGTGCTGGTTTTGACCAATCTGATCAACAGTAAGAGCGACAGGACGCGAAGAAGTTGGCACTTGGACTTGGCCTGGAAATACCTTTTCCGATGAATCCTCTAGTATGTCGTGGAGATTATAGCCGAGACGCTCGGCTCGCGCAAGAGCATTAATCAAGGGGCGAGCATCGATTGTCTGGAGGCGTCTCTCTAGGGCCCAGTCCAGGAACTGCTCGCTGCACTTCCCGAGGATGGCTGGGGCAATGGCATCGATATCTTGGCGTCTCAAGTGACTAGAGATCTCGTTGATGCACTCTCTCGTCATGTTCTGGCCAAAATCTCGGACTGATCGACGCAGGGCAGACCCGCTAGCATGGTGTGTAATTGCGTTCATCTTTGGGAGCAAATCAGCATTGAAAGAAACGGGAAAGACGCTAAGTCGCAAATGACAACGTTTCAAATATGTAGAATGTAACGGTGATTCGATGTAAGATGTAACGAGAGGTAAAGGTAGGGTAATGAAGGAAGAAGTCTTTGAGTGCACTTACCAGAAAGGAGGTATGAAAGTCGGTGCCCAGCACACACTTCATCCAATTCATTCTAACGCACTCCCGAACAGCTTCGGGGCTGGCTCGCTGAATGGCCTCTGATAGCATATACAGGTCGCGCTGGAACTTTGCATCTTGATTGCTAGTACTGCCCACGGGAGATGCGATCCGCCTGGTGGCCACCGTGGGCGTGTTCATAGGTGGGGGAGCCTGTAAGGGTGAACCCGTATAGAATGGAGGAACGGATGAAGTAACAGCCGGCGGAACAGACACAGGAATGGCTGGGACAAAAGGCGAAGCAACGTTCATGAACGGCTGTCCATGGTGACCCTGATGCATTCCCGCGGCAGGGAAGTATCCCGGCTGTTGCGCGCCAAAGCCGGCGACCATGGCCGGCAGAGGCGCTGTTGCAAGCTGTGCTCGTAGCATTGGTGTCGATGACTCGGTCGACGGTACACTTCCAGTTGGAGACAGCCGTGAAGTCGTCGTTGCTACCTGGGCGGCAGCAGGAGTAGATGAATGAGAAGATGCGGCGTGAGCGTGATGAATATCCGACTTCACGACTGAGACATCATCTCCAGTCTCTCCTGCTGGTCTGAATGTGGGCGTAGAATGTTGTGATTGAATGCCCTGTTCCCGGGTATGCGCCGCATCTGCGCCCGTCGCTGGAGAGGATTTCCTTGGCGATGTCGGGACTGAGCTCGCGACTGTTGTTGCCTCCATGACTCAACCGGTCCTAGTCCACCCACTTCCGATGGCGTGTATAACGCGACTGGGGAGACGCGAGCGCGTAGCAGTGGCAGTACGTAGCCGTAGCAGTGAGATCCAAATATCGCTAGAGGGGCAGATGCCTGGGTATCCACAGCACCTAGACAGGAAGGTTGCGTCAAGGCCTGCTCATCGCGACGCAAGCCGGGTTGAGTAAGTCGTAAGTCCGTAAGTCGCCGCCTATTCTGGTGATGCGATCGTCAGGACCCTTGACATCGCGCACCGGCCTCGCTTGACCAATTAGGAAGTGAAGTGAACCTGAGCGGTGCCTAGGTATTCCGTAAAAACTGCGCAGGTTGCGACTACCGATGAGCCGCCAGCGAATGAGCTTGCATGCAGGCAGACGAGAGACAACGACGCGCAAAAAAGAAGAGATCAAAGATCACCGTTAGAAGTTAGGTAAGTGCTAAGGTGCTTAGCTCGGAATCGCCCATAAGGATGTGCATGTGGTAAGCGAGGGATTCGGCATAAGGGTGATGACACAAACCTAAAAAAGCCCCATTTATACGCGCAACTATGCGTTTTGATTGGCGGGAATAGCAGTCGCATGACTTCAAACTTGCTCTGCGCTACGTTTTAGCTACATATGTAATAAACGAAGCTATGCGTTATTGATATGAAGTTAAGCTGCAAATCAGCGGCATTTATCCGGGGATCCCTTTATCCCAGCCAACTAGCGAATTTTCGACGCGCGGAAGTCGACTTCGTTAACAGCCAACGCGGGCGGGACGGAACTTGCTAACTACCTCCTGCTTCGCAGCGGTGGTGATCATGGCTGCGACTACTTTGCGATGCATCATTTTGTTGCGCACACTTCAGCCTGCGTATGGTTGACCGTGGCTCTCCTCGTGGACGTCAAAACGCCGGCTCTTGGCAACGTGAGCAGCCCATGGCAGATCTTGACTTCTTTCGACCTTGGCATCTTGACTTGCAGCCAGCCCATAGCGTAGCATCGGCAGTGCTTCGCACATGTTGTACCTGCCGTAGGCTAGTTGGTAGTACGGACTATACATGTCAATCTATATCGATCCTTCGCGAATCGGCCGCGGTCGACTCGCCAAGTTACTTTCATGTTTTTCTCCAAGCTTAAGAGCGTCAAACCTTTACACGAGACTAGATATGGCTTATTAGTCCGTCAAGGCTGGGTCGATATAGTGAGGCGCCAAGTTGCTCTCTTCAATCAAAATGGTTTATACAAAGTCAGTTTTTGAATCCCATAACGCCTTTCTTTCGGTTTATCCTATTCCATCATGTCTTATCGCTTTCCTTTCTTTAAGTCTTCCGGCTTCTATTTATGAAGAACAACACATATCGCTGTCTATCTGTCAAGCATCTAAGATCTTACTCCCGAGCCGCCGGACCAGCTTCTACCACACGTCCCGCATCGAGTCTGATGAAATAGTCGGCGTCGCGTACAGCCTCGAGACGATGCGCAATCGTAATGACGGTACTCTGAGCAAGCTCGTCACGGAGAACGTCCTGTATCGCAAGGGAGGTCTCCTTATCAATGGACGCTGTCGCCTCATCGAGGATGATGACGGGACTTCGTCGGAGCACGGCGCGTCCGATTCCCACGAGCTGCCGCTGCCCCTGACTGAGGTTCTTGCCACCGTCTTCAATCCGAGAGTCTAGTGCCCATCCAGGCCCCAGGATCCGGTGAAGAGCACCCTCGCATTCGGCGTTGCTGTGCTCTTGTAAGGGGTCGAGGTTGTCGCGCAACGTTCCCGGGAAGAGAACCGGATCTTGCGCTACGAAGCTAATGCGCTGTCGCCAGACGTGCACGTCGACTTGTGAAATATCGACGTTGCCGACGCGTATGCTTCCCTGTTCAGGGTGCATAGTGGCAAGGAGTGCCAGCGCGAGCGTTGACTTGCCCGAACCCGTGCGGCCAAGCACGGCGCACGTTGCACCACCGGGAATGGTGAAAGACACATCTCGGAGAGACGGTTCCAGGTGTGGAGCATACTTAAGGGTCACTTTATCGAATGTAATATCGTCGCTGTATGAGGGCCAGCTTGCAGGAGGTTTGAGGTGACCGGCTGGTTCCTCCTCGAGATCGAGCAACTCCACCACTCGCTCCACCGAGACGAAGTCCATCTGCAGCTTTCCATATGCTCTACATATGGCATGGGTAGCATCGACGAACTGCGATCCGGTAGCGAGAACAAAGGCTGTCAAACCAGGCGATAGACCCTGGTATAAGGCTAACATAGTCATACTAAATGTTGACATGGCTGAGATAGTATCGAATCGGTACTGTAGCCATGCCTGCAGGCTCCAGTAGAAGTGATCCATCTTTTGGAAGGCATCCGTGATGACAATGTTCTTGTTTTGGAAATGCGGTTGTGCCTTGAAGGACCTAATGGTTGCCAAACCCTCCAGGAGGATACCGAAGTTCGACATCAACGGGGATAGTGATACCATCTCAAGTCGTCTGAGACTCTGAGACGTCGGAATGAATCGATCGAAGATGTACGCAAACAACAAGGTCATAGCGAGTGCGAAGACGAAGAATGCGGGCGTAATGGACGCAATTACGATCATGCTGGTGATCCAGCTGATAGACCAGAATGCGACGTCTTGCAATGGGGCGATCATACCTCCGTCCAGCATCCCTATGTCACTGGTCAAGCGATTCATCAGACGTCCAACAGGAGTAGTGTCATAGAACCGGAAGGCTACAATGTCAGAGTCAGCGACGATTCTTTCGAGCGGGATGAATAGGTACGATAGGGGTTTTTTTCCTGATGATCGGCATGGATGCTGGAAACCACTTACTGGCATTGCTGACTTGATGCAGAACTTTCTCAAACAGACTCCTGGCTGCCACAATCAAAATCACAAGCAGGGCGCACTGCGTCAGCGTGTAGAGCAAGGCCATAGCAACGCCCAACGCCGCGTAGCATATAAGCCAAGGCGTCACATTGTTAACCGGACTTGGGAAGTTGTTGAACATGTTGCCTCCAGGGACCCGGGACATGATAGTCGATACCTCTTCTGACGAGTAACCCTCACCCCAGGCTTTCAAGAACCACGAGTTGAATACTCGGGCGAAACGGTAAGCGGAGAAGAGAATGACCACGGCTGCCCACCACTTGAGTTTACCGGCTTTGATGTAGATCCAATAAATCCTAGCCACAACGCCGCCGGATGCTCGGTGCTCGTCTGAAACAAATTTGTCTGGTATCGCTGCATCGTCGTCTGCGTCAACCATCGCAGGAAGACTTTCATCTTGAAAGAGAGTATTGTGAGACTCCTGTTCTCGTGCCAACATATCGATCTCCTGGGCAATCTCCTTCGGGTTCAGTACGCGAGCGCGTCCTTCATTAATCTCGACCATCTGATCAGCAATGTGGGCGCATAGATCCACTCGATGCGTAACCAGGATGACAGTGCGACCTTTCATTAAGGGTCCTCGGAAAAGTTTGCGTACGATTGACTCGGCCGTCCCATGATCAAGCGCAGCAAGAGGATCGTCGAGAAGTAGGATGCGTGAGTTGCTATAAACAGCCCTAGCCAAGGCCACTCGTGCCTTCTGGCCGCCTGACAAACCAATACCGTTCTCGCCAATGCTGGATAAGTCTCCGTGGGAGAAGCTGGCAAGATCGGGCGTGAGAGCGCATGCGTCGATAACCTGCCTGTATCTGATGGGGTCGTATGGGAAGTTGAACAGGATATTATCGCGAATGCTCATATTTTGAAGCCATGGGGACTGCGCACAGTAGCCCACCATCTGGTTTGGCAGGGTACATCCACCATTTACTTTATCCAGCTCGCCAAGTACTATAACATCTTAGTATCTGTCGTCTTTTATTGGGTCCGGAACAAAGGGAAGCGCAGAGTTCGGTATTTTCCCCGGAAAAGGGGCTGTATTTTCGACACGAGAAAAGAAAGCGCATTCAACAAGACTCACTGGCTTGAAATAAAGCAGATTTCCCCGCGCCCACCTTTCCACATACAACGGAAAGTCCAGTCGTGAAACGCACGTTGAGGTTCTTCAAGACCGTCTTGTGATTGGTGGGCCAAGCAAAGGTCGCATCTCGGAACTCAACGTCAGACGTCAAGCCATCGGAATCATTCTCCTCTTTGTTCGGCTCTGCCATAAATGATTCGATACGACTTAATGAAACATAAGCGTTCAGGAGTACCGTGACCAAGTTGGGGACCTCCTTTAAGCTGGTTTCCAGCATCGTGAACAGTTGGAGGGCAGGAAAGGCGATATCAACCGTCAGGGGCCTCTTGGCTATATACGTGTAAGCGAAGAAAGTGAACACCGGGACCAATGTGCTTCCAGATAGATTGGTTGCACTGATTCCTATATTCCAAAGTCCCGTGATAACCCTCAGTTGCAACTCGGTCGCACGAGATTCCATGATGGTATCGAGCCACTTAGACTGCCAATCATACCATCGTAACGGCCGTATAGCCCCGATGAATTGAGACGTGGCATTGATTCTGATATCGGATGCAGCGCGACGAAGCTTCTCGTTGACATATAGTCGTCGAATGCATGCTCCGTTCAGGAATTGAAGGAGAATGAACCATGCTAGACCGAGAAGACAAGACCAGCCAAGCAATTTCCAGAGGAAGACGAAAGAGAGTATCAGCTGCAGAGGAGCAGTGATGAGCCCAGCAAAATCCCAGAAGCGCTGCGCTACTTCGTACACATCCGATTTCATCAGGTTGAGAATCTTGCCCATCGTTGCAGGCTGCTGGGGTGGACTTTTGGCCTTCTTAGACGGGGAAGTCTTGAAAAATCCGAACAATCGCGCAAAGCGGCTTTTCTTTTGCTTAGAGCCCAATAAGGGGGTTTCCTCATCAACATCGGCACTATCATCGTTGATATTCTGTGTACCATTCGTGTTTCCGTCCTCCTGGCCATTTTCTTGGGCATCATCGTGGTCCACCGGCTGTCCATATGACTTCCGCGCCAATGTCTTCGCATAGACCATGGTAATCATCTCTCCGCGAGATCGTTCGTACGCCCGTCGACCAAACCAGAGCGAAAACACCCCTGACTGGGTACTGATAAGTCGCAAAACCAACATGGCTAGAGCCCAAAGTATGGACTCTCTGTGATTACCCGCGCCCTTTTCTATAGAGATTAACAGGTTTTGTAGTAGGAGTGGCGCAGACAAGTCTGCCATGGACACCAAAACTCCCAGAGCCGAGATGATCATCAGATCCAGGCCATTGGCAAGCATGAGGCGCTTCCAGACAGGGCCCTCCAGCTCTCGAAACAGCGTGTGCAGCAGCTTGTGCTGGAATTCATGGGGAAGAAGCCAGACATCGCCATCGTTCAGCTCGTTCTTGTAGCCGCGAGATATCAGGGGTGATAACCACGATACAGTCATGAACTGCGACAGACTCAGGTTATCTTCCGGACTTCTCAATTCCGAGGTAGGGCCGTCTTCCTTTCCAGCAATCCCGGCCTGATCGAGGGCGGGGTCGCGCATAGGCATTGCCAAGATGACAAATGATGCCACCAGCGCTACCCAGGGAACCACGATCTGCAGTATGTGCACATCGCGGGTGGTCTCAAAGGTTGAGACGAACTTGACGATGCCGCATACAAAAGACGTCAGGTAAATCGCCAGCAACGTCTTCGGTGTCGTCCTGGGGAGATCTAGAACGGTTATAAAGAAGCCAGAGATCCATGGCACTATATCCAAAAGTTTGCGAGAGTCGAGTGAAGGTGTCAGGGACGCTAGGGAGGAGGATAGAAGACCCAAAGTTGATAAGAAAATGAGTAAAGCTGTCCAAGAAGTCCATCTTTTCGTATGATGGTGCCCATATGGCGGCTCTTCCTTAGCAAATGGACGAGCCCATTGTGGTCCTCTCGGTAATATGATACGGACAAGATAGAGCAAAACACAGCCCGAAGCTATGGAAGCTTGGGCGATGGAGCTACGAAGTGAGACATCCATGGCTATTAGGAGCCAGGAGAGGGGAGAGCGAGAGGAGAATGAGGAGGGCAGCAACAACGAGGAGCTTGGAGCATGACCAAAAACAGATTGTATGGCAATGGTGAATCAATTACATGATGCGAGTGTGTATATACATGTTGATAAGTGTTATGTGCATGTGAAGAAGATAAATAGTAGAAGTCCACGTAAGAAGAGACGTCTTTGTGTCGTCCATGAAAGGATGGACAAACAATGCCCAGCTTTGATTCCGCAGCGAGAACGAACTTAACCAGTGCCGAGCGAACCTTCCACTTTAGGTGTCGAACACCCTCTATCTAGCCGATATCGTGCCTAAAGCTCCGCTAAGCCACATGAAAGTTAGTGTGAATAGGCCAATCACGATGCACTGTTTGTTCTGTCTCTGCAGATTAACTCCCCAGAAACCATCAAACCATCCTCACATCTGCAATACCGTACTTTATACGGAATTTATACCCCGGACGTTACGTTTTGAACGTCGTCATATACTAACCGGAGACGGCACTTTGAGGGCCGGTGGAAGGATAAAATGCCGTGCAACACGTTGTCCGGTGCCGGGTATCATTCCGTACCCTCCGACGTTGCAAAAACCCCGATGTTTCATCAGATTATATTCCGTATCCTACTCCAACCGTTTCTCATGCTGATTACCTTCAAAATAACACATTGACTTCCTTATGTTCGTAGTATCGGCCTATACAATGGGATCACTGTTTATGACCATGTACGTTGACCAAATTCCGAATGATAATGGTCATCGCCCTGCATCCACAACGTTCCCCCGGAAAGTATACGAGAGGCAACCACCATCAACATTACTCCCTGGGGCCTGATGAGAAGGGTCGGCAGTCACTAATTCATCAAGAGTTGATATATCCGATGTAACATTCTGATAGAACGGCCTTATCGGAAAGCTCACAACGCATGTTATCTCCAAACGAAGGTCGATGGAGCAGTCAGCTTGGTAATGTATCTGCCCATGCTGGATAGCCCGGAAGGTCCCCGGGCCAAATGCAGATATAGAGATGGTGTGGCAGATATTACCTACTCGTACATGATGAAGGAGCACTTGAGGCCAGAACCGAGTTGCACATATCACTTCATGCTGCAGAGGTTATCGATGGTTGACCAATGTGACGACCCTGATTCATAAAATAGGTAGACAAGCATGGCAGCGAAGCTCTTAAAGGACATGAATTCGCTGTATCTGTAATACACGTATACCACCCTCCATAGATCCCCTTGATAGATCACCCTTCATAGATCAGATAGAGAAAAGCCATAACCTACGACCACAATGGGTATCATTCTCCTCCCGACCCAGCCTGTCGCAACATACTCATACATGCCGGCGACAACGATAAAACCAACGCCGAACCAGGAATCAGAAACTCATAAAGAAAATCGAGCCGAAATAAAAGAACATTCTTACTCTCCAACACAGGTGACCAGAAGCTTCTCATAGTCACCGCTCGTTTCACCCCTGATGGCGTTTGCAAGGGTCTTCTTATATCGCTGTCTGAAGGCGCCCTTGATGTTCTCCATGGTCTGGCGGTCCCAGTGGTAACGAACTACTCTTGCGACGAGGAGCTCATCCTTGGTGCCGACGCCAGCCATTGCGCTTTCTAACAAGGTTGCGGCATGCATGTACTTGTCGACTGCGTTGTTCAACTGGAATAGCAGGGCATCTTTCATGTGTCCGCTGAACTCCTATAATCGGTGTCAGTACTGAAGAATAATACGAAGTGATATATGAAAGATGCAACTCACCTTCTTAAGGACATCCTCGAGCGGGCGTCTGAACTTCTGCGCATACGTGTAACTGATGGCGCGGATCTGATTATCGTTCCGGGTGGACAAGATCGAGCAGACGAGCATCTCATCTGTTCCCATCTTGCCCTCCGTCGCGCGGTAAATCTCCATAACATCCTGATCAACAGCCTGCTGATTCACAGGCGCACTGTCCTCGGCTCGGCAAGCACCCAAGACGATCATAAAATGTCTCTCCGTCTTCATGCTCAAGTCACCCTTGACGTCGGTCTCCAGGGCAGTATGGAAGACGTGTCGATACATGCTCTTGATCGCCTGGATATCGGCATTGCTTCGTCCGAGAAGAACGTCATTCAGGACCTTCTCCTTCGTGCCGGGGCCATCCATCGCCGAATGCAAGAGGTGCACATCGTGAAGTAGCGGACCCCTGACGATCGCAGTCATTGCAGTCTTGAAGTACTTGCTCGTCTCCGATTTGATATCTTCTTCGAGATTACGACGGTACAGACGGTTATACGCAGATTTGATCGCTTCGATCTGGTACGGGTCTTTGTTCGCCAGCGTGCGGATAAGAGTCTTCTCGTCTGTACCGAACCCCTTCATGGCATTTCGCAAGGCCTGCGCATCGGGGTTTGCATCCCATTGGATGATCTGCGGAGGTCCGTAACCGGGACTAGGCGCGGTCGGAGGACCGCCGCCGCCCCCCGGGAGGGGGCGCGAATTGAGGCGCGCTAAATTTCTGAGGTGGAGCACCATACTGGCTCTGAGAAGGGGCACCGCCGTAGCCCGAGTACGGTGGTGGTGGTGCCTCGTATGATTGAGATTGGCCTTGGGGAGGATAGGGGCTGCCGGCTTGCGAAGGTGGTGGCATGCTCCCCGGTAGTTCTACCGGGGCATTGTAGCTGCCATAACCCCCACCGTATCCACCATAGCTGTTGTTCTGCGGAGGGTATTGTCCGCCATACGGAGGATACTGTCCACCCTGAGGAGGATAGTTTGGAGGCGGGTACTGTCCACCCTGCGAGGGATAGGGACTGCTGGGAGGAGGGTATTGGCCTGCCGGGGGATAGTAAGAGTTACTACCCTGAGGGGGGTATTGTCCGCCTTGAGGAGGATAAGGACTGTTGTTCTGAGGAGGGTATCCTTGTGGCGGATACTGGCCTTGAGGAGGCGGATATTGGCCTGGGTACTGGCCCGAGGGAGGGTATTGATTATACATCTAGATATTAAGGATTAAGGTCGTCTTTCGATGCAGATTGACCTGATGCCGAATTGAGTCAGCAGCACAGAATACTAACGCTGGCACTCAGCACTAAGGCGCGTCTCGTCTGGGTTGATAGCGAAGGGTATCAAGAGAGAAGAATGTGAAAGAGTTGAGGATCTGTCAGGGTTTGGGCGAGTTGTGAAGAGATAAAAGGCAGGTAGTTCTAGGCAGACACAACTATTCTGAGGGATAGACTCAGACGAGGGGACGGGTGAAAGATCTTTGAGGCTTGCGAGGCGAAATCCTGGCGAAATTTCCGGTGGCTCACGGTGACGAAATCTTGAGGAATTCTGCCTGCTACATACGTAATATGGAACCGGGCTAAACTGGTCTTGGCAACGACTCCGTCGCAGTCAGCGTGGGCGAAGCTCACTATCTGCCCAGACGGGTAAGTGCCCTGGCCTAGCAAAAAACAAAGACCCCTAGCTTAAGGGACGGATTACCGGTGCAGTGGTATTCAGCCCCACTGCTTCGGGAGCTGCCAAGCTTGCTTCGCCATCATGCATCGTCACGCTTGTCCCTTTGCTACGGGCGGACGAGGAGCACGACGAACACCACATGAATAGTGCAACGTAAGCAGCGCGGCGCAGGCCCGATTCCGTGCAATCTACTCAGTAAGATCTACGATGTGTAAGTATCAATGTGGCGGTTGACATATGCGAATACTTGTACGGTATTGAGGAACTGAAGAAGTTGAAAACAATTCTTGAAGTCATCGAACTGAAGTACATACAGCACCGGCCAGTAGCTTGCACCAAGAACGTCATGAAGGTGGTAGTGAGGCATGCATCATGTAGGTACGGTTACCATAGCCGCCCGCGACTGATCAACAACATGTGACAGGTCAGTCGCCTTACGGTGCCGCTCAAGTTGAACTTCAATTCATCTGTATGCGACGATGAATGTCATTTTTGAGCCCGTCTGTGAGCCCAGGACTCATGAAGAGGAGCTGCTCTTTATGAGAACAACTACGGATCATCACGGGCTTTGGACACACCGACATGTCTGACTTTGGGGGGTTATCTCCGTTCTCAAGTCGGGTGTGCGGCATACACACCGATCCAAGCGTGACATCTCCATGCGTGTCTGTTGTAATAGTTTGAGAAATCTCGGTGTTTGACAGCGTGTCGTATACCTAATTGGCTTCATCTGTTTTATTTCCCGGCCATTGTATCTTGAAATGCTTCCATCTCAACGTAATGGGTCGTGCATGCATCGCGCTATTGTTCACGAAGCGGATTAATCCGTACCTATGCCGAAAGTAGTCCAGCTCCAGGGCGGTTTTCTCCATGCGTGTAAGTCAGAGAAGACCACGGAAATAGATCATGGATCAGCGGCATTCGCACGAGCGAAGTTCATGGCAAATGGTGCTCCTAACTCCGAATGCCAATGACGCGATTGACGGCGATACCGTGAATATCCATCCCTTTCTCCTCGGACAATAATATTCAACGGATGTGGGGTGTTCTATTCCATCGTGACCCGAGTGTCTGGATGAGACGGTCAGTATGGAATATGTAGGAATGAATCTCATAAGGGCTCAAAGATGCTGAACATAAACGTATGGAGTAGATACTTGTAATAAGGCAGAGGGGAGTCCTGGATATTTATATTGCCGGGCACAACACCAGGAAGCGCGTTGAAACTCATGTCACTGGTTGAGGTTCTCGTGTCAAAATGCATGCCGGCATCTCTCCTGTCGCTAGCACTCTTGAGCCTTGACAGCTCCCGCTTTTACGGTTGAACTGCCACGCTAAAGTGGGTGCTTCCAGGGATCCTAGCGGGACAGTTAACCTACTCGATCCGGATTAGCGGACGTTATATTCTTCTTACACATACCCTTGTAGGTTTAGTGCTGACCTCAAATTGATCCTCAGAGGAGCTAAAATCCACTAGTGCGTCAACGCTAGCGGGTAAGTGCCTCTGTGGCTACGTAATACTAGTGGCCTGCCATGCAGTGAGCCGAGCCGCTATGCCCGAACAGTGCTAGCCAGGTGGCTGGCGTCAGGCCTGCGCCAATGAGATTCCCTGCAAGGGATCCGCTGCAACGTGAATGACCTGAGCTAACGACCTATCACGAGTACCGAAGTATCGATGGGCCATCGGTGAATCAATCAGCTCGACCAAGTCACGATACATTCACGAGATTATCTTGCAGCTGACGGGACATGATCCCATTTTCCCAACCTTCGCATTTTCTGGACTTGCGATAAAGTCATTGTCGTTGTATCGTAATCCAAGGTTCAGATTTGTTCCCCCAGCAGTTCCTACTCCATGCAGATCTCAATCCTCAAATCTGCACTCTTCCGCCAAACGAGTCTGCAAAGCAACGTTCCGAGCTCGTGAAAGCAATCATCATCACTTGACGCATCATCGGAGCTGTGAAGTTGACATACAGCAAGATGCGTCTGAATAATAATACCCCGGTCACGTTGCTGGTCGTTTCTTCGCTCTGCACGTTTTCCTCGGGTCTGCCCTTCTTCTGGAAGAAGACGCCCGTTGAAGCTGCAGTAGCGAAGCCTACATACTCGGTTGTGCCGATCGATGGAAGTGGCGGCCAGGGTAGCGATGCGGACTCGACGCGGACGATCACGGTCACGTCGACCCCAACGACCGTGATCAGTCCCCTGCCTCACACAGAAACTCATACTCAAACAGTGACGGTGTCTGCTACGCCGTCGACACATACCGTCTCTGTCATCGATGTTGAACCTACCACTCAGGTCATAACGACGACAATCAGTCCTTCGCCGACTACTCCACATCATGCTACTTCGCCGGTCACTAGCGAGACTCATACGATTACGTCGGAAACTTCCAGCAAGACTCATACCGCAACTGGTAAACCTCACACTATCACGCCAATTACTCACACATCTCCGGTCTCGACCACTGCAAGCGTCAATTCCACTGCGCCGATCTCGATCACAGCGACACATACTGTGATGACCCGGTCTTCTATGACTGATAGTGGTACTGGTTCTTGGTCCACCGTAAGTGATACCTCAATGAAAATCCAATAGTCGCTAACCACCATCATAGACATTCGCTACCTCGAATATCACATCAGTCCAAGGATACCCAACTGCCTAGGGGAGAGTTTGGTACCGAGGACTATCGCGATATCGTGACCGGGTACAGCACTGAGCGCGTACCCTGTCTTAAAGGAAGCGACATAATCTCGTTTTGGGCGGTCGCGCTGGCCGTGACCTGCCCGCAAGCATCTTTGCGACGAGCGTAAGCGTGTGTCTTACTAATAATAATGATGAGAAAATGTAGTATGATGTGAGCGATGATTTGAGACGATACGACACACTTACGCTGGCGGTATTGCGTTTTCGGAGTCAGGGCGTCAGTACGGGAATGTACTTAGCGATGGGGGTCAGTTTCTGATGGAATTTGAGAATGCATGAGTTGCGCGTTGATTTCGAGTGTTTGTGAAAGGGGGATGGAAGTCTTAAGGGACGAGAACTGCTATGATATGCAGACGTGGTCTGCTACTTCCAGAACGAGTAAATCACTTAGATCCATGGCAACGACCTTACATCAATCGATACCGGTAAATGCCCACATTCTGGTGCTCCTCTCAGGCGATGAGATTCTAGGATTCACGGGGAGCTGTCCAACGAGCCAGATTCCTATCAGGCACGTTGTACAGCGCGTTGGGTTTCCATGACACCACATCGACGTCTAACTAACCACATGCCTTGATATGAGGAGCTTGTTGGACAACCTGTAAGTCAACGTCTTTGTGAACGCGGCAACCAAATCGAAGCCCGAAGCGTCTTCCCGTGTCATGATCGATGGTTTACGACTAAGTCGGAGCCCGAGATCGTCGGGGAGCTTTGATTCAGTTTAAGACCATATTCAACCTAAGACAGGGTGACCGATCTTCTCGATCATTCCATAAAGTCATCAATAACGCTAGTTTTACTCGCACATTTATGTATCTGGTTTTCCATTTACTCGTATCTTTCCCTCCTAGCGACGCGGGGAAAGAGAGGAGAAAAAAAAGGGGGTTTATCTATGATGTCAAAGGGGGCTGCTTAGCAGCCCTATTACGCACAGAGAAATTTCATTAATGGGCGACGCGCGCGTCCCGATTGGCGAAAAAAGTCATGGCGGGAACGGGCTGGGGGCGATGCTCTTTTTTTATATACCTACTACCTATTCTACTATACGGCGGCCCCCCCATATGGAACGGTGTCTGCCGTCTTTCAAGACTCGGTGTCTGGCGGCATTTGTTTTTTTCTTTTTTTTTCTCTCTATTCTCAGATCATTGTTGAGACTACCTACTCATGATGGCCCGGGTTGGGAAAGCCAGATTGCCACGACCCGGTGTTCGTCGGGCTCTGGTTGAAAGAAAATTTATACACACCTTACTGATGCGGCGGCTCAAATCCCGTAAAACTGACAGAACTGGTCCCCTTCGACTTCGGCGTATGGAGTTCCCTCTTTTTTTTTGTCCTGGCGAAGTCCGTCGTTCGCTCGATGCTAGAGGGAGACGGACTCGAGACTAGAACCGAGCGCGATTTACTGTGTGTCGACTCCAGCGACACACACACACACACATACACGCATACATCAAATACTTACCTAACCAAGCAACCCACACAAATCCCGCGCCTCTCATTTCCGGTGTATGAGACTGTCTTTCGAAGCCCGAATGGGCGATGAAGGGTTCATGAAGCGGGTCTTCCAGAGCCCGAGGGGGAGCAAATGGCGTTTGGAATGAGTGCCTGGGCGCGGCGAGATTTACATTACTCACCATTACGACTCGTCTGTTCAGATCCCGCATCTAACCCAGACTCGTTACTCGACCTGGTCCCCGGCGTATGAAAGTCGCTTCGAAGCCCGATGGTAGAGCAAATGGGTTAATGAGGCGGGTCTGAAAGGGTCGTCCAGAGCCCGAGGGGGTGATGGTTCGTCAATGAATGGGTTGGCTTGGACGATATTTACTATCCCTACCTTCTGTCCAGACCCCGAAGCTTAGCAGACGGACTACTTGATATCGTCCCCGGTGTATGAATTCTCTTTGCGAAGCCCGATGGCAAGGTGGATGGGTCGAAACCAGAAGCCGAAGAGGTAAGGGGTGACTGCGTTGATGGACGACTTTACATTACTTACAGGCCTTTGTTCAAATCCCGCTCTTGCTATTCGAACCCAGACCCGGTGTATGAAACTCGTTTTTCGAAGCCCGACGGCATTAGAGAAGTCGACGATGCGTGTGGTTCAAACCCCGAGGAGAGGATGGTTCCGTGGATGCGTGCGCTGGCGGTGAATAAATACAGTACTTAGGTACCTATAGGTTTTCTGCTCAGATCCCGCGATTCACAAACCGACTTCTCGATTTCACGTCCGGTGTATGAAGCCATAGTCGAAGTCCGATGTTTCAAGGAGGGGTCGACAACGAAACCCGCAGAGTGAACGAAGTTGGCTCCGGCGACACATCACATATCGACTCGTTCAAAGGCCGCACAGAGAAAACGGACTGATCGATCTCGTTACCGGTGTCTGAAACTCGATTTCGAAGCCCGATGGCAAGGTCGACGATGCAGGTTGATCCAGAGCCCGAGGAGGTGAGGGGTTTTGTTGAAGGAATGCGTTGGCGGACGATACGTACCTACGGTCATCCGTATTTATACCCAAATCCCGCACCTGACAAGACGGATATCTGCGGTGTATGAGTTCGTTTCGAAGCCCGACGGCGAAGCAAAAGGATTGAAGGCAGAAACCGAAAAGAGACGACTCCGTCGACCCGTGCGATACCTACCTGACATATTTATACCCAAATCCCGCACCTGACAAGACGGATATCTGCGGTGTATGAGTTCGTTTCGAAGCCCGACGGCGAAGCAAAAGGATTGAAGGCAGAAACCGAAAAGAGACGACTCCGTCGACCCGTGCGATACCTACCTGACATATTTATACCCAAATCCCGCACCAAAGGACGGACGTCGTGGACTCAGCCCCGGTATTTGAAAGGTCTTCCGTCAGCAATGGAAATGGGCCGATGATGCGGGTCTGTCAGAAGCCGAACGGGTGTTCATGGTGCGAGGAAACGACTCATGGTACGAGGAAATATGAAAAACCGGTGATCGTGAACAGGCGATGATATGATTCAATATCATGTCATATCCGGATCTATTTCTCGAAAGTTCTGGTGTTTTTGGAAAGAGAAGGGAGATGCTGTGAATCAAAGCATGGCGAGCGACGGCGTTTGTCTCTCGATCCTTCGTCACTGGGTAAGCACTGCTTACGGTTGAACACCAGGACTCGAATAGGTAGGTCAGTATTTCGTAAGTATTTCGTAGATACCAGGTAAGAGAACCAGTGAGGGACCTCCTAAACAGCCGAGACTACTACGTCAAAAAATCGTCCCATCCCAGCACCACAAGTTAGATGAGGAAGGTCACCTTGAACCAGGGAACAAAAATCACCTGAGATCTGGCTCCACGATCGGACAACCGATCATCTTTCGATCATACGATCGAACTCTAGGAACAGGAACCAGCCGAAGGGGAACAGTAAGCCTAGCGCGAACCCATCGTAGCGGCATTTGAACCGATTTGAGTCCTTGAACTACGGGACGTTAGGCCTAATGGGTCCTTAGTCGCCCCGGATTAGGGGAACCAGGGGGGGGTGTTTGGACAATCGAGATTCCGGGGAATGGCACCACTGTCAGGTTATTTACATATCCGTCGTCCTTTGCCCATTTTCCCTTTTTCGAATCGCCGGCGTAATGGGGAGGGATTTCCTTTCCTAGAATGTATGAGTGTTGTTGGTATGTACAAAGGACGAAACTGGGGCCTAGTATCGCCTCATTGGTGGTAATCTGAAGATCAGGCAAATCTCTCATGATGTCCCGGGGTGTGTGTGTGTGATAGGTTATACGATCCCATTGTGAGGACATAGTCGGCTGTCACCGACAGTGATGGTGAAGACTTTTGCCCGTGAGGGGCGTGTCGTAGAGGAATAACCCCTTGTGTATATTTACGATGGCCGTTCTCTTCTCACCCCTGGAAGATCATGTAGCACACACACACACACACATACAATAACAAGTAACTGCATTGAAGCATTACCTTATCTACTCATCGAATAAGATACTTGAACTTCGAGTCTTATACGGAACAAGATCGTCTATCGTTTCATACGCACATTATCTACGAACCAATACCTACCCCTAGCGGTATCAACAACACCATCTCTCCATATCACAACCACAAACACTCTCTCACAATGTACCCAACAATGCGCATGCGAACCGGTGCCAAGGCACCCACGTCCTCAACACCCATAACGCCCAAGAACGCCGCCTTGTTCCAGAAGTAGGCCCATCCCCAATCTTTCCGCGTTCCACAAGATCTCTAACCGGGGCAAACAGAGCCCGCCCGGTACTGGGTTGGGTAACAGGCGTCCTCGTCGTCGGGTGGTACGTACGGAGACAGCTCCGTCGGGAATCCGGTGATTTCGACAACATCTTCTCGCAAAAGTGAGTTCCCTTCCCCTTTTCTATCCCTCCCTGAGTGCCTTCTCGAGCAAGAGTATATAAGAGTAAGACGTTGACGATCCGATAAACAGGAACACACCCGAAGCCGAAGAATCCAGAAAGAAGGCCCTCCTCGTCGACGTATACGGCGACCCGCGCAACTCGTTCCTCAATCTCCTAGGTTGGACCAAATAAACACCCACACCTACACACACGAAACAAGAGTGAGGAAGAGAGAGAGACGCCCCGCGGCAGTGGGTCTTGGATAACCATTTTCAATACCGGAGTTTCGGGGATATTCGTTGTTTTAGAAGCGGCGTTTGCATTGAGAATTGAAGGCATTCTTGTTTATACCTACCTACCTACGCGAGCATGAAAGAGTTATAAAAAGGAACTGGATGCTTTCGTGTTGATAGACACCTTGCATACGGAACCCATATCTTTTTTCAGACTCTTGTGATAATTCTCTGCAAATTTGTGGGTGTACCCTGAGAATAGGGAGAAGTAGTCAGGACGCATAAGTCGTCCTTGTCCTGGTCTGAATAATATGACCCAGCCATAATACCCAGCCGTTCGCCACTGAGATGGTTAATCTCATTCTTGTCATTCATTTTTTCATGCATTTTTTTTCCTTATTTCATTCTTCCAAGACATGCATTTCATGATTCCACCACCCATCTCCCAACCGATCAACTAAATTACCGAATCTTTCCACCGTCAAACAAGTAGACGACGCTTCCATTCATCGGCTCAGTGACAATGACCGATTCCCGTTTTTTACTATCAGGAATCATGAGCTTAGACAAATACTTCGCCACCAAGGCGTCCTCAATAGCGTCGACCTTGTCCACGGGTACGAGATGGACTGTACATCCACCCCAGCCAGCGCCAGTGAGTCGACTGCCGTAGCTACCGGCTTCACGGGCAACCTTGCATATCAGATCGATCTCGGGACAGCTGCATTCATATAATTCGCGGCATGAGTCCTGCGTTTCGTTCATCAGGTTTCCGAGCGCCTGGTTGTACTCCAATGTGTTCTCGGCCGAGGGTGCCTTTGCGGGGTCCTCGAGCAGGGACAGGAATTCCAGTACTCTCAGGGCTTCAGTGAATACATGCAAAGCTCGCTGTCGGAGCTTGAAGAACCCGCCTCGGACAGGGAAACTAGACATGAAGCGAGTCTTAACCTCATCGACGGAGATGCCAATGGCCGAAGCGACTTCTTCAATTGTGTATCCTTGCTCTTGAGTCAAAGTCTTCTTGGTCAACTCAACCAACTCCTCAAGTTGCTCAGTCATTGATTTGTCAGAGTCCTTGAAGTAGTTATCGTGGAAGCCATGAAGCGATACGCCTAGAGGGCCAGCATCCTTAGGGAGTTCCGTGCCCGGGGGACAAAGCTTGGCGTTCAGGTAAGCAGCAGCCATGCTGCACTCTACTACACGAAGATTGTAGTGAATAGGCCCCGTGACTTGCTTGTTGGAAGTTACAAACGACTGGACAATCATGAAGCAGACCTCAGGATTCGTCTTGGGGAAGGATACCGGCCGCGCTGTTAACTTGGGCGTGAAGGAGACAAACAGACCAGATCCTCGCTCGGAGAAGATGGAAGCCGACTGATCCATGCTGTGAGACGTGTGAGTAATCCGTATAAGCAATTGTAGCAACATAACGTAGAAAACCATCGCTTACCCTCCTGAGTTGACACCGACGGCGCGTTCACTGACAATGGCAACTTCTGTCAGTTCCGTCTTATCAATGTCACTCTCTCCATTTGCAACCAAAGTAGCCAGCGCACTAGCACTGACCAAAGCCGCACTGGAGCTCACGCCACCACCAACGGGCACGCATCCATCCACCAGCATCGCTATGCTCCTGGGCTTAAATTCCGGGCCGTGCTTCTTCCTCAGTAACTGCAAGGCACCTCTGATGCCGGCCTTGACGTAGTTAGTCCAATCGTGTTTGCTCGCGTCGATCTCGACATCTCCGTAGAGCGGGAAGCTGAACCTGCGCGTGGGAAAGCGGTACTCGTCCTCGTTTGCGATCTTGACCGTATAGGTGCCGTCGGTGGGGGGTCTGATATCGGTCGTGACGGCAATGATGACATCGAGATCAATGGCCATGGGCAGACACGAGTAGAGCGAGTAGTCAATGTGCTCGCCGATGATGTTCACGCGACCGGGCGAGCGCACAAAGAACTCGGAGCGTACGTTGAAATGCGACGTGAACATCTCGCGCAGGTTGTTCCATCGCACTTGTTCGTGCACCAAGTCCTCTTTTCTGTAGATGTCCTGCAGGGCATGGACGGTTGGTACTGGCCCCGGCATCTTGACGTCTTGTGAGGGAAGAGCCCGTGTGAGTTGTGTGAGTGCGCGGTGTCTCACGGATCACGGATCACGGATCACGGATCACGGGTGAGGAGGAGTGAAGAAAGGGTTGAGGAGGAGTGAAGAAAGGGTTGAGGGAGCTGGAGCTCTCGCGATCAAATGGAGGGGCATTTTGGCTCGGCATCATTCCTTGTGGGGTCCGGGTAGGTACGAAGTATTTCTAGGCAGCCGTTGGAATTGCAGGGTTGCTCTTGCAACTTTTAAGGAGGGGAGGGGTCCAAAGAGGGGTCTCAAGCCTTTATCGTCATGTGTCACGCGTTAGAGCTCTACGGATTAATTACTGGTGTACCAATTGCCCGTCATCATAGGTACAAATGCACTCCAGCTCGGGGCCGTTAGGCAGTGCGCCAAATGACGGCGTGCTTGGTACCTGAGCTAACTCTCTTAGGTACCATTTGACGTCCGGAGCTGCCCATTTAACCTGCACCAAAACGGGTTTACCTGCCGTAAACGCGGAGAAACCATGACAAGAAGCCCATCTAGCCCGACGAAGTTAGGCCTGTCAAGTCACTTTAGGGTCCCTTAATTCATCGAATTCAGGTCGGTCAGTTTCTGATCGCGATCTTTTGGTAGGTACCTTCAAAGTACCTATAACTGCACAATTATTGGTGCCGGAAGTAAACCACCGATGGAGTTGAGGTTGTCATGTAGATATGTATTGCGCAGTATGTTTGCGCGGTGAATGGGTTGACTGTCCGAAGTTCTGTCATAAAATGGGTGCTATGAGGTGCGGATCTGAAGTAACCCCCCTATATCGACAATTCTTAACGTAAAGGGGTCGTGCTCGTGAAATCAGATCGAAAGCCATAAAACGAAGCAAGCATACTATTCTGTACAGAGGTAGGTATTGCAACTCAGCTCTAGAAGGGATCTACGCTTGTAAACCACGACCGACCACTCTACGGTGGTCATATCATCGTCAGATGCCCAGCACTTGGACCATCACCGACTCTTAGATTCACTTCATTCCAAAGAGAATGAGATATATACATGAACAGATATGTAGGCAACAAGGTAACAAAGTCTCCGTGCCAATAGCTGACCAGTCGAATGTAGGATATACAGACATATTTTTTTCTTTCCATTGTTCCATTGATCCCAGATTTTTTGGACATCTCTCCTGATGTCTGACCATGCTCCGTGAGTTTTCGCGTTTCCAATGTGGTTGGACGAACAAAGGGAAGTAACCCAGAAATTAGGGCCAGACACAATGATGCAGAACGCCGAATGAAGCAAATTATCAAACAACCCAATTAGCCGTGTAGACCACCAGTTCTCGAGCGCATCAGTTCACGACGCTTCTTGTCCTTCTCCTTGTCCCATACGAGGAACTCATGTAAACCTGAGCCAGCAGGAACCATAGGTAGCACAGGTACCTTCTTATCCGTCATGACCTCGAGGAGAGCAGGACCGTCTGATTCGATGAGCCACTTGAGGTATTCCTCAGTGTCCTCAGGCTTGCTCAATCTCCGATGCTTGACGCCCATAGCATCGGCGAGCTTCATGAAGTCAGGGTTCTTCTGGTGGGTGTGCGCGTAGCGGTCCTCGTAGAAGAGGTTCTGCCATTGAGTAACCATACCCTGTTCCTCGTTGTTGAGAACAATGACCTTCACGCCAATGTTGAAGTGAGAAGCAGTGGAGAGCTCAGTGAGGGTCATGTTGAAAGAAGCATCACCATCAATATCAATGACGAGGGCGTCAGGCCGAGCGACCTTGGCACCAATGGCGGCAGGCAGACCGTATCCCATTGTACCCAAACCACCAGAAGTGATCATCGTCCGGGGGTACCGCCATCTGAAGTGCTGCGCAGTCCACATCTGGTGCTGGCCTACACCAGTCGTGATAACGGTCTCGTGCTTGCGGTTAGCAGTAAGCTTGCTGAGCTGCTCAATCAGGACCTGAGGCTTGATCATTCCTGGTCGCTCGGTGCGTTCGAAGTCGCTCATGGGCCACTTCTGCTTCCAGGACTGAATCTTGTCAAACCATTCCTTTCGCTCGGCCATAGGAGTGGCCTTGACGTGAGGAAGAAGCATCGCCAGATTCTTGCCTACATCGCCTTCAATTGCCTCAGTAGCCTGGACAACCTTGTTAATGTTCTTTGGCATGATCTCAAAGTGAACGATACCTCCACGGCCCTCGGCCGCGGCAGCCTTGGCGGCTGGTGCAAACTTGGAAACACTGAGAGTAACACGGTCATCGAACCGACTACCCAAGGCAATAATAAGATCGGCCTCTTGCATAGCCATGTTAGCAAATGCAGAGCCGTGCATACCGAGCATGTACAGAGACTTCTCATCGAGTTCGTCAAAGGCGCCGAGACCTTGCAGGGTGGTTGTCACAGGAATCGATGCCTTGTCGGCAAGTTCCTTGAGGAGCTTGGGGCCGTTTTCTGAAGTGATAATACCCTGACCGGCATAGATGACGGGCCGCTTAGCAATGCGAATGAGGTCTCCAACACGGGCCAAGGAAGTCTGCAGCTGCTTTTGTGTCGCCTCCATGGCAGCACGCGAGGCAGCACTTGGCAGACCGGGCAAAGTAGACGTCGTGGGAATAGCCCTTCTCAAGACGCTAGCAGTAACATCCTTAGGCAAATCAACGAGAACAGGACCGGGGCGGCCAGACGTCGCAATTTCGAACGCTTCGTTTATGCGGCGGGGCAACTCGGCAATGTTCTTAACCATGACATTCCACTTGGTGCAGGCTCTCGAGATACCAATGACATCAGCCTCCTGGAAGGCATCGCTACCAATGGCCGTGGTGACGACCTGACCAGTAAAGACAATCATGGGGGTACCGTCGGACAGGGCATCTTGCATGGGGGTGATGACGTTCGTGGCACCGGGGCCAGAAGTAACCAGGACAACACCGGGCTTGCCAGAAGCGCGAGCGTAACCTTGGGCCATGTGACCCGCACCCTGTTCATGCTTTGGGAGAATGAAGTCGAAGTGTTTCGAGTTGTAGATGGCGTCGTAGACAGGAAGGATGGCTCCGCCAGGGTATCCGACTGTGGTCATGGTGAGATGAGATACTGGAGAATTGCGTAGTGCGCACGGGGACAACATACATATGTGCTTGACGCCATGTCTCAACATCATTTCGTGGAAGATCTCTCCTCCGGTCTTTCCAATGAAGCTTGGCTCTGTTAGTCGTCATCCATTGCTTGCTGTCATCGGCAAGAAGAAACATACGATTCGTCCATTTCAGGGGCACGGCCGTGGGACAAGGCCTGTACATGGCTTCGGTCGGGCACATTGACGGCATTGAAAGTAGGCGCAGGCGTATCTCTGGGTTGACTGTGTAGAAAAATAGAGTCAGAAGGCCAATTCGTCTACGGGAGAAAGAAAGGTGGTGATTATATCGTGAATTGAGTCGAGCAGCGCATTCTACACTTACGCGGCAGGTTGGGCTGCAGTATTTATATTCCGTACGCCAGCAGACGATTTCGTGGAGTATAGAGCGGAAGGAGAAGCGACAATCGCACGAGGGCTCTGTCGCGATGTTTGCGCCAGGGCCCTGACGGCCGAGGCTGCTTGTCTGGAGCGAAGCATGGCTGAAATTATTCCGTACGGCGGGTCTCTAGAAACGTGATAGAAACGTGGCCGATTTATAAGATGAAGACGGGAATGACAACGGCGGGAGGAAGAGACAATGCACAAGAGATTATACAGAGCCGGCAATTAGGATATATCGTCGTCAATCGTCAGTCTGGAAGATGAGCCTGGACCTGTGGGCGTTTGCGTCCCCTATAAAGCAAAGCCTATGGCAGGGAAGGCTGGCTGTGACTCGACTGCGGCATCTGAGGTGCAAAAGTATAAAGAGAGTGTCGCGGCACAATGGAAGTTTAGGTGTTCCGTCGGTTTAGTGACGGACGGCCTGCGTGTGCGTGGAACTCTCGATCTCATCAGCGATCTTCGGCGCCACCAAGTCCACGCTTCTTTTGTTAGACTGTGTACTATGTAGAGTCACGCAGGTGCCCTGCACCTTACCGTGCCGATAACGAGCCTGCCTCCAGTCGCCCCCGCAATGACTGGCTCGGAACCAATCGATAGGCCGGATCTGGCAGGGGCGCCCGTGTGGGTCGCTATGCTGGAGTGGCGATATCGGCTTTACCCAAAATTTTCAGACCATGTCACCCTGCGACTGCCTGGCTCTACGATAGGTACATACATAGGTACATATTTTGTAGAAACGGCTCTTGCTCGGTGGCCTGTAATTCGTGCGCAGCGAGGAAGGTACCTTGCGCTACTGTACAGACAGCGCAGCCATTTGCTGTACCTTCTGCCTGCAAGCTGTCGCGATTGCCATCGATCTCTTTTTCTAAACCTCAACCTTACAACATCGAGGCCAGACTCACAGAAGAGAGCGCAGTTTGCCGACGCGTCTACCTAGTCGAGGCTCCGATGATTAGTATGATTCTTTACATGTACATGCGAAATGCATGAACAAAACGTTTTCTGGTGCACAACAGGAATTTATATTAGGTACGTATTTCGTACTCAGACGTGCGTCCTGCTCGGCAGCAACACCAAGCCCTCACGACGCCGTGCTAGGTCGCACGCCCTTTGGATCAGGCATCAAGAATGTCTGCTTTGAGTAATGATTCTCATGGACACTCTGTGCGAAGGACCTCCACGTACCTGCTCGCTAAACAACATGTGGCACAAATACCGACATTGCCATGTTTGGATTAGCATCCACCCGACTTGTTCGCCTCGTCGTCATAGAAATGACAATTCAAAGACTTCTTGGGCATTGACACAGATGTTTCGATTCGCTTCGCTTCCCTCGTCCAGACCGAAAGCATCGATGCATGTTCATGCTTGTACGGGATATATCATTGTTGTCGTTCCTTTGACAAACAACGCTGTCGTGATTCCCTGTGAATTCCCTTCTCGACTTTCTGCATGGCCCAGCCTTGAAAGAACAACACCACCTCTACGGATTATTTCCCCATTTGTTCACCTGCCCCAGGACGACATAAAATCTTCCCTTATGCTGGTTCTTTTATTATTCGTTGCCGTACAAGGGCACCTACTTACCCACAAGTAATCCGTACAAGCAGTAGCGCATGACAGTCATGCGTTACAAGTCGGTTCAACGGTGCTATTAATCGCATGATACCTGGCCAAATTCCGTCAGACAGGAATCAGCCGCCGCGCCGAAGAAAAAATCGAGGAGAGCCTTCCCGTCGTAATCTTTGATGTGATGAGGCTTCCGAAATTTTGACAGTTGATACCTAGGCATCACGGATGAACTAGCCATTATCATCTAGTTTCCTCTGCATTGTCAGCTCTCATCGGCCGACTATCTCATATACGTATTAGGTAGGCATATCTCTGGATTGAAGAGCTTTCAGCTCTCAGCTTACAGCAGAACGAGTGGGCTCGCTTAGCCTAGACCAGCGCGCGGTTATGGTGGTGTTGTATTGTAAGAGGGGTGACTGTTTGTGACAAGCAACGAAAGTGACTTCGCGCGGAGAGGCCAGAGAGGGTAGGATCGAGAAAATTCTTGGCCTCCTATTTTCCCTTCGGCCCCCTTATGATACCAGAAGACAATACATTCCAAACAATCGGGGCAGTGTCCGGGTTCCCATCACGAGGACTCTCGGGGACCCGCGATGCTGGACGTTGTCCACCTCCTTCGGGCGGAATTCCCTTTCTCACGGAATCCTTTTTGCGAAAAGATTCCATGCCATAACGAATGATGTGTCGTCCCTTACATGGGAGACCCAGACACATGTACGGATACAGTCGATTCACCAGGCCAGCAGTACCGGTACACAAACCTGCTTACCGTTCCCTCCCCTCCGTGTCACCTCCCTACCTAAGCCACTGGAATCGCCCACTTCATGATTGTCACGAAAAAGGGCTCTCCTCTCATGCGCCTATTGCTGACGCTGCATAGAAATATTCTAACTGGCCACAGCCACTCCCGTGGTGGCTCATTGTGTCTCAACCCCCATTCTCCGCCTCCTTTCCTGTCAAGCTTTTCATGGTATGTTTCTCGACCCAATCGCAACTCATCGCCAGGTCGGGCATATCTCATGGCGGTATGACTGACGAGCGTTGAGTATTGGGCGGACTTCCATGCTCAGCCTCTCAACGGGTCTGCGGCCAGCGCTGTGAAGTAGCTGGAGGTGACCCGGGGACGATGTGGTTTTCAATGATGCCGTGATCAAACCGGCTACCCACATCTTTGCGTAAGACAAGATGCCAGACAAAGGTGCGACATTGATCCCTTTGATGGCGGAAGAGGCCGAGAAATGATCAAAAACCAGAACCCATCATGCCGTCGGGAAGAAATGCGCCTCGCACTTGACGAGGAAGTCAAGATTCCCGTGTACACTTAACCATAGATCCGAAACTGCCTAGGCACGAAATATGCTGGTAGGGCTGGCGGTGTAGACATGAGAAACAAGGCGATGTTGCCGTTACGACTGCGCGAGGCACTGGAGAGGCTCTTGGTTGTAGAACTAAGGGACAAGTCTCACGTCATGAGATTTATCTGCGTCTGTAAAATACCCCCCAAAAAATGAAACATGCTGGAGAGTGAGAGTGTCAAATGGCATGAGTTGTCACGAAGACCGTACGACACCAGGGTACTATATTCAACGCCTGTTGTATCTCTCTTCTAGAACTGTGCAAGTGTCTGCCATGCCTGTCAACCATATGACCCTCCGACACTATTTCCATGTCGCCCTCGCCCGGCTGTAGTCAAATATTTAATATTCCCAACGACGCATTCATCATAAACGGTTCATCGTCTTCATAGTGCACGGATATAAAGGGTTCCAACGGATCTAAAGCCCCAGTAGTAGCCCCCCCTTCTTTAGTTGGGAAAAGATTAGAATAGAATACCTTGGGTCAACTCCCATCATGAGCGCATGAGCAAGTCATCAGATACTAGATCGAATATATTAAGACTCGAAAACCGAGTCCTGCGAACCTCCTTCACTAAAACCATCAAACAACTCCAGTAGACAAATGCCCGCCGAATAGTAATACATGGGAAAACAACTTTTTCTTTCATAACGACATATCCCTCCCCAGTCCCGTCTAAAAATGCCAAAGATAGAATACCCAGTCATAAACTCTTTATCCGTACAATCTTAGAATCTGTGCAATGTACCTGTTCTCCAAACACTCCGCGGCCTGAAGTGGTGTGTGCCCGGACCAGCTGGGGAGCTTCGTGTTTGCCCCGTGTGCGAGTAGGAAGCTCACCGTAATGGGATTACTCGCGGCCACCGCGTAGTGAAGTGGTGTGCCTGTGTCGATCGTCCGTCTTCTGCGGAGATCGTCGCGCGGCCGTGATTTTGGGTCCGGCTCCATCTCGTTCACGTCGGCACCGTTCTCAAGCAGTATTTTCATCACTCCTATCCTGTCTGGGTCCTCACGGTTGGGATAGGCCTCTGTTATCGCTTTGTTCGAGGCGCTGGCCGTAGAGTGAAGGAGCATCGGCGTCTTGGGGTCGGCGCCATAGTCTATTAGAAGTTTGACCACTTCTGGGGAGTGAAAGCGAACGGCGACCATGATGGGTGTGAAGCCGTACTCGGATTGGTTTGGATCCGCACCATGCGCTAACAACCAGCGACAGAGCTGGATATCCCCAAGTGCTGCGCTGAAAAGACGTGAGCTGCGATCTGTTGTAGATGAGTTATCTTGCTTGAGCCTACCGAAGGGGCGTGCAAAAGTGCCAGTCGCCAGAAGCACTGATGTAACTACGGTTGACATCCCAACCGTGCCTTAAGAGCAGTTCGCATTGTTCGATGGAGCCAGAGTTGATCACCGCACATATGAGGGCATCGTCAATAACAGCGCCCTGCGCTATAAAGAAGCGGGTGACGTCGAACCAGCCATGTGCGGCGGCGGCACGTATAGACCGATCGAGGATGGTACTGGCTCCTGGGGCGGCTCTTTCATGGAGGGGAACGGTCTGATCGTAGCTCAGCAGTAGGCTTGGCAATATGCTCTCCACGGCGTTAAGATTGCCGACTGCGGCAGCTTCTTCCATAGCGTGAGTCTTTTGGCATCAGAACAGAGATGAGGTTATTATCGACGAAAGGATGCAAAAATCACATGTGTGACGGTTGTGTGAAGAAGAGGATGGCAAAGATTAAGAATGCGCGCAAACGAGCCAGGTCGGTAGGCAGACACATTAAACATTGGAAAAAAAGAAGACCATAATAGCGCCCGCGCAGGGCTTCCAAAAGGGACCGCATGGAACCCATGTCTCAACTACCCTACCCCGACAGAGCGCGCAGCAGGGAGTTACCTACTCACTGGGTAGGTATTCCGAAGATGCGAGTGGAGAGCACGAGGACTCGACGAGGGTAGGCCAAGCCGCAGCGATGTAACGTCCCTGCTGACAAGAGGAATTCCCCTGATTCGAAACAGAGAGGGAATGGCCATTACCAACACCTACCCGTCCCATCATCCATGCATGGCACTTTGTGTGAACGGACTACCTACGCATTCGCAGTGTACGGGATTACTTTCGTACGGAATACCTCGAGAGTGAGAGAGAGAGGCCATGTGCTCATCTCCACGTACGGAGGCAGGGCTACGATGGCGGTTTAGGATAAATGTCCGAACCCATGACGGCCTAGAAATCTTAGGTAGGAGTAGGTGTTTACAGGGTCGGAATGTACGAGTAGCTCACGGGAGCAGGACTGGCATAGGTGCGATACCTAAGTGTATGGAATAGCGAGATACGGAAGTAATCCGCGGCGTGTTGTGGATGGACAGAACCATCACAGGAGAGCAAAAATCGCCTGGGTGTTTCGGCTGAGACGGCGAGATGATGTACATTGTTTATGCGTAACTGTTCCGTTCGTAGGGAAGATTCGATGTCCACGGCGCAACCTGATGATGCAAGAAGTTGGAGGGAGTTGTTCCCGCCTGCTACCCCTCCGGTACCTGAAGTGAAGGTACCGGAGTGTCACTCCATGTCGGTAATCCATAATCCATACCAGTAGTCCTACGTATGCAACTAAAAGCAGTTGCCTAATATGGCCTAAACGGTTCACGATTTGCGGCGTGCGGAAATGAAGTAAACGGCAGGCCTTTAACCTGTCTTGGTATATACTGTTCCCTAGGGGTTTAGTGTGGTGAACCAGCACCCGTCTAATCCGAATATGGTGTAGGTAGATAATGCTTGCTAAGTGCGTAGCGTCAAAGAAGTACACTACATAAGCGCATACCCACTCGTCATCCGCACATCCTCCGTAATCCGTAATCCGTAATCCGTACCTGCTCCGTGGTGGGTACTTCCCTTAAGCCTCTGCAATGACGGGTCTTCCGTACCGACACTGGATTTTTGTCCGGACATTACATTTCTGAAGTCTTAACGAGAACAACTATTCCATACCACCGCCTACACAACGAATCCTCCTATCTTTCACCCATCGCATCAGGTAACTATCATCAAGCAACGATACCCACAGAGTGAGTTTCGTACCCGTGTCGGCTTGCGACAATTAACAGCCATCCGTCGACCCCCCTCGCGCAATTTCCGAGGAGCTGGTAACTGGTAACGGGTTAGGTGATCTCCAGCAAGCTAGGTAACCTGGAATGCATGCTTGGTAACTCCGGGCCCCTCATAAGCGGAGCTCGCAGCAAACCTCGTGCATTCCTTGTAACAGTACGGAATACGGAACACCTAGACCGGCATCCTTCGAGTCCCGGCCTTCTATCTCCGAGTAAGAAACACCCGGCCGAGAACCATTCTATCTACCTACACATATTTAGTCCTTACGTTCTGTACCCACGCGGTACCTGCACCATGAAGCTACGCGCGGCGAACAAGGATAAGCGGTATGTCGAACCCGATTATGACAGCGCTCTGATAGAAACAGAGTCGACGTCAGATGAGGATATCGCTGCCATTCGCGAAGAAATACAAGCCCGCGAAGAAGCACTCGCCCAGGCAAGCGAGCAGAGCGCAGACGAATTCGTGGATGAGGAGGACTCAATCAAGCCTCGTCGTCGTCGTCGAGCTTCCAATGCCAAGGCCAAGACCAAGACCAAGGGCACGGCTAAGGCCAAAGCCGCAAGCAAGCCTGCGCGGTTGGAACAAGCTCCAGCCAGTGAATCGGATAAGCCCAAGCCCTTCACTGAGGTGGCTCTTTACCCATCCGATCCCGGTCAGAGGTGGACCCGGACCTACATAGGCCCTATTAAAAGATGGACTCGATTTTACGAACTTGTTGACTGGTGGTTTGGCGACAAGCCGGACCGGAGGGCTATCATCGCGGACTTTCTCAAGTTGTGGTGGCATCACGAGCTTATTCCACCCAAGCTGATCACGCCATTACAGCAACAGCGAGCACACAGTGGTTGGATGTCCGCCGGCTTTTTCAATGCGCAGATACACAAACACCTTAGACTATACAAGAGTCGATCGAGGGATCAGGTCCGCCAGGAGGGAATTGTCTCCATCGACAGAAATACAGCTTTCCGTCGTTACGTCCCACTGGCTCGGGAGGAGTTGGTGGTGTTGCTGGGCCATGTCACGGATCAAAAGCCATACCGCATCAGCTACAGCAATCCCATAGCTTTGTCAGATGCTGGCCATCCTATCTTAGACACGGACGATGAAGAAACGGTGAGTGGAGGTTGGCTTCTGGACGTTGCTGGAATTCCAGTATCTATGGCTTGGGCGCCCTGTTTAGCGAATTATGAGAGCCAGCTCTTGGCCATCGCTGTCAACCCTTTCTCGGACCAAGAATACTCAAGCAGCAGGGATGACTCAAGTGAATCCAAAGAGAAAGGATTCGCAATCCATATCTTCCGGTTCGAATCAATAGAAGATCGGTCTCGCGTTTTGAGACCCTCGAGACGCGCCCCAGAGTTGGTTCGATTGATGGGCGGCCCGTGGGCCTGCGTGTCGAGAATACAGTGGTGTCCCGTACCGTTTAATCCCCCCTCCGACTATCGGTTACTCGCTGTGCTATGTACCAACGGCAACCTTGGAGTTATTAACATTCCGTATACATACACGGGTGTTGAAGCGCGAGACATATTCAGTAAGTTGCATCAATTCCGCTGCTGCTGGCTTGTGACTGACTAGGGGTGTTACAGGAGAAGTCGAGGAGCCGACGATTTGGTTTCAGCCACCTCCCGAATCCCCGATCGAATTCACATGTTTCACGTGGATCAATATGAACCGCATCGCAGCCGGTTGCTCGGACGGGTCCGTTGTCGTCTATTCGGTTACCCCTGTTCGAATGCTACAGCGACACCCCGTCCACTCTACTGCTATCATGGACATTGTCTCTGGCTTCCCTACCGACCCATTCCTCGTTTCGACGATACCCATAGGCGGTGTTGTAGCAGTTACCGATCTGAGACGTCCTTGCTCGGAGACTACTTACCACCCGAACATTCTGGTATCGTTACAATCGAATCTCCTCTCTTGGAGTACCCATATGAGAGGGTTTGCCTCAATGTGGCCATCCGCATTCGCCGGAAACCCCAACCTAACATTCCTGCCCGCTCGAGGCTTTCCGCTATGCCGCCATCTCATTACCGTGAATGGCCAGCCGACGTGCATTAGCATAGGCACCGTCCAGCCATACTTCCTCGCCGGAACCACCGACGGCAGCGTATGGATCTTCAACGTCCTACGCAAACTAACGAGTCACAGGGAGAAGACTCTCAAATTGAAGCTCTTTCAGCATGAATTCTACGATCGGGTGCTCCCGGAGTATGAAGACAAAAATATCAAAATTCGCGGAATGTGCCGGATTTTGGATGGATTCTTACCTGAGCCTAATACGCATCCAACTGGTGTGAAAATGGCCGAGACGCAGAGGAAGAATCGCACGAACGAGACGAATAACACGAACGGCGCCAAAGCCAGCAAGGAGCGAAAACCCAACGGTAAACGAGTCAAATACCGCGCTAAGTCCTCGACCCAGCCAGAGGGCGAGGAGGAGGAGGAGGAAACAGCGTCGATTACGGGTCCGGGCCCAATTGTGTTGTACGAACCGCTGACCCGTATCACGGCCGTGGCGTGGAATCCGAACGCTGAGTTTGGCTCTTTGATGGCTGTCGGTATGGGGTCTGGTTTGGTGCGGGTGATGGATGTTGGTGCGGAACCGCGCAATAAAGGGGGTGCTGGTACGCGCAACGCGCCAAAGGATGTGGATATCGATATGGTGGATGCAAGTGATGATGAAGAAGGATATGGTGATGTTGATATGGCCTAGTGAGGGTCGATCTATGGCGAATGAAAGACAAAAGCGGCGGTCTACAAAGTGCTACCATGTGCAGTTGGAATCTTGTCTGATTACAGATAATTCCGTACATGGGTTTGTGAGATTAGCCTTGAGATCGTGGTAGCTTGTCTTAGCATAGCTGATAATAAATAATTGAAGCTGATCGCTTAATATTCACGGTGTTCTATTCTATCAAATGTACAATTGGGTCTAAAGGGGTGCGTCATGGTACATACACATATGAGTGTATCTCCAGAAGAGAGCTCTCTCGTAGACCAGAACTAGCACCCCTGAGCCCATTGAATACCATGGTGATGATCGAATGCCTTCGCCATACCCTGAAGATGTGACGCAGCGGCGAGTAGAATGAGGATATGGAAGAGCTGATGTGAGTGGCCCCATATGTCGAACGTCCCTGGAGATGTTCGCTCAGGCCAGCGCACCTTGAACCGTTGTCAGTATCTCAGTTGCTTCTGGAGTTACCATGCCAATCGGCAAATTCAGGGGTTAACTTACAGCGTATAAGAAAGCGCCAAAGATATACAGCGCACCCTCAAGTAGAACCCAGTTCAATCCCATCCGCTCACATAAGGACTCGTATCCATAGATGATGAGGCCATGGCATACCGGAACGACGCCGGAGACTCCTAAGCCTACGAACATCGCTGCCCGGTAGGGGCGCCATTGGGGTGTCCTGAATTTTTCAACCCAGGACACAACACCGCAGCCGAAGCCGAGAATTGAAATCTAGTTGGGATATATGCGTTAGCAAAAACTCTTATTCTCATATCTTTTCACTTTACTCCTCTCTGGAGCCGTAAAGAGAAACTCTCTCCTTGCAGAAAACTTACCATATAAAGATACATCCTCATCAACCCCGGCATACAGAAAAGTCCATAGTACAGCGCCGGAACATAACTGCCCACAATCAAACACACAATCCCCGAATAATCAAGCTTATTTCCCCATTTTGCGACGGCCTCTGAGTGATTGCACAGCGCATGATACGTCGCGCTCATACCCAGACACAGAATCGCACCGCCAAGAAAACACGCAAAGACAAGCTCATCAGCCGGACTCGCGCTCGGATACCGCGGTGCGATCTCCGCATAGAGATACCGAATTGCGAGAGGTACGAGGACGAGTGAGCCGATGGCGTGTGTCCAGATATTCACGCTCTCGTTGTGCACGCTGAAGATGCTCAGGAAGGAGGCGATGTAGCTGTTGCTTCCGGGCCGATAGCCGGAAGTTATGAAGGCGTTGTCGCGCCGCCAGTGAGGCAGTTCGTCCCAGAGGAGGAGGAGGGCTGAGGAGACTGTTTTCTCGGCTGTTATGGCTGTGTCTGTGAGGGTTGAGACGACGGAGGGACGCCGGCGGCGCTCGCGCGGGCCGGATGAGGTGGATGAGGACATGGGGAGATGAGGAGTGAGTGAACTACTACCGAGGAGTTGGCATTATTTTTCGATTGAATGAATGAGATGACTTATTTCTCATTCTGAGATGTGGTTGATATAGATTTATGTATGAAACAGTCAGACGGGTGCTCATGATGTCCCAAGTACGGTACTCGGAGTGCTTAATAAGTCAACAGTTGAGTGTGATGGGGAGTGGACTTTGGATGCCGTGTCAGATGGTGCCAGCTGCACTTTCTGGCGTGATGTGATGTAATCCCTCATGCAGCTACGGGAGCTCTTCGCGCAGCAGACTCTCAGGGGGTCAAGAGTGTCTGGATTGCCGGAGAAATCACGCAGTTGGAATTTCGCATATGCCGTCCAGCTTCGACTCGATTTCTCAATGGCTTTATTGTCACAATGCGTGTTTTCTTTCGAGTTCTCATGTTCCGAAAAGTACTGCACCGGTTGTATTGTAGGTAGTACACCCCGAATTGAGTGAACTCCTCGATAATCACGCACACAAGTCTTGTGATGCGTTCTCTAGACTAGCCTTACAGGCAATATATCTAGTATGATAACAGATGTCACGAATCGCAGGTCTAATGTAAGCCCCTGAAGCTATTCCAGCGTGTAGGCTTAGCAAGAATAAACACTTGAAGCCCAGACAATATCTCGTCTGCGACGATGTCTGCCATGCAACGGTGCGGTCGACTGCAGCTGCAATGAATATGTATTGACTGCTACGGCAGAAATACCAACAAGCAACCTAGTACTCCCAGCATCGATTCATTAACATTCCAAACGTCGTAGCGATCCGTTTTATCGGTATAAGTCACATCGTCGGCCGGGTAACGCCGCGATCGGCGTCGTGATGTCGCGTCTCCGTCAAGTCGAGTTCGAGGTGTTTATTTCTTGCCACTCTTCTTGATACCGCCGCTGGTCAGAGGACCTTTGCCGGCAGCCTTAGCGGCCATCTCAGCGCGGGCCTTGGCGTCTTTTCGCTCGTCAGCTATGCGAAGCCTTTAGTAATTTAAGGGGTCCGGATAGACCTACCGGCCTTCTGCTTCTCGCGGTAGGCAAGATCGTCGTCGTCCATATCCTTCTGCTGCTTCTTGGGAGCCTTCAAAGGCTTCACCTTGCCGCCTGATAAGCTTGTCAGCATCGCCGCCGGCCTACCGAAACATGCGATGCATTTTTTTCTTACCTTCACGGTTCTGGCCACCCATTTTGACTGATCTGTAGGATATTAGATAAGTAGTAATAGGAACAGGCGGGTTGGAGATGGAGAGAACGAACAAAGGCGATGGATTTCGGAAGAATAGAACTTGTCGCGAGAGGTTTGCGGTCGCGGGGCATGAAACTTTGCTCGCAGCGCTAGGTATCACCTCTATTATGTAGTGTAGGACTGGTGGCGTCAGCTGACGTCCACCTGGTAGGTCTTGAGCCATCACAGTAACAATCACACTAGAGTGCACGGTGCGCTGTACCTGCTGTAGGCGCTGAGGCACGTAGAAGTACCGTGCTGGAGGTGTAGCACATGCTTGAGCCAGGGGGTTAAACTCCCCCGGATCCACTGTGGAGGTAGGTATCTTCACTGTAATTCTTTGTACTGTACGGTGCACGGACTGCTTGGTACTTACCATGGGTGTCTCTTTGCAGCAAACCCTGGCCGGCCGTCCCGGTCTCCCTCCTCAGCCTCTTCCATCAATCCAATCTCCATCATCAATCAATCAACAACGCCTTTCTTCATTGTACGGTCGACTCCCCTTTGTCGCGTACTCGCCACGGGCCACGATATTTGTTCCGTTTTAGTACAATTCTCTATCTCCGCAAGATCGGCTCTCGACCAAGCAATCGAGTGGCCTCTCCTGTCCATTGACAAATCGACCAGAAGCATCGTGATGCGACGGGGTTGAGAGAAGAAGCACTTTCCGGTTCGGCCCAATTTTCTGCGCGTTGACATATTTTGTTTTTCCTAAGCTGACACTATCTGCTGTCACAAAGATTGGAAACGGCTTGCACGTGTGTGCATTCTGTGAAATTAAAGTGAGCAAGCAAGATGGCGTCGCCATCCAGTTCCGATGAGGGCGAAATAGTAGAGAGCCAGATTGGAGACTCGAAGGCAACTTCACTGCCTCAGCTTGATGGACCTGTTGTTGACCGTATGGACAGAGCTCGAGCTGGCTATTCACGCTCAAGATCCCCTGAGTATCAGACCGGCTCGAGGCACAACCCTACCACTTCGCGACGCAGCCGGTCGCCTCGCGGCCACAAGCGCTCTCACGATGATCGTGATTCCTACCGTGGGGGTCGCGTAGACCCCGACCCCCGACGTTTCCGTGTTCACTACGAAGAGCCTCGCGATAGCTACCGCCGTACTCGCGTGTATTACGGCGATGAGGATCGTCCGCCTGCCCGCCAATCAACTGCGAATCTGCATTACGACGATAGAGACCGAAATTATAGTCGCGATCGAGGCCGTGATTCAAGTTCTGACCGCGAACGTTATCCCGATAAACGATCAAGAAACCGCAGCCGCTCCCCGTACAGCTCATCGCGAGGGGGACGTGACCATGGTGATCATTCACGACGAGATACCGATCGAGTGCGACGTGACACGATTGGAACCGCCACCAGCAGTAATAGGTCAAGTCACCATCAGAACAATTCACGGCTCGGCCGGGACTATCCAGATGCTTATAAAGAAAACAATACAGTCAAGAGTACAGGTATTGCCTCATCTGATGCGGCTTCTATGACAAAGGGCTCGGATAACGCCCACGCAGATAATTCGGTAAAGGCGCCTGAGCCTGAACACGAGTTTGAAGAAGAGAAACCCGTCGATATCGATGCAGAACTTGAGCGACGGCGGCGTCGTCGTCAGGAGCTTCTCCAAAAATCCCGAGCCGCGACGCCATTGCTGGTGCATGCCCTGCAACCTGAGAAAGCGAACGGGCCATCCCCAACTCCTACACGAGGTAGCACACCAGTCGCCTCTGGCAACACCCCGAATGGTAAGAACAATCTGACGTTGATGAAGGAACATACACTGATTCTTTTACGCAGCTCTCTCTTCGCCCCGTTCACCCGGCCTACAGGAAGGCTTGTCACCTGCTCCGCTTGATATTGCTAACGACCAAGAGCTTATCAATACTCATGGCAACTCTAGAATTGCCGACGAAGAAGATGGTCCTTCGGCCGCAGACTACGATCCTACGGTTGATATGAGAGAGGACGAGCTAAGGGACGAGCGTCGTAACGGTCATGTCGGCCCGCATGGGGAGATTTTGAACCATGACCAGAAGGCCGAATTACCTCCAGTTCATGAAGACGAGAGCGCGAGCAAACCCGCGACTGACAATGACGACGACTTCGATATGTTTGCAGAGGAGTTCGACGAAGATAAATTCGCAGCGCCCAAGCCACTACATGCTGGTCTCGCCGTAGATGACCAGATGCTCCCCACTGCTCCAGCACAGCCCAATGAAGGCGGTATTCTGGAAGGTGCCGACAAGGATGGATACTACAAAATCCGTATCGGCGAGGTCATGAATGGTCGGTATCAAGTTCAATCTACCCTGGGTAAAGGCATGTTTTCGGGCGTGGCTCAAGCTGTCGATATCACTAACAAGAAGCTTGTTGCCATTAAAATGATGCGGAATAACGATGCCCTGAGAAAGGGCGGTTTCACTGAAATCGCCATTCTGCAAAAGCTCAACGATGCCGATTCCGAGAATCGCAAGCACATTGTCAAGTTTGAGCGTCACTTCGAGCACAAGGGGCATCTTTGTCTGGCATTTGAGAACCTGAGCTTGAACCTACGCGAAGTTCTTAAGAAGTTTGGCAACAACATCGGTATCAACCTGAGTGCTACTCGTGCTTATGCTCATCAAATATTTGTTGCGCTAGCTCACCTTCGCAAGTGCAGTATCATCCACGCCGATTTGAAGCCTGACAATATTCTGGTAAGGCTCTACTTGTTCGTGCTGTTTAATCTCTTCCCGGCTAATTCTTTTCACAGGTCAATGAAACTCGCAATATCCTCAAGATTTGCGACCTGGGAACGGCGATTGATCGATCCGACGCAGCAACAGCGCACACTGAGATCACGCCTTATCTTGTCAGTCGATTCTATCGAGCTCCTGAGATCATTCTCGGTATGCCATACGACTACGCCATTGACATGTGGTCTATCGGTTGCACTCTGTACGAATTGTACACTGGCAAGATCTTATTTGCGGGTGACAGTAACAACCAGATGCTCAAGGCTATCATGGAGATTCGAGGCAAGTTCAGCGCCAAGCTATACAAGCGTGGTGAAATGTCGCATCTTCACTTCGATGAAGCTGGAAATTTCATGAGCGCCGAACGGGACAAAGTCCTCGGAAAGGTACGTCATATTCAATATTCACGTGTGATCCCTTGCCATTTTTCGTATGTATTCTCGGCGACGTCTTGTTTGATGGGTCTTGTTCTATAAGGGGCATTGAAAGTGTGCCCGTCTTCTTTCCTCAGCCAATGATTTGTTCCACGTTCGCGTCGGAGCAACGCAATGTAAAGTCCGCGACTATCAACTGCTCTTCTTTGAAGTCACTGACGCAAAGTCCCAACCCCCTACGTCTGTTGCGTCCGTCTTGTTTCCACGATAAGCTTGATTGACATATACTAATCGACTTAATTCATCACAGACAACTATCCGCACTCTTGCCATTGTCAAGCCTACACGCGATCTCCGTACCCGTCTCATGGCTGCATCAGGAGGGATGAATGATGCTGAGTCTAGAGACCTGAACCACTTTGTGGACCTGCTTGAACGGTGTCTTGCGCTGAATCCTGACAAGAGAATCACACCTCTGGAGGCATTGAAGCACCCTTTCTTTATGTCTAGAACGGTCGGGCCCTCAAGATAGAAAATGATGGGTTTGCTGGCTTCGGCGTACATAGGGGCACTCCACAGGAAAGGGGAGTAGGTAGATAGATCGGGCAAAGCAGCGACACAGCGTTATGCATACCCGCCTGCCTATCTTGGATTATGTCATTCTTCAGTCTACGATGGATGACTACGGAATCCCTACTCGGGGACTCAGGAGTCAGTAGTCGTGATAGCCGCCAAAGCCACGGGGATTAAGCTGACGGAATGAGTCATGAATCATATGGTACCGGCTGTACGGATGAAGACGTGATTGCATTGAACCAGGCCTCCCTTGCCTTTGTTTTCGGCCAGGGACGATTGAATTTCGTCGGGTCAAGGAGAGAGGATACTGCCCAGGAAAGGGTGTAGTTGTTGAATTACGCATAAGAATACACGAGTCAGAACCACGCCCTTCCTCACCTTACTCCCGTAGTGTCATGTCTCTAGTTTCATGCCATGATTGCTGCTGACACCTGTGGACCTCCCGTCCATTCTTGCTCACAATGCCTAGCGCACAGCCACCTCGAGATCCCCTTTCATGTTTCAGTCTCCGCTATAGATAGAACGAGTCACTAGTAAGTGAGTAACACGTTCCACTGATCCATCAGTCAGTCAGTCCGTCCGTCCATGGATTGGGTGGCTTGTCTATCGTAGGCAGGCATCAGATATGTATCCATTCTGCCACACGCACACCGTAATCTTTGACTTCCCGGGTCCCATCCACCACGTCGGTAACGGAGGGCTTGTTCTTCTTCGTCGTTTGTTTGTTTTGCTCCACAGCACAGTGACAAATAGCAAGCTAGTCAGTTGCTTGTCTCCCGTTGATTCCCGACAGGGAACTGATTACCTAGTGCGCTTGCTTGTGAGGGCACGGACGGGAGTAGGTACGATAGAGGATTCGTGGGCCTACCAGCGCGCTACACGAGGCTATGGCGGGGCGTATTTTGAGGTTTTGCTTGTCTGCTTGCTGACTTACATACTACCTAGCCGTACTTACGGCTGCGGGTGTGGTTTTCCCTTCTGCCTGGAGTGATTGTTGCTGAGCAGGACAAACTGGCGGCGTCACGGGCTTTGCTGGGGTAAGTGTGTGTATTTGGAATTGTTTACCCCTACGGAGTAGGTAATACCGTGGGCAAGTCGTGAACCCCGGGGTGCGGATTGATTGTTGGCCAGCGTGTGAATGCAAACTGCACGATGTGCCCACACACCGAGACCCCGTTCGTTGCCTGGGTAAAATCAGACAGACAGAAACAAGAGGTGAAGCCTATCTTTGGTAGGTTGGTCGGAGATCCTTTGGTGGTGGATTTGTACACGTTCACACTCATCATCCGGCGGCTGCTTGTCTGTATGTCTGACTGACAGGTACGAGTAAATAGTCTATAGCGTGCTTGTCTTAATAGGGACGGCGAGTTGTCAGCCAAGGTCCGGAGGTGGGTTTGTTGTTGCTGTTGTCAATGTTGTGGCTCCCCGTGCGGAAGACGGAAGTGATGGATATGGGATGCCGATTAACTAGTCCATGCTTGTCTATCAAGCAAGGATCTCATATCTCGTCTATCAAGAGGATCTCTCATGTGATCTCTCTCTCTCTCTCCCCTTCGAGGCTCTACGGAATTGAAATCCGTTGTCAGTCAGCGGATCGTGTTTCAATTCAGCCACAACATGGCCAAAGGTCTTGAAAACCATGGAACTGCGCTCTTGGTATGGGGATATCACCTGGGAATTATTATTTTGTTCTGTAATAGATGCTGGAGGACTAACTGCTTACGGCTTATCCTTGCGGATGCTGCTTACAGGTCACTTTTTTGTGATGTTTTCAATTCATGTGTTAGGGTAGGTATATCGAGTCAAGTTAATTAAGACGGAATATATCGTAGACGCCCCTCTCTCTCTCTTCCCAGTTCAACAGGGGCGGTTAGAGAAATGCTCGTTTTTGAATCCTGTTGAGGGGAGGGAGTGAAGAGAAAGAAGCAGAACCCCGGACGGAGATGCTGCCTTGCATGAAGGAGTTGGCGTACGCCAGATCTACGGAATTAATGAACCTGCCAGCGAAGCATTCCCTTGAATATTTATCCGGCATGGACCTTTTTTGGGGCATATGCTCTATCTGAAATATGTCGTGTCTTAGGTAGTTACGGAATACCTTTACCGTGTATGCCGTCCGCTGAGTTGGTAACAACAGCGCGTGGTCGCTCGGTCACCTGCAGCGGCTGATCGTTACTTACTTGTACTTATAAAGGACCCCTACACGGGCCTCAGGCAACTCAGTCAGTCGCCGTTCAGGTTCGTCGTCGGGTACGCGTGCACCAGATGAGGGTCCGTTTACATTTCAGACTAACTCGTCGAGATATGTCTGAATAAGGTGAGGGCCGGTGATGGGCAGGATCATGACAGGGCGAAGCTGGTCGTGGGGTCCGGGGAGAAAGGTCCGTACCTAGTCTAGTCAGATGGTAAATATCGGATCGTTAAACAGGCCGCTATAGCCTTTAACACGTGTAGATAAGAGATGGCCAGCGTGTACGATAGTATTGACTGGGTATCTGTTCCGTAAGTGGGACACCGCTCTTGGCCTTGGCTCTCTCTCTCTTTGGCTCTCTCTCTCTCTCTCTCTCAGTCCCAGGCAGGCAGACAACAGATAGGCAGGCAGGCAGGCATGTGGCAAGACTGAACTGACATCATACCCAAGCCTTTCGTCTGTGGCGAAGACGACAGGGACGCGTTCTAGATCTTCCTGCCTACCTGTAAGCCGTAATTAATACGATAGGCACAAAAAAGACCGGATCATGATACACAGCAGGGCGGAGGAAGAGAGAGAGCAGGAGGAATGTCCGCTTTCGCGGCTCCTTGCATGCAGAACCGATGCAAATGCATGTATTTGCTATCGAATTCAGATGGGGCTGCGTCCGGGCTGTCACAGATTTGACGGGGGAAGCCTTGCCGAAATCTTGCCTTGGTGGGCTGGTGCGCATCGCAGGGCGCGTCCGCGCACACAGCAAGCAAGTCAGGTAAGAAAGATACACAAGGCCCTTTTCCAAGGTGATACGCCCTTTTTGTCGACACCGGGGCGAGCGTTGCCCCGTACGGCTGCCAATGGATCTGTCAGGAGCAAGCGAGAAGAGTGCACACAGGTGTTGTGCGACTGGGTTCCATGGGAAACGTCGGGTGAAGATGATGAAAAGATGAGAAGAGAAGGGCGTCCCAGATGAGGATTACCAGTCGTCGCACTGGTACGACGAGCTATCCAGCCGGCGGCTGCACAAACAAGCGGGATTTATGGATTGTGGTCAGGAACCAATTTCTTCAGATCTCGCGGGATCATGCCCCTGATGAGGGGCGATCACGCGTTCATCTCGATGGGTGTTGTTGTCGTCGCGTTGCGGACGAAGGGGCGCAGTTCGTTTTCCGGTCAGACATGATACTCAATTGGAAACAGGGAGAAAAAGATCTGTAAACAGATCTCGATGGGAGCACGGTGTTCGTGGTTGTGTCAAAAAGGTCTCGGGCCGTCGCTGGAATCCAGCGTCATCACGATACACGGGGGG
Organism: Xylaria sp. L1 SY-2022; assembly: GCA_023079495.1. NCBI lineage: Eukaryota > Fungi > Ascomycota > Sordariomycetes > Xylariales > Xylariaceae > Xylaria > Xylaria sp. L1 SY-2022. Next base: position 2,183,940 of record JALIDW010000004.1, read on the forward strand.
ATATCAAGACTCATCCTACACAAATCAAAGACGAGCAACACGGCAAGGCAACCAAAACACCAAGAGCACAAGGCTGCATCAAGTTAAACGAAACGTCGTCATCTATATCTCTCACCCCCTGGAGTTACCGCGCGGCAGCTTACAATTATCAAACAGGGGGAGGGAAACGAAAGAAAAAGGAAAATAAATAATAAACCCGCCCAGCCGCCGGGCTATCCGTTAATGTGTGTGCTTCTATGCCCCGTCCAATCCTACACATTTGTTGTTGTTCCCCCTTCCTCTTGTTTATTTTGCATGTGCTATGCGGCCAGCCGAACAGGAGGCTGACTTGTCAGATCTCCGCGCGCGGTGACCGACGCGCGCTGCCACCAAAGCTTCCTCCCGTGGCCCCCAGGCAGGTTTTTTCCATTCATGCGCGGTTCTGGTTGGACGGCGCTGTTTCCCTTCTTCTGTCTCTATCTGCAACCTTACGTACATATCTGAGTCGTAAATTCTTGGAGAAAGGGGCCGGGGAGGGGGGATTGGAGGGTGTCGGAGCTGGCCACGAGGAAGATCGAAGCAAAGCAGTGGTCCGGTGATATTATTTAGTAAGCCTGGCGGTCTCACCCCCTATTTTTTTCTATCGTGCTCATGAAGCAAGCGAAACAAGAAACTTGCTGTTGTGTTCGCCGGTATGTATGTGTATCGCCACATCGAGATTCGGGAATGTTTACTCGCAGGCGGAGGGGGGGAGGGTAAGAGGAGAAACAGCATACATCTGCAAAGTGGCGTTTCTGATAACCGAGAATTACGTGCTACTCTCTCTCTCTCCTTTTTTTGCTTCTTCTTTCTGATTCCCGTCCGATCATCATCGTCGTAGTAAGCCTTATGAGATCTACGCGCACACACATGGACCTGATCACTCTGCTCACGCACGCATTCGCGCATCGCCGTGCGCCATTGGTGCGCAAAAAAGAAACATTGATCAACGGATATGATACAATTTTTCTTTTACGGCTTCTGCGCCCCTCCTCCAAAGGACCTTTTTTGTGTAGGCCACCGGGTGGCACACTTACTTACAATATTACCGTCGTACTGAGCATACATACACACATCCGAGGATGATGACGAGGTTCTTTGCGCCTCTCTTGCTATAGGACGCATTGATCTAATATACGAAGTCGCGAATTCCATTTTTGACTGGTCATTAGTACCTCGTTGACGACGAAACGTCGATGCTGATCAAGGGAATGCAGAAAAGAAAAAGTCCTATCGGCGATGAAAAGCAGGGAGGGTGACACTGGGGATTATCGTGTGATATGATATTATAGCCGGGGGGTCCGCTCGCTCCATTGAAGGGGGGGGAACACCCCCTTCTCTTTTCTCTCTGCACACACACACACACAAGAACGAAGAAAAGGTAGCATCCGTCCTATCACGTGGAAATGTGAACTGCGAGTAATATATGACTGCTGCGGGCAGTTTCTTTCTCGCAGTCAGCAGCTCCGTGTGTGTGTGTCCCCCCCCCTTCCCTTCCCCTTTGCCCTCTGTGCGCAAATAAGATGTCTGGGCTGGGGAGATGTGAGATGGATGGTATGGATGGATGGTATCTGCCGAACGAAGCAGGCAGACAGGCGGCTGCTGCTGCTGCTGCTGAGCCCCTTGGCACTCTTACTAGACCGGAAGGGGAAGTTGAGACCGTAAATGACGATCCCTCAGGGGCATGAAACGGCTTTTTATCTCGATGGGTAGGGGGAAATCTCGTGACGGCATGAATGAGAAGGAGGCGAACGAGGGAAGTGTCGCGTTTCTCCTCGTGAAAGTGTGGATAAGCGGCCCGGGCGTTCGTGGGCCACCCCCGTACGAGTACGTATTATACCGCCGTAGGTATTTTCTCATCACGGCCCCGTTTTCGTTGTTGTTGTTGGTGATGACGACGAGTACGATATCAAACGACTCGTATCTAGATAATGCGATAGCTACCTGCCTACCTGGTCGTCAAGGGATACGTAGGTCGGCCGGTAGAGAGATGATGATGTTGGTGTCCGGTTCATTTCTGAACCGCTGTCATTATTGGACTCGGTCACGGCCAACATATCATTTCATGCAGAAGACGCAATACGCGAGAGTTTCAATTATGCGACGATGCAGCTCGTCAAGATGCAATCACCGTTGCTAAGAGCCGACGGCAAGCCCACGAATCATCACGGTGATTATTATTAGCAGGGAGGGAATATACGTAAGTGCAATCGGCAGTCATGTATGTAAGGTATCTTGTCTGTACGGAGTAATCGTGCTTGTAGATATTAGATAGGCGAACCTGGTTGTTAGAGAGAGAGGGAGACGGCACGAGATAGATGGAGAGAAAGAGAGAGTAATGCGCCGACACTGAACTGCACAGCCGGAGATGAGATTCATCAGTGTGCACTGCCACGCCCCTATTACGATCCTGTCTCATGCCGATCAACACCGGCCCCACTGGATCGATTCATTGGCGAAGGCAAAAAGACCAGAGATTTATGCGCCCAGATTCGGCTTTTACAGCAGGCGTTATGTTAGCTAGGGACTCCGAAAAGCGAGACGCAGGACTTTCTTCCTGCTCATCATTTTACCCACTCTCGCCTCTACTGTATGTAACTGCGGCAGCGGAAATACGGAGGTAGCTGCCTGCCTAGACAGGCAACAGGAACACGATATCTCTCATCAACAACCCCGGCAAAAAGCCGTTATATTAGTACGAGTACGGATTATACCGAGCAGCAAAATATGCAAGGGAGGGTTGCTTGTGAGGTAGTTATTTTGTTCCACGAGAACGAACATGAGACTGAATCCCCCAATGGGGCAGATGGCATGGAAGCCAAGCTTTCGGTTTAAGAGAGAGAATCGTCTGAGAAAATCTGACGGGCCTCGTGATGGGGCTACCCAGCTAGTCGTTTTCTGGCGTGTCGGATGTCTCGGGCGCTTCTTTTTAACTGGAGCAAATGAGGGAAGAGAGGGAGAGAGAAGATGGGAAAAAAAGGCATGCGACGAATCACGACACCAGATGGCCATATGGCTGGATGGAATACAGCATAAATTAAACATGCAAGCAAGTAGAGTAGGTCCGGCGTGGAGGGTTCGATGTGATGCAACGGGCGTCTGGGGCTTATTTTTTGATGAAGATAAACAACAAACCACATGTAAGGATTAAGGATGTATTGTATTATCTTCTGTTTTTTCTTTCTCTTCGGGCATTTACCTTGTTAGCTTGAAGAAAAAGAAGCACGCGTAAGAACTAAGATTTAGGTATTACTCCCGTCGGCATGCCGACGATGCACGAGAAACCATCGCTTCTTCTGCGAGGAATCTGACGATGATGATGACAAGGTGTAAGTGGAGGACGAGGAAAACCCGTCGACTTGTTTACCCGTTGCTGGAGCGGTGAGTTTCAAGCGAACAACTCGAGCTGTTTATCCCGTACACGGACGGACACGACGATTGCGGCAATATGTTGCGCAAAGGAGAGAGAGAAAACGGTCGACCGTTTCTGATGAAGCAATTACGGGTTGCCTAAAAAAGGGTCTCTCCTACGCAACCTCGCAGACCGAGGTTTCGCGAAGTCTGAGAAGTTGTCTCACGTGGCAATGGCATGACGGCCGGGCCAAACAGAGCGAAACAACAGAATGAGCGTAATAATGGCAGACGGGCGTCATCGTAGCGGTGCTATACATTGGTATCCCGCAGGTTGTTTGATTCGCCTCGTTTTGTCTGGTAATTCCTACGAGTACGTAAAGATATTCACATGCATCCCTAGACATGTAATTTGTCGACAGGTACCTATTCTTCTGTGCTTGGGGTGTGCTGCGGAGGCACTGGCGCACACCCCGTCGAAATCCCTCTTCTGGTCGACCCCGGCATGGACAGCCTCACTTCTTGCCAGGATGTGGGACTTGGTTCTGGACTTGCCAAACCAATCTGTGATCCCTTGCAAGGCTGTTGCATGCGACACGGGCGAGGAGACCGGACTTGTGTCTCATTCCTACCCACCCAACGTCGGAGATAATCGTGTGGTTCATCTGTGATGGGACCAGTGGCAGCACAGAAGGATTGACCAGGGTGGCCACTAGGTATCCCGGGAGAAAACAAGAGAGCGCACTTGTAACCGCACAGCTGGGGCGTCGGGACTCGTCCTGGCGAATCAGCGCACATGATGACCTGGTGGCGGCATCGCTGTTGGCGTCATTGGCATAGCGACAATCCACATGCGGGCAGCAGTTGTTCGCTACCGTGCTGAGAAGGGAGGCATTCCGTCCATATTATGTAGCATGTATGTGCATACTTCGTACTCTGACTGCGCACCAACACTCCCTTTTCTGCGTATGTACGAGTACGCAGAACGCAGGATGTAGGCGACAGCGGCAGAAGAAGCGGCAGAAGCAGACGCAGCAGCAGGCCATAAGATGGAGTGTACGAATAATATGCCGTAGTACCTATGGCCAGACCCCTCCTCGCCGTCGACTCTTACGCAGTTCCGCGCAGAGTACTCGTAGGCATTCCGTTAGGTAGGCACCTAGACTCTTTAATTGGTACGCAGCCTTACCACTTACGAAAGTATTAATGCTGGCACGAGCATATTGGCGACCAGGGCGGGCCCGCAGGCGTTGTCCAAAAGGTCGATCGGCTTGGTTCATCGAACAGCAATGCTACCTCCCTACTGCGTACACTACACCTACCTAATCCTAATCGCCGGCTCTGACTGGCTCTCACTGGTCCTGACTGGTGCTGGCTGGTGCTGACTGGGGGGAAAAGCAGATCTGAGAGGAAATCCTGCTTGCCGCTGACCGAGGAAGCGCTGCTACGCCTCACGGCTATTTGCTGCAGGGAGGGGAGAGAACGGAGACGCTATCAAGATTCCAGTTCTCGATAATTGCCATGTCGCATTCTGGCCCGTATATTGGCCGAAGCCGAGACGGCGCAGATGGAGGAATATCGCGACCTGACCAGCTTCGCTTATAGCCGAGCTGTTAAAGCCTATAGGCTGCAGCGAGCGTGACGGTTTGCCGCTCTCTGAGAGCTGCTGCCAACCAACGGCGGAGGCGAACGGGAATTAATTCCAGAACGACCAACAGGCGGCGTGCTGATTGCTGATTGAGGATTATTAATGAAAAGTCTCCTCTTGGTCCGGAAGATGCCTGGCGAGCCCTGGCGCTGGCCTGCTGCTGGTGTGATTGTGCGAAATAATCCATAGACACGATACGATATTAGAAGGCGATGATGAATCATGAAAACAGTGGCAAAGTCTTGGTGAACTTTCAGCTGAGCCGGAGCGACGTATCTCACCGTAAGTTGTGCGCTACCAGCGCTAGCAAGGTGACTGTAATCCGTTACCGTTTTGTCGGTAGCAGTTCCGTATTCCGTATCCGTATTCCGTGCCTGCCCTCGTCATCACCGCAACTCGTCAGTCAGACTCTGTGCCTGCTTCGTGCTGCTGCTGCTGCCTCCCTAACGAGCAACGCGCCAGGTGCGACTGCTGTGGCCAAGGTCCAGCCAGCACTGCCGGGCTCATTATTATGTAACCAAGCCGACGTGTTAACGAGCGACATCCCGAACGAGTCGGCCGTCGCTTAGTAGTCGATTAGCAGGGAGGTCGCTATATCGTCGGGCCCCCCCAATAAGTCAAACTCCTAACGCATACTTCACCTAAAGTACACCCGCTACGTATTCCATCCTCGCCGTTACGTGCGCCCACGACATCGTGGTGTAGGTAGTGTACCAATGGAGTAGTTGTGCCTATTTTTATACTTACCGGCGCACTAAGACTGCGGAATGCCAGTGCCAGTGCCCATGCCAGTGCCTCAGCGCATCGTGATTCGTATCGACTACCTCGCATCTCGTGTAGGCACGGAGCGCAAGCCAGGTATCGCCTACTGCGCATTCCGCACGCATCACGGAGTACTAGCCCACGCCGTCCGGAGCAGCGAGCACCCAAAGCGCAGCTCGAAGGGTCTATCCGTGTGTACACTACTCGCAAGGACGGAATACTGGCTCGTACGGATTACTTCGTTGCCTCCACGGCGTAGGCATTCCGTGGAAAATTCATGCGAGTCACGGGTCGGTGGACTTGAGATTACGATTACATTCGCCCCCCGACCAGTAGAGACGGGCAGAGCTATCCGAACCCGTACTCATACTCCGTGCACTATGAGCACACTAATGACTCCAAGGAACAGGATACAGGATGCTTGTCTGTACGGAATACATACGATACTGCCGCCGTTGCTAACTTGCTGCTGCTGAGAGCGGAGTTGCCAGCAGCCACGCCCCAAGACTGCTCAAGTGTGTGCCAACCCGTCTCCTTGGTGTTGTTGGCAAGTCACAAGCCCAAGAGCTCCTTACCCGATATTGCAGTACGGTCTCTATTCCGTACACACACACTCTCTTTCTTCTGTTGCTCCCTCACCCTCCCGAGTTCCAGAGTCCACACCCCCTTCTCTTCTCACATACTTCGTGCCTATTATCGTACGGAGCACACTTACGGATTATTACCTACGGATTACTCGTAGCCACTCCGTTGTGGGCGGTACCTATTGGTCGATGCGTCCCTATCGACTCCTATCATGCACCATGATCCATATCAAACCGCCTTGTTTATTTTTATTATTCTATTTGTCGTGCGTGTCGTAGTACATACAGTAAAAGTGAGGGAGTAGTGAGCGTGAGAGTGTTTATGCGCGTTCTCCTCTCTCTCTCTCTCTCAAGCTACGCATTGTGGGTATGCCGACACTACCAGGTATCCCCATACTGCGAGCACCCATCCGTCTCTTTCTTCATTCATGCTGCTTATTTCAACTTCTGACATGATTAATGTACGTACATACATTGATTCACACGTCGGTACCTGCTCATAGGTGGCATTTTCCATCTGTTACTCTTGTCCATTATCATAGCCAAGGCAATATCTCATGGCCCAGGTCCTTCGATCCTTGCTCGTTCATCCGATGTGGCTAAGAAGATACACGCCCAAGGCCCCAAAGCAAGCAAGCAGCATTAACCGGTACGGAATGCCTACGCAGGGCACTACGATACGCACTACGCAGTCTGCTTTACGCTTGACCAAGTGTTTGAGTGGACTATTTTCGTGTCAGACAGACAGGATCCCTTTTGGCCCCATCTCCCTAGTACGATTCACGAAGTACCAGCCCACCTGGCTAGCCCATATTGCCAGGGAAAATCTTAGTCAATGTACATCGACGATCGAGGAGCTAAGCTACGAGCTACGAAGCGGCGAGCAACGCTAGCTAGGATTGCACGCCTCGATCCTTGCGCTTTGCCCCATTCGGGATTGCTCATCTGTTCGTCCCCCCCAAGTGGACCGCCAGTGGACCAGGTGGGGAGTGCCCTAGTGTCGAAGGACTTGGATTCATTCTTTGACATCCGTTAGCCATGGTGGCCCATCCATGGTCCCTCTCCTGGAACTGGGACTGGGCGTGCGCGCCGTCGACAGGAGTGGGGACTGCGACTGCGACTGGCTGGGACTGGACTGGGACCCAGGATGGAGGCTGGCCTCCCTGTCGGATGTCCCCTGCTTCCTGTGAGTTTCCATCGACCCAGTCAGAGGCCGCGGTGTTTCCACTCATGGAGCCGGGTCCACATGAATACACCACAGGCCTAGGCAGGCCGTCCTTGCGGTTAGCGCCATCGAATTTTTAAGAATAGTGCAGCCATGCGTGCGTGTGTGTGTGGTAAGACAACATGAGGTGAACGAAGGCGCATCTGCGCTAGTGTAAGACAGACCCTTGTCACACTATTTCTCTCTGGTCCAGCATTGATATCCGAATATCTATCTACATCAGTCCTCCCCGTCTGCGATAGCTGAAGCTGCTTTCGACCATCACAACTACCTCTCCGTCTTCCAACTCACCATAGAACGGCTTCCATACAATTATGATAGCGCCAGTGCATCGATGTTGATTCACCGTTGTTAAAGCTATCTCTCTCCATCCTTTTTCTCTCACACCCCCTCCTCTCTCCCAGCGACGCCGCGGCAGACATAGCCCCCCAGCCGTTTGGTTTCCCGGATAACCCTCTCTTGGAAAATACTCGATCCCCAGGAGTTCTTGCCCGTGGAATATTTCCGTTGGCCATCACTTTTTCTCCTTTGAAAGGCCCTCGGTTTCCGTAAACAAAAACAGACGGCCACTTTCCTTCCGTTGCTTTTTTTTCTTTTCTTATTTTTTATTTAAAGAAAAAAAGAATATTCCAAAGCCCGGATTGAGGTTAGGACCGTCATCCATTAGGGTACCATGAATAATGCAACAGTATACGGATATCCTACGCCGCCGGCTTCACCTTTATACGACAGCAGTAAGACCACGTATTCAGCACACCCTTACGCGGTACCGGTAACTTGTCCACCACGCTACATCCCAGTTGCGCCGGAAGAAAGATTAGGCAAATTCCTAGGAGGCAGCCTGCAGTTGGTAAGGATTATCGGCACCGGGGCTTATGGTGTAGTTTATTTGGCCGTCGACATAAAGAATGGGACCCAATATGCTGTCAAGACGCTCAGCAAGTTTAATGCTGATGGGTCCCCCCTGGACAGACGGCAACTGGCATTTCAACACCGAGAACTCCGACTGCACTACCTAGCTTCAGCCCATCGGAATGTTGTCTCCATGCTCAAGATTGTCGATGATCCGGATTGCACGTACGTGGTCCTGGAGTACTGTTCAGAGGGAGATCTTTTCTTCAATATCACAGAGTGCGGTCAATATGTTGGCAAGGACGACATGGTCAAGAGTGTTTTTCTTCAAATCCTGGACGCCGTGGAGCACTGCCATGGATTGGGTATTTACCACCGGGATCTGAAGCCGGAGAATATTCTTGTGTCGAACCAGGGAAACACCGTGAAGCTGGCTGACTTCGGTCTGGCTATCGCTAACGACCGATCAGAGGACTACGGCTGTGGTTCGACATTCTACATGTCCCCAGGTACGACGCCTTTGCTGCGCCAAGCCGCCCCAACCCAACCCAACCTTTCCTGTCCCTCCTTGCCCCTTGCCCCAGTGGATCATTGACTGACTTCTCTTCCTTGCCCTTTCTAGAATGTCTGGATCCTTCATCCCGGAGACCTTTTTACTATTGCGCTCCCAATGATGTATGGAGCCTGGGTGTCATTTTGGTAAACTTGACCTGTGGCCGCAACCCGTGGAGACAGGCCTCCTTTGAAGATACTACCTACCGTGCTTTCACTAGGAGCCAAGATTTCCTGAGGACCATCTTGCCGTTGTCTGACGATCTGAACGATATCCTGGGCTGCATCTTCACGCGCAACCCGGATGAGAGGATAACGTTGCCAGAGCTCAGAAACCGAATTATTGCCTGCCCCAAGTTCACCGTCCCGGCGGCGCCGGCGGTGCCACAGGCGTTGCTCACTCCGCCAGCTTCACCCGAACACACTGTTTACGTTAACTGCGAGACTGTTGCTAATGACGACATGAGTTATGACGCGTCGATCTCCCCGACGGGCTCGGACTCGGACGGGGAGTCCACCTGCTCCTCGGATGAGGGCTCTCTCGCGTCAAGCGTCTCGACCATCGACGACTTGAACGACGAGGAGATCTTCGAGATTCAGAATGAGGACATCTCCGCTGCCATGCCGGAGCCGCAAATCCAGATGTTTGACCCGGAGAGCGCGCCGTTTACGCCGGAGTACATGCCGCAGCAGCCGCATCCCGGAGTCATGCACGAGGCCTACCACCAGCCGTGCAACCCTTGTCCGGATCCCAGTCTCGTCCAGCCCAGCTGTGCGCCGAACAAATTTACCTTCCCCTATTTCTGGGATGTGGTGAACCGGTATGCGCAGGCGCCGCAGTTGCATCAGCCGAGTCTCTTTCATCAGCCTCAATTCCCGCTGCTGGCCAACTTCCAAAGTTTCTATTGAAGCTCTCAGTTGAGAGTAATTCATTGATCCCCTGGAAGAAGAGAGAGAGAGAGAGATGAGTTTGCTTTTGTCCTCAGCTAGTTCTGAGGCATCTTCTGCTTGCTGCCGTTTCTTTTCTCCTGATATTTCGGATACATAATCCTCGCCCAGGAGTTTCTGGGTTACTGCCTGGTACCATCCGGAACCCTCTGGCCATATACATACATACTCCTGGGTTACGACCACGACGACATCGACAAGTGGCCAGTATGTCGGCACCAATGTTTATAATGATCCACCAAAAAAGGAGTCGCCGGAGCCATCGAAACCACCAAAGAACGAGGATCTTCCAAAAGCCGAAAAAAAGTCTGGAACTTTATTGTTTCACTGTATCTACTTTTACGCTGTTTTTATCATTTTTCTTTGTTTCTCTACTACTATAACCGTGGAGCTGGAAAAAAACAAATTCACGGAAACACTCGACAACCGGAAATCCCACGGCAGGTCGAAAACTTCGAAATTCATGTCCGCGAAAAAAAAAAAAAGCATTGTTACATGGCGCAGGGCGGTCATCATCTTATTCTTCCAACATATATACACCACACACACACATCTATATATATCTCCAAGCGACAAAAGAGAAACTGGAGCGGCGCATGTTTTTTATTCGAAAAAAAACGGGAGGAAAAGGGGGGAGGGGTTTTAATCTTGCCGACCGCTGGGCACGGGGCGCGCTTCCGACCTTTTTCGAAAAGAGCGAGGAAGAAGAGAGCGCGACCTTCGGGTACTTTGGCTTGGGGATGAATACCAACAACCAACACCGACAAAACGACGACGAATTGTATCCTTGTTTTTTATGTTTTCTATTCCGGATGGAGGAAGAGGAGGAAAGAGAAAGGGAAAGGGGGGTTACAAGGGAGGGAAAGGGCAATAAGGGATTTTTATAAACACATTGAAACGAAAGTGGTTTCAAAAAGTTTTTTCGAGATGGGAACTCTGGGGTGGAGGAATTATTGTTTTTCTTTTTCACGACTTTAGAATCAAAGACGGGGTTCGATTACCCCCCCTTGGGCAGCGGCGACGAAACGAACGAAAGAGAGAGAGAGATATGGGCGCGTTTTACGGGTTTGTTTTTTCTTGTCAACGATACGTGGTGGTTTCTAGTTACGAACGGCTACGGTGGTGGAACGCTTTGCTGCCGATTGAGCAGCTTTGCGGGCCCCTTGGGTTTATCCGAGAGAGAGAAGTCAACTCATACTGAGACTCTCGACTCTCATAGAGAAAAACTCCAAATACAAACAAACGTTGACGCGCGAGAGTAAATATCGCTGATGTACATAGCAATATACCAAACATAAACACATAACGAAATACCGAAAAAAAAAAAAGAAGCAACTCAACCTTGTCAACGATGAAAGTCCACTTTTTCTTCGAAACCGTGCAGAAAGAAATGCCGTGCTACGGAACCTTTTTTTAGTCCCCCCAACAGCGCCGACATCCTTGCTTGCCTGTCTACCGTTCCATCCCCATCTCATCTTCATCTCATCTCTCCAGTCTAACCTAGGTCCGACTAGGAAGTAATTCTCAAACGTCGTATCGTATTCCCAACTCCGCCGCGGTTTTTTTTCCTGCTCTCGCGAGCCTGTCTCAGAAACCCGAACGCAAACCAAGCTGATTCGCCAGCAACTCTCGACGCGAATTCGCCTTACTTTCCTTTCTCTTTCTTTCTTTTCTCTCTTCTCTTGTTAGGTAGGTTGGATTACCTATTCGGTGATAGGGCGGAAAAAAAAATCGGCGCCAAGACCTGCGACGCTAAAGACGAACTCAGTCTTGACTGGTTGAGGTTGCTACGAGTAAAGTGGAAGCCCCCCCGCGGAGAGAGAAAGAAAGAACTGAAAAAGTGCCTATCGTGGGGCCGCCCCCCCTTCAATGCAACGCAACGCAACGCAACGCAAGCCCTGTCCGTGTTTTTTTTTTCTTTCTCGTTCTTTTCTTCTTGTGTACGTACGTACGTGCTTAGCTAGGTAGATACTGCAGGTAGGTAGAAAAGGGACAAGAGCAAAAAAACCTCATGGCTGCATCAGCGGGATTTTTTCTTCCTAATCTTACACAATGTACGATAAGTCAAGAGTAAAGCGTCACCCGTAACGCAAGCGAAGTTTCCATACCTACGCAAGAAAACAGGTTGGTTGGTATTCCGTTCAAGGGAACATAAATCAATCTCGGTTGCATAGTTACTATGATTAGCCCTTCACCGTCTTGTCTGTTGGTGCCCATCACGGAGATATTTCGTAGAGTCACGGGCGCTAAGATATGAAAAGGTGTTGAAAGAGGGATGTCGAGTTGACTAAGAGAGGTAACCGTAGCTGGACAAGACTCCAGTGAAGCTTTTGGTAACTAGTTCGCGGATTTGCCATCATGCAGTTCACGCAGAGACGTGCCTGTGCTGATGGTCCTACTATTTGCCTATCCAGACTCTTTGAGGGAACTTGGTCTTTGATGATGATCACGGGCAAAGAATAAGCACTCGTGCATCTCAACGCCCAAGAACACCTAGCTTCGTCGCGAATCACTTCCAGAACTTCAGCCAAAACAACAGTGCCCCCGTACTAAGCTGTCCAGAACACCCCTTAGTGGCACAGGATTGATAATGTTACTCATTCAAACCTGCATACAAACAGCACTACGGTTTACTTACCTCATTATGTTGCAGTGCGGCGGCGGCGGCAATTAGTCTAGGGGGGGTCAGGCAGGCAGGAGAAATCTCCCATGCTGAACCGGGTATGGTGGGCATCATCGTCACCAACATGCCTGTATGTAGGCAGGCAGGCAGATCACGTCCATCCCGCTAATGAATGGAAACAGCCTACCTACCTGTACATAATGTACGAAGTACGAGTACGGTACGATAGGTAGGCAGGTAGATAGGCAGACAAAGGGAACCGATATCCACACGCATCATGCCCTCTCCCTCATCTCATCACCTCCTCTTCCCTTGGCGATAACGTAACAATACAGTAGCGCTCCCGACGCAGTCATAGTGCTACAGATGCCCCCCTCTTGAGAGATACGCCTGAGAAGGGAAGAGAAAGGAAAAAGGGAAAAATAAGCCTTGCCTTCAGCGTACATGCGCCCAGGCGAATCAGATGGCGTCGATGGGCTGAATATGGAATGGATACCATGCCAGCCACATGCGCATCGACGCTTCTAGAGAAGAGGTGGGGGGCGTGGAGGGGGGCCGCCAGCAGCAGCAGCAAGCAGCAGCAGCAACAAGGGAGGGAGGGGGGGTATCCATCCATTAAGATGGAAAGGCCCGACGGCCTACTACGGATTACTGTCAGACGTGTAATTCCCCCTTCGCTATGGTGCAGCAAGGGGAGAAGAATTACCCAAACGACCTTACACACATTGGCGGTGTAAGGGAATGATAATTTCTAGACTCGGCTGTTGATGATTGTTATCCCACCGCTCCCTTGGGGATAGTACTGTGACGTTGACGAATGGTTTGCTGGAATCGTGTCGAGACCCGTCACAGGCGTGACGATCGTCTCGGCCAGTTATGCCCGTTGTTGAACACGAAACCAGCTCGTCACGGCATCAGTGAATGAGTAGGTAGATTACCTGCCTCATCTAATTAACGCCGAGGTAGGTAACCTGTAATCGGTACGAGTCGATATTGAAGAGTAATCTGGAGGTATGATTGATCATACATCACAGATTACACTCAAGTCAGTCACTCGTTCAGTGAATACAACGTCATTAAACAACGGCTGATCCGATACGGGCCATGTGATCCGGACGCCTCACGGCATCGGCATCCTGGATCCTTCCAACGAACACAAAGTCCTAGGTAGTACGTTAGCGACGGAGTCAAGATCTCAAGTCTCGAGATCCATCTGCATCCGAATCTTGGAGCCGGTCAGGGGCCTACTCGTACTTACTCGAAGCAGGCATTCGGCAGTAGTGCGCGGGTATCATTCCCCCCTCTTCATCTCCATGATCACCAGTTCACGGACCTCCGTCAACGACGGGAGTGGGGAAGGAAGAGAGAGGAAGAGGAGGTTTGTTCTCCCTGGTGGTGCGTGCGCCTGTAGTGTAGGGCCTAGTGTAGGCTGGAACGAAGCAGTGGAGCAAGCGCCATGCAAGCGGGAGATGACGTGGTTGCACCCGACAAGGGAGAATTAAGGCATCGAGACAGGGATGGCACGTCCCAGCAGAGCAGACGAGGTTCTGCTTAGCGTCGCAAGCCCGAGCCCGAGCCAGACAGAGCCTAGCCAGAAGAGAGAGGCTCCAGGGCCTGCGGGTTTCTGCTCGCACGAAGGAGTGTGTAACTCCGTACCTACATTCTTCCGTTAGTGAGCTCGTCTTTGCTGCTGAGGGTAACCGTATCTAGGACTAGGCACCTGATCTGGTTTGACTGCGTGTCATTCCCTGCGCATTGAACCGTGACCTCTTTTCCCGCATCGAGTAGCTTTCCATTTGCCGGTTGCCTATCACCTTATCAACGAATGAGAGACGGAAATGCATTAGTTGCAAAAAACCGAGGTCCTACGAGTAGGTACGAGTAGGTAACTCACGATGATTCCCAGTGTGGTGGCATACTGCCGGCTTACGAGATACGGATTATGGAATACGGAATAATCCGTTCACAGGAATTAAACGTAACGAAGTTCAATAGAGACCATGACTGACACCGAGGGTTTCGCAAAACCGAGTAGTACCTGAGATGGCAATTCACGATACGAATTGCCTTGGGGGCCTGGTAGAGACCGTGAGACGAATGTTTAGCCGAGATGGATTTCTTTTCACGAGCGTCTCACAGAATGAATGATACGGAATACCAACGGATTACCTCAGATCGTACTCGTAATGCCGGCTCGTCCCTGCCTGAATGTCAAACTTCCATAGAATATCCTGATTGGCCGAGAATATCAAATTACGTAGACTAGATATCGTGGCTTCCTAGAAATGACGGTGGTTGCACAGGATGGGAAGGCGAGCTTTCCGGTTTGGGGGCTGGCGGAATAGGCCTTGGGTCATTGCGACCTGCCACTTGCTTTTGCTCACCCGCAGAAGGCACGAGGCAGGCTGACTGTCGTAGACGAGAGACATCGAGCTGATAATTCGACTTTGGCGGGCGCGTTGCGTCGCCGCTGCTTCTCATTTCCTGCAACCACCAGCTTTTCCCTGGTTTTCTCCATCTGACCTGACCTGAGATGAGACTTTGAGGCGCACGATGCTCGTGGCCAAAGAGGCTGCCAGATATCGTCCATCTCGGTCTCAGCCTTCAAACGCCTGAATCGGATCAGACATGTCTCATTGTCCACATGAACCGGGCGTACGGAGTAGGTACCGTATTTCAAGATCGCTTAGACCCACGCCTCTTGGATTCTTTCAATCCTTCGATGCGTGTTCGAAGCCCTAGCCTGGTCATGCATCATGGCCCACGGGGGCGTCCGGCTTTTCCAGAAGCCACAAGGCTCCAGTCCAGGATGAGACGGAACATTGACGATGGGCAAGACTTGTCGTGAATGCCTGGCTAGCGTGAGTACGAGTACGGAACACTGTACGAGTACTCTTGCTGGAAGGCCTGTCACCATGATTCACATCGAGTGACGTGGAGGCGTGTGAGGAATCACGATGTGTCATCTCGCCATGACTTCTTCATCCCCTTCCTCTGATACCGCTAGTTATGCGTAGGCACGGATCAGGTTTGCCTCATTTTATTCATGACCCTCTGCCTCTGGTCTTTTTGCCGCCGCTATCTTCGGTAGCTAACTGCATGCGTAAAAGGGCGCAAGCTAAATCGATTTCCTAGAAGAGAAACCTGGCGAAGATTATGGCATTGGCAAAGTGCTTACGACACGGTTATCGGCTCAGTTTGTTGGCGGTTTCATGAGTCACCGCCGGCAAGACGCTACCAGGCATTACTCGCCCGCCAGCGAAGATGTTGACGCGAAGTCTAGAATCGCCGGGCAGACGGACCTTGGTCCAAGGATCAAGTCTTCGACCACCGGTCTTGTCGCCGTTCCTGCTGATCAAGTGGAGATTTGATTAGCCGCGAAAAAGGTTCAAAATTTTTGATGGTCAGATGGCACGGGCCGTTTTCTTACGTGCACCGCATACATAGGTTGTTACGGAGCGCACTATATTCGCGACATTACCAACCTACTCGTACCTACGCAGATTCCGTACTTTGTTCCGTTACTTCGTGCACTCGAATTAGGCACGCTACTTTAGATATCGGCGATGATACGGATTGCCTCTTCTGTATGGCATGCCTATGCGACTTGAATCCCGGCAGCCATGACTAGGTAGGTTGGTAAGTAGCTCGCCGAGCTATCCACAATCTTCCACGTCGGTGCCTCAGTTGATCACAAGAACCACCATTACCTATTGACATTGGGTTAATACTTCGTACCTAGGCAAGGTAGGGTAAAGGTGCCGATGAGCAAACATACGGAGCACGGAATGCGGATTACGGATGTGGTACCTACCTACCTAATCAGATTAAGCCGAATGCCACGAAGTCAGGGCCCCTTGATTTGGTGGGTATTCGATGCTGTGGTCTGGGTCAAGTCGCCTCAAATCGGTATCGCTTTCTGCTCTTTTGTCCCGCTTTGGTTGCATTGGGCGCACCACGGTTGACGGCGGTAGGTAATCCGTACCTATCTACGAGATCCGGCATTCCGAGAGCGCCGGTTCCCATTGCTGGAAAGGAGAGCTCTTGAAACTACCTAAAACTACCTAGGTAGGACAGATGTCAGAGGCCATCCCTATCCTAACAGGTATGGAGCAGACAACTGGTTCTGCTTGCGTGGACTTTGTTTGCTTGTGGAAGTGTTTTCGGGGGCGGTCACCGCTTTCGAAAGCTTTAACGATGGGTTAGCGTCTACAACTCGTCCGCAACACTGACTCATGCAGTCCGCTGCTGTGCACTCAACGAATGTAGGCGGTGCGGTGCGGTGCGGTGCGGTGCGGCACCTACACCACCGTACGGATTACTACCTACCTACGAGTACTTTTCGCTGACGTGGTTTGCTGTTTTGGCTTGCCCCAGGTGTATGTACTCGTATGGCGCAACCAGTTACCAACCCGAATGAACGGATTTGCATGTTAGGTGTTGAGACGGGACCATCACGCTTGTTACGAGATAGGTAGGTAGGTAGGTACTCGTACTGCGAAATGCGAGTACCTATCCGTATGCTGTGGGAGTTCACTGACGATGTAGCAATTGGGCGCGCACCGGTTCCAATAATGCTTGGTAGTTTGCTCCGAACGATGCAAATGGGCGAGTCATTGGCGATTTGTCCGACTACCCGCCGCAGGATGCCAGAAGGGTCTAGGAGTCCCTCGCATCACCGGTGCCAGCAAAGATGGAAATGCGAGCTGGAGATCTCGGGGCGGCGTGCGTCGAGGGGGAGTTGCAATGGACACGGGGTTAGTAGCATACGGAGGGTATCACGAGTGAGAATTGGTCTCGACTCTCCATTGACCCGGGAGTCCACTCTTCCGCCCTGAAATGATAACGACCCAGGTATCAAAACAATAACGCAGCATGGTAAGCCGGCCAACACAGCAGCAAGCTGAATTCAATGATAGGTATTCCGTATCGTTGGCTCCAGTCGAGTTATCAGCACTCCGGTCGCTCTTTCATGCCTCTGTCGCCAGAGAACATGAGCAGACGGCGATAATCATGCGATAAGAGACCCAGTCGTGTCTGGAACGTCAAGCAAGAGAATGAATGTCGACTAGGAAGCCGAACCGTGATTGCTTCTTCTCTGGGTCGGTGCTCTCTCGCTAATGTAGATGCTGTGATAGGGGCCGCGTGGACGAACGCCGCAAGGGCGAGGAAGATCAGGACTTGATGCGCGCTGCATGGTCTCTTTGCAACTGCATACTTCGTGGTTGCAGAATCACTTCACAGGGCAGCGTCGAAAAGAATGAAGCTGAAATCCAGTTGATGCGAGCGCACGCGGCGGCAAGTGGCCTACGTGCCGCGCATGACGGCGGAGCCTATTATCTTGGCGATATCCAGTTGCTTTCCAAGAAAGAAGATAAGATGCAAAGATAGAACATGAAAGCTTGGGCGACTTTGGAGATGCCATGTTGCGAATGGGGGTTCCAATCGGCCCCATCGCTCCATGAGACAGACGATAGTAGGAAGTGATACGTAGCTGTACATTTTGAAGAAAACAAGGCATGATATTATGGAAGAACACGTTGTGATGTTTCAACGGCATGCGCGCATGAATTATTGTTCCTGATGATGCATGGCTGCTACGGAGGATATGGGATGATGTAATGGCTGGAGTTGACATCGCCAGTCCGTCCGGTATAGTGTAACGGCTAACATATCGCGTTTTCACCGCGGGGCTCGGGGTTCGATTCCCCGTACCGGAGAACATCACATTTGTGATGCATCAGTTTTTTTTCTACTTTTTGTCTCTGACAGCAAGTCTCAGAATGGAGCGTCATCTTTTTATTCCTCCATCTTTTTTTTCTTTATTTTGCATTGTTTCTGTTTTGGGATATTTTTGCGTCGGGGATTTCGTACGCGGGCTGCACCCGTGCCTTACAGGATTTCACCGAGGTGCCGTTTTTGACAGGTCGATTGTGATGATGAGAGAGCTTGTGTCTACTCGCTGCCTTGACGGACTCGAACTCGTCGAGAATGATAGGAAGGCTCTGGCGTTACACAGGTGCTGCGATGGGGGCGGGATGCCTTTCTTCGCATTGGAGATGGGCCTTGCCGGATATGTGAACGCCGACCATTCGAACGAGATGGTATCGTCGTCATGGCGCCCAACGCTCGGATGTTGGACGATGCCCAAGGGATAGGTGCCGTCGGACCGACTGGCGGCTGGTTTGAACCAACAGCACCGGGCATGCGTCTGAGGCTTGTTGAAGATGTGTACCCAAGCTAAGCTAAGCGCGTGATCTCGGTTCGTGCCTGATGATGCCGAAAATAGAGGTTGAGGCTTGCGAGGATCAGTTGATCGGAGTTGGGGTTGATGGAGGTCAACCGCGATACCAGACGTACGGAACGGGAGTCGTGGCGAGGGCGTTGTTGGTTCTCATATGAATGCACGCATCGATGATACCATGGATGTGAGGACCATGAGGCGAGCGAAGATGTCGTCATCTTCTTTGTGAAGCACAGAGAGCTATGTTCCCTGATGTGTCGCGGACTTGGGACTCCAGCTACTCGCGCGTACCGGTTCTCAGGCTGAAAAGGTGTAGATCATTCGGTGGCGATTTTCACCATGACGGTGAGGTTCTTGACCTTGTGGGAGACTTCGCCGGCTTCAGCTTTAACGTTTTGGAAACGGATTGAAGCGAAACGGTCTTTCGTAAAGGTGAGTTCGGCGGATGATGAATCCGTTTATGCCTCCGTCGGTGAAGAGCAGTCTCCGGTGAGAGCGCATACTCCGGGCATATCAAGGTGCTTGTATGAGCAAATTAGTCGTTGCTCATGCCATCTGGGAGTTAAAATCCAGGGGCATTATTGCTGTCCATGACTGGCATCTCATCCATCGTCCTCATTCCGAATGTTCACACATCCTGACATTGACATCTTTCAAAGATCAACACCTTCAGTCAATCATAACACTTCACTCAAAACCCCTAAGCGATAAAGATCAACCGTACGTGGTACTTTAAACAGGTAGAGTAACTCACCGTGTCGTCGCAAACCCTCACTTACCCCTAAACATCCCCGTATCCTACCGATGCCATGTCGATCCTCATGTAAGACCTATCTAGGAAATCGAAGGGGTGTATCCAGGTCACGACGCAGTCAAGACATCTATCTTATCACAACATATCAGTGAGAAATCGACCTAGCAGAAAGCTGAATCACATCTCTGCAAGAGCGTGAATCACACAACATGAGACAAACTCTCACTTCGCTTCGACTCTGCAAGACTCAACCGTAACCTACTCGTAAACTCCTCGTAACAAACCAACACCAGCCAACCCGTAATCCATACGTAGATCCCGTTACGCAACGCAACGCAACCAACCAGCTCCGTCCAGTCCACTAGGCACCTTTCTAACGCGGGGAACAACACCCAAAGACTTATTCCCGGCCGCACTTATAACCTCATTATCCCGTCAAAAGTCCACCACCGCGTCACGAAAACACACCCGGAGAGGACGGGACGGGTGCATCCCACTTAACCTCGGCTCTATGGCGAGAATCATTATCGCGGCGCTGCCGTCCTTGTTTTTGCTTTATAGATTCGCCTACTTCGTTCGTAATATCTAATCAAATTATCTTGTCTATGTCATGATCACAATCGCGTGAGAGAGTCAGTGAAAGTCAACACACCAACAGCATCACAATGGCAGCCACATCCAGCGCAATCCTGCGTCGAGCCCTGCTCTACGGTTCGTCCCCTATCCTCCCCCCTTATCACCACAAACTAACACCCACCGCAGTGCCATCCTCCTCTCCCCGGATGATCGCCAAATCCCTAAGCCTCTCCAGCGACAACGTCACCTACGACCTCGAAGACTCCGTCACCCCCTCCGCCAAACCCGAAGCCCGCGCCGCCCTCCGCACCCACCTCTCCACCCTCCCCAGCCGTCCCTCCGCCATCGGCGAGCTCGCCGTCCGCATAAACGCCATCAGCACCCCCTTCGCCCTCGACGACCTAACCGCCTTCGCGCCCCTCTCCCACGTCGACGCCATCGTCGTCCCCAAAGTGAACAGCGCCAGCGACCTAACCTTCGTAACCGATGCGCTCCGGCATCTCGCGCCCGAGCGACACACCGCCACCTCCACGAACCCGATAAAACTAATCGCCCTCATCGAGTCCGCCCAAGCCATCATGGACCTCAAGTCCATCTGCTCTGCATCCCCTTACCTCTCTGGTCTCGTCTTCGCAGCCGAGGACTTCGCCCTCGACATGTCCATCACGCGGACCCCGTCCCTCTCTGAGTTCCTCTACGCGCGCTCCGCCATCGCGACGGCCGCGCGCGCCGCTGCCTTGCCGAGCATCATTGATCTCGTGTGCACGTCCTACAAGGGCGAGGAGGGACTTGCGCGTTTGGAGGAGGAGTGCCGCGGCGGTAAGGCCATGGGTTTCAACGGAAAGCAGTGCATTCATCCCTCGCAGGTCGAGATGGTGCAGAAGCTGTTTGCGCCGAGCGAGAAGGAGGTCGAGTGGGCTGTGCGCATTGTCATTGCGGATGAGAAGGCCGCCGCGGCTGGTCGGGGTGCCTGGACTCTTGACGGCGCCATGATCGATGTGCCTGTCGTGGGTAAGGCCAAGGCCATTGTTGCTAAGGCCGAACGTTGTGATATCGACGTCGAGGGTTTGAGGGCTAAATGGAAAGACCAGGAGCCCGAGTAGAGCAGAGCAGGCTCCGTGTGTTTCTGCAAACTTCAAGACATCGAATATCTATTGCTAAAAAAATAAAATATAGTATCTAGAACAATTTGTGTATACATTCACAAGCATGAGAACTGGTTAGGCCGCCAAAAATTCGACATCTCCAGGAAGTCGTCAGTCTCCTCCTTGGGTTCCTCTGCGGGTACCATCGATGTAGACTCGCCTCCCATGGCTGCTACTACTTCGTCATACTGATGATTTGTCTCCTGGTGTGTGGTCTCTGTGAAGGTGATAGGATCCATCAAGTCAACGGAGGCTTGGATGGAGCCCCTATCCGGTCTGTCAGCTATAATATGCTCATTTTCGATGCCAAATGTGCTCGTCCCTGGATGCGCCAAGAAATCCGCTGCTTCTGTTCTTGATATAGCCACGGAGTCTTCATCAATGTGTATATCTCTCTCGAATTCACTCTCAATTCTTGCGATGAAGTCGGCCATGCTTTCGCTTCCATCAATTGGAGAGTGCTGAGTGGGATGTGAAGCCTCTGGAGGTGCTTCGTCTCTACCCTGATTTTTATATATCGCTGATCTCACACCAAGCCTTGATAATGTTTTCTCTCGCTCGTGATGAACTATTGTGTAAGTTTGAGCCTGAGGAATCCATGAAGCCGAATTGAGATTCTGAATCACTCTCTCAACGTCTTTTTCCGGTTCATATGGATTACTCGTTGCTTTGCCAATTTCAGGTGCTGGCGCATACTCGTGAGGAGATGTTGGTACGGGTGTCTCGATTGGTTGGGCTGTGTCATGAAGAGTCGATGAGTTGAGGTTAGTTCCTGGGTCGAGGTTCCTGCATTCCAAGGGATTGTACTGTGACCCAGGAACCGGAGGAGGTGGCATTGCATCTCGGGAGGCGATTTTGGACCGATTTGGGCAGCTGGGAGAGTTTCGTAGTGCAAGATCGTCCGATCTGTGTGAGATTGAAATAGGGAGTTCAGTCGTTGAGGTGACCTGGGTCGCAAGCGTGCAATCACCGTGACGGCAAGATTCGCGAGCGCTACATCCCTCATGCATCGGAACAACCCTAGCTTCCCGTACTATCCTCTGACGACTGAGAGGCCTCACCTTTGCTGTTGGACCGGGAAGTTCGCCTCCTCGGTCATTCTTTGAGAACTCTTCAGTGCCAAAAGTTTTCTGTAACTTCCACTCAGGAGAGCGTATGGTTTTCCACCCCTCTTCCAAATGAGTAGGGATGACCGGTGTAGCGTTCTCCTTTTCTCGACACCCAAGCTTCGATTCCGTAGTCCTGTCTGGCAATGATGGCTGCTTTTTATGTGCATTCTCTTGACCGTAAGCATTGAAACTTGTCGATGTAGACTCTTCCTGGGATTCCAGGCTGTGGGCTCTCTTCTCAGTCGAGGTGTCATACGGACAAATGCCTGTTCCCTTGTAAACCCCAGTTGCAATCACAGCCCTCCGTTCATCTTCGGGTGTTGCAGACATGGACGGCTCTATAGACTTCATTTGTATGTCTGCTGTGTGTTTTCTTACCTGTGGCGAATCCTGAGTGCTAGACCACGTGAAATATGTTGTCCCTTTCGAGCCCGGACGAGAATCTGGACGACAATCAAGGTCGCTAACCACAGTACACCTTGACCCGTACTTGTCTTGATGCATAGGGGAATTTTGGTGGCGACCCTGACGCAAGGGATCGGATGGGGACAAAGTTGCCAAAGAGTCCTGGCGCGACGATGGAGTCACATTGTCTTCGTTCGTCGGCTTCTTGCCCTTAGGCTTTCCATCGTCCTTGCTCGTGGCAGGTTTCGACTTGCTCAATGGCATTCCCGCACAGGCGGGCTGAAAGAAGGACGATATATTTTCAATTTCTCGACTCTTGCGTTGATGCTCGCTTAGCCTTGAACTTGACAGTCCCTTCTGAGCATCGTATTCTTGATATTTGGGAAGCTTCATCGAGGAGAATGAGAGGTCGGTTACTATCGTGACATTAACTGCCTGCCATGAGATTCTGTTAGCTGTACTTACCCGGTCCCTTTTTGGATACACGTTTGTTATTGAAGAGACCAGGCCTTAGATTTGGTTGGACCTAACAGTCAGTCAGTCAGTCAGTCAGGGAAGCCAGACTATTCAATCGAGCATAAGGGGACGGACTGTAATTCTCTCATTGAGGACAGCGTCGGATGTAAAACTGTCCATCACATTCTTTCCAGTGCTGTGGCGTTTTCGTCTCTTCGACTTGGATTCCCTTGGTTGACGTTCCTTGTGATCGGGAGGTTTCGACCGTTTCTTGCGTCCTTCGTGTTTCTTCAAGTCGTACTTATCTGGCCTGGTCTTGTGCCTGGGTCGCTTTTCGAAGGCCGGTTCTACGACCCTATGCGATAACGGGGACGAACCAGCAAATACACTATTCGACCTCTCATCAATTCGAGACCGGTAAGAAGAAGTTCGTTGATACTGAATAGGTGTTTTTGGACGGGCGCCTTTCCAAAGCTCTCTGCATGGACTTGAATCATCCAGAGGATCCCCGCTTGTTAGTTGATGTCGTTTTGTGTTTCTCTCCCGACCCTTCAGCTGTCGGAGACAAGGAGACAGAGAACCCTGAGCTGGCGGAACATGCTGCGGCCTCCATGATGTATTTACGCGTCTAGAACTCGGACGACATGGGGAGACACTTTTGTCGTGGGCGGGTTGGCACCGAGTTTCCGGCGGTACCGGTGGCGTGGTGGGAATAGGAGTCGCTACTCGCTTCAGCCAGCGTTGAACAGCAGCATGACCATCTAGCGCGTGGGATTCCTGGTTGAGCCTCTCCAGACTAAAAGGCGATTTACGATTAGGTTGTACGTCTGAGCAGTTGTGGGAATGCCGATGATGGGAACAGTGGCAAGGCGGAGGAGACTCGTTGTGGCCCATTTCCACGCAGGGAGGAAACCAATGGAGGTCTGCTGACGCCCATTAGCAGAGAGGAAGGAGTCCATCGAAGATCATCATCTATCCCTACCTCACTGTCTTATCTTTTACAGTCACAATTTACTACCTTCAAATCGAATCTTTGCGGGTGTTCCTCATGGACAGTACACGTCATCAAAATACGGCCTGTATTGCGTTGAGATGGATCATGGGATGCAGCACTCTGCCAACAGACCGAGGAGGTGCTCAACAGCTCCCATCATCCCTACATGGGATGGACCTACCTGTCACCGTGTCTACATGATCTTTTCACGGCATCTCCCCACCTCGCGCCTGCTCCGCGTGCCAGTTCGGCACTTCCCAAAGCACCGACATCGCCGTCAGCATTCATGCCTCAGAAAGTCCGTCCGAGCTCACTAAGGGGACGTTTAGTAATGCTGCAGTCCGGAACGCAGCCTCCTCCGCGACTTAGGCACGCAATACCTCCGTGTGCCGATGCCTTAGTACTGAATCTACAGTCTGCATGCGGCTTGAGGTACGTTTGGCTTGCATCAACGTCCGTAGATCCGGTCCAGGATAGAGGTATAAAGTTGTGGAAATCCGCTCTTTTACCGCCCTCGAGTTCTCTTCTTCTTCTTCAAAGCCCGTCGCTGTTCATTTTACACTCTGTAGCCACATCCACGAATCCGGGTCTCCTATCTCACTATTGAAGATGGGGAAGCTTTTCATCGGGTAAGCCCATTATATCCATCGCTGTGTGAACTGATACCTAATTTACTGTCATAGCGGCCTTGCCTGGGGCACGGGGGACGACACATTGAGGCAAAAGTTCCAAGAGTTTGGTCGCATCGAGGAAGCAGTAGGTTCTCATGAAGTCCGATGACATATGGAGAACCATGGCTCACCATGCTGCGAATTTTAGGTCGTTATGAAGGATCACACCACGGGCCAGAGCCGTGGCTATGGCTTCGTTAGTTATTATGATAATGCTTCCGACGAAAGAGCTATCCAGGCCATGCATGGCGCCACATTGGACGGCCGGCAAATTTGTGTCGCCGTCGCTTCGAATACAACAAGTCCTATGCAACATCAATATCCACGAGGAGGCCCATACCACCATCCGAACGTAAATGTAAACATCATAGGCGGAACCCAAAACTTCATGAGCGGAACTCCATTCTACCCAGCTGGGACCTCCTACTTCTACCCAGCTGGGACCTCCTACATCTACCCAGCTGGGACCTCCAACCTACCTATGATCTCCTACCTACCTGGGACCTCCGCCCTACCTGGGACCTCCTCCCGAACTGTGACCTCCAGGCTACCCGGGACCTCCGCCCTACCGAGAAACTTTTGTTTCTCGTGCGAATGCGTACACGAGGGAGACCCATACTGCATCCAACAGTCAGCGGCTCGGCGGAGGAAGGACTGTTAGATGTAAAGGATATGCTATTTTAGTCTCTTTTCTATAGGTTATTTCTTATACCTTTTCCATTTCTTCCTGTTCATTGATACTGCCCCTCCTGGTAAATCCATGCGGTACAGGTGCCGCAACAACTTCGAACTTGACCTCGCCGCTTGCAACTCCCCGCTCGATCTCGCGCACACGGTCTGACAGATCCGTGATGTGCGGATCCCCGCTCTCCGGACTGAGCGCGTCCAGCGCCTTCTCCAACTCGAGCAGGTAGTCGCGATTCAAACCGCTGGGACCCTTGCTGCGGTAGATGTGTTCGGCGAGAGCCTGCGGGTCTTGGGGGCCGACGAACTGCTCGTTGTCGGGCGTCCCGATGTAGACGAGGGTGCGAATGGTGGAACGATTGCCGTTGATATTAACCTCGTTCTCGGTTGACGCCGTGCTCTCGGCCAACTCCTCGGCCGGATGAAACGGCGTGTAGTGGATCGTGTACCCGTTGATCTCCCGGATGTCAAGATACTCCTTCACCTCGGCGACGTGACCGGCTTTGATCCGGTAGGCTGTTCCCCAGACTTTTTCGGGGGCCGTGTCGTGGGCGTCAGCTAGGGAGGCCCAGAAGGGGCGCTCGATTAGGGTCACTGTGAGGAGTTAGGAGGCGTTCAGGTGTATGAATTGGATCTGTTCGGGAAAAGTTTGTCTTTTTATCGTCTTGGGGAAATAAAGGGGGATAATGAGAGCAGAGATCATTGAAATAGATGCAATCCATTTCACTCCGGAGACAACTCTCACTGTGGAAAGATATTCGACGATAAGAAAGAAGTGATTGAACCACGTACCGACGCGCCCGGGCGCCTCGGGAGTCCCGCGGTGATCCTCACTATGGGGCCGGGTTAGCTTGGGATGAAGATACTCCCTTCACATGGCCGTTCGGATGACCCGGTTCCCGGAGTGGGAAACGAATAAGTAATCCGTACCTCGCCTGGGGATATCTTTAGTACTCATGATCCTATCTTTTTGTCCCGATGAGAGCCGATGAGAGACACAGAGAGATTGACGCCATACCTGCCAAAACCGTCTCACATAACCCGTGACCCAGCCCGGCACCCGTCGGTCTAAGACACGAGAAAACAAGCCGTCAGGATCAGTCTCCGTCCCGTGATGGGCTAGGGAGGGAGGGGAGGGGAACGCCCCGACTCACCAAAGTGCGGCGGGGGCTTCCATATTAAGCTCCTATTGTTCAGACATGTTAGAATACGGATTGTTTTTTTTTGAGATTTGCTGGGTTTATGTGTTGATGGATGATGAGACGTACCCGTAGCCGAATATCCAGAACTCCCCCTCCTCCTTCTCACCCGGTGAGGTGGAGGGATGACTGGTGGCGGCATCTGGTGGGACCCCGTTCGCAGTCATGTTTCAAAACCTGTGTAGCAGCTTGGGAGCCGGTATCCAAAAACGAAAAAGAGACTGGTTCTATGGAATATTGGGTGAAAGTGAGAGAGATGGCTCTCTCATGCCGAACAGGTGGTCACTGAATTGCTTCGTAATCCATCCGTTGTCATTAGGTCTGTATGGATATAGGGATATATTTCGATTAGTGAATTGAGAATGCGGATTTAAGCTGAAATAAAGTGTGAACCCTTGTATCGGGGATTTAAAGGGACCCGATTACTACATATTCAGGGAACCCACGGGCAGTGGCAGTGAACCCTCCTCGCCCGCGCTTGTTTGTCACGGAATATAATTGCCGCTCTCACTCAAGTGACTCTGAAAAATCCCGTTGAAGATGCCGGCCTGTGACTACGACCTACTAATCAATATCCGGCACCGATGAATGGATCTGTCTGTACCTGTTTAGGTACTGGTACTTGTTTTATCTCCTCGTTGCCGAGAGAGCTTCATCATCGGGAGATTGGTCATCTGCAAAGCGCAAAGGGGATTCTATCAGATTGTGATTATCCGTGAATCCTGTCATAATCCGTACCTACATGCGGAATAAACACACGTGCTGTTGACATCTATTCTAACCCAGCTCGGCAATAACGTGCTTTCTAGAAGATTACCCAACGGTGAATAAGGGGACCGGTGATAATAACCTGTCGTTCTCCCGATCCGTCTCCATAATGCCCTATGACCAACGAGAGGGCTTCCTGTGATGGATGACTTGCAGGCGGCAGTTTTATTTATATTATTCTTTTTACTATAATATATTTCAAGGACGGCGCGCGAATTGCCTACCGGTTGAGATACCAAGCATGACGGGGTATAATTTGTCTTCATCTCTGGAGTATAGAATATGCGCTATAAGCGGCGCTATCAAGGCGTCTCATAAAAGATGCAAGATTGGATCTGGGTCGCGTTCCAGAATCGTGATAATCCCCCTCTTTGTAAGCCTGCTTTTGTTTGCTAGCTACTCGTAGCGGTATCGCGAAATCTTCATGAGGCTCTCTCAGCTGGGCCGCACAGCCCCAGGCAGTTACGGCATGGTGCATGGACAACAGTCTCCGATCCGGGGCGGTGCGCGCTCTGATCAGCCCATCGGTCCCCAAGTCTGGTTCTTATTACCGATGTGCATGGCCCTCGGAATCGACTGCTTGGGTCTGCTCCATGATGGATGAATGCCTGCGCGGTCATATTACGTATGACGTATTTGCTTTTGATTGCTCGGCTGCTCGTCCTGATCGGCCACCCCACCTATTCTGCCATTCGATAGGGGTCTCATGCGGCCGCCAACGGCTCTATCAGTTGGGGCGAGAGGCCGAGCAGTGCATGTGGCCGAGTCATAGAGAGATCGCAATAATCACTGCCTGGGTGCTACTGTCAACCAGTATTAAACCGCGGAATTCCGACTTTTTGCAGTATTTCTTACCGATCATCTTCCTGTTGTGAACTTGTGCTGAGTACGAGGTAATCCGTATTCTGTACCTCGAAGGGCCTACTCGTAGATAAGAGCGTGCTGTGCCTCACTTTTGGCCGCTTCCGTACGGGCCAAGTAATACCGAGCCGTTTAGTGTAATCCTCAAGGGGGGCGATGTTTTTGCGCCCGTGCTAGGACGACCCTTCCTCTTATTCCAGTGCCTGCCCTCGCTTCATTCCGTTCCTGCCCTTAGGCGCGGAATATCACCACTGGAGGCAATTCCCTTACTGTACTTAACGGATTACGGAAGTAACCAGTACCGGGCCGTGACTTCCAATTACACCCGACACACGCTACGCAGAATAAGAATCCCGAACGCCCTTTCCCTCGCGGCTGACCTGCCCCTTCTCTCGCTTGTACACATAAAACAATTCCACGTGCCCGCTTCTTGTGATACCCTCGACGAGCAATTCTTTTCCCTTTTCACAATTTTTCTCGTTTCTCACCTGAACTGCTTTTCCCTCCCGCAGAAGCAGAACGTAGCATCGAGTCACATCTCAGCATGGCATACAATCGGCCAATGAACCCAGACGAGCTGCCAAGGTATGTCGCAACAAAGGAATATGAATTCCATCTTGTTCTAAGGGGGATTTCTACTCTTATTCCGTATAATCCTGCTATTTTCGATATATACAGGACCCTCATCGGCGATCCAAGTGCTAACATGCCTCACAGATTCACAGAGCCAGACCAGGTGCGTGTGTCTCGAGATCTGCTCCCTTCCTAGCCATGCAGCGCGTGCTCTCCGTAACCTCACCTGCATCTTTTATGTATCCACGAGCGCGCGCACTAAGCTAGAGAGAGAGAGATGTTTTAGTCCATGCGACATTGCCATTACTGTGTCAGTCACTGACATGGAGCCCCTCTCAAAATTTAGGTCCGGAAAGGCGAATCCTCCCGACCGATGATGGCTGCGCCTGCGCCCTCGCACTATTACCATCCACCCAAACCGCAGTCCCCCGGTCCAGGATACTACAACAACCACAACAACCACAACAACAACAATAACAGCTACCCTAACCGGAAGTACGGCTCTGCCTCTGCCGCGGGCCATATAAACCAGCAACCCCCTCACTCACCTTACACTTCTATGCCACACGCCTCACCTGTGCCGCAGCCGCAACATTCTTTCTCAATGTCGCATTCGTCCATGTCCCCGCCGCCTCAGGCCACCGGCCCGCGTCCCACGATGCACCACCGGCCGCCTGCCACCACCAAGCCTCCATCCTCGCCGGATCCCAGGGACAACTCAGTAGACCCTAGCCTTCTGCCTTTGTTCCGCGCTGTCGATAAGAACGGTATGTTCTTTGTTCTCTCTCAGTTGCGCAAAAATGTTTCCATCTGGTTGCCTCTAGTGGGACTATGCGCCGGGCAATAAAACCGCCGCGCGTATTTTTTTGCGCCTGCAAAAATGGGCGCACATGACGACACAAGATGAGTGTACAGCAATATCGATCAAGGCTAATCATGGAATCACACAAACAGGCACCGGTCAACTCTCAGAAAGCGAACTCTCTGCAGCCCTGGTGAATGGTGACTGGTCGGCTTTCGACCCGCACACGGTGCGGATGATGATTCGGATGTTCGATAGCGACCGATCTGGTACGATCGGCTTCGAGGAGTTCTGCGGTCTCTGGTCGTTCCTGGCATCATGGCGGACTCTCTTCGACCGGTTCGATGCGGATCGATCGGGCAACATCAGCATTGATGAATTCTCGAACGCGCTCGTCGCCTTCCGCTACCGCCTGAGCCCAGGCTTCGTTGAGCTGCTCTTCACCACCTACGACAAGCGCAACGAGGGCGTCATGAGCTTCGACCTCTTCGTCCAGGCTTGCATCAGCCTCAAGCGCATGACCGACGTCTTCAAGAAGTACGATGATGATCGCGACGGTTACATCACCCTTGGCTTTGAGGACTTCCTTGTTGAGATCCTGAAGCAGCTGAAGTAATTTCCTCGCACTTGAAAGGAAACTTTTCATTTATCTTTTCCTTCGTCCTTCCTTCGGCTTGCGTGTCTCGGCTTCATGCGACAGTTGGGTTATCGGGATGGCGTAATATGCAGGGTTTTGCGACATGGTCTCCCCTTGAGCGAAATGGAGATTTCAAGGTTGTTTCTCAACGCAGCCCCTATGCGGCCTTTCGTCACCGGACGATCTCCTGGGACGAACCCGAGAGTTGTTAAGCACGGTTCCGCAGGCGAATCTATTTTGGAGGGAATTTATACCAAAGAACAAAAAACAAAGAAAGCGCTGCCTTGCTTTGCTCTGCTCCGTGGTTAAGAAGATGGCGAGAAGAAAGGAAGGAGGAAATACCACACACCGGAGCATAGAGTTGAGCGCTATAGATACCCGTTTTGCCTTCATATGAAAGGGAATAACCTAGGAAAGGAAAGGCAAGGAAACCCCGGATAAGGGTGGGAAATGGGATATATGGATGGCAAATGGATCAGTTAGTGCTTTACCTAAGGAAGAAAGTAAGAGAACATATATGAGAGAACGTGCGAATTCTATCTCTTTGGGAAAGATACGGTTTACTTCTCCTACGTAGAACGAATATAGTCGTACTTGATGTGTGAGCTTTGCATTCTCTGCTGATCGATTTCACGATTCAGTGTGACTACTACTAACTAGTATATAGTATGGCAAGGCACTCCTTGGACGACCAGAACGTCCGTGACGCGTCTCCTTCTTCGTCTTTTTGTAGTATTAATCACAGCAAGTGCTGCTGGAGATCGAACAGACAGACAAACAAGACCCCTGGAACTACATAGCCGTCAAATACGGGTATTACCTCCTCTCGATGGTGCATGGAATACCGTATATATAACCCGCACGTCCTAAAGGACCAGAGCATCGTGGCGGATTTCTTCCATCATCTTTTTGTTGCAATCATCATAGCTGGTGCTGCTCGAGACCAGACAGACAGACAGACAGACAGGACCCCTCGAACCACATACCCGTCAAATGTGGGCTTTGCTTCTTCTTGATTGTTCATGATTCTGTATATATAATTTCCTCTCGATGGTTCAGGGATACCGTATATAACCCGCACATCTGAGTGACCAGAACGTCCGCGGCGAATTTGTTTTTTGACCTTGCTCGAGCTAATATAGCACGCTCGAGATCAAATCGGAGCCAGAAACATATACTGTCGTCGAGACTCAATGCTGTGGGGTTGCCCGACGGGTTGAATACCTAGTGCATGAGCGTCCCGTTCGGGAGCGAGAGCCGCTAGATGTTCGCGAATCAATCGTGGAGGCGAGATGATATTTTGTCGTCGCCTTGAAAATGTCCAGGCGAAACCCCATGCTCTTGGAGATGTACGATCGGAGAGCAATGTAAACGTATGCGGTGTCGGTACGTTGCCACACCACATCGGCCTGTCGTTCTTTTCATCACGATGTGTCTATCCCTCTGTGAACTTGAAAATCGATGAGGGGTCGAGCTTAAGGACAAGTGTACTTCCTCCACGATCCGAAAGACGTGAGGTGGCGAGCAGGAAAATCAGGCATGATCCCGAAGACGTAAGAGAGCGAGGATATAGGTGCCATCGAAAGGTCCGTCGCACTTCACGCACATCCTCGAATCCTCCTGAACGCGTCTATCTCCTCGTGACCTTGGAAAACATCCTAGGCCAAGGTTGTAGACAAGCGTACTCGTCAATGGTATTGTAAGCGTGCGAAGGCGAGTGTGCACACATGCGTACTCAACCCCTTTTCTCCGTGATCTCGGGGGACAGGCAAGATGTACACGACCCCGTACTGGAGGTATCAACCATTTTCCTCCTGAGTTTCTGAGGACACATGCGATCGAAGGAGATGCAGCTTGACAGTCATCCATACCACCAAGGCATCTACCTCCGCGACCTTGGAAAGCATTCAGCGTCGTGATTGAGACGTGCGCACTAACCCCCTTTTCATCCTTGACCTCGCAAAACATACAAGGCCAAGCAAGAAAAAAACAGGTGTGCGCCTTTCAGATGGTCCACGGTACACGAGAAAACATTTCATGTACTTCATCGATTCCTCTGCTACATTCAGTACATTTTTTCCCTCCTGTCATAAAAACATCAAGTACACATCCTACCCAGCCATCCGCTAAACGCCATATCTGTAAAAAGGGGGTATCATCATAAAAACCATCTCAAAACAAAACATCCGCAGTCGGCCATCGCTCGTCTCTCTCAGATGCAAATATCGAAAACCAATCGAAGACAAAAGAAAGGAACGGGGTTGTAAAACCCCCAGTGGCGAGAAACCTCTCGCAGCGGTGAAGACGCTGCACAAATAATCAAATAACACGGCTCCGACGACGAGACTCCTTATATTCCGCATAGAAAGCCGCGTTCAATCTGACGAAATCGGGCAAAGGACACCTAGGTCCAGTCGTGCCCTCAGTATGGCACGAGCCGTCGTCCTGCTCCTCAGGGTCCAGTTGGCATTTAGAACCCTTAGGTCCTGGCGCGCTTCCAGGTCGGTATGGATTATCCTTCTGCTCCCAGATCAGTCTGGGCGAAGGCATTATAAGCTCCTTGGTGCTTATAGACTTGCAGATGCCGACCGTTCTGGGTGCCATGGCATTCTGAACTTTGACCTTAGGAAAGGCTAGAGCGCCTAGTAAATGCTTGCCGACCCCTTCCCGAAGATGACGCTTTCCGGAGCTAGTTGTCTTCGCAGTCTCGTTATTTTCGTCAGTTTGCAAAGTGCCGCAGTTTTTCTCCGTAGCCATCGCTCTTATATCATCGGTCTGGTTCCCCCATATTTCCCCTGTTCCCGTTACAATGACTCCCTCACCACTTCCCAGGCGCAGGAGACGGGTATGGTGCAACTGATCGCGGTATCTGTCGGAAGCGCTACTGGTAGTAGCAGTATCCTGGCCGGCCTTCCGGTCGATCGTAGGGCTACCAAGCTTCGAATCGAGTACGTCTTCGATTTCGTTCATTGCCCAACGACGGGTTTTAAGAAGCTTTGCTGCCAAACCGCGAACGTTCTTCTCACCGTCATGAGCGCTGACCCAGACTCTCGCGCCAAGTTTCGTGGCGATCTCCGCACCCGAAGGCACTCCGGTACAAATCTCACCACCTAACCACCACGGATTACTGATAGTATCCATGCAGTGGAGGAGCGCAGTAAGCGGGAGTGCCGCCTCAGCCACCAGGTGAGACGTCGCGAAGGGCGCGAGATGCTTCCAATGAATGCCATGAGGTGAGAATATGACCGAAATGGGTCGACTACTTGAGATCTTGATTAGCACTTATTTCGAAATATTTTGTAGGGGTTCACAACACGGACCTTAGGCTACTCGCACTCGGTGGCAGGAGTCTCTCGTTCTGGGAAGCAGTAGCCGGTCGTATTTGACAGCCATTGAGCGAGTTCGCTGGCGTTGTAAGTAAAGTGGAGGCCGATCGAACAGATCGTAGTGACGTCCGCACATTAGGAGATGTGGGCGAGATAGGCGGAGTAGGAGGCAAGAGAAATGTGTCGCCTGTGGGGATCATGACTGACGGCTTTATGTTCTCGGCAGTCGAAATCGGCACATCCGTCTGCGGTGTCAATGCCAGAACGGGCGTCTCATGAATGGGACTATATGTAGGGGCTCGGTATGTGATGCCAATGGCGCCGTGTAGCCCAGAAAGGTCGTGTTTCTGGGGGATATAGGCCACTGTGACCTCACCTGCTTGACCACCATGCTGCAGAGGCGGAACGGGAAATCGGAGCACTGACTGCTTTCCCGTCACGCGCGGGTCCTCCCATCGCTCGAGCGAAACAATCTTGTCATTGTCGAAATACTTCCAGCTTCGGATGACGCGTGCTGCTGCTGGCTCTGCAAGAATTAGTGTCTTCGTGCCTCTAGGAGGCAACTGACGTAGAGTGGCCTCATTGCAGTGATCAGGCTTGCATTGACTGATTATGACCAGGTCCGGGCATGGCAATTCTGCTAGTGATGAGATACAGGCTGGACTTATACGGGAGGTATTCGAGAACCGGCGATGTATGATGGTGCTTGGTCCAGTAATCCAGGGATCCATGAGAATGGAGAATGGCCGATTGGCTACCGTTTCGGCTATCGGATCGGGAATGATAGGCTCAAAAGAGAGCAGAAACGAAGCATCCGCGTTGATCTGCTTGACAGTCAACGCCATGATGGGCAAGCTCTGCGCCTGGCGGATAGGTGTACTTGGGCGAGTCTATATATCGAGAATGTGGGCGACGGGTTGCGTTTGCAGAAGCAGGACCGTAGATGAGAAGGTTGAGTTGACAAGATGGATGCGTTTGTACGGTAGCAATTTGCGGATTGGCGATTGTGGGTAGGTGGTTATACGTTTGTATGTTTGCGGGTGAGTGTAGGGAAATCCGTCACGGAACTTGGGTGGGATTCGTCACGGACGTAAAAGAGGGAACAATGCTGAAACGGGTATCGTAAGAACTGTGGCTGGCAAGCAGGACGTAAAAACATACAACAACGTAGATCAGATGAAAAAATGGAAGAGGTGAAGGATGGAGGAAGAGAATGAATTGTAGGCAGGATGGGGATCAGAAAAGTTGGGTCGCTGTCAAAATCGAGTGCCACTGCCACTGCCCTGATCGAAATGCACGTACTAGGCAGTGACCTACAGATCGCACCTACTTCCGAGGCATGTGCACGTGGTCAGGTCAGTGATGAGGGAAGGAACGAGAGAAGCGTCGATAATAACGAACACCGTTAGAGTAAATACATACACGAACAGCAGCAGGTACGATCAACAAGTACTTCGTACCTGCTTCATATCGCCTACCTAACGGAGCAGTACCATAGCTCGACGTGCCTTGTCTTCTGCAGCAGCAGGAAGAACAGCTAATATATTACACTGCAGAGAACAATGGGCCGCAGGATATTATCAACCCAATTATTGTCTCAAACGGTTCAGGACCCGACTCGGAGGGTAAGTGGAAACGAGATGTCAGCCACAAAACGACGTTGCTACTTCGTACTTACATACATCATGTATGTAGGTACCTGCTCTTTTCGTCTTTTAAGTACCGGCATGCCGATCCCGTCCGTCCTTTCCTCGGCCCAAGACCCACCGATCTGGGATTGAGGTCATTGTTAAACTGGAAGCCCATTATCACGTGTAAATCGTCTCGAATGCCATCACAGCTCTGCCAGCTTGGTCGTCTGGAACCCAAGGCGAGTTGTCTCTAGCTACCTACCAACAAACACCACCCAGTATCGTCGCGTCAGAAGCTGATAGGTTTGGTCTGGGCTCTCTCGGTGTCACCTTGTATGTCTTCGATGATTCATGCAATGGATGTTTTAGTTTTATGCGCCGCACTCCCATCGAACAATTTCCATTTGATATAGCCTGATGTGACTCTCATGTCCGGTTCCACCCACATCAGCCTACCTACGCACTAACCCAGTGTAGATCTCCGAAATAGTCCGCAACAACGACAATAGTATTCCGGAACTGGTGTCATAGGGCAAGTTAGAGTAGCGGCAAACTATCCAAGCTGTTCTTTAGTCGCATTTCACCGCAAAGTGCAGGTGATTTGGCATGAAGCACAGCGCAGGTACGAGGAGTTAAGCAATGGATTCACTTCCACTTGACACGTCTTGGCACTTTACCCAACTTGTGGATCTTGGAACTCTTGCATGCACGTTGAAGGCACATCCAGTCCCTAAAATGGAGGCTTTAACGGGGGGTCCGGGCTGACGATACGGGGTAACGCAAGTCTTCGTCACTATTATTCCGTATAGAGGCAAAGGGTACTCCGGAGGCATGCGCATTGAACGGCGGGCCTAAACTTCGTACTTGTCACATTCTGGATCGGTGGAGGTTCCCACAAAGGGGATCATGCCCCATAGCTCTATGCGCTTCGAGGTTTAAGGCGAAGATGCCAAATCCCAAATGCCATCATCGTGTTACTATTAATATACGTGAACGCTGTGCACTCGTAACTGCTCCGTATGTACTTGCATACGTACATTTGATGGACACATCGGCAACTATGCGGCGCGACTTATGTCCGCCAATGAGGGTTAGGACGCCGGTGATACCGATGAAGAATGCTGTGTAGCTGTTGTCTCCGGACATAGGAGCGTTCTTCTACCTACTCTTGCGCTGTCGTATCCGACGACATGCTCAAGTTCATACTATCAAGCTGGGAGTCGTCATAAGCCGAACGAGGAGACGATATACCGGCGATCTTGACAGTTTTCGTCAAAGTCCAGAGTAGGATCCCTACGGAGTAATACTGCGCCTCCATGGAAGATGCTCACTGCCCGTGACCAGCTCCCTACGCCGTTACAAGCTAGGTAAGACTTAGGTCATCCAACTGCGCTGGACAAAGCCTTCTCTCACCCAAGTTTATTTTGAGTGTGCAACTGCATGATTGCCAAGAGCTGAAAGCTCGGAGGCGACGAAGGAGGGAGGTATGTATGTATAGTCTGTCTGACACGTGGGTTCTCTAAGGAGGTAGGTAGTCTCTTTAATCCGTACCTAATCGCCTACATGCTAACTCCGAAGACATCATAGCCAGTTACGACTTCACAGTCCAATGAATTCCACAGTCAAGAGTAACGACTGCAGCTTTGTTGTGTAGCTCAAGATCTGAAGTCTAGAGCAAGCTTAGACGCCTGAACACCTCTTCCACAAGACTTAAGTCTTGGGAGAGAATCCTGGCAGCCAGGTTAGGTATTCGTACATACATAATCCGTACCGAACCACAACGTGTACGTCGTGAGTGGGTAGATAAGGTGCACATCTAGATCTACCTAGCGTCCATCCGAGTTTACCCCCTGGTGATCGGCCTACACTCGACGCGGCAAAGTGCCAGTACGGTAGTCCGTAGAGTCGTACCGGTACCTCTCCAATACCGTCACCAGGTCCACTGGCGCTGCTAGTGTTTGCACTATCTACGTTAGCTACCGGTAGATCATTACTCGGCTTGCAACCCCGGCACCCGCTCGGAGTCCTGTGATTCCTTTATGTACGCATGGATAAACGTGTACAGATGACGGATTTCGCAGGACTTCTACGGAGTAGTGCCGACAATAACGCATCGACTACGATAGGTGAATCTGTAGACAACGTGTAGTGAGTGATTCATCGTACATAAGAGCCGGAATCCCTACCTTCTTGTTCGATTCTCCGTGCTTCGTAGGCGCCTACGTATGGGCCTAGCACAACACGCCATAATGGGGGGAGACAATCGTGAGCTGGGCTCGTGGGACAAGACTTGTTTTCCAAATACCTACCCAAACCATCAACCGACTGAATACTACCATACGTAGATACTTTGCCTACATAGGAATATCCAGGCGTGACTGAGCCCAGGTTCTACCTACCCATTTCATTCTAACTGGCCAAGCTGCCGTCGTTCGATCTCGAGAAGCCGACGCACCTGAAGTAGGTATTCCAAATAGATGTTCAAGGCGCCAATTGTCCAATGACAACATTCGGAACTCGGGCTGCGTTAGATAGGTAAGACTACTGAATGCTGCATACTACGTCAACTCATATAACAGACGAATATCGGAGATGCCTATTTCATACATTGCAACTACGACTGTAGCCATGTATGAGTCGTCGCCCTAGGGCAACATTCGTTAGTGAGATGATTTTACCTGCATGCGATATAAAACCTTGCTGTCTGTCTGGTTGTTATTTTCAACCCGACAACTGGATTGCTATGTTTGCGGAGAATCTAGTGTAGAATCAGACCCCCGAGCGACTGTGCCCTATTTGCCGACAAGCAAAGAGCGCCATCTGAGATCAAGACGCTGGATAGATCGGGAGCTTGCGCTTCCCGACAATCGGTGACGACGTCACTTAACGAGTCAACTCGGCCTTGATCATGGGGCAAGAGGCGTCCAGGCCACAGCCGGGGAAGAAGATCCAAGTGATCGGAGCCGGCCTACCCCGTACCGGGACGACATCGTTCAGCCAGGCTTTGTCGATTCTCCTCGATGGCCCCGTCCACCATTGCGGCACCCAAATCAGCAAGGGTGAAAGCTACAACGTCAAAACCTGGGTCAACATCCTCCGACACACACCCTATCGCAATGCCGATGATGAAGCTTTTGTCATGCGCGAGCTGTCGCAGTTCATGGATGGTTACGTAGCGGTCACTGACACGCCGGCATGTGTCTTCGTCCCCGAGCTCATGAAACTGTACCCGGATGCGAAGGTTATCTGCACAGTTCGAGACTCAGACAAATGGGCAGAATCACTCGACAAAATCGCAAGTAATGCCACGATTTGGTTCCTCAGTCTGGCGTTCATGTTCAATAACCCGGTAAGGATATTTGTCATCTGCGTTCATTTCGGGGGCCATAGAAAGTTGAGGATGCAAAGCGTTTTCTTTTTGCAGCATGCATCCCCTCGCTTTCGATCTCTCCCAATCGCAGCCTAAATGATCATGCCTTGCTAACGCTCATGCGCTGCAGATGCGTCACTTTCATTCCTTTATGAGCGCCATGCGCGATGGTCGTTGGGGCGAGGTGTTCCCATCGAGGAAACAGGTGGGCGGTGCAAAGGAAGGCCAAGTGTGGGAGAGACATCTTGCCTTCCTCAAAGAACACGTCCCGCCAGAGAAGCTGGTATTCTTTGATGTTAGGGATGGTTGGGAACCGTTATGCAAAGCGCTTGAGTGTGAAGTGCCCAAGGGCATCGAATTTCCGCGTTCAAACGACTCAAAGGCGATGGAGGAAATCATGAGGAACGAGGTCCGCGCAGGCATTCGGAAATGGGCAATGTTACTGGCGACTATTGCCGCCGGCTACTGGTGCTGGAGGAGTTATCTTGCTTGATTCGATTGATACCCATGCCGACGCCTCAGATGCCGGGTCGGGCCGGCTATAATAAACGATTGAGACTGCACAACGGCAAACCACACTCAACGAGGACACTGGAGGACACGGGCTGTGCATGAACTAGGTAGATCGAGGGCTACCGTTCAAGAACATATCAGGACTGCTAGATTTGGTAGCAAAGTGTACATTATTAACAGTAGGAAGTGAGGATGAGATTAGAGCTGAGGGTTTCGAGTGATTTGAGCAGTTGAGCGAGTGAGTACGAAGTAATGAGCATGGCCGGCATGAAGTACGGATCACGGAAGAACGAACTCGCCTCCATTGATGGCGACTGCCAGATGGTGCGGATTAGAAGAGACGTGAGACAGGCCTAATGACCGAATGATGCCCAATCAGAGCCCATATTTCGTAGATTTACGCACTTCATGCCCCACTTCCAAAACCCCTCTTTTCTTGCTAGCTGCTGTTGTGCATGTCGAGTGCCACAGTGAGGTCATACTGTATGTATTCCGCAGGGAATCCACGTTCTTGACGCTCTTATCTAAAGTGCAAGCAAGCGATAGCGAGCGATAGCGTCGAGGTGCAGCGGTCCCAGCGGTCCCGGCGGGAATCCCAGGATCCTCTTCCTCCTGCCCACCCATTTAGACTACGAGATCCTGGGGAACAGCCAGGCGATGAGCGGCATTGTGCATTGTAAGACAACAGCTCCCTTTGAACAGCTCCCCCCATGCATGCGTCACACGATAGCGATCGACCTTTTGCACGGGGAGCTCTGCCAAAGAGAGCTTTCTTGTCTGTATAAGTGAGTATTGTACTTTCGTGCTTCGTGCTTCGTGCTGCGTCCTTCGTGCTGCGTCCTTCGTGCCCTGGTGCTTGGTGCTCCCTACATACGCTAGATAAGACCGGATAGAGGCATTCCAGATTAGCATGTGCGCTACGGATCAGTTAGTGACTGACTTGAGAGCTCTCCGAGAGGATTCCTTGCAGGCTTGCTTGCACACGGGGTCTGTCTGTATAATGCAGTTGGCATAGCATAGCACCGCGCGGAATACCTGGATCGGTATGTATGTGCGAAGTACCAGTGCTCCAGCTGGTAGGTACTCGTGCTGCATCGCTCACACGTTCACCTGCACCTTTTACCCCGGTTCATCCGCTCTTGAGTCAGAAAGGTCCTTAGCGACTCACCTGCAACAACCGGGAAAGCCGTCTCTGTCTTTGTCTCCCCTCGAGCCGTGGCCGGCAGCCGGGCTTGAGTGAAAGAGAGCTCCTGACAATTAAACGACTTGCCTCCTATCCATCACTTACAAGTGCAGCTTGTAACAGAAAGAGGAAAAGACGGAGAGAGACAGAGCGTGGATTGTTTTACACTGCCCCAAAGTGTGCTTGCTCTGCTCTGCTCTTCTATTTACTAAAGCATTGCTCGTGGCCTTTATTACACCGTAAAGTACACCTCCCCCGGCCAATAATCGCTGCTAACTATTATTGTGAGCTTTATTATTAGGCATACGGGATCGAGCCCTCACAGCACATGCTCCTCTGCTCTGCTCTACGAGTACCTCTTCTCACCTACTTGTTACTTCTCTGTCTGTTTCACGCTCTCTGCCTCTCTTTCTCGTTTTCTGATTATATTATCAATTTATTCGTCCTGTTCGACTTCCATCCGAACCAGGACCCACCTGAGAAACACTTATAGTAAGAGCTACGGATAATCCGTGCAGCGGATGTTTTACGCAGTAGTAGTGCTGTTTTGGCTGTTTTGTTTGGTTGCTGCTTTCAGCCAGACCTCGTCCTGCCCGGTTCGCCCCAAGTCCCAGTCCCCCCAGTCCCCCAGTCCCAAGTCCCAACTCTCCAACTCCATTCAGGCCCCTCCATTGAAAAGAGCAGCTAAACCGAGCTAACTGAGGCCCTACCTATTATTGTCTGTCCTCGCTATCCTGTCGATCACTTCTCCTTACCAACTCAGTGCTACTACTTTTACTACCTGCCTACCTCTCTACCTTCAGCAGCATCTCCAGCATTCGCTACGGATTACCTTGGCCTGCCGTCTACTTTACTCGTTCTTGACTACCGCCCACCGTCCATTTCTTGTCGAGCTCCATTGCCTACATCACATCACATATTGCTTGCTTGCCAACCTCAGACCCGTATCCAGGTCGAGAACGTCTCTGCAACGCCAGCTACCGGGTTAGCTAGAAAAGACGCTTGGAGCTACCTCGGCCTGGCACCTGAGGTTGCGACAATTACATCCATCCCACCTCGACTCGTCACTTTCCATCATACTCATACTCATAGCTGACCTGACCTGACCTGACCTGACCGTACCCTGAACCCTGACCCTGACCGTACCTTACCTCCTCTACCTCTGCCTGTATCCCGTGCTTATAACACCGATTTCTAAGGGTTCGCATCGCACTACTCCAACCCTCGTATTGAGATCTCAGAGCTACCTACATCTTCTTGTCCTGTCTCTCCACGTCGTCGTCTCATTCTCCTTGTCGACAGTCAGCCATATCAATCAATCAAGCTTCCAATCAATCTATCAATCTATCCATTCATCCATCTTTTACCTGCCTACTGCTTGTTGTAATCTCACGAGAATCGTCCCCGCTCCAACCCAGCCTGCCTCCAGCGCATGGTGGGGTCTAAGTGAACTGCCTGCAAGATGCCGCCCCGATCGTCTCTGACCTCCTCGTTTTCCATTGCTGACGCCAACAATGAGGTTGTCTGCCCATTGCGCAACCAGGATGGCTCGAGCTGTCGGAAGCGATGCATCGGCGTAAGTCTTCTCCCTGCCTCTTTTCTCCCATTCGACGACCCTCTCTGTCTCCGGGGCGGGCAATGCAATGCAGAGAGATAGGGATAGGTAGGGAGGTAAGGTAGCTTACTGTAGCTACCACCTGGGTAGCTCGCATTGCAGCATGACCGCCTTGCAGCATTGTAGCATCAGCTACCTCTGTTTATCGTTTAAGAGATATCAATAAATGAACATAACAATAAAGGGAAAAAAATGCTAGGAGCTCATTCGCTAATGTGCCCCGTGCGATCATTAGGAGAAGCGATATCGTTCGATGCAGGAACACATCCGAAGAGCACACCCCGAGCATTACATCTCGAAGCTACCGGCGACCGAGGAGAGCTTCCTGCTTATGATCAATTCTCCACCTTCGGATAGATCACAGACTCAGAATCCGAACCAAAGCCAGAGTCAAGGTCAGAGTCAGAATCAAAGTCAGCACCAACACCAACATCGAAATAGCCCATCTCAGTCGAACGTTGCCACCTCCACAAAAGGCTATCCGCACGACCGTCACTCATTCTTCCGAGATGGATCGAGACATCTTAACGAGCATACAGGCACCTCGCAGATACCCACCGCCAGCGCTGCCGCCGCCCTAGCTCAATTAGGTGGTCAGCACAAGTTCGACAGTGATTGGGATGTGGAACCCGTAGGTATCCCCTGTCCTCGATCTTACCTGTACTCCGACTGACTGGGCTTGCGAAGGGATGGCATTCTGACACCGAAGGGAGAAGGATTCCCCGGAGCACAATCGAGCTCCCTCCGATTCACTACAGCGGCGATCCGACCAGCGAACCCTTTTCTTCCATATCATCGGCCCCTCGTCGACGAGAGCTTCTCCCCTCTATTCTTTCCAATTCGCCGCCAGGCCGATCTTCGACTCTACCTCCGTTGCACCGATCCCTAGGCCCCAACCGATCCAGGAAACAGTCGATTTCGAAGAGAGGCCACAAGAAACCGAAGTCCCGCGGATCGCATATGGATTGGCTTCGCAGGATCCAGAACGACGAGCACCTCACGCCGGGCGGGACCGAACGCAAGGCGCATTCGGTCGAGCCTTCGGTAGACTACGGGAAACGCTGGGAAGACCTGATCGATGCTGCCGCTTCAGCCACTGAAGATATTGACGACAGAACTCCAGTAAGCTACGACCAACGACTTCATTCTTCGTGTCTGACATGTCAGGTGCCTCAATCGCCACCAAGCTCAATTCACAGGGCTTCTCTGCCCCCATTTTCTCATCATTATTTTCAGGGCTACCAGGCATCTCCCCTGCAGCAGGCGCTGACCCCTCCACCATTTCCGCAGGAGATTGCCGAGCCCTTCCCATCAGTCGAAACGGGCGCGAGTGGCGACGGGTTTCACATGACAACTGTAGGATTATCAGATTCGTCGCCGAGCTATGCAACCCAAGATGTGCACATATACTGCGCCGCTTGTCAACGGACGTCGAAGTTGCGAGAGTCGTACGCCTGCACGGAATGCATCTGTGGTCTCTGTCGCGACTGCGTTAATATCTTAATGGAAGAGCAAGGCGCTCATAGAAAATGTCCTCGGTGTGCCACGATCGGAGGACGATACAAACCATTTCAGCTAGACATCCGATGAGACAGTTTTGACCGACGCAACACACAAAACTCCATAATTATGGGGTCGTCGCCCGCCTTTTTCTTCCAAGTTTTTTTGCATAAGGCAAGCAG
The DNA here is from genome assembly GCA_023079495.1 of Xylaria sp. L1 SY-2022. Classification (NCBI taxonomy): domain Eukaryota; kingdom Fungi; phylum Ascomycota; class Sordariomycetes; order Xylariales; family Xylariaceae; genus Xylaria; species Xylaria sp. L1 SY-2022. Next base: position 2,227,701 of record JALIDW010000004.1, read on the forward strand.
AACAATCTGTGGCTCTCCCCAGCCTTTTAAGCGCCGGGCCACTTTTTAAAACCGCCGACTTCCGGAGGCAAACGATATGGGATACAATTTCGCTAATTAATCACGAAGGCCACGACAAGGGGGGTTCCCGAGCCCCGTCGATGTCCATTCTTGTGGATGTACGTATAAAGGTTTCATCCGAGTCTTCCTATTCAAAGGAGTACAACGCCGAGATCAGAGATTGTTCGCGCTGTACAGAAGAACAAACGGGGAAGAGTGGAATACGCAACCGGCCATGAACGAAATGATTTATGATCGGCGTCGTAGCCGACATTCACACTCGTTGTTTTTTCTATCATATTATTCCGAAGGCATTGCTCTTTGTCAACTTACGAAGCGAGAGTTTTTATTCAGAGCCACTCCCAGGTCCCATCAATCTGACCAATCATCACGGGCTCCTCGATCCAGGAAGATATTATCGGCGTCTATTGCAATTCGTCGGAATAGGTATAAGTGTGTTATGCGATCATTGTTTGACTTCGATTTGATTTTTGTTGGCTAGGAACATCGGTGGAATGGAACGGGACGGGACGATCCCTATTATTGAGCAAGCACCCCGGGCGGCTATATCAGTTCTCTTGGAGTTGGAATCATGGAAACATTTGCGGCTGGTTTTTTTTTTCTCTTCGATTATTGAGAACTCAAGTGGTAGTTATAGAAGACGAGTCTCTTATTGTTTCGCTTTTTTTTTTTCTCCGGGTCGTGTCGGGGATAATATATATATGTATGTACGTCCGTGTCTGTGTATGTATGCATGTGCGAAGTCCTTCTTTCTTCTGGCATGTGCTTTGGGGATGGAGATTCTGCGCTAATACCCCGTTTCTTTACTTTCCTACCTATGATAATGTCTGTTGATCTAGGTAGCAATCAATCTATTCAAATAATGAACGTTGTTCTCGTGATAATTGGTGTGGTTGTAGCATCTGAAACGGCTGAATATATGGATGTGAAGTGAGACTCACCGCCACCGTCAAATAAGAGACTGATAAATGTACCTACTCATATTGATGCGTCTTCTACCTGTGATGAACCCAGAAGACTGCTACATGCTCGTGTAACCTTCGCTATGACGTTGGCTCTAGTCAACGCAAGCCCATCAACAGGCCATGGTTGACATACCCCCTTTCAGAACTTTCCGATGTGTGCGAGACGGAGATAGATTAGGCCTCGCTGCTCAAGACGAAGTGTTAGTGTATTAAAATATGTAAAATGCTGAACGCCCATGTCTATGATTTTGTCCGAAGCAATGCTAGTAATCTTTGGACCGACATGTGGGAGTCAAGCGACAACAATCTGCCCGTAAACCTGTATATCCGTCCGTCAATCGTGTCTGAATGTAAAACGGACGGCCCTTGCCAGCCCCTCGGCCAGTCGTGAATACCCCCCTGATCGAGGGAACAAAGGGAGCCGTCAAAGAATCTTTGACAATCTTATCTCTTCCCATCCTTCTCCCTCTCTTTCTTCAGCAGCAAATCTCTCATCGCAGCGCGCACATTGCGACTACCACCGAGCTTCGGGCCCTTGAGGACTTCCTCGTCCTTCTTCGCGCCCGGTTTACTCGGCGGGCCCGCGGGCTTCCGTCGTCTGTGTCGCTCCGCCATGGCATCAAGGAACTCGCGGCGGAACTGCTCGGCGATACGATCGTCGGCCGCGCCCTCTTCTGCGTCGGGATCTTGCTCTGTCGTTGGCGCGGGGGTTTCGTAGACATCGACTATTTGCACATTTGTTAGCCAACAGGGTTCCCAAGAAAAGGGGGAGAAAAGGGGAAGACATACGTCTACTCTCCCGCAACACCTCCTCCACTAACTGATCCCTCTTCAAATCATCGCTATTCCGCCTATTCCGCGGCCTCCACGGCTTCCCATCGCGTCCGAGCCGCACTTTCTTCGGCCGCTCGCCCCGCTCCTCATCCTCATCCACCGCGAGACCCTGCAACTTTCTCCTGGCGCGATCCGTCATCGCCTCGTTCCGACTGCGCACCTCATCGCCGAGATCGACCTCGAACAACTTCCCCGTCAACGCCGTATGTTTACTGCCCTCGCCCAGATCGGCGACAGGTTCGCTCGGCCCGGCCTTCCCATCATCCTCGGACGCATGCGAAGAGGCCTGCGCGTTCTTCCGCGGCTCGGAGGCCAAGGAATGCCGTTTTGCGATCTCAGCCTCTATGAATTGTTCCCTTGCTCCATCAGTGCTTGTCCTTCTTCGCCAAATACTCCTTTTTTCTTTCCTAACTCGAGGAGGAGAAGGGGAAAAACTCACATGTGCTTGTTGACGATTTCACCCGATATCCCCGTCTGGGGCGCGAATCGCTTGTTCGTCGCCGTCAATGATAGACTGAGGGCCTTGGATTCTTCCTCGCGGATCATCTGTGTTAGGCCGTCGTCGTCGTCTGTGGGGTCTTTTGTCTCCGGGTTGGGTTCGGAGGCGAAGGTTACGCCGCGGAGTCTGTTTTTGCGCGCGTTGCGCACGCGGAGGGCGTCGGATAGGGAGAGGGCTTCGGGTTCATCTTGGGTTTCGGTGGGGAGGGTAATGGTGGTGGAGGAGGGTTGCGGCGCGTCCGGGACGGGCTCGGTTGGTGTGTCTTCGTCTGCGGTTGTTCGCTGGCGATAGGATTTGCGTTTCTTGCCGCGGAAGATTATGGGTTGGGGGGTCTCGTCGGGTTGTGATGTTGACTCCATTTTCGCTGTTAACCCTCAATTCTACTATTGTGAAGTGATGGCGATGTTCTGTTATTTTTGCTGGTGCTGCAGGAAGGTGAGAAAGTATGCCGTCATCAGTTTCCCTAAACTCACACGGGCCTTAAAATCCCGGAACGGTAACAACCCCCCGAGGATATCCCGGCCTGCAGTTTTAGGCGCTTCTCGGCTTTCCCTATTCGTGCGAGTAACACACGCCAAGGATCTGCGTGTTCCCACTCTGGGGTTTTGAGTGAATTTCCCCAGCTTTGCGTTGAGTTCCCACAGACGGTCTCGAACGTTTTCTGTGTGGAACAGGCACTGTGTACTTAATTGAGCACGTCCAGCTGGCTGCCGTATGGTGGCCGGAGCTGTTAGGTGTGGGTTTTGCTCATTCATCTCTCCACTTCATGAGTAAGTAACACTTTGATATCAACGGCATGAGAATAGGCGATAGAATCAATTTCACAAGATGTCGCAGAGGGTGAGTAGATCATTGTATTCATTATCATCTATATACTGTTCTAAAACGTGAGACCTGTTAGATCTACTTCTTAGTTCACGGCAGAGTCCAAGGTGTGTCTCCCGCGGTCTACTGATACTCATCAGTAGGGGGTTGCTCCTTAAGCGGAGGTATGCTAAACATGACTCAGGCGTCAACTTCCGCAACTTCACCAAGAGGGAGGCTACAACTTTAGAGGTTACGGGATGGTGTCGCAATACTGAGAATGAGCAGGTGAGTTACTAGGGAGCCACAATTAGACGGTGTATAGGTGTATGGCTGACTTCAGGGGTAAGGTCGAGGGCGAGGCTCAGGGTCACCCTGACGCCATCAAGAAATTCCTCGTAGCCATTGATCAGGGACCGCGTCTTGCCCACGTTGTTAGGTTAGACAAGGAACATCGTGAAGTAATCGAAGGCGAGGTTGAGTTCGTGGTGCGACGCTGAGCAGAATGTATTGCTGCCCTGAATCGGATCCAAGGGGTCGAGTTTTGGTGAGAATGATGGTGGTTCAAAATGCATTCATATCCTCATTCATTCTATCCTAACATGAGACCTCTCCTAACTTAAAAGCCTCTGCCTTTCCTTTTCAAAACCGGCTTCTTGACTGCTCCGGATGTGATGATCTTTTTCGTTTTCTCGGCGACCGGCTTCTTGGTCAATTTTTCCTCCTCGCTCCTCTGAAGCTCTTCTTGTCGCTTCTTATCTTCCGCCATCTTGGCCTCGATCTCCATTTTGCGGTTGAACTCCGTCTCCGTGACGCGTTTCTCGCGGGCCGAGTAGCCCTTTTCTTTCACTGAATAGAACACACCACCAAGTTCAGCGAGCCAGTGCGGATCTACCGAAGTCACCGTTGACATGTACTCCTTCGACGTGAGGATCAGCTCGTGGTATACCACATAGTCCGGAAGGAATCCTAAACCATAGAGCGCACTGGTAGGATGGAGTTGTACTGTAACCGACGTCCGTAAGTTGATGTACTCTCCAATACCCTTCACCTTGGCGGCCTGGTGGTAGTAGCCCGAGCAGATGCATTTGCGAATGATATCCCAATCAGTTCCGCAACTGACCATCTGCATCTTTTGCATCTTCATGATGTCGAGAAGCTGGTCCCGAATCTCCTTAGCTCGCCGCAAAGACTTGGGATGTAGGAAATGACGGGTGCACCAGGCATCTGAATGTCCATTGGACTTCCATTGCGAGTAAACATGCAAGTAAGTGAGATGATCGGATTCCGGAACGAAGAACTTCTCTCGCGCAGCATCAGACTCTTCTTGCCGCTCCTTTGGGCGATAGAACACGTTGGGGACAGACAACATCGAGACGATGGTTACCATCTCCTCGCTACATCCATACTCCTCGGACATAATCAGGAGCTTTGCTAATGAAGGATCCATGGGGAAAGCGTTCATCTTAGCACCCAGGTCCGTCAATTCACCGAGGTTGTCCAGAGCCCCTAAGGCCCACAAGTCGAACATGGAAGTGGTGATCGTATCTTGCGGGGGCGGGTCCATGAAGTCAAAGTCAAGGAGGTCGCGAACGCCTAATGACTTGAGAAGGAGAACGGTATTGCTGAGGTTAGTTCGTTGGATCTCAGGAATCGTTTGTATGTATAACTCATCCTTGAATGCCTTTTCAGTGAAGAGTCGGAACGCTCGACCCGGCCCTGTTCGACCTGCACGACCGGCTCTTTGACCTGCATTGGCCTGCGAGATGGGCGTGATTTGAAGTGTGTCCATTCCCATTCGAGGATTGTAGACCTTCATCTTGGAGTAACCAGCATCGACAACATACATGATACCATCGACAGTCAAACTGGTCTCTGCAATGTTTGTAGCCACAATGCATTTTCGCACACCGGGCGGTGCTCGATCAAAGATTTTGGCTTGTAGATCAGCAGGCATCTGACTGTAGATGGGTAGAATGCTAAGCTCGGGAGGATCGTTGAGAGCATCCAGACGCTCGCGCACTAATTCACAAGTGCACTCGATATCTTCTTGTCCCGTCATAAACACTAGGATATCTCCAGGGCCCATGGAAACATGAATCGAAAGGACTTGCTGAACTGCCTGGTCAACATAATCCTCAACTGGAGACCTGTGAAACATGATATCGACGGGGAAAGTTCGTCCGGGTATGATGAATTCTGGTGCACCTCCGAAGAAATCAGAGAACCTCTTGGAGTTCATCGTGGCCGATGTGACAATCAACTTGAGATCTCTGCGACGTTGCAGGATTTTGTTGAATAAACCTAGCAGGACATCTGTATTGAGAGCACGTTCGTGTGCCTCGTCCATGATGACGCACGAGTATCGATCCAAATCTCTCTCATTGAGAGATTCACGAAGCAGGACACCGTCTGTCATGTACTTGATAACGGTGTCCTTACTTGTACAGTCTTCGAATCGGATAGCGTAGCCAACGGTGCTACCCAGCTTCACCTCCATCTCTTCGGCCACACGTTTAGCAACACTCATGGCGGCAACACGACGAGGCTGGGTGCATCCTATCATTCCAAGGTTGCCGTACCCGTCCTCATATAAGAACTGCGTGAGCTGAGTGGTCTTTCCAGAACCTGTCTCACCCACCACAATGACGACTTGGTTGTCCCTAATGACCCTCAACAAGTCTTCACGCACGGCAAAAGCAGGCAAGAACTCGCGCTGTTCTTTCAAAGTCTTGCTCTGACTGAAGTTGCTCGCGCCGTCATTCTTCTTCATGACTTCGCTGAACTTGCTATTGCCAGTTTGGGCCTGTTCATCTTCCGCAGCAATGGGTAAAGCACTGTCGCCCTCATCCTCTTTGACGCCCATCAGGTTTCCAAGTGTGGTGCCGGCCATATTTGTGGCATCTTGAGCTTGCCGCTGACGTTCTCTTTGCTGTCTTCGTTCTTTTACTACACGACTACCCTTCCGACTGAACACAGCCATGTCACTCTGGTAGTCCCGAACAGCAGGCACAGGTTCTAGCTGCTTGGTAAAGACGGTGCGGCCGTCAAGAAACGGAGGTTTGAGATCATGCACAAGCAAATGGACACGTGTGCCCTCGTTGTCGTCGTCGAAGTCGTCTCCTAGTCCACGCCGTTGAGCGACACCAGACGTGAGCATACGATTCGTCTCCCACGCATCGTTATCTTTCTGCCTCTGTAACTGGCGCGCATTCATATGTCTTCCGGACTTCCTCTCGATCATCTGGGCCTCGCGCTGTTGCTGCTCGACCCATGTCGTGTCGTAGGTGCCGAAGGGGTTGTGCGAATCGTCGCCGAAGGTATGTCCGCCGCTCTCGTCACCGCCATACCAGTCGCGGTCAAGGGCAAGTTGATCTTCCTGGCTGACGGCGGGCTCAGGCCCGTCAAACTCTTCTTGCCGAGGAGTCGATGCATAGCTTGCTTGGCCACGGGGTGTAGGAGCCCGTGAATGGGAATTCGTAATGTGTGATCGAGACGCGTTATTCTTTCGAGTCGGGAGAGACGAATATCTGTCGTCGGAGCGCAACGGATTGAAATCGATTTTGCGTCGCTTGGGGCTGAAGCTTCCGTCTTCGCGATCCATTTTGAACGATAGAATGCCTCTGAGAATATGCGCCTCCGTATAACTTTCCCTCCTTGCTTTTGAGTCGGTGGTGTTAAAGTGATGGTAGTTATTTTTGGTGAATTCCGTACCTCTGAATCTGTATTGTATGGACTTACCTACCTGTTAAATAGGTACACGGCATATGGATTTGAGCTCGTCCGTTATGGAGGTTATTTGGCTAGCACTTAGTCCGTAAGTGCCGTCGTTACGTAAGATGTCTATACAGTACTAATGTGCACCCTCCATACGGTGAAGAGTCCGGTCCAAAATGAAGATGCCGTCACCTGGGTAACAGTCCTGCACCAAGTCACCACTCCAGATGCTCTCACCCATATCCACACATTAATTCACTTGTATTCCGTATATTGAGAACACACATCACTACTTGTAATCCGTATGCAGATATATTCAACTTCATTCAATTGAGAGTACATATGTAAATGCGTAGGTAAGTTCCTAATCCGTATGATGGTGTAATTGGCGCCACTAGAACCGGGTAGGCGTGCGGGTATCTATCGATAACGAAAGACCCGCTAAAATTTGGTTGACTCGGCTTATACAAGTTCGAAAAAATCAATGTTGGAGGGGCATCTGCTTGTTCTGACGTCGCAAAACAACAGGACCTGATCCATATCGTCAACATGGCTGAATCCATGATCACAACTTCCGCTTGGGTGCCGCGCGGTTTTGCGGCACCATTCCCCTCCCGATACAACTTCGACGAGGCCGAGTTCGAGCGCATTGCCGAGCTCGCGAAGTTGAAGCTGGACGATGCTAAGGAGGATCTCGAGGAGGCGCAAGCCGAAGAGGATGACGATGAGGAGGTCGAGGAGAAGAAGGAAAAGACCCCAGTGAAGAAGAGTAAAGACTCCGAAGAGTATGTTCACTATTTCACGCCAATTTGACCATTGTAACAAAAGCTAACAATCCGTAACAGAATTGACATAAACGACGAGGATCTCAAAGAGTATGACCTCGAGCACTACGACGACGATGAGGATGATGGACACGGACAGAGAATGGACATGTTCGGCAACATAAAATCTCTGGCTTACTACGAGTCCAACAAGGAAGACCCTTATATCACGATACCCGATGAGCAGGACCAGGAAGAAGAAGACCGCGAAGAGCTCCAGATTCTCGCAACTGACAACCTGCTACTTGCTGCCAAGGTCGAGGACGAGCTTGCGCATCTCGAGGTCTACGTTTACGAGGACGAGGCCGACAATCTCTACGTACACCACGATATTATGCTCCCGGCGATACCACTCTGCCTTGAATGGCTATCTTTCCCAGTCAACAAGCCTTCAGTAAACAGCGGCGCAACGGCCAACTTCGTCGCGATTGGTACCATGGACCCGGACATTGAAGTTTGGGACTTGGATACCGTGGATGGCATGTACCCCAATGCTATTCTCGGTCAAGGTGGCAACGCACAGGAGCAGGAAAAGAAGAAGAAGAAAAAGAAGTCCAAGAAGGCCAACGACGAGTACCACGTGGATGCCGTTCTCTCTCTCGCCGCCAACCGGCAACACAGAAATCTCCTCGCTTCCGCGTCTGCCGACAAGACCGTTAAGCTGTGGGATTTAAACACAACAAAGTGTGCTAAGTCATATTCTTACCACACTGATAAGGTCTGCTCATTAGCATGGCACGCGGTCGAGTCCACTGTCCTGCTGAGTGGAAGTTACGACAGAACGATAGTCGCTGCCGATATGCGTGCTCCAGATGCGAAGGCTCCTAGATGGGGTGTTGAGAGTGACGTTGAGAACATTAAATGGGATCCCCATGACTCCAACTTCTTCTACGTCTCTACCGAAAGGGGAATGATTCATTACTTCGATATCCGCAATATTCCTTCAAACCCGGCAGCTAGCAAGCCGGTCTGGACACTACAGGCACACGACGATTCGCTCTCTTCCTTCGACATCAACCCCCATGTACCTGGATACATGGCCACGGGTTCCATGGACAAGACCGTCAAGCTCTGGAACATTCAGCCCACTGGACCTGCCATGGTTGTGTCGCGCAACTTGGATGTCGGCAAGATCTTCTCCACCAACTTCGCCCCTGATGCCGAGGTAGCCTTCCGTCTCGCGGTGGCTGGTAGCAAGGGTACCATGCATGTCTGGGACACCAGCACCAACGCCGCCGTTCGGCAAGCGTTTGCCCACAAGATCTCGACAAAGGCAACAGAAAACGTCGAGGACAGACTTGTCGGTGTTGCAGCCGATGACAGCTCAGAGGAGGACCACAGTGAGAACGATGATGAAGATGATGATGAGGATGAGAGCGACGACTCCATGGATGAGGATTAGGTTTACTGGCTACGAGTAGATTCTAACGGAGGACAGTAAGGATTGAGGCTAATCACAGCCGCCTCGAAGGACGCATCTCAATGCATGCACTGTTTGATCCTTACCGGGTTTTCCAAACGGAACCCTTGGAAGGAACCACGTGATACCCCCTGAAGATTGTCTGTCCCCAGGTGGCGAGGGCACGTTTGCGCAGTTGATACGAGGGTAGCCATAATATGGAGTCAATCAATTGGGCAAGATTCCTGTGACTGGGCCAGTCGACAGCGTTAGTAAGGCAGAAGAAAAGGCGTTACTTTTTTTTACTAGGGATTGCATGTAATTGATCGAGACCATTCAACCCTGTGACAAACAGAGACAATATGTGACAAAAATGTGTCAAAACTGTACGTTCAGAATTACGTGAGACAATTATGCCACTTGGCCACTCTGGCAACACGCATTGAAGAGAATCGACAACTGGTTGCGAGGGCTTTTTGCGTCGTTTTAGATAGAAAGGATGACGAGCGTAAGGAGTCCCCCTTCTCGTCAGCCCGTCGTTTGAGAAGTGACCACATGCTACAGCCCTATGACGACGGATCACTCAAGAGTCGCCATTGGTAGGACAAGCAGGACCCTCCATCATCGATGTTAATGTATGCAGCAAGGAACAAGCCTTCGAATATAGTACCTCCTAGATGGGATTCTAATAATAGGTAGCCAAACCCATCGACTACTTACTTACTGTCCATGATGTCAATTCACCGATCTGCCGTGACCCTACCGACGACGCGATCAGAACTATCTAACGATTAACCAGCGCACGTGTAATCCGTGATGCCGATTTAGGTATGTAGTCAGGCACGGATTAGGTAGTATGAGTCTTTTCGCACGGGGATCGTCGGCGATAGCGGAGATCTAAAAACAGACACAAGATAGAGAGAGAAGAAGAATCGCGACTAACGAAGCGTAGATCAGAGCTGAAACAGTGAAACAGCTTCCTCCCTCTGCATAGCCTCTGGAGGAACGTGTCGATATAATTACCTAGCGTCCGCCAGGAAGGGAATCCAACAAACTAAAAAGAAAGAAAAGATACAACGGTTTGTGAGAACCTACATGGCCGTAAGCAATTCATTTGATTGTGGATGTCGTCGAGCGTCAGCCTGTGGGTTGGACAATTACCGTCGGCCCACCGAATAATACCTGCAGCTAGGTACTTTTCATACAGCTTGCACATGAGGATAGTGACCTAACATCAAATACCAGATACGGATTAGAATATTTCGTAGGCCAAGTTGAAGTTATTTCGTAGATGTCCAGGTTGGCAGGTTATTTCTCCGTCGTAGTACCGTTCCGGCCAGGTCTAAATAGCAGGCAGGATTCGACTAGGCCAGACTCCGGCGCAGGGAACAGGGGCGGATTTGAGATTCCCAGAGATAGGGATTAATGGACTTTTTTTCCATACAAGTCCATCCATCCATCCATGTGCCACGAGGGAAGAAGTTTTCTAGGGTTTGGGCGGGACTCGGAAAGCCGCGAAGGAGGGAAGGAGGGGAGGGGAGGGAAGCAAAGAAAAAAAATAACACCGAGAACGATGGATGGATGATGGAAACTTGAAACATTGTGTCGGGACTAGGGCCGGATCGAACTGGCGCAAGAAAGGAAAAGAAAGAAGCGACGGCCCAATCATTGATCCTCCCTGGCATTGTGTTCCCTGTTTCAGCCTAGGCTAGGGTGGGATGCCTGACGCTAGGCCCTTCCGGGCATGGGGTTCACGCAACCCTGGAGGGACTTCATGCGTGACATTCTCATAGCGGTAATCATCAAGCGTGCGCTAGGTACCTAGACCAAAGATTAGTTGCGACTTGGGAGTTATCGTAGGGTAGGTACCTTAGGTATATCTCGTCGATATTATTAGTCGTTGGGATTCCGTAAATAGGCAGGATAGACAGGATAGACACTCGCGCTCAGATCCGATACGGTGCGTGCTTTGGGTCGAGGGGGGTTCTTGCGCGCCGTTACAGTTGCTGTGACTGCGAATGCGTTTTCACGATACAGATCTGTGTTTCGAAACACGCGACAATTCAGCTATGGGCAGACTATTCACATTGTTGAAACAGGTGGCGACGAAGGCGTGGTGTTGTTCTTTTTTTTTATTCTTCTTCCTCGGATGATGACCATGTGTGTGTAATTAATCATGCTAGTCGCAATTCATTACTCCCCTAAACCCTTCCCTCCGTTTGTCATTTTGATACCTGCCCGGTACCTCGGGTTAGTGTACTCCTGCGCATTTCACACCATTTGATGTTCTCCGTACACGCCGAATAATGTCCAGACTTGCACGGCAGGTAATAAACTGCTCAGCACGCAGAATTACATACATGCAGCAGCACAACCTGTCGACAGATAAGGAAACAGGCACGAAGGTGCATAGCATCTGCTTCTCTTGGGCAACCCCGACGGCCGTATGTGTTCGTGCTTCGTACAGATGAACCACACCCACTGAGCTGTCATTGGGCTCGGTACCTGCATCGTCTCACGGGAGCACGGGAAAAAAGAAATAAATGGGCTGCAACATAGTGTTGACTCAGAACTCAAGGACGCGGAAAAGTTCTGATTTGAAAAACACAGTCAGAGACTATTGATACGTCAGTCGGTATCATTCTAGGTAGGCATGGAATACGTGTTTAGTGCCTCAGGTAGGAAGACCATTCAGACTTCAGACTGCCCGAGGCACGAACAACACTTCTCACAAAGTACAAGACATCGATGTATCAGATATGTATTCCGTCCACTGACGGCCAATTTCGTGTCACTGCCGTACTTTCACTACGAGTACCGTTTACCGTAAGATGTGCCGTGTACGGACACATACGGAGTACATTCCTACGTACGAGTACGAGTACAGAACTGATGCCCTCCACCACCGTAGCATCGCGGATATACCCTAATGTGGCCTCAACCCGTCCATAGTACGGAAAACGTTAGCTATCATCCCGCCCACCCGCACACACATATCAGTGGTATGTATCAGATAGCTTCCGTTTACATGATATCATTACTGTAGATAAACCGACGAAATCTCGAGTTGTCTCTGATGCACAATCATCAATCGTGCTTCCTCTTACAGGTTAAGGCAATGGAACAGAGTGTTAAATATAGAGGTACGAGTAGGTACAAACGTGGACGGATTGCGCTATCCCGAGGGTACAGTATCTGCCAGGAAGGTACCCCGACCTACCTAAATTAACCTCACATTGCCGCTGTAATCCGGCCTAGGTTACTACCCAGAATGTACTAGCGCACCAGGCTAAGGTAGGTACACTTGCGACTCGCCATGTGCCCTGAAACTCAATTCTCTCCCTAGTGCGCAGCGACAAAGCAATAACTGTCCGCATAGCAAGCCAATATATTGTATTCGGCAGGCCTACCTAACTAGCAGAGCATCAGAGTTCGTGCTACAGATGAGCGCAGTCTTGCATCATTCTGGCCATTCCGAGTTAGCGTGATTGCCGTAGCAGCGAGGTCTATGTAATTATGTAATGCATGTACTCATTTGTACCCACTCTGCGTGCGCGCGTGCCCCGCTGCACGACTTCCTGCTAGCACTAACCTGGACTGGCCAATCTAGTGCAACCCACCGATGGACAATGCAGGGTGCAGCGAGACCTTGCCATCTGGGGAAGCTTCTTAATTCTTCCCACGTCTGGCCCATCATCCCTCACGTCCATTTCCATTTCCGTTCCACTACCCTTCACATTCTCTCGTCGAGCAACCCTCAACGTCTTCGCCAGGGCCTGTTCCCTGCTACCTATCTCTCTTCTTCACTTTATTCACTCCCTTACCATCGCAGTCGAATCCATTGATTCTTCTCGCGCTTCTTCTTTTCTTCCTTTACATCCATCTCTCCCACCATTTATTCCTCCACGCGCTCGCAGGGTTACTCGGTCACAGGTCGCTCCTTTAGCCTACAGAGTCCGAGTACGAGCGGTTTTCTTCTTCTCTCTCAAGATCTTTCAGAAACCTGGTTGTTTCATTGTTCTTTTCGTCTCCCACCAAAAGGCCCTCTGCCTCTGCGTGGTACACCATCATCACCTTCGAGATCAGATCTCTCTACCGTTCTACCTTCGCCACTATATACCACGTATCTAAATTCGCCAAAGAACAATTCCGTCAATTGTTCGGCTTCGTTTGACTGACGCCATTCTACTGACCTGTCGGTTATATCGGGATTGTTTCAGCAGGCTTCTGACCATCGCGATCCTCGGCATTCAGTCAAGCAAAGCAGTATTATTACGGTGCAGTGAGCCATTCGCGATTATTACACCGAATATCAGAAGGCGTTTGGCCACTCCTCAACGCGGTCTACCATCGGCATCTCTGCCAAGCAGTCTTTGCAATTGCGGCGTTTCTTACGCTAACGACTCGGCGTCTATTCTTGCAAACTAGGATCTGCAAGCCAGTGTCGTCTTTTTTTCCTCTGACAAACCGTGCAGTGCTACGTTGCCGTTGGTCTGTGACAGGAAAAGCAGAACAGGTCACCCGACCTCCTCTATCGGCCAAAAGTATCAAACCGACGGCCCACCTTCCCGATCAAGACGGTCGTCTTGAGCAAGCTGCCAGTGCGCAACCCACCTCGCACCCTACGCATTCAGACTGACCAGTATCGCACGCGACGGTACGAGGGTTTCGTATATTCTGGTCGCCGTATCACCGGTATCCTTGCGACATTGGACTCATCACGTTGTCCAATACCTGTCATTCACGACTTACAAAAGATCAGTGTGACGGTCTGCCTCTTGGCATACTCAGTCTCTTTGCTCCCTCTTGATTTCAGCTCAAGCATTTGGAGACATTCGGGTTCTGAAATCCGACCCTGAGGTCAATCCGCAGTATCCACTTGAGACTTCTTCTAGCAACATAACGTCTTCCACTTTCGCCATGCTTTCGAAACAACCCTCAAGAATGTCGCTCTCCCGGGCGTTCACGTCCCGGCGCGCTAAGGAGCCATCTGCCGAAGGGGGTAACTCGGGCGACTCTCCTCACAAGCTTAGCACGACTTCAAAGCGGCATGCGTTGTCGAACTCATTGCGCAAGAAGATTTCGAGCCCAATGGAGCTAACCCATACGACGAACATGCTGGCGTATAACGCCCCCGATCTACACCCTCACTCAGCGTCTTCGCAAACCTCGTCGCCAACGCAGTCTTCAAGGTCTGACGATGAGTCTGGTTTAGATAGCCCGAGCACTGTGATGTCATCGCCACCTACCAGTCCCGAAATATCAAACGAAGAGCAGGCATGTGAGCCACCGGAGCCCAATCACTTGTCGTGTTATTTCAACTCGGCTCAAAAGTCGGCCCCCGTCTCTTCAGAGGCCCCAGCTATCCCCAAGCGTGCTCCATCGCACACCAAAAAGGCATCTTTCGACAATTTTCTGAGCAAGCATGCTCGGTTTTCTGGTCAATCGACCATTACGGTCTCCTCCTCTAAGGCTATCTCGATGACATCGCGGGCCTCTTCGGTCTCGACTGCAGCAACATCTGTGGTGTCGGGTGCCCCCTCGCAAAAGCTGCCTGTGCCTAAGCTCTCGCCAATTCAAGCAAGCTCGCTCCCCCCTGCGCCATCTCCACTCCGAACCCGGGATGGCGCCGATATGTCCCATCCGTTTGGACAGGAACTTGCGAAGGTGTCCGAGTTGGCAGAAGAGCTAGGTGTAAAAGACAAGCTGCAGGGTATGTACGAGGAAGAGCGGCAACTCATCGCTAAGGGTCTCCGGAAGTTTACGGCCGCAGACTATATGGCTGAGATCGAAGACCTCCTCGCAGAGTTCCTGTCGCCGGAGCCTCTTCCTCTACAACAGCCCGTGTGGATTTAAGAAAAGTTCACATACTTTGCGACCACCAGAACACACCAAGTGTGATCATACCACACTAGACTAAACCGTCTAGTGACATTTCATTGTACATATTTCAACAACTACAGGCGGCGGCGCACAAGTTTGTTTTTAGCGATCGCATCATCATGAAGCGCGATTTGCTTAGGAGTTCATGGCTTATCGGACACACCGTCCGAGAGGAAATCATGAGGATATGGATGGGTATCCCCAGGCGTTTGTGGGTGGGATTCTTTCGCTACTTTTCTACAAGTACAGCCCAGGCCTGAATGGATTCGGGCCTAGAACACTGCTCATTTTCCTTTTTCTTTGTTCTGTCACTTTTCGATACCTAGGCAGGGTAAGACTTATTAGTTTACACCTGATGGCTAAGCTGAGCTACCGCGGAGATCAATGCATCTTTGACAATGATACATTTCCGACCTTGAAAAGAACATTGATACTTGTTCAACCGTGCTCTGTGTATTAAAGTGTCTACTTCTGTGTAATTGTGTATGAGTTGCTGGTTTACCCATTGCATCTCGATGGCATCGCTGTTGTGCTCCCAACTACGATCTTGTCCCTACGTTCATGCCTGACTTACATGCCGCGCACATTTGCGTCCAGGGACGATAGCTAGGAGGTTTGATCTAGTTTACCATACCACAACTCGAGGGATAGGGATACAGAATCGGTTTCGAACTGTCTGACTTCTCCCCTTTTTAGAAATCGGTTCACTCCACGAATTCGCTGGGGGGTCCAACCAGAAACCATCCTTAGACAACAGGTGTTCCTTCACTCAAATCTCAAAGGTGAGACGTTGCAGTATGAATCTCTCGTCAGTGATGTCATATCCAATTGACCCCTTTATCAGTCCCATCGGCATTCGCTTGCTTACAGTAAGAACTTAATGCTGTACTTTAAGAAGACGAGACTGAACAACACGCGTGTGACGGTAACGAACCTGCCGGTCACAGCAAGCAAGAAAGAGCCATGTCGTGACCTGCAGACGGGATTTAATGACTGAGTTTACCGTCGCCTCGGACTTCGGGGCTCCTTTTATTCCTTGGCCCGTATGTGTGTATGTATGCCGGGAGGGACCATGATGCCCGTGGGCTTTAGTAATACGGGATTCTTTCGTAATATCTTGTTCGTGTTGAAGGATTCATCTCTTGAGATCCATCTAATAGGGGAAGAGTATAGACCGTATGGAATAGAACTGCCATCTCTTTGATAGGAGAGTATACGTAGACCGTATGAAGAGAGACTGAAGAGACAACAGCTGCATATAGACGTGATCGATCGGTGCCTCAACT
This sequence comes from Xylaria sp. L1 SY-2022, assembly GCA_023079495.1. Lineage (NCBI taxonomy): Eukaryota > Fungi > Ascomycota > Sordariomycetes > Xylariales > Xylariaceae > Xylaria > Xylaria sp. L1 SY-2022. The sequence continues at coordinate 2,243,972 of JALIDW010000004.1, forward strand.
CCGATGAGCACATTCATGCAGAGAAACGGCTTCCATTTACCCGGTCCTCCTCACTTTCGGCCGATCTTTCGTGTCCGGAGTTCCGCGGGGTCAACGCCATATACCGACGTACATCGCACAAGTCCCCTTTCAATACCGATCATGCAGCACGCCGGCATAACTCATACCATTACCTTCAAGTTCTTCGTTTTCTTTCGTAACATCCCGTATACTCATGCGGCCATCCCAAGACCAGAGATCCGAACCCGTGATCTGAATACACACCATCTGCACCAATGAATACGACCACGCAGGGGTAATTTAGCCGAATTGATCACCTTCTTGTCCCGAGACAATATCACCCCGCGTGGCTGCGAAAAAGGCGCTTTTTGATAGGGTGGCACGACTTCCTGACTTTGTGTTGTCGTCGTCGCACTGCATGGGCCAGTTCAGTTGTTGGTGCGCTTTCGCGAACAACACGATTCTACCGAGGCGCGGGTTCTCAGGCAGACTGCATGGGGGCTTGCTTGTTGGGCGGTAGGATGATCTGGCGGTTATGCGGCGGTTTTCGATTTTGTTTAAGTGGTTGCATTTCTCATTTGTCATGGAGTCATATCGCAAAATTACAAGTCCTGATGAACCTACCCGGTAGCGAGATGATTGCACAGTGTTCGATATGGAGGTACTGACCTATGCACTGTACGATGATGCATAGGGGTTTTTAGCGGGGCCCCTATAAATTCGTGGACGTAGGTATTTCAGGGAGATACTTCGTGCTTCGTCGGACGAAAGTACCTCCTTCATACACACGACGTTGTCCTGTACATTGCTTCGACGAGCACCGTCAGTACATGTGTGCTTCTGTACTGGTGATCAGGGGGCCTCACCAAGGCAGGAGATGACGAACGAAGCTACGGAGTGAAATCTCGGTCTCGCCCTCGCTGGCCGTGGAGCTTCAACAGATTGCATTGTACGAGGAGAGAGAGGGAAAGAAGGATCTGGGAACGCAACACCGATCTTGGGACGACCCAAGCGAACGCGAATGCTAGTGTCACGATCCTGAACGAACCACGCGAGAGAGAGAGAGAGAGAAAGAGAGCAGTCCTACCCGAAAAATACGTAACGTAACGCGACCTGAGACACCGGCTCTTCCATCCCATCCCATCCGTCCCTCCTCATGCTCCGCCTTCTCTGCACCTGCTTCCGCCTCCCCTCCCGGCTCCGGCGCCGGGCCCGACGTCGCAGAATGACCACGCTCCTCACCCTCCTAGCCATCTTCCTGCTCGTCGTAGCGCCCTTCTATATCATTTACAAGCCGCCGCGGGGTCTAATCGCGTACTTCGCGCGTCGCTGGCCGGATGTCCTCTGGGAAGTCAACACGGATAAAAAGATCGTCGCGCTGACGATCGACGATGCGCCGTCCGAGCACACGGAGGAGATCCTCGAGATCCTGAATAGTCACCAGGCGACGGCGACGTTTTTTGTCATTGGAGGACAGGTCGCCGGACGCGAGGATATCCTGGCTGATATCGTGCGCAGCGGGAGTGAGTTGGGGAATCACGCGATGCACGACGAGCCGTCGCGCGCGCTTACGGACGCGCAGTTGACGGATGAGATCGAGGCTGTGCGCGAGAAGATTCGGACGGCGTATAAGACGGGCGAGGCCGTCATGCCGCCGCAGTATTTCCGGCCCGGCTCGGGCTTCTTCAGCGATCGCATGCGGATGCTGGTGAATAAGCTTGGGTATAGACTCGTGCTGGGCAGTGTGTATCCGCATGATCCCCAGATCCACTTCTCGTGGATTAATAGTCGGCATATTTTGAGCATGGTGAGACCCGGTGCGATTATTATTTGCCATGATCGCAGGAGTTGGACGCCGCCGATGTTGAGGAAGGTGTTGAGGCAGTTGAAGGCGGATGGGTATCGGGTTATGAGCTTGACGAAGATGCTCAAGGAGACGGAGACTTGAGCATATTTGCCTCGCGGAAAATGAATACCACCATTTCAAATTCGAACATGCCTCACCAGAGATATCGATTTCGACCCTGGATTTTGGAGTTAGGCCAATTGTGCCATGGAGGCTATTCACCAATCTATACCAAGGTTCACGAAACCACGAACCCGTTCCGGACGAGCTGGAGTCGGCAATAAGACGAAACAAGCAGCGATATCCAGACAAGCTAGAATGCCCTGGAGTGAATGATGGGCGGATATAGGGTGTTATGGACGCAGTTTTCACGGCATTCATGGGAGCTCCTATACCCATCAATCTATCTTAATGACTACATACCTATATACGTCGCTGGCTGGACATACTAAGCTGGCTTTGAGAGCGGCGCCGATGCTATACGGAATAGTCGTAGTTAAAACTACCTACCTACATAGCTGAGAGTTACAATGTAACTACTGGAATCCACAACATGGCGGTTTTCTGGTCCCGCAAATCGAGATCGAATTCCCCTACATTCTCGACGTGAACTGTTCTATAATTACATCCGGTTGGTATTTGTCTCACGGATATCAAACTGTTGAGAACAGGTATTAATAGTAACTCTGTCTTAAGTCGTGAGTTGAATAGGAATATGTAATCCGTATCAAGCAACAAGTGAGCTCCATGGACGAGAATCCCACCTATGACCGTGTGATTCGTGTACAGATCTCCTCTTTCACGTCGTACTGCTGATATCTCTGTCAATCGATGTGTTGACGGTACATGCAGTTTCCATGCTTCAACACCAGCGCTTCGCCTCAACGATCCCCACGGAAATATGGAAACCTGGGGTAAAAGTTCGCGACAGGTCAATTGCACCTCAAGCCTTCCCTGCTCGCCTTTTTGACTGATTATAGCCGCCTTAGGCATAATGGCATGCAGGCACGGGACGGTAAGAAACAGAAAAAGTCAACCTAACTGCGGCCTGCAGCGGAATTGGTATGTATGCACCCTTTTCTCCTGCGAAGAGAACAGGCTCGACAGGTCCCTCCCGCCTAGCACACACGTGGTTGCTGGTGTTTTTGTGGAAATGCCAAGATTCACTCACGCGCAAACTTGGAAACGACGCTAAACGCGCGCCAAGTTGATACGGGCGAGGTCCACACGCAGGGTTGGCGCACCCGTTGTACCCTCGGGGTCGTGCCCGGTGGTGTGCGCCGTCAGTTGCTACTGGGAGGTACATCGCGGGGGCTGTTGTCGCTGCAAGGATGGCAGTACTCAGGATCGGGGTCGTGTCGACTTCAAGGCACCAGGAACGGCGATGCAGTTACCTCCTACTCCACCCAAATTGACCCTTGCGGAAGTCGCTAGCCGACTAGCGTGGGTAAGCAGTACTTGGGCATAAAGTACCCGGGTCCAACAGTGGAGCCGTCGCCCCAGCGAACCCCCTGTTCCGCGATCGTAATTGGTGGGCCGGTCGTTTTGGTGTGGCGGAGCGTTGCCGGGACAACATCCATTAGCGATCCCGAACCGAATATCCACCCTGCCCTGCGCGTGGGCTTCTCTACCTAAGTGCGTAACCTTTCCCCCCCCCCCCCCCAGATCCATCCATCAATTATCCGTCTCTAAACGGCTTGGGGGGCTTTTACAGAAATTATCTGAGCACCTTAGCCACTCTCTCCTACCGCTTCTTTTTGCTCGATTAGTATTATAGCTGGAGCGCGCATTGACAACATTCGTTAACTCTTCCCGCTCTGCTTACCCGGCTGCGTATTCGGAATACCAAGGCTCGGTCGTAGCGCAGCGGAATTCTCTGGTAATAGTCACTACATTCCAGCCATCGGAACGCGAGTAATTGCCATCAATTCCCCATCTGTCGTACAGCCTTCCGGCTGGCATCATCGACAGTCATGGACGGCTCACACTTGCGCCCCCCCGAGTACGCGCTCCCACCCTATGATGACGACCCCGACCTCATACATACACACTCACGGCACCCGGCCGCGATCAGATTATTGACGTCAAATGAAGACCAAATGCCAGACAACAACTCGTATGTACGCCCACAGCCTGGCGAGGCACCCCAAACGCCTGTGATGTTATCCCCCCCCCCAGAAGGAATCCCCCCGTAAGGACAAGGATAAGCATGAGAACAATAATGCAGAGTCACCCGACCAAGCCGTCGTCAAGACAAGGAAGACGGTCAGGATCGCTGTGCCCGCTCGTTGCGACAGCCCTGGCCAGGACGACGAGGAACAGACGATTAGTGAATCGCCCACGCGCCAGCTAGTGCCCGAGCGCTCTCCTACTGTAAAGCTACAGAGGAAGAAGAAGCCGATGGATGCCCGCCAAGCAGCACTCGCTCTCAGTCTGCCCGCCATCCCCGAGGGCCCGTCGCCTCGGAAGCGCACTCTTCGCGAAATAGTATTAGCGAGAGATGTGGCGACGCCCGGTGACAGCAGCAATAGCCATAGCCATAGCAATAGCAATGGCAGCAACAGCTCCTCAGGCAAACCAAACGAAGATGACAGCAAAGACTCACCAAAGAAACCCGATAGTATCCGCCCGACCACCCGTCGATCCTACCAGTCCTCTGTCCAGTCGTACTCTTCGCAAGACTCCCTCAATGACGTCCCGCACATGCACCGACCGGACTCCGCCTATGACCCTTACTCACACCGCGATAACTCCCCGCCCCGACCATGGACCGCCTCGTCGAGAATATCCGGGTTTTCAGACTACAGTCGCCCGCCGCCGTCACAGATGTCCTACGAACCCGTCGATTACCACGGCAGTCCGAGACCAGGCACGCCGTCGTCGCATTACGGCGGTAGCCCCCGAAGACCGCTACCGCCGGCGCCGTTCCCGGCCCATCATTACCATTCCAATTATTCAACTGACGATGTGACAGTGAGCATGCCGCTAGAAGAAGAGGAAGACATCGACGACTACGGACCAGACTCGGACGTCGGCGCTCCCCACGGGTACCCGGGCTATGCAGAGTCGCAGATCACGATCAACGAGGACGGCCAGTCGATACCGATGGACGAGAAGTTCGGGCACTACGGCGCCGTGCCCGAGGGCAAGCAGGAGCGGCGCGGCGTCCGCGAGCCCGTGACGTCGAAGAAGGAGGTGCAGCTGATCAATGGCGAACTCATCCTCGAATGCAAGATCCCGACCATCCTGTACAGCTTCTTGCCGCGCCGGGACGAGGTCGAGTTCACCCACATGCGCTACACGGCCGTCACGTGCGACCCGGACGACTTCGTCGAGCGAGGATACAAGCTGCGGCAGAACATCGGACGGACGGCGCGGGAGACGGAGCTGTTTATCTGCGTGACGATGTACAACGAGGACGAGATCGGCTTCACGCGCACGATGCACGCTATCATGAAGAATATCAGCCATTTCTGCGGTCGGAACAAGTCTCGTACCTGGGGCGAGCTGGGATGGCAGAAGATCGTGGTCTGCGTCGTGTCGGACGGACGAGAAAAAGTGCATCTGCGAACGCTGGATGCGCTGGCTGCCATGGGCGTCTATCAGCATGGTATCGCGAAGAACTTCGTCAACTCGAAGGCGGTGCAGGCGCACGTATACGAGTACACGACGCAGGTCTCGCTGGATTCGGACCTGAAATTCAAGGGCGCCGAGAAGGGCATCGTGCCCTGCCAGATGATCTTCTGTCTCAAGGAGCGCAACCAGCGCAAGCTGAACTCGCACCGCTGGTTCTTCAATGCCTTCGGCAAGGCGCTGAACCCGAACATCTGCATCTTGCTGGACGTGGGCACGAAGCCCGGCGCGACGTCGCTGTACCATCTGTGGAAGGCGTTCGACATCGACTCGAATGTCGCGGGCGCGTGCGGCGAGATCAAGGCGATGACGGGCAAGTTCGGCAACTACCTCCTGAACCCGCTGGTGGCGTCGCAGAACTTCGAGTACAAAATGTCGAACATCCTGGACAAGCCCCTGGAGTCGGTGTTTGGGTACATAACAGTGTTGCCAGGCGCGCTCAGCGCGTACCGCTTCCACGCCCTTCAGAACGACGAGACGGGTCATGGACCGTTGAGTCAGTACTTCAAGGGCGAGACACTGCATGGTCAGCATGCGGACGTGTTCACGGCGAATATGTACCTTGCCGAGGATCGTATCTTGTGTTGGGAGTTGGTGGCGAAGAGGAATGAGAGATGGGTTTTGAAGTATGTGAAGAGTTGTACGGGTGAGACGGATGTGCCTGGTAAGTCGATTCTTTTCTCTTGAACTACCCCTGGTAAAACGCTGACATCCAGAAGATGCCGTTCCCGAGTTCATTTCACAACGCCGACGCTGGCTGAACGGTGCCTTCTTCGCTGCCGTCTATTCGTTAGTACACTTCAGACAAGTCTGGGCCACGGACCACACCGTCGCGCGGAAAGTCCTGCTGCACATCGAATTCATCTACCAGTTCATCCAGCTCTTCTTCACCTACTTCTCCCTCGCCAACTACTACCTCGCTTTCTACTTCCTCTGCGGCGGTCTCTCGGATCCTCGCATCGACCCCTTCGGCCACAATGCCGCCTTCTACATCTTCACGATCTTGCGATACGCCTTCGTTCTCCTCACTAGCATGCAGTTCATCCTGTCGCTGGGCAACCGGCCGCAGGGCGCGAAGCGGCTGTACATGACTAGTATCGTAATCTACAGCATCATCATGATATACACGGTGTTCGCGACAGCCTGGATCATCGTCCATACCATAACATCGGATGGCGGTATCAAGGTCGGCAGCGGCGCCTTCACGAACCTCATCCTCTCGATCTCGTCGACCGTCGGCCTCTACTTCCTCATGAGCTTCTTGTATTTGGACCCCTGGCACCTCTTCACGAGCTCGGCGCAGTACTTTGCGCTGCTGCCCGGCTACATCTGCACGCTGCAGGTGTACGCGTTCTGCAACACGCACGACGTCACGTGGGGCACGAAGGGCGACAACGTGATGAAGACGGACCTCGGCGGCGCCGTGGGCTCGGACAACGTCGTCGAGCTCGAGATGCCGTCGGAACAGCTCGACATCGATTCGGGCTACGACGAGGCCCTGCGCAACCTGCGCGACCGCGTCGAGGTGCCCAAGACGTCGGTCTCGGAGGCGCAGTTGCAGGAGGACTACTACCGCAGCGTGCGCACGTACATGGTCGTCATCTGGATGGTGGCCAACGCAATCCTCGCGATGGCGGTCTCCGAGGCGTACGGTATCAAAGACGTCGGCAATAATTTCTACCTCAGCTTTATTCTGTGGTCGGTCGCTGTGCTGGCTGTGTTCCGCGGGATTGGGAGCGCCACGTTCGCCGTGCTGAATGCGGTTAATATGGTGGTGGAGGGACGCGTGCGGATTAGCCTCAAGATGCCGGAGTGGGCGGGCGAGTTTGGGACGCGCGTCAGCGAGACGGTTAGTAGTGTCGCTACGAGTGTGCGTGGTTAGGTGCCATGCTGAGTCGTTGGCTATATCCGCCCGTCCGCCCCCCCTTTTTTCCGACAACCTTTTTTTTCGACCTTCGACTGTATGTGCTTGATCGGCTGGTGACGGCAATGAGTTATGAATTCTTTTTTTCTTCCCCCCTGACTACTGCGATGAGGAATCGCGATACTATTAAAGGGGGACGTTTCGCTTCGTTTCTTCTTCTACTTCTTCGACTTTACCTACCTAATCACGAGCTTATAAAGAAAGAAATGGATGGAGTTGGGGGGTGTGTGATGAATCGGAGGGGATCTTGACATCGTTCCATTCCATTTCCGCTTTTCTTTTTCTTGAAAGGGGCTCTTCTTTTACTACACCTTTTACACATTACATACACGTACCTATACTACTACTATCACACACTGCAAAGGGGGGGCTAAACCGGACGAGTGAAGAGGTTGATTATGCTCGCTTGCTGGGGTATTACCGAGCTTTACTCTGCTCGTATGTTTGGGGGGTTTTGTTTTTTCATGATGGAATGGATTCGCGATGAACCGCTTTTTTGCTTGTCTGGAAAAGAAAGAGGATAACGAAGTGTTATTCCGGGCTGAATATGTTTACACAGCCAGATGATCATTGTTAGATTGTTTGCGAGTAACTTGCTTGAGTGTAAATTGTCAAAAGAAAGTATTCTTGCCCACTTGATCGAGATCGGTTGACGATGTGAACCTGGATTCGGTGTGATTGGGATTGTTGGATTCGAGGTTATGCGCGATGACATGTGTTGCTATTACTCCCTACTCCCAGTGGAGTGCCCATCTGACCGGATGAATCAGGTTCGAAGCTCTCAGATTGTCTCAGACGATCCTTTCTTATATCGAGACTCGTTCTAAATATATAGAACGGGAAAAAGAAGTCAACGAACATCAATATTTCATCCCTGATCATCGCCCCAGGAGTCGACATACATACGTCAATCCGTTGTCTTGCATGAACCCACCATGAGACGATCTGCAATTCATAAATTACGCCGAACAGCAAAAAGAAGTCTGGATTGACTGCCTCCATTGAGCAATGATAGACCCCCCCGGGATCCATCCTGCTGGACTAGCACCGAACGGGTAGGTACTGTGATATTGATGGCTTGATGTTGTTGCCGCGACCCCGGTCGGTCTGCATGGACGATTTTGCCGGATTCAAGCCATTCGTAGTGTACGAGTACCTACTCATGAATGAGGGTCTCAATAACATTCTGACATCGGAATACTCGCCCGTGAGCCCTGATAGATGCCTGGATGGTATATCGGATTGCTCACAGAGTCCAGACTAAGCGGGAGACTAGGCCCGCGACGACGACGCTGCTGGTACGGGCTGCGCTAATGTACGTGAGTCGCGCTAGACGGGGTCCACTCAGGGAACTGGGAACTTGAGAAAACCTGGAATCTCTTCGCTGAGCGTTGGCTGGAGGCGGGCTAGCGCCGTTTTTGTCCAGTGCGTGCTTTGACGCTAATGTAGGTCAAAGGCGCTAACGTAGGTACGGATTTACGGTGCGATACGGTTACGGTGCGGGAAACGTTCAATTGTTACGGAATGAACATGTTGAACCGAAGAATTGATGCAAAACAGATCTAGTAACTCATAAGTTGAGGTCGCCAATTGACACACTCGGCAGTGGTGAGAGCTATGACTGGCTGAGCTGCGGCAGGGAAACACGTTGGCTAGTACTCCGCATGTATGTCATGTCAGGTAACGTAACGTACGCAATACTAACACAGCCTCAGCGCAGATAACCGCCTGGCCGTGATCCGTGGTTCACTTGCACACAGATCAGCCCGCTCTAGACACGCAAGTAATACTGTATTACTCCGTAATTACCCACAGAGTATACAAGTACGAGTAAACAATATTGAATCTACGAGAGTCACTCTATTTTCAGTACAGCAGTTATAAATTCTAGGTCGTAGTTGAATGTATCTGCGACGCAGCAATTACCGTCCATGAAATAGAACGACGTCGCTTGTCCGGAATACCACCTGCCGGTAACAAGCAACGCAGGCGAAGGAAGTGCTAAGGAGTTACACTACCTGCACTATTGCATGTACTTCGGGCCCTACAAAATTACGTGCATCGCGTCGTACGCCTTGAAGGGATCGGCTTGCTCTTGCTATACCTAAGGTACCTACGAGTAACCCGTACTATCGCTTCGGCTCCCTCAGGGGCTGTTTGTGGGGCTCCATGGCCTATCAACCCCCCGAACCGGCGAAGCCAACTCTATTCCAGTTGATCCAAGCCAATCCCTCCAGTAAAAGGTACTTGCCTTCAGACTGCTTGCTTCTGCTTGCTTTTGCCTGCCCTCCCTTCGTCCAATTCTTCTTCTACCTTTTCCATCTTTTCGACGCTTCTTGCACGGGATTGACGCCGCAACCGGGCTTCGACTTTCAACCCTGCAGCAGAAAAAAAAGAGTCGCTTGGGCTGATTCGGTTCAATTCATTCGTTCTAGTTCAATTCCTCTTTTTCATAATTTTTTTTTCTATTTCTCCAAAATCCCAGATCCTAATCAATCGGCTTGCTACCGTCTCGCTCGTCACATGCTTGTCCTCGCCCGTCCGTGGCTTTTCCCACAATCGCTTTGTTAAGCCACCCCGAGTTTGCCCTCGCATTCTTTGACGAGGCATCCTTTCATCCAACCCTTCCATCCTCCTCTTGGCTTGGCCAGCCCATTCATTTTCAACACTCCTCCTCCGCCGCCCACTCCATACCCAGACGGCAAGCCGGACTTCAATTACGCTCTTATCTTTTCCCAGCACAATTTCTCTCTCTCGCTTCGGTCGAACACCCAACTTAATCCTCCCAGATTCGCGGATATCGTTATCCGTCTTGCGCTGCGCCAACGGCAGACGGAAAGATCTTGCAATCGCTGAAAGGATATGCTGCAATAAACCGATTATTGCCACTCTAATCTTCTCAGTTACCTGACGCATTCGAATCAATAGCAGTATTTTGAATAGGAGACCTGGAAAATATGCCGCACATCGGGATCGCAATGGAGCGCAGTCTCCAAGACCGCAACTGGAGAGATGCCTTTGCAAGTCTACTCTCACGGAGCGCCGTCGCCGCCCTGGGCAAACGTCAGTCCTTTCAGGATATCTCAGGCGACATCAACGATGCCAAAACCGCATTCTCGAGCTGGGACAATTGTTTCCAGGCGAATATCTGCAAGTACGTTCAAAATCGACATCGAGTTCCCACTGAAGAACTCGACTCCCCCTCCTCGAAGTGAGACATGACAGACTAACCCCTGCAGGTGGCCCGTCATCGCTTTGTTCATTGTCGCCGGTCTGATTATCTTCTCTATCTTATGGTGTATCATCCGATGCTGCTGCTGTGGTCTATCATGCTGCTGCGAATGCTGCTATTGCTTGAAATGCTGCGGTGAATGCTGCGGTATGTGCGATCCTCCTCGTGGCAAGCGTAACAAGTACCTGGACGAACCCTTTGTTCCCCAAAACCACGACCAGGCGTACCGCTCCCAAGCGCCCATGAACCACGGCCTGGACACCATGAAGCCGAGTATGCCACAATATCAATACGCCGAGTTCGACTCCCCGAAGAACGCAGATGCTCTGCCTCCCATGCCTAGCTGGGAAGGGGCTGGCTCTAGAAAGGTGCTGGTCGAAGATAACTCCGTCGAGATGGACACCTTGAAGAAGCCAAGCCCTTCCCCGAACTCTCTGGCCGCCAGCAACGCCGGTATGCCTCGTACAACTTCGCCACGAGCTAATTCTCCTTACGGACCGCCCTCTGGCGCACAGCCTCAAAATGGATACATGGGCCCCTCGCGCAACAACTCCGCCGCTTCCTACGGAATGAACCCTCAAGGCCGCAACGAATACGATAACCGCAACTATGGTCAGCCCTACTCGTCCGATGGCATGAACAGCATGGTAGGAGTCGCAACAGCCGGTCCTTTGGGTCGACAGGCATCTCACGGAGACTACAACACGGGTTACGACCAGGGCTACTCCGGGTTCCCGCAATCGCGCTCTCCCCAGCCCTACGACGAATACGCCCGCAACCCCGTCCCTCCCACCGCCGCATACAACAACGGTAACAATCGTCAGTTCCAAGGCGTAGCAGTCGGCGATCCCTACGGCCCCGACCGCCGCTCACCCGCTCCCCAACCTACTTACGGCGGCTACCCGAACGCACCACGCATGAACTCGCCCCCGGCCCAAGCAAACTACGCCGCCTACGGTGACGCGCGCGGCACACCCAGCCCGCAACCCGCCAACTTCGGCCTGCCGCAAACCCACTCTCCCATCCAAGACTCGTACCCAGGCATGCCCATGCCCATGCCCACGCCCATAGCCACCATGCCCACCTACCCAACCGAAAACGCCATCCCAGACGCCGCCCCCTTCGTCCAGCCGTCCCCCATCCGCGCCTACGACGCCGCCCCCGTCTCGCCGATCCGGAATAACAGCGGCTTCGACTTCAACTCGGGCTACAGCCGACCCGTAAGTCGCGCGAGTCCGGCGCCCGCGGCGCCCGCGATCCCGCCTGCTACCACTCTCCCTACGACGACACCAACTGCGCCAACGACGACGACCGGAGGATCGGCGTATCCTGGTTATAGGCCGTATCGACCTTCGGGGCAGGATACGCAGTAGTTTTTTTAACTGTTCGTTTCGAATCGTTGTATTCCATTATGCATTTCCATGATCTCATGAATTTCATTTCACACTTCTCTTAAGTCCTCGCGGGTCCCGTCTTCCCCTGTAGATATATCCATCTGTAAAGAATTGGACCCGGGGAAAGTATTTTTCGCGTCTGGGATTACGGTGTTTGGAGTTTTTCATTCGTTCGTTCATTGATACAATGAATGCGTCTTAAAGGGGTGAGAGTCGACGGTTTTAGCTAAGAGTCGACATGCAGCAGGGCGGAGCTGAGAGTCGAAATAAGGGGACGAGTCGAGTCTCGAAAAAGGGTGTGAACTGATGGAGAGATGGGAATCAGGAGAAAGAAAGCAAGGAGCAGGCTACCTGACCTACCTACTCACGGTATCCTACTTACCTTACTTACAAACAAACCTGTGTATATGTATAATGTATATGTACAATTGAGTCGAGTCGAGTCGAGTCGGGGACATGCATCTACTTTTTCACTTTACTTTGATACCATTCCAGAGAGAGGATCTTTTCGTGCGCAGGGGGGGGATACCATTTTTCCTTCTTGTCTCCGTTCTTCTCATCTTAACTCGTCTCTCAAAAAAGGGGAAACCCCTATTCATCACAGCATGAAGAGCGCAAAGTTTTTCCTTTTTTTTTATTTTACTATTTTCAAGCCACGACTATCTTCCATTCCATTCATTGCATTCCATCATTCCCTTCCTTCCGACCACGCCGGGTCCCAAGTTCGACATAAAAAGCCACACACAGAAAAGCAAGATCGAAACCGCCCTCCTGCCAGGTTCCTCTTATACTGAACAGCAACAAACAAATCCCCCCTTTCGTTAACAGTGGTGGATGACAGCCAACATGGGTTTTTGGAGATGTCCTGGCCGCTGCGCCGATCCTTGCTCTGCAGAAAATACACCGGGCTCTTGTCGAATTTCGGTGCACCGTTGTTGTCGCCCAATATGTACTGCGCATCGGCTGCGGGGCCTAAGAACATGCAAGTCTTGAGCAAGCCTGTCTTTGTAGGGCGCAAAGTAGAGCTATCCGGCAAAGACGCTCGACTGAACGACTAGGAAATATACCCCCCGGCAAATCTATCAACACGCACCGGACATGGAAACATCCATCAACATCGGCTCTTCACGAACGAGGACTTTGCTTTCCTTCTTGTCCTCATTGTCCTCCTTGTCCGCCTTGTTGTTCTCGCTGTCCTCACTTTCGCGTGGCACATGCTCCATTAAGGGTAATCGATTCGGGATATCACTGTCTTCATAGACCTCGTGTTCAGTCCAGACGGAAGCCTGAGTGAAGGAGTCGCCTGCTTGGTGTTTGGCATCTTGGGCGGACTTGGGGACCTTCCATTGGCTACCGAGCTTGAAGCGGCCATGCTTGCTGATGCGCAGACTATGGCGTACGTTAATGGCATCTAGCTGGTTGCGTGCCAAGTCCAGGACGCCGTCACTGCCTTCACCAACGCAAGAAGAGGCAGGTTCCTCGAATTGTGATTCAGCTTCATCGTTCGAGATGTTGCTGGTAGTCTCGGGCACAATCGTGTCGCTGTCGCTGTCGCTTTCCGGGCTGCTGTGCCTTGGATGTCCCGAAACGTACGGGACAGTATGTTTGACGGGAAGGTTGCCTTTATTGCATTAGTATGGGCCTGTGCATAGATATTCTGCGATAAAGGGGGTATGAGTAGTGAAAACGGGACAGGAAAAGTTGCGTTGAAGCGGATATGAATGAGGTGCTGATGGGACTAGTGATGCCTACCGCGTCTTTTGAGCTTAGGGGGATCTCTCGTGATGTGCGCTCGCAACGAGAACGCATTATCTCTATCCCGGTGCGACACGTCCGCAATCTCCGTTCTTGCCTTCTTTACCACCTTCTGATGGTCCAAACGGTGGCTAAGACTTACGGCGTTCGGCCAAGATGGTGCGTAAATGGCCGGGTGTGGTGACCGTGGCGGGGCCCGACTCTTCTTGGGTGAATGTTCGGGTGAGCGTTTGTGGTGGTTTCGTTGAGGCAGCCAAGCCGATCCGACGCAACGGCGTGGTGTCAGTTGAACCGGTTCCGAGAAATTGGGCGGCAGAGCATACTTGTGCGAAGCAGCGCGTTCCCTCTGCGTAAACGAACGGCGGTTTGCGTCCGCAGCTCGATCCTGACCCCGATCCCGCTGACGCGGCACATGCATGGGTGGCTCGTTGAGGAGCATGTGATTCTCCATCCCATAGTAGCTGGATCGGAGAGGGCGGTCATGGAAGCTCATCACCGGGGGGACGGTTAGATTGGGCAAAACGTTGTTTCCAGGAGAAGCCATGACACTTCCTGGAGGAGTTAGATGGCGCGCTGCCAAAGAATCGTGCAAACCTGCCTGCGCGGATGGTGCCTAACCAGTGACGCAGGTAGGTCTGCAACGTCCTTCAACCGCGCGGGGCGGATGCTCCTGAGGATGGCAGGATTCTGTACCTTCAAAGAAGCAACGGTGCTTGACGACGGTTGAGTGACCACAGCTGTGGATCACGGTCTTGTGGACACACATCGTGCAACAATGTTGCGTAACTGTATGATTGAAGATGAGTAGGTGTGTCAATTAATCGGATGGAAACAGATGGGAGGGTGCGAAGATGGCGAAAGTGCGCATTCAGCCTTGTGAAGACACGAAGGTGAACGAGTAAGGAAGAGAGAGAGGTGAGGGAGGAGAGGGAAGGGAAGGGAAAGGAAGGTGAGGAAAAGGTGAAGAAAAGGTGAGACAAACCGATGAGATTGGAAGTGGGGGCGAGTGCAGGTGCTGATTGTGTCGAGGCCATAGGGAACATGGTTCTTCGCTTAATGCTGTTAGCTAATACGGGGTCATAATGTGTGGTCGGAGGAAAGAGCAGGTCGAGAGGGCACGTTCTTGCGTTGAATCAGCAAGTGCGAAGCGTGCCCTTATGAGTGAGGAGCGAGGGGTGTGTGAGACGGAAGGGAAGGAGCGAGGCGTGAAAAGGGACCGTGCGTGTGCCACCATCGTTTGATCGGTCAGAGACGGAAGGAACGAATAGAAGCACAGCACAGCTGTGGAAGTCGTGCTGGAGCCACCTTCCATCGTGCTGGCGTAGGACCTTTTAGATCACCTCCTTTTCTTTTTTCTTCTTTTTCTTCCTTTTCTGCTCCTCCAACTGGTCATCCGCGGCTGCTGCCTGTTTTGCTACCCCAACGTGATGCTGCTTACGGTCGGCTGCCTAGATTGCTCGTGCTTCATTCAGCCTTGGAGACACCGTTGACTGCAGATGTAACTATGTTCGCATTATCACCAATATCTGGGTCTCAGCAGACTGAGAAAGCAGCTTTCTGAGGCTGGCGGAATATCTGCAGGTATATGTAAGGGGGTGGACAGTCTGTAGGCAGATTGTCAGTGCTCACAAGTCTGCGCATGATGGCCAGATATTAAACGGTAATATCGCGCAACATCCAGCACGGGATTCAAATATAGGTCGCCATGCCCCTATATAGGTCAACAAGTTGACCGGCTCGAAATAATCGACGTCACAACAATTCATCGTCCACAAACTCGTCACTCATGCGAAACGATCAGTAACTTATCAAGGTGCCACTGTCAGGGAAGTTATCGGTCGCATTCTGACAACGTAACGAATCAATTGATACGTTTGATTGCGGCCGAGTGTGAGGCTCCTAGGACAAACGGGGATGGGACGCCTCACTTGCTGACTTACACAATGAGACGCAGGTGTTGGGGATTACCGAAGGAGCCGCCTGAGCACGGTCTCATGGGGATATTTGAGCAACAGGAGGGCGTACGGAGATTTCATACGACTCAATCGGCGTATTCACAATGTCACGATGAGAGAACATATATTGGGATAATCTACTGTCCGCGACGACAATTAACAGTTTACGATACAAGTACTGTGCCTAAGAAGCGAAGTATTCCGTAATGCGCCCCTGAACGCGTCAGCTTACACGGTAGGTATTATACTAAAATATGGAAACCGCCTTGCATTTATGTGAAGTAGGTATATGGACAGGTCGCGGACAAGAAGCAACTCATCCGAATGAAGATCCCCTAAAGAGTAAACGCACGCATCGTGTTTTATCTAAAGAATAGCAATACACGATTATCAGACGACGGAGGCGTATTATTTACCTACTCTATCAACAAAACAGTACGGATTAGGTGTTTTCTCCCTTTCCCCCCTTTGCGATGCGCAACCCTTGCGGGCGTGTCCATCATCGAATATGTCATGAATCCATATACCTCATCAACTCCAGTACAGTAAACCACGCGCATGTCATCCATTAACGACTCCTTAAAACCATAAACGCCTAGACCCCATGAATCAAATAGTGCCTCGTCAAGCACTCACCCCTCCGTCGCGCTTTATGGCCGGGTGTGGCTTGGAGGCGGGCCCGGAGGAGGAGCGTATTCGCCGCCGTAAATGTTCTTGGGCGGCTCAACAGCGGTATTGTCGGCGGATCGGAATTGGCTATGCATGGGGTACGACTGGCCGGGGGCTCCATAGGCCGGGGGTGGCTGTTGGTAACCCTGATCACCGTAGCCCTGATTGTAGCCCTGAGGATTGTTATAATACTGGCCGTAGTTAGGCGCCATCCATCCGGTGCCGTACATGGGCTTCACGCCACGACGATGGCGACGACGGGATGAGACACAGCTGTTTTCGATATTAGTATTTTGCCCCTGGAAAGATAAAGAGAGGGAGGCGATAAATGACAGGAAGGATAGTACTCACGCCCATAGGAAAATAAGGAGGAAGAAGACACCGACTACGACGGCAGTGAAGATCCATCGTCCATACCAATACCATGGACTGCCGTACACGCAACCATTGAAGGTGCGGTAGAAGGGCCGTGTGCAGATGAAGCGTTCTTGGAGCAGGCCCATGGCCTGATCGGGAGCCGGCGCCATGACTTGCTCAGAGAGTGCTCGTGGCAACGAGGTATGAATGCGCAAATGTGGGGCGAGATAATGCGACTCGATACTGTTGATAGTTTGATGGTTTTTAGAGCGTAGAGTGGATGGTTTCGATGTCGATGTTGATTGATGCGAAGCGACGTTTGCGGACGAAGATGGTTGTAGGTATGCGACGGTGACGTAAGGACCACCCTGGGTGCCGATGCTACTGCCTAATTACTGCGTAGCGCACGAGGGACCTACGGTAGTGCCGATGATAAAGATGATGCGGAATTCGATAGGTCTGTACGAGCACATATAATAATAGAGGTTGAGTTGAAGTTGAAGACCAGAATGGCAAGATGTGATATGATGGGAGAATGACTGATGGATGTGAGACGAGAGGGAAGGGTCGGGAGTCATCGGTCCTTAAAGAAGGGCGAGAACGACTCTTTCCCGTCGTTGGCCTGTTTGACATCCCACATGCTGAGTGGGCAGACAACTGACACTGTACTGTAGGTACCTAAGGTAATCCGTACAGGTAAGCAGCTCACCTGAGCCCACGGTAAGAGCATATTACGCAGACCGCTGTGGCTGTGCCAGTTAGGCGATTTCAGCGCTCGCAAATAATGGTCGGGTCAACGAGGCGAATGCTCTAGGTACTAGTCGGCGCCCGTGATTGCCCTTCGCCTCCGGCAGATCAGACGATGCGAGTTTCCGGATTGGAACTGCTCTATGCCTAAAGCGCAGATCCGAAGAATCGGAATTCCATATTCTCGCTTGGCCTTTTACTCGTATGCATGTAAATCAATACCACTTCGGTGCCTATTCCATATTACTACTTCCTGTCCTAGCCCTATTGAGTCCTAGGAATCTGAGTCGATGGGACTTGTCTGACGGCTCCGCTATCAAGGCTGGAGCTTTGTTAGTGTCAGAGTACTTCTTCAACAGTGCCATCATTGTGAATTATTCGGGACTCGCACATTCGCGGATTTGACAGCATGAATTTGTAATATGTAATCCGTTAGGTAGCGAACGCGTCTCGCCACCAGGCGTCCCGGCGGTACGGATCATCGTCATAGCCTACGACTTTCAACCCGGGTGGAAGAGGCGCCGAGAAGGTACATGAGAATCACTGCCACTAACAACTAGCTCCCTCAGGATCGGCACTAGGTATTCCGTAGTGGAAGCTCAACTGCGTGACGTGAGCTCGCTGCACCGATTCCTATAAAAAGCCCATATGCGCCAAGTTGCTTGCTCGTTGGAGTCCGGACTTCCGCCATTCATTCGTCCCGCCGCCTCCTTACTTCATGCTTCAATCAAACAACTCACTTAGGTATGGCATATTTCGTGTCGACTCTCCGAAACCTGTTCTCCTGGTGGTGATACTACATTCAAAAAGGCGCGCGCGGTTTTCTTTTGCGTGACCTTCGGCTTTTGTCTCGAGCTTACGAGTAGATAACTTAGCTTGCTTGGAATTGAAGGATGTTGCGATTTTATGAATAGTAATCGGTTGAGGAGTCCATTCTCGTGGGGGGAAGAGAAGCACCGCAGTAGATACGAGGTGGTTATGTTGCCGATACGGATTCATAGTATGTATTCCTTGCTCCATATCACCGCAGAAGGAGATCTTGAGACAGCCAGAGGAGAGCACTCGGCGCCATGATGTCTCGAACGAAATGACCATGTTTCGGGCCATGAAATACGGCAAGGGGTTCACAATACAGAGAGAGCCATGCCTTCACTTCGCATTTCTATACATATTTCGTAATCCGTATAAGTGGGCGATTGTGCGAAATATCCAGACAGCGAAGAATAAAGAAAACGAGAAAAAATAACTTGCTGCAGCGGACTGGATCCGGCGAAGGGGGTTGTCGTCTAATGAACGGCTGCCACGTCAAAATTCTCCGAAAAAAAGATAATAATAACGGGCAGAGAAAAAGAAGGGCGCGAAACGAGAGAACGCCCACATACTTACTCTTTGATAGATAGGTACTATTCATCTATATTTCGCATTTAAGAAGAGAAGTTCTCAGTCTTTGAAATGCCGACTTGACGTATCGTATAAGCCATGACTCGCGCACCGATCGTGGGCGCGCGATATAAAAGAGCTGTAGGTACGGTCGTTTTCTTCCTTCTTCCTCTTCTCTCGCGTTACGCTCGTCACTTCATCCGCCACTTACACGAAAATAATGCACCCGCCAACATGGGAATTCATCCCTTCGCTTCGCACCGAGACATTTTCATTCAACTACCATCCGACTGGGACCCGTATTCTACGAGTACACACAAGCATTCCAGTGAATCTCGTTCATCATCCATTCCCTCTCCGACGGTAGGGAACAAAGCTACCACCCCTCCCTCTCTACCACCCACATGTCCCAAAACCCCAGCTGGGACGACAGGCATGTTACAAAGTCTTGTCAATGCCAACGCATACATACATTATACATAACGCATATGATATACATACCACCGTATCTTTTTTTTTTTTCTCTTATTATTCCCTGCTCCGGCCGAGGATCCAATCAGAGAAATCCTGAGGCCGAAAAGGAAAAAAAAAGAATAAACGAAGGAGATTCTGCCAACGCATCAACGCATGCTTGGGATCATAACCTACCGGGTTTGGTAGGTAGGAATGCAAGGAGGTTTCGCCCTCTTTCTTTATAAAAGGTTCTCCTCCGGCCCAAACCGCCCTTTACTCGTTTCATTCTCGTTTTTCTTTCCTCTCTTTTTTTCCTTTTTTCTTTTCTTGGGTGCATGGTCTGCCTGACTGAAAACTCTTACTTTTCTCGTTCGCTTGCAATAAAAGGACCTAAATAGAGGAGACCGATCGATCGAGCTTTTGGGGCGAATATGACGGCTCATCCTTCCTCTCTCTCTCTCTCTCCCGCTTCTGTCTCTGCATTCTTTTTCATCTAGTCAAGTGGACATTCTTCAACGTCTTCTGATTTGTCTCCCCCCTCACTCCGCACAACTACAACTCAACAGGATGAAATCCTCTCGAATGTGTTTGACATCATAAGAGAGGGAGGGCGTTTTGTGTCGTGAATCGTCATTGGTTTCGTCACAAAGATGCGCCTAAATACAAAAACCTCGTTGCTTTGAACCCGCGCCATGCGAGTCCCCAACGGCACCCAATCGCCATGGTCACCACGACTTGAAATCCATTCCGGGGGGGATAATAAGAAAAAGAAGAGGAAAAACGCCCACTCTTTACTCTAGCATCCTCGGACCCTTCGATTGTCGTTACTATCCAGATTATCCATACGGGCACGACCGCGCATTCAGAGTAGACGACGTCGAGGAGTACCATAGCATGAGAGGAGAGAAAAAAAAAAGGAAAACCCGAACATGGTTGGTTGCGTGCTGGTGAACACAGCAACACCCCCTTTTGCAAGCTCGCGAGAGTAGTTTTGTATGCTAGGCCGTTGCCGCCCGAGAAGCCAAACCGTCTTAAGTTCCCCGAAAATCATCATGCGCTTCGTTCAGAAACGCCAATAGGCCGCTGCAAGATGTTGGGCAGGGAAGGAATATGAGGAATCGCAGGGATCGCATCCTGACTTGATGAGACACCCGTTGTGTTTGTGTGTGTGCGTAGGTGGTGCGAGTGGGCTTATCTGTTTGCCCACTTCATCAACCACTGCACCACGGCCTCTAGGTTGGTCTCCTCCTTCGCACTTATACCATAACAGGAGACCTCTCGGTGCGCTATCGTCTTGAGATCCAGAGAGTCGATGAGCTCGTCGACCGAGATCTTATTGGGCAGGTCCGACTTGTTACCGAGCACCAGCAACGGAATGCCCTCCAATGTCTTTTGCGACATGAGGGAATGGAGCTCATCCTTGGCCACGGGCAATTTGGCGTCGTCCGCAATGTCCACGATAAAAACGATCGCACTCACGCCGCGACAATACCGTTCCCACATCGGCCGGAAGCGAGGCTGGCCTCCCAGATCCCAGCACTTGATTGTCACATGGCCACGTTGTACCCGCTTCATGTTGAAGCCGACGGTAGGAATAGAACTACATGGATCAGCGGGACCGAACTATGGTATGATCTATGCTGCATGTTGCATGATCTCTATGTCGCTGGAAAGGGTAGGTCGCTTACTCGATTGTGAATTCTCCTCCCTGCGAGCCCAACAGTTAGTGACGGTGCCTCGGGGACAGCACGCTGGGGGGCATGCAGAAACGTACAGACAACACACGAAGCAGAGATGTCTTCCCTGCATTCTCCAAGCCAATCATTGTCACATCCATCTCGCTTGCCCTGCCGGTAGAGCATTAGTTTCAACTCACTCACGCGAATCGCGCATACGGCTGCGACCATGGAGGAGAAGGCGGCCGTGCTGTCGCGCCGGCATGACGGGCATCGACAGACAAACAGGCAGACTTACCAGAAGGTCCTGAGCAGCCAGTCGTATACTTTGCGAAACAGTCCAGCCATGGTGTTGGCCAAGCGGTGCTAAGCGTGAAGCGATGGCGCAACGGGCAGGGAACGGTAGATGCTGGATGTCCGGCGACTGCGAAATAATGAGGAAGTTGGAAACGAGCCCGGATCTTGGACAGATTACTGGGGACTGAGAACTGAGAACTGGTGATAAATGGTGCGAACAAGACAGATATGATCAGGATGTCTCAAACAAGGTGCGAAACAGGTTAAGTACTTCGTAGTTTGTAATTTTCAAGTTGCCAAGCAGTGCCCTCAACAAAATGTCTCGTATGACGGCGAGCCGAAGTGTTAGATACTTGTTTAGCGCTCAGTGCGATGACGGGCGGGTCGACGACCAGGGGCAGATCGTGGTCGGTCAAGACAAGGTCTGGGGGTTGCTCGTCGTTGGTGGTAATGGAGAGACGACGAACACGCAGCGTTGAGGAGGATGAAGGTGGAATGAAGAGTGACGCTCTGACAGTTCCCCACCACGGAGATCGCACAAGCTGTGAGAGAGAGAGCAGAGATGCCCCGTGCCTTTGACCGGGACGTGATCAGCCAAGCTATCTATGTACGGAATACTAGGTAAGGTAGCGTAGGTACTCCGCAGGTACAGAACGCAACTATTCCGTAGTAGGACCTAGGGAGGTTGCTATCTGTGAAGTAGTAGATGCGCTATAGGCTTGGGACTCGGAACTTGGTGGGCTGCTGGGGATCCTGGATGGGAGCTGGGAAGGTATTCCGTAGGTAAAACTTGCATTCGACAGGACAGCGTCACAGAGCGGCTAGCAGGACTGGGGTTTCATTCGTCTGTTAATCGGTGGAGTTTAGCGGCGCAAGCTTGGGTGGGGAGAGGTCTGGATGGACCGCAGGCAGGCAAAGCTGGAGCATTCAAGGCAAGAGATGTACGTCGGCTGAAGTGAAGAAGCAATAGTGCAGTGGTGAACAAGTGAACCACGGGCTTTTTGGTTTGAAAACTGGGGTGAATTACGGAACGAGGCGAGCGGAGCGTCGAAGCAGGCACGCACCGGAGGAAAACGGAGCAAAACGGAGGGAGAAGATGGTGAGATACGTACCTGATATTCCGTAATGTAATCCGTAATCCGTTCCGTACTGCTTACGTACGGAGAGATCGAAGAGAAGCGTCGCAGAAGAGGTCTCCCGGAGTTGGGCCCACTACGCTTGCAGTTGACAGGGAACAATCGGTTGCAAGCGGCTGCTGTAGGTGCAGGTAATCTGCTGCAGTGCAGGCGGGAGGCAGGTACTTGGGAATACATACATGTCCCGGACCTACATGGAGGCATGCACGAAGCAACCACTACCTTGATATCTAATGAGACCTTTTATACATATATACCTACCTACGCGAGACGGGCAGTAAGATACCAGGTGATATTTGCTAGAGAAGAACTCGTTGCGTAGTGCTGGCGGCACTCTCATGTGCTCTTCAAAATCGAGACCGTTCATATAATGTAGGTAGGAAGAGAAACGAGCTCGAAATGCAGCATAAGGGGTGTGCTTCCTCCAGAACCTGTCAACCTTGATATATCCGCAGGTACGACTACCACAAAGTACACCGAATCTCGCGGCCTGGCCTGAGTTGGATCTTACGCGCAAGCACTCGTGCAGTTTGCCTCCCGCCTTTTTTATATGAAAGACGAGAGAAGCGACTCGATCCGTGAAGCCGTCCACAAAGGACCAGCCCAGAGGATCGGGATAAACAACCAAACTACCAGATGCCTCCCTCCCAGGAGAGTGGCTACGGTTGAAGTGTATGGATTCATCAGAAAGCCGGCTCGTTATGACCGGAGGCAACTTGTCTACACCAATACTGGGAGTGTAGTTGCATTCTACTGTCAACATGGTCAGCACAAGCCGGTTTTGCGTCGACAGTCTCAAGCTCAAGACAGTTTCCTCCTTCGCACACCCACCAAGCTGTGACAGGCTGCCCACAGCCTGACTTGCCTTGCAAATCTCTGCAGCTCGCATGTAGGTACTGCAATCTTCCGTACTTCGGAAGCTATCCGTATGCATTGGTCAGCTCATTGATCGAATCTAGATGTTGCTAAAGCTGCCTACTGCATAGGCATGTAGGTATGTAGGTATCATGTAGGTACGAGTGGTGAAATGACCTGCATGTAGGCTGGGAGATGGGTTAAGAACCTCCCATATACATCTTGATACCTACCTCGTCGTGAGGAGGGACTTGGAAATCCAGTCATGAGCCACCCAAATCAACCCTACCATCCGCAGGCCGTCCACTCGCGTCATTTCACCAAGTGAGCACAGTGATACCACGTACCTGTTCACGCTGCCCATGATAACGTACTGGTTACTTCTCTCTGTGATATAATACCGCGAGATATTCTGTATCCAGTACCGACATCTTTCCCTCAAAGGCAGCCTTGTTGCACTGTACGTACTCTCGCCCGCACTACAGGCACCGCTTACGGCATAGTGGAGCAGCATATGCCTAGCACTAAACCTAAGGAAAGCTAACCCCACTATCAAGCTACGCTAGGCCATATGCGGATTAGGGGCAGGTGTATGTACCCAGGTACCTAAGCGCATCAAAATTACGTACTCTTATCGATAACGGGTATGCGACGCTATCAAGATCAAGATAATGTTTTTTTTCTGATAAACCACTTGCAATAACTTTTGCGACTCTAGCAAACATACAAACGACTGCCTACTTACAAGGAGCCGGTTCCTTTGGTAAAACTCCAGGAGTACGGATTACAGGATAGGCCTAAGATCTTTTCTTGTTGCCCCTGATATGAACTAATATACCCAACTCTAATCATCCCGATTCATACGGAATACACCAGACGTCGCCATGGCGCGCAAGCCAACCAGCACGACCTGGGACCACCAGTACAACACGCTTCGTCGTGAGGACCTATTTCGAAACCCTCCCGCCGATCACTCCGCATACCCTCTGCTTCAGCAAGCGGTGAATCCTCACATTGAGTCTTTCGACGCTATTTTCGCCAGCAACGGCCTGTTGGCTCATGGCTTGGCTGACATCGGCACAAAAGTATTCCTCGATGGAAACGACCAGTCCCCGATAGAGTCGCGAAACAGGCTCTCTATTAGATACAAGAGCGTGAATCTTCAGAAATCAGTCCTCCCGCCAGGCAACAAGTTTGCTGTCAAAAGAGAGGTCCTGCCCGCGGAGTGCCGTGAACGACACGTTTCGTACCGAGGCAAGCTCTCAGCTACCTTTGAGTATCAAATTAATAATGGAGAGCCAAAGGAATTCACGCGAGAGATTGGCCAGCTTCCGATCATGGTGAAGGTAAGTTCTTTCTGTTCCTGTTAGTTGTCGTGAATTGTGGCGAGGTGCTAATGTCGTGTAGTCTAGCCACTGCCACCTGCGAGGCAAGAGTCCCGCACAGCTAGTTGCGCGCAAAGAGGAGTCCGACGAATTGGGTGGCTACTTTGTCATCAACGGAATCGAAAAGATCATACGTCTCCTGGTCCTGAACAGACGCAACTTCCCCCTGGCTATCGAACGTCCTAGCTTCACCAATCGTGGCCCTGCATACACCCCTTACGGTATTATACTGAGATCTGTTCGCCCCGATGAAACCTCTCAGACGAATGTCCTTCATTATCTCAATGATGGTAATGTCACTTTTCGTTTCTCGTGGAGAAAAAATGAATACCTGGTGCCAGTCATGATGATCCTGAAGGCACTTGTCGAGTCCAACGACAGAGAAATCTTCGAAGGTCTGGTTGGCTCACCTAATTCGAAGGGCATTCAGAACACGTTTTTGACCGACCGCGTCGAGCTGCTCCTCCGTACCTACAAGACGTATGGCATATATACCATGGCTCAAACTCGAGCCTACCTAGGAGAGAAATTCCGACCTGTCCTGGGAGTACCGGATACATTGTCGAACTACGAAGTAGGAACCGAGTTTCTGCGGAGAATTGTGCTGGTTCACCTCGGAAACATCGACGTGTCCGAAGAGCAGAATTCTGATAAGTTCCGTTTACTTCTTCTGATGATCAGGAAACTCTACGCCCTCGTTGCGGGTGATTGCGCTGTTGACAATCCCGATGCTGTCCAGAATCAAGAAATCTTGCTCGGCGGCTTTCTGTACGGTCAGATTATCAAAGAACGTCTGGACGAGTTGCTGGCGAGCGGTTTGCGCCTGGGTCTACGAGAGTATTTCAGAAGGGTGCCCTCACGCACCTTTACATCGGATGAGTTCGCCAAGGACTTCCCCATCAAGATCTTCCAGAAAACCAACGAAAACGTTGGAAATGCTTTGGAGTACTTCATGTCGACTGGAAACCTGTCCAGTCCATCGGGTTTGGATCTTCAGCAGGTCTCCGGTTTCACCGTCGTGGCTGAGAAGCTCAACTTCCTGCGTTTCATCAGTCACTTCCGCATGGTCCACAGAGGTAGTTTCTTCGCCCAGTTGAAGACAACAACGGTTCGAAGATTGTTGCCAGAGTCGTGGGGCTTCTTATGTCCTGTACACACTCCTGATGGTTCTCCTTGCGGTCTACTCAACCACCTTGCTCACAAATGCAAAATCATGACCAAGTCCGTCAATGCCGAGGCCATTCCCAAGCTAGCTGCTGAGCTTGGTGTTGTTGACACATCCTCTGCTGCCACTGACGAAAGTGTGGTTGTCATGCTGAACGGTAAAATTCTGGGTTGGTGCAAGCCGTCTGAGTCGCGACGGATTGCGGACACCTTCCGGTACTGGAAGGTAGAGGGATCACACGGAATACCCGTGGAACTGGAAATCGGTCACGTTCCGGCTTCCAAGGGAGGCTCTTATCCCGGTATTTTCATGTCCTCGGAACCAGCTAGGATGGTTCGACCCACCAAATACCTGCCACTTGAAAAGGAGGACTTCGTTGGTCCATTGGAACAGCCCTACATGTCGATTGCCTGTACCGAACAAGAGATCACGTCTGGAGAGTCAACGCATGTTGAATTTGACCCCACCAACATTCTCTCTATCCTTGCTAACATGACACCCTTCTCCGACTTCAACCAATCCCCCAGAAACATGTACCAGTGCCAGATGGGTAAGCAAACGATGGGAACCCCAGCAACGGCCTTGGCGCATCGTACCGACAACAAAATGTATCGTCTCCAGACGGGTCAGACACCAGTGGTGCGGTCGCCTCTTCACAACGCTTACGGTTTCGATAACTTCCCCAACGGTACCAACGCCGTCGTTGCTGTCATCTCGTACACCGGCTACGACATGGACGACGCTATGATTCTAAACAAATCTGCGCACGAAAGAGGTTTTGGTCACGGAACAATCTACAAGACGAAGAAGTACACGATAAAAGACGAAAGCCGCAGCAAGTCGACGAAGAATGTCACCAAGCTTTTCGGGTATGCGCCTGGTAGCACGGTGAAAGCCTGGACGCAGACCATGCTGGATGAGGATGGTCTTCCTCACGTGGGACGCACCGTGCAAGAGGGCGACGTCATCTTCGCTTATCACTCCGTCTCGGCAGACTACAGTGGCAATCTTGTGAACCGGGACGGCGTCACGAAGTATGAGAAGTACAAGGATTCGGAGCAGGGTTTCATCGAAGAAGTACGGATTATCGGCAGCGAACTGGGCAACGAACCTGCTCAGACGATTTCGATCAAGTTCCGTATACCTCGTTCTCCCGTCATCGGTGACAAGTTCTCTTCGCGCCACGGACAGAAGGGTGTGTGCTCCCAGAAGTGGCCTTCCATCGACATGCCGTTCTCGGAGACCGGCATTCAGCCCGATATTATCATCAACCCGCACGCTTTCCCGTCTCGTATGACTATTGGTATGTTTGTCGAGTCGTTGGCAGGCAAGGCCGGTGCGCTTCACGGTCTCGCTCAAGACTCGACACCATTCCGATTCGATGAGGACCATCCCGCTGCCGATTACTTCGGACATCAGTTGATGAAGGCTGGCTACAACTACCATGGCAACGAGCCCATGTACTCTGGTGTTACAGGTGAAGAGCTAGCAGCTGACATCTACGTTGGTGTCGTTTACTATCAACGTCTGCGTCACATGGTTAACGACAAGTACCAAGTCAGAACGACAGGTCCAGTCGTAGCAACTACGGGACAGCCGATCAAGGGTAGAAAGCGTGGTGGTGGTATTCGTGTGGGTGAAATGGAGCGTGATGCCCTGCTGGCCCACGGTACCGCATTCATTCTCCAGGATCGTCTCTTGAACTGCTCTGACTACACGTCGACATGGGTCTGCCGGAAGTGCGGCTCATTCCTTTCGGTTCAGCCCATAGTCACACCCTTCGGCGCGAAAAAGAAGGCAGTGGGCGCAGTGCGTTGCCGCAACTGTGCGACGCGCATAGATCAGATCCCGGAGGCCGAAATCAGCAAGATCAAAGGCGAGATCTGGGAAGATGGTCAAGGCATCCAGTGGGTTGGCGGAGCTGAAACCACGAAGGTGGCGGTCCCCGGTGCCCTGAAGTACCTCGACGTAGAGCTTGCGGCCATGGGTGTCAAGCTCAAGTACCAAGTCGATTCGAAGGATGTTATACGAAAGGGACGCTTGATACAGAACTCAGCGGAAGGAGTTGGCCTAAACAACAAGCATCTGCCGGCCATGGTGGCGGCTTGAGCATGACAGCAGCGGAAAAGTTCGAGCATTTGTGTATTTATACAGGGTATTGATTGGCGTTTGCACTAGGCTGGAGTTAATAGGGGGGCATCGGTCTGTCTAGAGATGACTCTCACGCTGTCTTTAAAAATGGAAGATTTCACGATCAGTTACCTACATATCCAGATTCACGAGTTGAACGAGATTCAGTTAGCCACAGCCGAGCGCAATGGATCTCATGCTTTGCGACGTGCGTGCTCAGTATTGATTGATACGAAGACTGTGGACTGTGCCATGTCGAACAATCCCGCCGACAGGCCGATATTACGTGGAGGCATGCACCCGAGATAGCGGTTGGCTTGTGTTAGACGACGTATGACCTGCACTACGCTCGTCCGGGCTGTGAAACTGGCAGAAGCAAGTCGTCATGCATGGCCCCGAGGCACCTATTATACCTATAGTATTCTTGTGGTTCTGTTTGTCACGACGCGTATTGATTTCCTACTGGAACGAATGCGAGCATGGTAGCACCCCAGATAGCAGGGCTCCCGCCCGTCGGTCCTGAAGCCAAGCGCGAGTAGCGATGATGGCCTGATCTCATAGAAGCTGATGAGCTTGGGAAGCCGGCTGTACCTGCATCCATACAACGCATGCTCATCGGCGCATGTGCCGGCCTAATAGCCATAGCAGTCGCACAGATGGAGTCGGAGTCACATGAATATGTTCCTAGAAGAGGAGGATGGATCAACACTCGCCTAGCTCTTCCTCTTGGGTGCCTGCCGATCTGTTGACTTACAAGATATTACCTTAGGTAGATAGTGATACTATCGTCACTCCCTCGTCTCCTTAATCCCTCGCTTCCTCGCTTTCTGTCTTGAAGCCTTCGGAAGTTCACCGGGGGTAGAATGACTCCAGACCATAGACAAATACATCGCAAATAGGTGACCGGTTGGTTGCTCCCTTGCGTATTCAGTGCAAACATCGAAGTATA
Source organism: Xylaria sp. L1 SY-2022 (assembly GCA_023079495.1). Taxonomy (NCBI): domain Eukaryota; kingdom Fungi; phylum Ascomycota; class Sordariomycetes; order Xylariales; family Xylariaceae; genus Xylaria; species Xylaria sp. L1 SY-2022. Next base: position 2,272,910 of record JALIDW010000004.1, read on the forward strand.
CCGATCTCCCACGCAAAACGAACGAGATAGAAGTCCCAGGCCTGGACTCCGTCGCGTGTACCTCCCGAAGATGAGTCGGATTACGCGTTGCCCTCTCCTATATGTACCCCGACTTGTCCGTCGGACCAAGCTTCGGTCTGAAGCCCTTCACGTGTTGACTCTCTGGTTCGACGATCGTCCATCTTCACCTCGCACATCTCTTCTTTGCTCACCCCGTCTGTACCATCTCGGCCTCGCGCTTCCGATTCTTTCTAATCGTGGGAGCATTGAGTCGCTGTCACCTCTCCCCAATATCAAGACCAGACTGCGCAACTCCTTTGTACGGTCTTCGTTTCTCTTCTTCGTCAACTACTCTCGTCTCTCGCTGCAAAACTAGTCACTAGTAAGGATCCAACACAGAAGGTAGAGGAACATCGCCTTCAATTTGTTCATCTTGTTCATTTCCAGTTCAGAGTTGATACGTGCAACTCCTTATTGTTCCCTCGTTGTCACTGTATGCCCAAATCCAAAACGGCTACCGTTCCCTTCGCTCCTTGTTTTGTTCGCACGATCTGTGACTCTCCCCGAATCTGAATAGTCGATTCCCTCCGCCAGCCGTCCAATTTGAAGTTCACCATGAGACCTCTTCATGCCGTAATCTCCTTCTTTACTTTGTTCCTATGTTCGCATAGCATTGCGGCTGTCCGTATGGGCAGGGGATATGATTATGGCTTCACCAGCAGTCGTCGCCTGCAAAAACGGGACTTCAGCCAATCCGCGATCGTCGGGAGTCTCCCTCTCGTCGACGGCCAGCCTCAGAGAAGACTGGAAATCCGAGACCTACAAAAGGACGACGACTTGTGGAACTTGTTTATCCTCGCCATGAGCTGGATGCAATATACGACACAAGAGTCGCCCTTCTCATGGTATCAAATTGCTGGTGAGTCACGCTTCAACCGAAAAACATAGAGAAACCGAGTATGCTCACGCATTGAAAAGGGATTCATGGAGCTCCCGGTCTGACATGGGGCAATGTCGCGCCTCTTCCTGGGAATGATGATATTGGCTATTGCCATCATGTCTCCATTCTCTTTCCTACTTGGCATCGACCTTATCTTGCCTTATACGAGGTGAGAAGACCCGATTGAAGAGCGGCTTTGAAAGCGACGTCCTCACTGACAGATGCGCAACACCAGCAAACATTGTACAACATCGTGCAGTACATTGCCTCCCTGTGGCCGACTGAAGACTTGGATCGGGTCCAGGCAGCTGCCCAACGATTTCGCATTCCTTACTGGGACTGGGCCGTCGCACCTCCCACCGGAGAAAGCGTGCTTCCGCTCAGTATCGGCGGCTCGTCGACCATGAACGTATCCGGCCCGAACGGCGTTCAGAACATCTCGAATCCTCTGTTCAGCTTCATGTTCAAGCCGTTCAATGGATCGATATTTCCCGATTTTCCTGTAAGTCCTCTCGCATCGTATCGACTCCCATGTGTGGCAAAGCCAACCCCTATTCTTTAGTACAACAAGTGGAACGAAACAAAACGCGCCCCCTATCCTGTCAGTGACCCGAATGCTATCTCCAACAACTCTTTCGTGGCTGCGTCTTTCGACAGCCATCTGCCCACGTACCAGCAACGCCTCTACAATCTCTTCGCCAACTATCCAAACTACACACATTTCAGCAACGAGGGCTGGATTGGCTCCAAGCCCAACTCCACGTACGACTCGATCGAATCGCTGCACGATTCTGTCCACACCGTCGGGGGTGGCGGATGGGGTCATTTGGCCATCATCGCATACTCGGCATTCGACCCTCTGTTTTTCTTGCACCATGCGAACGTGGACAGGATCTTCGCCATGTGGCAGGCCCTCCACAACGACTCGTACGTGGTCCCCACTCTTGCTTCCTACGCGTCCCACACGCAGAATCAGGGCGAGATCGAGGACAGTGAGACCGCGTTGAAGCCGTTCTTCTCCAACGAAACGACATTCTGGACGTCCGATACGGTCAGGGATCACACGGTATTCGGCTACACCTACGCAGAGGTTGACAACAAGACGCGGGATGAGGTCATTGCCGCCATCAATAGTCTGTATACGGACTACAGCCCAGCCACGATGGGTATCGGGGGTGATGAAGAGGCGGTGCCTCGACCAGCGGAGAGGAAGTCCAAGACGTCAGGGGTCATGGCGTGGCAGCGTGGATCATCGCGCGATCTGCCGACCGAGATGGTGTTCACAGTCAGCTCCAAGGGCAGGTCCTATCGCGAATGGATTGCGAACATCGAAGTCAATAAGCATGCGTTCGAGAGCTCCTACCTGGTCTATCTGTTTCTGGGAGCGGTGCACGATGACAGCGCGTCATGGCAGACAAAGCACAACTTAGTCGGTTCGCTCGGCGTCTTTGCGAACCACGGCCCTTCTATGGAGCAAAGTGCTGGGAACGGCAAAGTCACCGGGACTATCCCGTTGACGTCGGCGCTGATGCGAATGGCCGCGGACGGAAACGTCTCTAGTCTGGACCCGGAGGATGTGAACCCGTTCCTGCGGTCTGCTCTGCAGGTGAGGATTGCCCTGACGGATGGGACGGCGATCGATGTAACCCGTGTTCAGGGGCTGCGAGTCAATATTGTGAGCTCGGTGGTTACGGTTCCTGCTACGAAATATGAGCTTCCGCGATGGGGAGGTGTCGAGTCGCAGTTTGATCTTGTCGAATAGGGAATTCTGCCATTCTTGATATTAGGATAGATTGTGCATTCATTCAGATGTTTGTCGTGAAATGATTTACTATGTCTCGTATGATCCCCTCTATGTGACTCGTCCACGAAGACGACGATGGACTGAAAGTGATACTGCGCGTGAATCATGTGTGGCACCAAGATATCATCATATTGCTTGGCTGATGTAGTTTATTGTGTTGAGATTGGTATGTTGTCAAGTTGCCTCGTGGTTGACTCGGTAACTGTTTTGACTGCCTGAGGCATCCGCAAGCACACAACTACCACGGCACGGCCTTTGTGATGGTATGGTACCTATTGCCTCCCTCGTAATAAAAAAAAACTATAACCGTTCGTTAGCAGATGTCTACCGAATCTTTTTGAGTCCGCAGTGCTCAGTGCCAGCTAAGATCAGTTTGTAGTCGCGAAAAGGGGTTGCGCTAGTCAAGTCGTGAAGAAAGCACAGGAACGGCGGATAATGTCTTCACACGTAGGTAGGTGTCTACATGGTCAAATATGAATGTGTTTGATGGGTTTGTAGAGGGGATCGTAGATAGTTATGACTGGTTCTCTGAACGGGACGACTCTCGAAACCGAACTGAACCATTCCCGCGCATATCAGACTCGCAACACGTTATAAATTTTACGGAATATACATGGAAACTGGACCCGAAATGCCACAATGGCTCATCCTCTACTCGTGAACTTCGTGTGGTCCCATCGGAAACTGTTGTCAATCGAATAGAAGTGTGTCATGAACAGGAACCCCGTCAAGACTCAAGGATAGAGCCGACTTCCACTTAGCCGAAGGGGGGACTGAGAAGCATACCATTCAAGTGTTTGCGGCGTAGGAGACGGGAATGCGGTTTCTTGGGACATATGCTATCTAAATTCACGGTGTTCAGTCCAGGTATAACGTTCAGGCGTCAAGATGTGTAAAGAAGTTAGACATTGATAGATTTCCGCCATGTCCTAGATTCGAAATAAACATTAACTACGGAATTCTACATGGGCAGCTCATCACTTATATGTTTCCTTCCTCGCAGATGCTTGTGTGGTTCCATCAAGGACAGGGGAGCGGCCCGTTCGGACGGCCGGAAAGGCTAGGTCCGTGGTGGCGCGCACTGAGGATCAAGGGTCCTGCACGCCTGGAAAGACGAAAGATGTTCCAGGTAGTACTTGAGACGGGAATTCATGGAGTTGTGGTGTTGGTATAAGTCTGTACGTACGTACGTGTAAAGGAAATGACAAACGATAAAGCAAGGGGTGAGAATCCGTGTTGTATTGAAGTCTAAGGAAGGGAAGAAGGAGAGTATTCCATCTGCTGAACGAAGGAGCATATATATAGACATTGTGGGGTCCAATCCCGTGACGTTTCCGTTTCCCGAGTCATGTACCCTTGTGACCTTCGTCCAATCGCATCAATGAACAAACATGTGGTGGTGAACGTAGACGTCTGGCCTTAACATGATTGAACTGATCGGAAACTTCTTGGTTGGCAGCCGAGCAACTGCATGGTTACTCATCCCCGATGACCATACCGGCGCGCTCACTTGCCTTGGACTTGGCAGCAGTCTCAATAAGCAATCTGAAATAATCGTCTGGGTCGAGGTGTTCTGTTGCTTCTAACGGTGTTTTGCCTTTGTTGTTTCTCGACTCGACATCTGCGCCTTTGTCCAGCAGCAGCTTGACGATCGCTTTATAATGAAAGCTATTAGACCCGACTGCCAATGACAACGGTGTGTTGCCATCGTTGTTCCTCGACTCGATATCTGCGCCTTTGTCCAGCAGCAGCATGACGATCTTTGAAGTACAGAGCCTATACCGAACTGCCAATAACAACGGTGTGTCACCGTCGTTGTTTCTAGACTCGAGATCGGCGCCCTTTTCAAGCAGCAGCTGGAGAGCTTCTTCGCTATTAAATTCGACTGCCAATAACAACGGTGTGTCACCGTCGTTGTTTCTCGACTCGAGATCGGCACCTTTGTCCAGCAGCAGCTTGACGATCTCTTTACGACAAGCGTCAGACCGAACTGCCAATGACAACGGTGTGTCGCCATCGCTGTTTCTAGACTCGAGATCGGCGCCCTTTTCAAGCAACAGCTGGAGAATTTCTTTTTTTCCATGTCTGGCTGCCAACGACAACGGTGTGTTGCCATCGCTGTTTCTAGACTCGAGATCGGCGCCCTTTTCAAGCAGCAGCTGGAGAGCTTCTTCGCTACTAAATTCGACTGTCAACGACAACGGTGTGTTGCCATCGTTGTTTCTCGACTCGAGATCGGCGCCCTTTTCAAGCAGCAGCTGGAGAGCTTCTCCGTAATCATATTTGGCTGCCAATGACAACGGTGTACAGCCTCCTTTGTCCCTTGACTCAATCTTGGCGCCCCGTTCAAGCAACAGCTCAATAGTCCTAGTTTGATTCATTTGACTTGCGCACGCAAGCGGTGTGTAACCATACACGTCTTTCGACTCAATATCGGCACCCTTTTCAAGCAGCAACTTGATAATTGCATCTTTCCTAGATTTAATTGCCCACATAAGCGGTGTCCGCCCTTCGGGATCTCTATTATCCGCAATATCGGCGCCGTTTTCTAGCAGTAGCTTCAGTATTACCTCGTGGCCAAGGTATGATGCTACGCAAATACTGGGTAGCTCGAAAGAAGGACGCAATTTCAGATAATCACCAGAAGCAAACAGCCAAACAGCATGGATAGCCGATTCCGGGTCATAAATTTTCAAGGCACGCGACACTAGGCTCACATCGGCGATAGTGAAACAAGCCTGGCCCAAATGGTTAAGCCAGCGAGTAGCTGAGTAGTTGAGAAAGGTGTAGTCTTGCTCGAGGCGTTTTATGTCTTCCAGGGAGCGTTTTTCTCTATCAGACCATGGGTACGAGAAGGAGAATCCGCAGTATATTGATTCTCGCATGAGGATTAATGTGTTATTAACGAGCTCGATTCTCGGAACAATACTTTCCCGGTTGAGGAGATCGAGATAGCAAGTGCATACTTCTGCAAGAATTTTGTGTGCATCGCGGTCACTAATGGAGTGTTGCCACCGTCTCTCTAACGGATTAGTTGCAGGCGATGGCAAAGCCAAGAGGAATTCCCGGGCAGATTGATGAAGGAAATATATCTTGTCACGATGGATTGAAATAAACAATCCGCACCAAGATCGTAGGCTTCTTATGAAGACATCTTCTGCTTCCAGGTCGAGGTCGTCGATAGACTTGACGTCTTCGTTTACATTCATCGCAATGTTCATTTCCGCGACTGTTAGTGGCCGGGATGCCGCCAAGACGATACCCAAAGCTTTGCGAACTATCGGGTGCTCCTTTGACTTCGTAAGGATATGCTCGTATGCCTCATTGACACTCTTTGGTAAACTCTTCAGGGCATCGTCGATTCCCTTTCCTGTCCGTTTGAAGACTTCTGTCTCCAAGTAGTCGAAAACAAGGTACACCCACAGGTAAGTACGATGTGAAATACTCAGCAATGTTTTTGCCAGGTGACGCTTAACGTCCTCGGAAAGGCGTTTCGTCTGCGCCAGGATTTCGACTCGGTGCTTGATAACGTGGTTCACTTCTTGACTGATGGTTTCCGACTGTTCTTCTCCAGGTATGCGGACATATGGGAACATTGCCGAGAAACCTTGGAATTCGCACGTAATTTGCTCATAGGGGCGACTCGTGAGGAGATACTTCACCTTGCCAGGACTGGATGTGTTGCTGCAGAATTGGTTTCTCACATTCCGCATCAGGTTGTCAAACTCTGACTCGGCGCATTCGTCTAGGGCATCCAGGACCATGATTACAGGTCCGGCCTGAGGATCGCTCACAGCATTCTGTAGGACGGCCCAGAGCGAGCTTGTCGAATGAATCAGATTGTCTCCGTCTAGATCATGTTGTTTCATGGCATGCTCAATCAGGCACGGCTTCTGAGAGAAGAGTTGGTGAAGCAGGGCGCAAAGTGCTTGGCGAATCGTGTTTTGATCCTGGTCCTTGAAGAAAAAGTAGCAGATCGTCGTTGGCGAACGTGGCAATTCATGGTCGATGAGATATTTGGCCAAGACAGATTTCCCGCAGCCCGGATCTGCTGAGACGAGCAATGGCCCTGATTCTTGTTCCAACCACGCGCGGTAATTCTTATGCGCCAGGAACCACTCGCAAGTGCCATCCACCCGATCTTGCACTCGATCTTTATACCACTCGTACGTGGCATCCTTGTTGTTGTCAGTGATACGGAACAACTGAAGACATTTATGTTGTTTTTCGGAAAGCTTCATTTCGACTTTGTCTTTGTGAAGATCAAGCGTTGCCTTTGAAACGACCAGCTGCTCGTGGGTAAGGCGGAGCTGTTCCTCGGAATCACACAAGAGCTCTTGCATGGTTTGCCGGATAGATTCACTTTGATCGGCAAGTGACTTGAGCTGCTGGACAGACGCGAACTGATTTAGCTGGCTCAGGTTATTGTAGACAACCTGCTCGTGGCGTTCGATGCCGCGTCTCATTTGGGCCCAATCATCCGATGAAAGTACATCATTGACATAACGTCCTAGGCTGCTCCGATAGAATCGCAAGACACTTTTGATCTGGAATTCTATCAAATGCTGATAAAGAACTGCCACGTAGCTCCTCACCTCCGCCATCAAATCAATGGAGATGTTGGAGTTGCAGCCGGCCTGCTCGAGCAGGGGTTCGAGAGCAGTGTAATAGTTCATGCGGGCAGTCACATATATAAATCCGTCACGATTGGCTTCATTTGCGACCGTCGGATTGGTGAGCAGTGGGAGGATGATGCAGACACCGCTCCAGATAATGGAAGCTTCCGGTGACTGCTTCACACCCTCCCCGATCACGTCTTTGGCCCACAGCACGAATTCTGCAACCCGCGCAACTTGGTCCCTTAGAGTGATTTGATGGCCAGCAATGGTAAGCTTAGTCTTGCTTTCTTCCAACCTCTGAAGTCCCTGAGCGATTATGTGTCTCAGTCGGGCTTGACGAGACCGGTCGTCCTGTGGCATGGCCTGCCCACGAGGCCCTTCATTTGACGTGAGGTCTGTAATATCGTTTAATGTTGTCTTCTAGTAAGTACTTCGTACTTCAAGTGAAACTTACCCGGCTTCTGTGCAGATTTTGCAAGCAGTTCCTCGTATTCTGTTATCAGTTCCCGTTGATCCTTTCTAAGGGCGTCGTAAGCGCGGTCCCAAAGCGACCGAGTCTCTGGCGACTGTTCGCGGTTCGAAGATGGACGACTACCATCAATGGGAATAGTCGAACTATCACCCGAGGGCTCTTCTTGGCTATGGACGATTCCGGCAGTGCTTCCTTCACCGGATTTCTGGTTAAAAAGAGTTCTGAACCTTGGGGATTTTGACTTGCCATTCTTGACGGAGGCAGTCACCTCCTGGATCTTTTCCTGATCGTGGCCTCGCTTCCAGCGCGCCTTGATTGAGTTGAACAGGTTGCATGAGCGCTGCTTCGTTGGCTGTGCCATGTCGAAGACTGAAAAGAAAACTGAATAAACTTCGTTTTCAGATACTTGTATATATCATGGACGGCCACGACGTAAACCTGGTTAGGGTACAATAAGATAGCGCCGGTACCTATGAAGAGCTAGGTAGTCGACAAGGCATGCCTAAATATGTTAGGAAAGATCGACTGTATTGACAGTGGGCATCGGGCATCGTCAGCCTGACAAGTTTGCTACTACTCGTTATGGCCATGCGTCGAGCATTTCCCTCGCTCCACACGACGAATGGACTGTCGGTGACTCACAGACTGCTCCGACTACTTGTAGGTATCTGATTCGTAGCCAAGTCACCACCTCATATTATCTTCTGGAGGGCGGCTGTGCAGCCCAGGCTCATGCACTTTAAACAGTCGAATCAGAACTTCTTGAAAAACGCCACTCAAAGTACAATACCTCAGTCCTATATGCATCTCACGTTCGAGAACACCAGACCCCTCAGCATTTTGGTCATACAACCAAGCAAGAAGCTCCGATCTGGGCTGCAAAGCCGCCACTATACCCGCTGAGGCGACGTTGCATTCAACCCGATATGTTCTCACGTTCGAGAACACCAGACCCCTCAGCATTTTGGTCATACAACCAGGCAAGAAGCTCCGATCTGGGCTGCAAAGCAGCCATTACCGAGATACTCGCTGAGGCGACATTGCATTCAACCCGATATTATTGTTCCGTATGAAGTGGCAATGATGGGGGCGCAGAGGTGGCGCAAGGGTTGGCCCGACGTTGTCACCGAGTCCGTCGCAGCCTGAAGCTGCGTGCCGGGGGCATGCCAGCCAGACAACTCAAGAGCGGCCATGCTTGGACAGATAAATCCGTCGAAGAAGCAGAAAGTAAGGGGATCGTGGACAAGTCTCACGATGTGTGAATGTCTGGTGCACGGTTGGAACCCATGATCACCAATTCAACGCATCGCCTTCACCTGAATTTGCCGGCGCGCGGTACGGATTATTTCGTAGAGACAAGAGATTCAATGATGTTGTTGTTCTGGAGGACCCCGCTGTCACGAAGAAGCGCCGAACGAGTACCTCTACGGATTACCCAGTGGGTACCTATTTCGGGCATGCTAATAAGATTGACACTGTAGTAACGCACTGTATAACCTAAGTGCACCGTAGATTAGTATATATTCGCACCTACCGCACTGTATCTAGCACGTGACAGGAGGTACGCCGCCTTCACAGTTAGGATTGGACAAAGCTGACGATCAAGATTCTCGTAGCGATATCATTATAAGCTGCCGTTCATACTGCCCATACGGATTAACAGAGTACAGATTATCGGATTCTCAATTGAGGAGCTCGTCGTCTCCGAGTTAATGGATACCAATCAACTCCATAGCGCCCTCCGTTGGCACAACTACGCTCTCTATCACTTCATGGCACCTGCATTTGTACGTCTCCTACGAGTCTCTCTGCTGATAGTTTTCAACCAGGTTTATTGATGTAATTACTCGTCTGAATAGACGAAACTGTCAATACCTTCCAGATGCCCTATTGGAGCCGAAGGCTACCGTAGGACTTCTGTGAATTAAACAATCTAATACATCTAGGACACTGGGTTGCCCGGATCTTTCCCGGACATGAAGGTCTCAATGTGCCTTACCACGGTCCATGCGCCGGTGGGTGCTATCCACCGGGCATGCCGCCGTGGTAGTTTTCATCATCCATGTAGACATGGAATTGAGGGTTGCTAAAGGCCATAGGTGGTGGCGGGCCATCATAGGGACCTTGAGGGTATATGGCCTGAGGAGGGGCCATGATATTGGCATGCGGCTGCGTGAACACGACCCGGTACTGGCCGGCATACATGCCGACGCTTTCTTGTGGGTACATGTGGGCATACGGATGGGCATGCATGCCTGCCTGGTATTCGATGGTCGCGTGCGGATCCGCGGCAGGGAGGTGATCCAGATGCATGGTCGGTGCATCTGGACCATCAGTAACGGCTCCATGCATAGGAGCATCCGCGATGGGCTGGATGTCAACATGAGCATTTGATTGAGGCTCAACTTCGTCGGCCGGCGTTCCTTCAATATTAGGCGTCCAATCGAAGTTGGATTCGTAATAAGGTTTGTTGTTGGGGTCGCAGTCCTGGTACTCCTTGAGGTCCACGGAATCACTTTCCTCGGAGGAGAGGCTCGCGACGAGGTTTTTGGTGCGCCCAAGGCCTAGGGTGCTTCGATGCGCATTGATGGCGTCCTTGGACGCAGTGTTACGAACTCGGGCCTTGATCTTGACTAGAGTTATAATTCATGTTAGCTGGTTCTCGATAGTTAAAGCGACGACTTGGGCTGCAGTTTCACCACGGATACTAAGGAACTTGGCTTACTCTTCTTGGCCTCGTCAAGTTCTTTCCACAGGGCCGCCTTTGTGGTCGTGATGGCGGTAACTTGTTCGATGCCATCGGGCACTGTCAAAATTCGTCAGAAAAGGCCACTGCATACGCAGCGCAGTTGATCGGAAACTGTATGCACGTACGGTTCTGAGAACATGCTGGTGCTGCGGCATCGAAGCCAGCAGGATGCTGGCCCGGGAAGGGGCCGGCGCCTGGGGCGTAATCCGACATTCTCGAATGTGGAGGGTGTACGAACGTGAAGAAGAATAGTGAAGAAGAATATGATAAGGGGGTCGCGCTTGAGGACCTGGAAAAGGTTGCCTGTGGCACTGGTGGTGCGGAAGAAAGTTGTTTGAAGTGGGAAGGTCTTGGAGGGAGAGAGGGAAGGAGGGAGAAATGTAACGGTGGTTAAGCCTTAACGAAGTAGGTAGGTAGAATTGAGAAGTGGCACTGTCAGTTGGCAATTGGCATCGTTTCAGGGCTTAGCGTTGTTGTTGTTGTTGCTGTCAGGCCGTCCCTTTCATACTGAAGGCTCCTTCCGCTCTGCTACCGGTCCGTAACTAAGAGTCTACTCAGTTCTGGGGAAGCTCCGGGGCACCCACCAGGTCTCCACATACACCGTACCTGCACCGAACACTACCTACCTCCCTGATGTCGGTCCATTAGGAGGTATGTTAGGTAGGTAGGTACCTAAGGTATCTAAGGTATCTAAGTACCTAACTCGCTTAACAGTATGCCTTCAGTTCTACGGAATAGGTCAGGTAGTCGAACCCAACATATAAGTCCCTAAGAATTCACCTCACAGAATGCGTTCAGCGCTCTGCGGAACAAGTTAACTAGGCAGTTGAGCCAACGGAGGTCATGTCCAAGATCCGAAACCTCTATGAATACCATGGCCCGGCAGTCCTGAATAACCAGAACCCAAAGTGGTCCAGTTATGCCTTGTGGCGAACACGCGTTCACAAGTTTCCATGAACGCCCAGAACATAACGAAACTGGAATAGAAACCTACCTACCTAAGGTATCTAAAGAAACTAGGAACCTCTTCCTTTCTCGCTGTTTCTTGCTGACTTGCAACGATATAGAACCTAGGCGTGAAGTTTGCAAAGAGCGAAGCAACCCGCATCAACATCGAGACCGGCACCATCCATCACAAAAAGCAAGGACAACAACAGATAGCATGCAGTAAATCGAACCAACGGAGGCTCACGTCCTTGGAACCACACACTGAGCGTCGACGCGACTCTAAGCGACCGCCTACATCGACACGCCGGATGACATCCGTGTTCCTCTTCGCGAATCGCACCCTTCCTCGACACCGCCAACGACTTTCCCAAGTGGGCTGGTTCTGACCCCGAAAGATGCAAAACAGACCAATTGAGCCATTGCGCATTTCTCTCAACGGCAGCGGTTGCCGATCTTACGTCTTGGGGGACTTTGGGCACTGAAGCACATCGAGTCTTGCATCACTGTATGAGTCTCCCGCACAGACTCGAGCAAGTTCGGAGCGCTGCAAATCTCCTTCGAAGATTTTGGCCACGACGTGAATAAAAGGCTCTGGTCTTGACTCGCATGTCAATGAATACCTCGCATTGTCGACAGTTACCAGTGGACGGGTCACCAAAGGCACAAGGGCATCGGCTGAACCTGTCCTCTATAATCCTCCGACATCCACATCGAGAGCTCCAAGCTCGCCTCGGTACAGGCTAGATTCGATACCATCTCAGAAAAGTCTACAAAGTCGACTAGTACCCAAGCCGTTGAGATGCTGAGACCGAACCAGGTGAACCGGTTCGAACGAGAACATTCTATTTGGCATAGGAGCACCAGCGGCATTCGAGGCAGCTTTAGCTATGATTGGCAACACTTCGGATAATCGAAACGCCCCCCTCGTCATGGCTTTCTCGAACATGTCATGGCCAACATTCTGCTCGTCTCCCTGGCCATAAGCCGCGGGGAGAATGACTGGGCCACTGTGGCTTCCCGAGACAAAAGAAGACTCTCTGCATCCGCACCAAATCCGTCGCCTTACCTACGCAGTACTACTCGGTAACCGGGGTCTGAACGGCCCAGCTATCGATGTACCGTCGAAAGCTGGCCGAGAAATGGTAGTTAGTGACGTGTTCTCGTCAAGCAGAGAGAGACGGGACTGCCGTGAAGATGCTTCCCATCCTAGCTAGTCGTGAAGCAGCCATTGTGTTCTCCTTTCAGCGACAAGGACTGATCAAGGGGGTCATGATCGGGCGGCTGGTGGTAAGTACTATCAGCCTATCCTCGACTTATACAACATATGCTGCAAGTTTTGTACTTGCCATGTGGTAATGATTTTGATCCCGTCGGCAGTTGATGCGACAAATCATAACGCCAGTGTGGTACACATCTATCGTATGCAGTATGAAATACATACATACAGGCACGTTTATAGCACTGCATATGTACGAGGTATCTTCTACCGAAGTTATGAACCTCGAAAGGAACTTGTCTGGGTCTCGACGACATGCGTACCTAATGTATGTTTATGTATGTACTTGTAAGTGGTACATATGTACATGGATCGATTGGCGCAGATCTGGTTGCAGCAAGAACGGGACGATGAATCAAGTTATGCATACCTATTACCTGGTCGTATCAGAATGATCGCGACACAGAGCGCAGTAACGTGTGGGCTGATAGTGAACAGAAAAGTGTAGAAGATGAAGAATTGCATCAGGTACTCATGATGTTAGGAGTGGAAATATCGCACAAAGACTGGATTTGTTTTCCCTCGGCTTCGGGGTTTACGTCGCCACAGCAACATCAGTCCGCAGTTGCCTCGCAGCTCTTACAGTACCAATAAATACTCTGTACGGTGGTAAGTCAGAGGATACTAAAGTCATAGCAGTAGTAGGAGGGTGCAAATACCACTGATAAACAGGGAAAATACAGTGTGCCTAACGTACTTGCTATAAGCTGCCCCTAATAAAGCCACGTGCTAGACGCGTTACGGTTATGGAATGTTTTGTACAGTAGAGTGCGGAGTGCAGCACGGTATGGAGCCGATCTGCGCTAGGTATTTGTTAGTGGGTGTTCATCTGCCGATTAGCTGTGGAGGTACCTACGGTAAAGCAAGTACCAGCCCTATTCCGTACAGTGCCCAAGCTTGGTAGTCCACCGCGACAGCGCTTCTGTTAATACTCGTACATCCTCCAGTATTTCGTACCTGCGCCCATCTTCGGACTCCGGCAAGATCTTGCAAGCAGGTCTCGTCTTTTGATTATTCCGCACTGATTCCAATTTCCAGGTTTACTATGTATTGCGTGCACAGCATAAGTAGTACGATCTTGGCCATCTCGACGGAATACGGATAATTCCACGGGTTATGGAATTTTTCAAGCTATGAGGACACCTGCTTGGGACGTTTTCCCCGTGCATTCATGGGAAATGTGAGCCCATTCCTGTCTTGCTTGGAGGACGTACTCCGTCCGTGTTCAGCCTCAGCTTCCTTATCCGTATTCCCATCGCCATCTTATCCGTCCAATTCAATTGAATACTCACGCCCTTGCGCGTGGACCCGCCAGGTCTGCGAGAGACTTGCTGAGCACAACAGCGACTCGAAGAATGGGCACGCAAGATGCAAATGCTTGGTCGGCGCGTCTCGATTGGTCGCCTCCTTCACCGTGAACGAAGCCAGTCGTCTCACTTCTTTCCTGTGTGGGCGAGGAATCTCCTCCCTATCGAGGGTACATAATCTGTTCAGCATTCCTCCTTATTGCAGGCCCTGACAAGACAATGGTTCTGCCGCTTGACATGGACAGGACGCCCCCGATTCACATTTCCTGGAGCGAGAGGCGTCGCGCATGCACCTGGACAAGACTTGCTTGCTTTTCTCGGCGCTACATCACGCCTCGACCACATGTCCTTATAAGTTGTGAGACCCGACCATCTATGTTTAGCATTTCGTGCCTTCATATGTTCTCCTGTACTCCCTGTCTCTTCCCTCTACCTCTCCCTCCCCCTCGCTGATGTCCCTTTATTCGCTACCTACGCTCATTTATTTCTGGAGGGACCCCAATAGTTGCTGGATCTCTCAACTGCACCTTATTATTGGCAAACGTCGAACTTATCTGTGACCTTGCCGCCTGACCAGCCATGTTGACCGGCGTCAACCGCGATGCCACGAACAATGTTCCCAAGTTCCCTTATAATGGCACTATTGCAACGGGGGGCGACTCGATGGGAGAAAATCTCAACATATTCTACGAGGTATTTGAGCCTTCGACGCTGAACAAAGCCGGCTAGCTGATCGTTGACGTTCATGGCCAGAGCGGAGATATAGCATGGATGATCACGGCGACAGCGCTAGTGCTGCTGATGATCCCCGGTGTTGGGTGAGAAGCTCGCCCATCACGAGCCATCTTCTGACACGGCCTCACTAACTAGTCCATTTGCAGCTTCTTCTACTCGGGTCTCGCTCGACGCAAGTCGGCTTTGTCGCTGATATGGCTCTCAGTCATGGCTACGGCGGTTACTACCTTCCAATGGTTCTTCTGGGGTTATTCGTTGACCTTCTCACATCACGCCAGTTCGTTCATTGGAAATCTGGAGAATGTCGGCTTCAAGAACGTACTTGCCCGGCCTTCTGTGGGCTCTCCGAGGATACCGGATCTTTTGTTTGCTGTATATCAGGGCATGTTTGCAGCCATCACGGTAGCTCTCGCGACAGGTGCCGTTGCTGAACGAGGACGAATGCTCCCTTGCATCGTCTTTATGCTGATATGGTCTACTATTATCTATGACCCTATCGCATGTTGGACCTGGAATCCAGCTGGATGGGTAAACAAAATGGGCGCTCTC
Organism: Xylaria sp. L1 SY-2022; assembly: GCA_023079495.1. Taxonomy (NCBI): domain Eukaryota; kingdom Fungi; phylum Ascomycota; class Sordariomycetes; order Xylariales; family Xylariaceae; genus Xylaria; species Xylaria sp. L1 SY-2022. Next base: position 2,288,309 of record JALIDW010000004.1, read on the forward strand.
GATTTTGCTGGCGGCACTCCAGTCCACATCACCTCCGGATCAGCGGCCCTTGCATGTGGGTGAACACCTCTTTCTTATCAGTCCTGGCACGGCTTGATCGATCAAGATCACGTCTGTTCCTTTCAACCCTCATCTGCCAATTAATCCTGCAACAAAGCAACATGCACCGATAAAAATGCTGATGTTATATTCTGCTAGACTCCATGATGCTCGGAAAACGACGAGGTCACAGGACCCAAGAATTAAACTACCGTCCACACAACGTCACGCATATCGTCATTGGAACCGTGTTTCTATGGGTTGGTTGGTTTGGTTTCAATGCTGGGAGTGCTCTTTCAGCCAATCTGAGGGCTGTTATGGCTGCAGTGGTGACCAATCTCGCCGCTGGTGTTGGTGGCATTACTTGGTGTGTTCTCGACTACCGTCTGGAGGGCAAGTGGTCTACAGTTGGCTTCTGCTCAGGTGTTATTGCTGGTCTTGTGGCTATCACGCCAGGCTCAGGTAGGATCGCATGGATTCAAACAGACAGGCCCCTGGTAGCTGACTGGTATCATCAGGTTTCGTCCCGGCTTGGGCTGCCATGCTCTTCGGTGTCTTTGGGGCTAGCTTGGCAAACTACGCGACCAAACTCAAGTTCGCATTGCGAATCGACGACTCCCTTGATATCTTCGCTGTTCATGCCGTTGGCGGTCTAGTGGGAAATACATTCACGGGGTTCTTCGCCGCTGACTACATTGCTCACCTAGATGGTTCACAGGTCATCCTGGGCGGCTGGATAAACCATCACTGGATACAGCTGGGATATCAGTTGGCCGGCTCGATTGCAGGTGGCCTTTACTCTTTCACTGGCACATGCATTATCCTTTTCATCATCAACCTTATCCCTGGTCTCAGCATCCGCGCGACCGAGGAAGCGGAGATTCTGGGCATTGACGACGCAGAGATCGGCGAATTCGCATACGACTACGTTGAACTAACAAGGGAAGTGCTCAATGATGATGTCAGTCAATTCTCAGTCGACGGCGCTCTGACTCTGGATCGGGAAAAGAATAACAACATTCCCTTGCTCGACTCTAGGAATTTTGTGACGCAGCCGATCCACATTCCTCACATCCACTAGTCGGGGCCTGTTGTCCCTTACGTGGTCATGAATAGATGTACGATACGAAAACCTGGGAGAAGTATTGGCAGCATAACATCGCACCCAGGGACACACGGGTTATGCTAGTTCATATCATGAATCTCGGCATGGCTATGGATTCTACACTCTTAGACTGCTTCTCATTCGTGGGCGGGATTTATATCCATTGGAGATAAAAGTTGGATTCAAAAAGGGGCAGTGTGTGTCCATCGCGACGCACCGAGGGCTTACACCGATTAACGACTTTACTAACGACTTATGCGGAATCAAGGTCTTGAGTGTATAATAACCAGGACTAGGTAGTGAGTTAACGATATCATTCATATTCTTCCAAGAAAACGAGAGGGAGGCTTTTCAATGGATGAATTCCGTTCCTCTTCGTACTGTACGAACACAGTACATACATGATACGGTTACTGTCGTGATGTCGACTGCCAGCTGGCAACAGCTTCAAGGCGTGCTTTGCCACAGGTGTATGACGCGTGTAATTGGTGCTCGGTACGAAGTACTTCACCTGAGGTACCGAAAGTGCCGTGCTGGTGCCTGCTGCCAGCTGACGACTTTGATGAAACCCCCGGTACATCTTAAGAATTGAGCATCCAGGTCGCTTTTGAAACGCCGTCCAGCTTCTGATTCAGTTTCTCCTCCACAACTCACCACACACGGTCAGGTCAGTTCCCGTGCTTTCTGGTTATCCCTCATAGTGAGATTAACAGATATCAGATGTAAGACAACACACAAAAACATGCGTCTCTTAACCGTCCAGAAGCATCTTGGACATTCTATGATCTTGCGAAATATGAGCAAATCGTTGAAAGACAAGCAAGCCTTCTTCGAGAGGTTGCGTGCATGCGCAAACTGCGATGAAGCGGAAGATGCCCTGAGCCCGCGTGAGCAGGCTCTCAGGCAGCAGTCCAGAGCCTTCTTTCCGTCTGCCGTCCAACCCTCGCAGGCGCTGTCTTCCAGTCCGAGACGGCCAGCCTCGAGTCTCCGGAGGACGGCATCGGATCCACGCTCAAGCCCTGTGCATAACGGACCGGTCACAATCGCTGCTACCCCCAACTGCGGTCATGCTCGGACATTCGCGTCCTCAGTAGGTCATGGCAACACTGTTATCCCGGACACGGAGAAACAGGTGAAGAAGAAGCGAGGGCGAGTGCCCAAGTCACAGTCGGGTGACGCTCCGTCACCATCTGTCTCTGTAACCAAAAGAAAAAGATCCGAGCCGGCTCAAAATAAACCGGACTCCCAGCAACTATTCAAGGGGCTGAGATTCTTCTACATACCCAATGATGATATCAACCCTGCGCGGAAAAGCAAGATCGCAAAGGCGCAAGAGTATGGAGCTACATGGACGCGGAATTCTGCCGAGGCAACTCATGTCATCGTCGACAGGGGCCTGTCGTATGCTGATATCAAGCCGCTTCTGGACAGTAGCCAAGTCCCATCTTCCGTCGTACTCGTCAATGAAAACTATCCTATCGACTGCATAATTAGGGGGGCCATATTCGACACGAAACCTACAGTGGAGAAGCATCGGTATGGAGTTCCAGGAGGTCCAGAGTCGATGGAAGAAACTATCCCGCCACAGCCGTCAACCCAAGACTCAAACGCATCGTTGCAGGTTAAATCAAAACGAGACGCCCTACCAACAGACGATAATATCCCGGAGTCCGCCCAGGAAAGTATTGTATCAGTGCCAAATTCACAGCCTCAAGGAGCTGAATCCTCAGAAATAGCAACCAAACCCACTGGAGGCGCGCCCTTGAATGCAAGCCCTGAATCGCGCAACAGCTCCCAGCCCCGCGCATTCACAGATGAACTGAATGCGTGCATCGATACAGTTCTAGAGGACCCGGAAAAACACAAGTACCTCGATGAAAGCGGCTCGGAGAAAGCGGCGTCAGAAAACGAAGGTTCACCAGAAAAGAAGCGAAAACGAACCTCGAAAAGCAAAGGGAAGACTGGGAAGACCAGCTCTGACGAGGAAAAATTCGTCTGCATGACAGGAGGCACAAAAGGTACTACAGCCGGCGGCCCGAATGTAGATACGATCAAGCTTCTCGAAGAGATGGCCGAGGAGTATAGCTTCTGGAACGAGGTCTGGCGCGCCCAGACCTACCGAAAAGCCATCACCACGCTCAAGCTCCAGACCCAGAAGATAGAAACGGCCAAAGAAGCCGCGGCGCTCCCCAACATCGGGAGCAGCCTAGCCACTCACATCGAAGAGATCGCCACGACGGGTCGGTTCAAGAAACTAGAAGAGCTTCGCGCGCAGCCGACTTCGCAGGCATTGAGGGTGTTCGGTAAGATGTACGGCGTGGGCGTGATGACGGCCAAGAAGTGGGTGCAGGAAGGCTATCGCACCCTGGACGACATCCGCTCGAACGTCAAGCTCACCACCAACCAAAAGATCGGCCTGGAGCACTACGACGATCTGCTCACGCGCATTCCGCGCGCCGAGGTCGAGGCGTTGGGCGAATGCGTCCGGGAGGCGGGCGCCGCCATCGATCCGGCGGTCGAGTTCATCATCGCGGGCAGCTATCGCCGCGGCGGCGAGAGCAGCAGCGACGTCGATCTGCTCGTGACCAAGCCCGGGACCTCGTGCGTGCAGGAGCTCACGCCCTTTCTCGACACACTCACCGAGACGCTGACGGCGCAGGGCTTCCTGACGGCCGTGCTTGCGTCGCACAGGGCCGAGGACGGGAACAAGTGGCAGGGCTGCTGCGTGCTGCCCGAGGCGCGGTTCCCGGGCCCCGATAAGAAGGCCTACAGGCCGACGTGGCGACGCATCGACTTCCTGCTCGTGCCGCACTCGGAGATTGGCGCGGCGCTGATCTATTTCACGGGCAATGATATGTTTAATCGCAGCATGCGGCTCCTGGCGCAGACGAAGAATATGAAGCTGAATCATAAGGAGTTGGCTGGGGCCGGGGTCCAGGAGGGGAAAGATGAGAAGAAGATCTTTGAGTTATTGGGGGTGCAGTGGAGAGAGCCGCATGAGAGATGGTGTTAGGGGACTCCCCGGGGAGGGAGAAAGGGAGTTTGAGGTTCCTCTTTTTCTGTATACATACGGGGAGGAAGGAATGTCTACTTGACCTGGAAATTGCGATACCCATCTTATCCCCCCTGACGAGATTAATCACTGTTTGAGCGGAGGTTCACTTCGTCATGATATGAGATGTTCCGGGGACGACGGGGGAATAAAACATCGCTAAATCATCTGCTTTTTTTGTGGTATTTTTTTCAGGGGCGAGGACATCGATGCTATGAGGAATAGCTCTATCTAGGTAGATTCAAATCCCGACCCATCCTCTAAATAATTTCTCTATCAAAAGTACTTCATACAAAACCATGAGATAGATCCCATACCCTTATTCCAACTCGATGGTTCCTGGTTCATCGTTAGTCAGATTCACATACGTCACGGAGTGAAGGGGGAAACATACCGGGGGGTTTCGAGGTGCAGTCGTAGACGACGCGGGTGATGCCGTCGACTTCGTTGACGATGCGGCGGCAGATGTTCTTGAGGAGCTGGAAGGGGAACTCGAAGGGCTCGGCGGACATGAAGTCCACACTGGTGATGGCGCGCAGGATGATGATCATGCCGTAGACGCGGCTGTCACCCATGACACCGACGGCTGGGACACGAAATCAAGTCAGCTAACCACTTCACTGCGTACTCGAAAAAAGGGGGGGACATAACAGACCTCTGTTGGTGTCAAGAGCAGCGTAGGCTTGAGACATCTATCGCACTGCGTTAGCAAGGAACATGAGCTAGGGATGCGTGAGAGACACGAACCTGGTCGTAGAGTCCGGCTTCCTTGATCATGGAGATGAAGATGTTGTCGGCTTTTCTGACGATCTCGACGTGCTCGCGGGTCACCTCGCCAAGGATTCTGATGGCAATGCCCGGGCCCGGGAAGGGGTGGCGCATGATGAGGTCTTCGTGGATTTTGAGCTGGCGGCCGAAGGCGCGGACTTCGTCCTTGAAGAGCTGGAAACGCAAGTTAGTATGATTGTGAGGAGTAGTTGATGCGGTTGCGTTCACGTACCTCGCGGAGAGGCTCAATCAGCTTGAGCTGGGCTTCCTGTTTTTGTTGTCAGTAATCAGGTCAGAGGGGTGCTTTTTCAATTGCACTTACGCCGTTCATCCTGGTCCCGAGTTAGTCGACAGTTACTCATGAAGAATACAGGGGAAAAACTTACATGCGAGCGGGAAGACCACCGACGTTATGGTGAGCTGTGAGAATTGTCAGTCTAATCTCGGTCCAAATCTACCAAGCATGACAGTCGTTAGAGACTCGACTGAAACCATGGTCTGCACGTACACTTGATAGTGGCCGAAGGTCCCTTGAAGCTCAGGGACTCGATCAAATCGGCGTAGAGAGTTCCCTGCAAGAACCACTCGACTTTACCAGCTTGAGGAGTTTCTTTGGCTTCGTGTTCAATGCGGATCGCCTCCTTCTCGAAAAGGTCGATGACTGTTGAAGAGGTTAGTATTAATTTATAAGTCTTGCTAAGGTGGACTGACAGGTCTCTCCGATAATCTTGCGCTTGGCCTCAGGCTCTGTGACTCCAGCAAGGCGGCTGAAGAAGAGCTCTGATCCGTCGACAATGGTCAGGTTGATGCCCAGGTGCTCCTGGAGCGTCTCCTTGACCTGCTGGCATTCGTTGAGGCGCATCAATCCTGTAGAGAATTGGTTAGTGGTGGCCTTTCATAGGGCCTAGCTGCCAGACCACTTACCAGTGTCCACGAGAATAGCGTGGAAACGGTCACCTAGAAATATGTCAGTCAATCACTACTGAATTTGTGTAAGAATTAAGAGACATACCGATAGCCTCCTTCATCAGACGAGCAGCGACTGTGCTGTCGACACCACCAGAGACGGCACCAATCTGTGCAAGATCCGTTAGCTTGTGGACCATGTAAAAAGGGGCAATTGCGAAGACTTCGACTTACAACTTGGGCCTTGTCACCGACAAGCTTGCGGATTCTGATGATCTCCTTCTCGGTGAAGTTACCCATTTCCCAGTTAGGGCGAGCTCCGCAGATCTTGATAGCGAAGTTAGAGAGAATGTCAGTACCCCGGCGGGTGTGAGAGATCTCAGGGTGAAGCTGGATTCCTGGGAGAGGTATAAGTGAGCCAACAGCTTAAATGGCCGGTGATTGATATGGGAGACAAACCAAAGATAGGCTTCGACTGGTGAGCAATGCCGGCGTATGCTGTGTTCTTGGTGCTGGCAATGGTGACGAAGCCCTCGGGCAAGTGGACGAGCTTGTCAAAGTGGCTCATGAAGACTGTCGCATCGTTAGAGCGAGTTTGACTCAGGGGTTATACAAATGATAGCGTTTTGTTATGCAGAGAAGCCTAGCTTACCATGGAGAGTGTCGTCGAAGCCCTCAAAGAGGCGGTCGGCACCATTGGCGTCGCCAACCTTGTGGATAGTCATGTCTGTCTCTCCATACTCACGAGCCTCACCGCGAGCAACGTTCTTGTCGTTGATGAGGTAGGCCAGGAGCTGGCAACCGTAACATATTCCGCTGTAAGCCAGATGAGTAAGACGGCTCTGGACAGGAGAACATGGGAATAACGCACAGAATGGGAACACCCAAGTCGAAGATGGCGGGATCGACGCCTAGGTTGATTTAGCAATGTTTTCCGTGAATCACAGGAATTTACGAGATCTTACGAGGAGCTCCGTCGTCGTATACGGAGGATGGGCCTTTTACGGAGGTTAGAACGCCAGAGTCTACAACGTGTGAAGGCGAGATGATAACAAACCTCCACTCAACACGACACCAACAGGGGTCCAGTCGAGGTCAGCCAGCTTGGTGGTGCATGGCAGCATCTCAGCGTAGACATTGAGAGATCGCAGGCGACGGAGAATGAGATGACTGGTTTGACTGCCGAAATCTAGCACCAAGATGGTCTATGCAGGGGCATTTAGCGTCAGTGTATGCGATGCGTCGACCCGTCAACCTGCGGAGGGCCCATCTTGACATGCAATGACTTACATCAAAGGTGTTGTGAGGCGCCGCGGCAGCCTCTACATCTGTGCCGGCCATGCTGAAGAAAAAGTGTGACTACTACTTGGTGAGAAACGGGGATTTTGTTAAGCAAAAAAAGTCGTGATCGCCGCAATGTTTTGGCTGGAGAATTCCGTCGACGTTACGAACCTGTTAGGAGGCGAGATATAAAAAGGGGATTATACACTCGGGACTGCCCTCTCGAATATGGAACGCTCTTGGGATTGGAGCAGGACACAAAACAGATTTATGAGGAGAGTGAAGTCCCTATATCGACGTTTAATTGAGTCACGATCAGGGAAAAAACTGCGAGACGGGCTTGGTGGGGTCTCGACTTGTATGGCGGGGCAAATCGAGCAACTCCGTGACGCTAATCGTGAGCTGGAATCGGCAATCGGTGCTACGGATTACGGGCTATCGCATTACCTAATCCCGTGGAACTCTCAATTATTGCAATTCATCTAGTGGCTTAACGGGTGTTGTTATCTATCCGTTTGGCTATTTGTAATTCTCCTTTTCTTCTTTTTGTTTTGTTCTAAAGAGATTTTTAGGGAGGGGAGAGAAAACGGAGAGGAGATCATTCGCCGCAATTGTTCTACGGTTGCTGGGTTTATGTAAAAGTGGGTACGGTCTCTCGTAGCGGTGCTGCTCCGATCGCAAATCGCTCATTTTTACGTATTTTACGGCAGGTAAATAATAGATCAACCATGTCTTGCTTCAAGACGCCAGTAAGTGAGACCAGATCTACCAACTTTCTGCCGTTCTGCGAGTACATGTACGAGTATGCAACTCGAGACGAGAGAACCTTTTGAGGAACCTTCCTGGTGTAAATGCAGAGAGGCCGGCCCGGCAGCGTCTGTTACGGTCTGTAACCCTTAACGATCATCTCTTAAACCAGAGGGTACGAAGCACATCTCCGCCAAACCATGACTTTAAAGGCACACTCTTTTATACGTCTGACTCTATTTGATTCGTTCCATTCAATCAAGGAAGCTGCAGGTGTTTTACAAAATAAATGCGTTGAAGGATATGTATATCTCTACGAGATGGGATGCTGGCGTTGGTCAGTTTGACGGGCCGCCAATTATCTGACAGATCGAATCGAGCCGGGCCTTCTGAAAATCACCCCCTTTTCGAACATCCCCTTCTCACCTACTTGCCATTACCACCAAAATCACGGCTTCAGTCGTTGTATACTTGGTATATATAGTGAGTAAGCATAAAATATCGAAAAAGTGTCTAATATTCTGAAGCTGTTATCAGCGGTTCGCGCAATGGGGTGTATGAATCGCCACGTCCAATTCGTGTGGTTTCCGGGCCAATCATAACCACAACATCTCTCACGTTCCTCACCTTTGCGTAAATGAGAGAATATCATGAGAAGGAGTGTTGCATTGCGTGTGAAATCGCGTTCACATGCGTATCTTTGAGGCTTTGTAGAAAACAGGATGAGAAATGACAAAGCTGCTTGGCCCTCTTAGTGGTCACTTCGAGTTAAGTTGAAAGCGACATCGGGATCGATGTATAGGTAGTAGACTTGGAGCCTAATCTTCAAGATCTGAGGGTATGGGGGATATGATGGGCGTATAGAATGATTTGAGTTGCTTCATGCCGCGTGGCGTGGACATACGCAATCTCGAAGTTTCTGTCCTGCTTGGTATTAAAAGACTGTCCACTTCACGAAACAAGAGGTAAAATCGATCGTCACGACACTTACCGCAACATCACTCAAACTATCAAAGAATAAGCACGAAGTTCATCACAATGTTCCAGAAAGCATCGTTCATGCTCACAGTCGCCGCCGCGGCTCTACTCCAGGCAACGGCGGTAAAGGGGTTCTTCGACGGGAACCTCAACTACGCCAGCCCGTCCCGAAGACATCCGACTCTCGGTATCGATGTCCCTAAAGTCGCAAGACGAAGTCTGAAGCGTGGGAATGTTCCGCGCGCGTCCGAGGACCTCAGCTTCACGCATGGCGTGGCGTCCGGCGATCCGTATGCCGACTCCATCATCCTCTGGACGAGAGTCGCACCCTCGCTTGCCTCAGATACGGGTAATGTGACTGTTGAAGGAAGCGTGCCTCTGTATAGCCACGATACGCAGACGTATATCGAGGCCGATGCGAATCCGATATGTGTGCAATGGGAGCTGTATCCGTTGCATCAATCTGTCGTCGTCGCGAGCGGGAGGGCGTATACAACAAGTGACATCGACTATACGGTCAAGGTAAACGATCGCGCTTATGATGAGTGAAATGGAACAGAGCTGATGTAAATCGGTCTATAGGTCGAGGCCACTGGACTCAAGCCATTTACAGCATATAACTACCAGTTCACTGTCTGCGACTCGGACGTAAAGAGTCCTGTGGGACGAACGAAAACTGCCCCTGCGGCTCACGATCACGTCTCGGAGATGACGTTCGCGGTGTTCTCCTGCAGCAACTATGGTAGGTCGTTGAAGCGCCTCGTGGTATGTTTTGGTTATGGCTAATTGATCCCAGCAACTGGATACTTCAACGCGTATGGCAACGCCGCCCGAAAAGATGACCAGGACTTTTTTGTATGAATGTGCCCACGGCGTTTGATAGTCGTTACTAACAAGAACCAGGTTCATCTCGGAGATTATATCTATGAGGGCGATATGGGAGGGGAACGAGCTCACGATCCACCGAGGGTAACGTTTACCCTGTATGACTACAGAACTCGACATGGTCAGGTAGGTGTGCAGTTGTCCGCGGGATCGGAAACTGGCGAACTGAGATTGTTTTTAGTATCGGACTGATCCCGATTTGCAAGTTGCGTCCCAGAACTTTGCGTGGATTACGACGTGGGATGACCATGGTAAGTGAAAGGCAAGAATCAAGACGGTCGATCAGGGTGACGACTACTAAAGCCAAGAGATACAGAGGTATCCGATAATGGGTACCGAGACGGTGCCAGTGGCCTCAACAACACCGAGGATTCTTTCTATAACACGGGCCACGGTGTGAGCGTTGACCAGCGCAAGATGAATGCAGTGCGAGCGTATTTCGAGTGGATGCCAATTCGGTATGTCTTCAGTACCTCTCACTGACACCAACAACACCTGTCATCAGTTCTAACATCCAATCCAACAGACAGGTTGACCTTGATGACAACCTACGTGTCTGGAGGTCGTTCCAGATGGGTAACCTATTGGTATGAAGCCCCTATAAGCTCAATTAGAAGCGCTATCTGTTGAGTGTACTCACAATATTGGTAGGACTTCATCGTCCTCGACACGCGGAACTACGACCGCAGCATCACTTCTCTAGGTAAGTCACTAACTCGCAGGTTATGCCCTATCCTCAGTTCTGACTGAAACTGTGAAGGCTGGAACGACGACTACATTGATTTGATCAGAGACGACGCCTCCAGAACTCTCATGGGTTCTCGTCAGGAGAACTGGTTCTATAAGCAGCTGTCGGAATCTTCGAAACGTGGCGCCGCTTGGAGGATTGTCGGTAATCAGATTTTATTCTCTCGCATATATGAGTCATATGGCTTGAGTGGCGATAATTGGAGTGTGAGTTGAGAAAGCCTTGATGTTATGAGAAACGCTCAGGAGGTCTTGACTAACTCGGCGAGTAGGGATACACTGCGAACCGTAACAGAACGCTCAAGCACTTGTATGACAACAACATTGGCAACAATGTGTTTCTATCTGGCGATAGCCACCGGAACTGGGTTTGTCAATCCACCAAGCATAAACTACTCAAGTGAATACCGCTGATTGTTATAGGTTTCCGACCTAGTCTGGCTGGAGGAAAAGGAGTACGATCCAGAAACGGGAGATAAATCCATAGGTGTTGAGTTCGCCGGAACTGCCGTCTCATCAAAGGGCGATACTTCGTCTATACTCCAAGCCAGGACAGACTCAAAATACCGCATAGGTAATAATACGGAGCTGCAGTGGCAGGAGGGATATTATCGCGGTTACATTTATCTGTCGGTGAAACAGGACAAAGTCGAAGCGCGATTCTACGGATCGCCGAGTGTGGCCACGCGTAACTCTTGGGAATTACCGCTCGCCAACTTCACTGTGTTTAGCGGCGAGAACAAGCTGGCGCGTCCCGTCGGTGGAGGGTTTGTTGAAGCAGGAGCTGTCAAAGGCGGGGAGACGAAGCCGACCAATATTTCTCTCAACACCGATACCTGGGAATGGGATGTCATTGGCTTTGATCAGATGTATATCGAGTAACAGGCCCTGGTTGGATGGCTGAGACGAGTAGATAATGACCGGAGCATCGACAACAGAAGCGAGAAGACGGGTATTACGCAGTCATCATAGTACTGCTGGGATATCTGCGCGGTAGCTACCGGGTAGGTCCCCAAACTGCTCATCAGTCAAGGCCGTGACAGTGAGCTTCCCCTATTCAATCATATGGCCAAAAGTATGAGACGAGTGACTCAATAGGGGTCAAAACACAGGCGAAGTACCGGTAATCCGGTTTAGAACAAGAAGAGACCTGATAATATTCCGTAACTAATAACATAACTCATACTGATTCGCGAATCCTTGGACCGGCAAATAGTGAGGTATTTTTGCCACACCTCACAGTGAGTTGACACCACTGTACATTGCTAACACACCGACAGTACGGATGAGACAGCGATAGGACCAGGAGAGGTTGACTTGGAATATTAATCTTCCGCCGCACTGTTTGTTGGTAAAGTGCTTCATCATTGCGAGCTCCATTTGCCAACATTCGTCAAGGTTGACTCGCACTCCGTGTTTTTCATCAACGGTATATCACGGCACTGCAGCTGTTTTCGTTTGTTTTGAGAACGTGCATCAATCCCAGGAGGGCTTGTTGGTACAGCAAACGAGGGTGGTACGGATGAAGAAGGGTGTCTGGATTCCTCCGCAGACTGCAACGGGCCGAAGGGAATGCTCGAGGTCGGTTAGGTGCGTCGTACAAGTATCGACGTTTGAGCAATCCCGTCGGACAATAAGAGTCAACTAAGCACCTGCATAATAACAATTGTTAAAGGGATTGTCAACATGAATGAATGCCGGATGTTTTGTATTTAGACAAGTAAAATTCTGTACAGAAATCCGTAATCCGTAAATGTGTTGTAGTCGTTGACAAGAAATACGGATTAAGCGCCAGTCTTGTACGGATTACGGATTACGGAATTCCTGCCTGCGGTACGGATTAGGTAGGTGCGAAGTACCTCGTTGTTTCCGTTCGGTAGCTGGAGCTTATCTGTGCAGGCGGTAGCTGCCGGTAGGTGCGGTACGTAAGCAAACAGCTCGGCTTATCTTGGTGGGGAATTCAGGCGGCACTGGCGTCTGCGTGGGCGGTGAGCGGTTACTGCCGCCCAAAACCCCACCCTTGCATAGAATTTCCTGAATGCGAGGAGAGACCCGACCGGGACCCTGCCAATTCAATCAAGCCTGAGAAAGGGAAGCAGAAAAATTCAAGTTTTCTGACCACGCGCTTCAGCTCCAAGTCCCTGCCTTTTCTCGACTTCAGAAACTGGGTTGCCCGTCACCCATTTCTTCCTTTCGTTTTTCGAACCTATATATCTCCGGTACATCGATAACAATCCATCTGCACCGCCCGACATGGCTGGCAGCGACGACATGGCGGTCGAGGTCGCCGAGCAGAAGCTCAAGGACATGACGCACTCCGAGCAGCATTACTTCAACAGGTGAGAGCAGGCGTCGACTCGGCGACAAAGCGCAGATGATACTTGACGAGTTCTCTTTGACTAACTCATTGCTCTCCTCATAGCTACAACCACCATGGTTCGTATCCGTCCTCCATCTATCTGCCTGTCTATCTAGTAGTATCCGCCGTGGGGACAGTCAACTGACCTCACACCCATTCACGCTCAGGCATCCACGAGGAAATGCTGGTACGTCCCCCTCAGCTTCCGCCATGACTGCTAGCTACCCTCAACACTGCGTTCCCCTCCTTACTGACGTTCGCTGGCGCCATCTGCAGAAAGACGAAGTGCGCACGCGATCGTACATGAATGCCATCGTCCAGAACAAGCATCTTTTTAAGGACAAGGTCGTTCTCGATGTTGGCTGCGGTACCGCGATTCTCTCCATGTAGGGCATCTATTCACTACCGTTTCTTTGGGCATCGACGCCTGACATATCCTTTCTCCAACAGGTTTGCCGTCAAGGCCGGCGCTAAGCATGTTATTGGTGTTGACATGTCCACCATTATTTTCAAGGCCAAGGAGATCGTTAAGGTCAACGGCATGGAGGACAAGATCACTCTTATCCAGGGAAAGATGGAAGAGATTGAGCTTCCCTTCCCTAAGGTCGACATTATCATTTCTGAGTGGATGGGCTACTTCCTCCTCTATGAGTCCATGCTCGACACCGTTCTCTACGCCCGAGACAAGTACCTCGCCAAGGATGGTCTGATCTTCCCTGACAAGGCAACTATCTTTTTGTGCGGTATCGAGGACGGCGATTACAAGGACGAGAAGATTGGTTGTAAGTGTCGAAAGTCCACAACAAGAACCCCCCATGCCAGCAGTTACTCATAAGATCTAGTCTGGGACAACGTCTACGGTTTCGATTACTCGCCGCTCAAGAAGACCGCCCTCTCCGAACCCTTAGTCGACACCGTCGAAGTCAAGGCCGCCGTTACGGACCCGACAGCTGTCATCACACTCGACCTGTACACATGTACCACCGCCGATCTTGCCTTCTCGATTCCCTTCAGCTTGAAGTGCCGTCGGGATGACTTTGTGCACGCCCTCGTCGCATGGTTCGACATCGACTTTACTGCGTGCCACAAGCCCATTCGCTTCTCTACTGGCCCGCATACCAAATACACACACTGGAAGCAAACCGTCTTTTACCTTAAGGATGTTTTGACCGTTCAGCAAGACGAGACCATTTCCTGCAACTTGGTAGTTAAGCCCAACGACAAGAACCGCCGGGACCTTGACATCCAGATCGACTACGCCCTGGAAACAGATGCGCCTACTCGCCAATCGCAAGGTTCGTGCAGCTATAAGATGTGTTAGTCGGGGACGTTGAACATCGTGGTAAGACGTCTACGCATATTTGGGATGTCAGGGGATGATTGAATCCAGCTGTGTCAGTGTCGCCTCTAGAGCGAAGCAGCTGTTAGTTTGCCTACAAGGTAGGAAGGGCAATGCTACAATCGGTCAAGGTCATGGCACATGATCTTGATACATTACATACACTGAAACTCATCGCAGGAGTCGCTTCGGACAGGGCACTTGAATTTCTAGCGATATAGAATTCATGAGAAAGCAACGAGCAATGACTCATAATGAAAACGTGCATGGGCAATCCCCAGCACGAGAATTGCCTACTACCTACGTTCAGGTACTGTATCTACTAGGGGTATGCATAATTCTGCGATGGTACGCACAAGAGACCGTACGATTCAACTCCATTCATCAGTCCGTGCCTTCTACTTCTAGACCGTGGCGCATATGTCCATTCCGCTGTCGGCCCCCGTGAGTGAATACTGCCCGTAGGCTGTAGCCCGGTGACCTCCTAGCTGCTCTGCCTTGTACCGCACGATTCGTACAAGAAGTAGAGTCGCTCTAATCCGTAGTAACCACAATTGAATGTCCGGTCTGATTCCAGCTTCAATTGGTGGTAGTAAGGGGCATCCAATTCTTGTTATTTGACACTACCTTACCCATCGTTGGCCGCCCAAACCAAGCCGCCATCTGCTATCCCGTAGAAGAGCCAACAATTCTTCTGTCTAAGACTTGAATCCAATTCAATTCAAACGGCCCAGCCACATGAGACATAGCGGAACGAACAAAAAGAGTGAATTTGCTTTCAATCAATTCTTATCCCCCTTGGTGGTTTACACAAGCTCGTAGTATCCTGACTGTCCTTACATGTGATGCCGGTGGGGTCCGCAGCTAAAGAGACCCTCGAATTACTTACCAAGCGATGCCTAAGCTTCACGTCATTTTCTGCTGACAATCTAATCCGTGCGCAATTCCTCGAGACCACCTTCCTCTTATTATTAGTAGTAGGTAGCTTGCTCCGTGTCGTCGCAAAAATCAACGTCTTATACTTGTACGCATATATTTATTTATTTCCATTTCTACCCATTGAAAAGCCATGTTCACCGGATTAGTCGAAGAGATCGGAAGTAAGTCAGGCTTTTTTTTCATGAGAATCGGGTTGTCTCAACCCCTCACTCGAGTTCATCCATGCCCAAGTTGGCTCATTCATCCATTCATCCATCCATGCACACACAGCTAACCTCATACAGCCGTCGCGGAGTTGAACTCCCACGATGAGACAGGCGGCACCTCCCTAACCATCTCGCTGCCGGCGTCCTCCAAGCTCCTCGAGGGCGCCCTCCTCGGCGACAGCATCGCCATCAACGGCGTCTGTCTCACCGCGACAGCGCTCTCCAGCCCTGACGCCGCTGAGCCCAGCTTCAAAGTCGGCATCGCGCCCGAGACGCTGCGTCTCACGAACTTGGGCGCCCTGCAACAGGGCTCGCACGTGAACCTCGAGCGCGCCGTGCGCGCCGACACGCGCATGGGCGGCCACTTCGTGCAGGGCCACGTCGACACGACGGCGGAGATCATTCGCATCAGCCCCGACGGGAACGCGCTGACGTTCCGGTTCCAGGCGCGCGAGGCCGAGCGCGCGGACGTGATGCGCTATGTCGTGCACAAGGGCTTCATTGCGCTCGACGGGACCAGTTTGACGGTGACGCAGGTCAATGATGAGGAAGGGTGGTGGGAGGTCATGTTGATCGCGTATACGCAGGAGAAGGTCGTCGTCGCGAAGAAGCAAGTGGGCGAGAGTGTCAATGTCGAGGTAGATGTTTTGGCGAAGTATGCGGAGAAGAGCATGGCTGGGTATCTGGCTGCCCGTGGTGGACAGGCGCTCATTAAGCCGATTATGGAGAAGATGGTGCAGGATTTGGTTGCGCAGGCTAGTGAGTTGTTGTCTCTTTCCCCCTTTTTTTCTCTTTCTCTCTGCTTGGTTGTTATGGTTACGCGTTTGGAGTCTCTGCTGGGTTCGAGATCGTCACTCTCATGGCCCCGTCTGATGTCGCCATTTTACTGACTTTTCGACTTTACAGTGGGTGGACACCCGTCATCGTGAGAAGCATTGGGAGGAGGAAAACGGGTTGTCTCGAGATTCTACACAAAGATGATGTCCTGTCAATTCGCCATTCTACAAATCGAACCTGATGACGTTACGCCTAATGTGACAAAAAGCTGTTCTAATCCTGCCGTGTCGTCCAATGTTATAAAGTCCGTCTATCTCTAGCACTGCGCGCAACGCAATTCAAACGCCGTGACGCCGGGTATCTCATCCTTACAACATAGAATCGTGATCGTCGTCGCCTTTCTCAAGCATCGCCCCAAACTTCGGCGATCTTCTGGCTCAGAGGCCTCGAGATTTTCTTCCTGCCAACAAGGTTTACCGTCTGGTCAAACACCAGATCCTGCTTCCGCTTCTTCCGTGTCTCTTCGCTGTCGCCTTCACACCCCGCATATGCATTGACGAATTCATAAGGTGTCTTCCACTTCTTCTGAATCTCCAATGCCTTCTCACCGCTTACTTGCTTGGTGCACATCAACATCTTCAAGTAAACATCGCGGAGATTGATGGTGTCAGACTTCGAGGCCAGGGACGCAAAGGCTGGATAGCTGATATAGTGCCCAACGGTAGGCTGCTCTTCCCTCAGATGCTTCAGCAGAGGCAGATAGTTCTGCGTGGTAAGGACCTCGGTGGGTATGACGAGAAGAGGTTTATCTTCATACTGTTTCTTCAACAGAATCGTCATCCGCGCAAGGTAGCGGATGGTATCGTCCACCTTTTGGGTCTTCTTCACGAAATAACCATTAACCACCTGAGTAGAAGCAATAGCAGATTGAACTGCCTCCTCGTGCTTCTGGATGGTTTGTGCGTCCAGGCTTATCTCTTCGATGAGATAGACCACGTTCTTTATCCCCGTCCGCCTCTGCCGAAACTTCTGTTCGTGGAATCTGCCGTCCTTGATACTCCCTATTAAATCGTCGAGCCGCTTCCGTTCAACCACCCAGTCCAACATTACCTCGTCGCCCTCGGCGCCTGTACGTGCAAGGAAGTTAGGATCATGGCACTTGGCCACCCACAACGCATCTCCGATCTCGAGGCTCCTTGTGATTGGCTTGGCCCCCTTTTTGGTGAGTTCATCCTGTAGATACACACGATCCTTTCGAGTCCGCACTTCGCGACTGTCTAAGACAAGGTGAACTGTGAACGCCCCTGCGGGGATTCGGATTGGTCTGAACGTTGGCAAGGCAGTGGAGCTGCTGTTAGCGACGACATCGGCGACAACACCGGCGCGAGGGGCTGGCGGCTCGGTTAACGGCTCAACTGACGGCGATCTGGACGGCGATCTGGGTGGGGGCTGTGCCACATCGGGCTCTCTTCGTTGTTGCCGTTGCTGTTGCCGCAGTTGTTGCTGCTGTTGTTGTTGTTGCTGCTGTTGCCGCTGTTGCTGTTGTTGCTGCTGTTGTTGCTGTTGTAACTCTGCCAATTGCGCGGGATTGAGATCTGCAGTCCGTTGTAACCGCCGCGCCACCTCCCAGCCTTCCTCCGACAAGTGATATCGCCGCAAGGGCCGCCCTCGTTCGTACACTAGATCCTTGTCCAGCAAGGTCCTCATCGAATTCCACGCCGTATAGAATCGATTCGCGTCCCCCGGAGCCTTGAACGACGAGTCACAGTACGGCTGTGCGATTTCGATTAACTGAGTCTTCGTCAGGCCTACGTGCGAGCCCTCGTCTAGCGTGGCGAGGCCGAGGATGATGGCGTATGGGCCAGAACGAAACGTCGGCACGTAAGGTCTACTAGCCCTCCTGGGCGGCCCCATGATATCGTCATCTGGCTCATCGATGTCTTCGTTGAGTCTCGGGGCATGCCACTGCCTCGGCCGCTTAGGCATCGGCAGCCCGTTCTCCCGACAGTGCTTCTTGAGCTTCTCGGTCAGACGGTCGCAGATCTTAGGCCCGAATCCTTTCAACTGCTGCAGTTGAGAGGGGTGGTTGAAGGTGATGGGGCAGGCCTTGAGTGCGTCGTACGCGTGCTTGTAGGTCGTCAGACCCATCGAGTTGCGTTCACGCGCTAGGTCGACCCATTCCTTTACCCAACCGAGAAGCAGGGGGTTGGCACATGGCCTGTCTGCGTTGGCCATTGGAAGAGATCAGGAGGAACAGGTCGAGCAATAGAGAAGAGGAGAGAGATCTCAGGTGGGTGCCGGGAGGAGGCGGGTGACAAGCAAGAGACAGCAAGCAGCAAGATACGAGGATGAGACAATATTCCGCCAATATTCCGTCGAGATACGGAACAGATAGGTGCCGTCGTCAGGATTGGCTTATATACGAAGGTAGGTCAGGTAGATCTTCCGAATCAACGGACTACGATGCCGATGCTCATCACGTCGAGCGAGTGCACGGAGATCACGACACGATACAAATCGGCATCGGTGGGTGTGAAGAGGGAGGTACGGATACATACGATGATGTATTCCGTAACTTCCCAGGCTTGGATCTGCGTGCCAAGAACGGCGTAAGAACAGGGGGCTATTCCGCTGAAGGTATTTGCCTGCCTAGTGCAAGTACTTAATCCGTACTGGAGGCTACACCAACATGGCTGCATGTAGTGTACGGACCTGTGGGAATTCCGTCACAGTGCTACCTAAGTGCCCGAAGCCGACTAGCCCCGTACGCTACGTAGGTAGCTAAACCCTGTTGGGCTCATATATGAAGTGGGGACCTGTACATCGATTTACGAGAGCTACCCACCTGACTAAAAGTAGCCCCTCGGCCCCCCCTCCTCAAACGGCCGTGGGGCGCTCTTCGTGCAGTGAGTGCTGTCCATGTCCATGTCCATGCCATGCCACGAGGCGATGCGCTGCTTTCTGCGCTTCTACAGCTATAAAACTGCCTCCCCCCTTTAAACCCCCTTTTTAGGCATTGCCATTGCCAATTCCTAACCTAGACTATTCATTATCCTGCTCGGACTGCAGTGCTCAGTTCGAATCCTATCGGACAGACACCACGTCAGCCTTAACCTTGACCGCCCGTCCACTTTGTGCCGCCCTGGTAATCCGTATATTAACCCGCTCTCGTTTCTGATCCATCCCATCCCATCGTTCTCCTTCTCCTCTTCCTCCTCTTCATCGTTCCTTTCTCTTCATCTCCAAGTGTCTCCGTCCCACTAAAATCCTAATCGGTGACGAATATCTGGCAAGTATTAATCAAGGTACTACAAACAATCCCAGCGACGAGGACAGGCAAGGCAAACCAGCAAGCCGCCATCGTTGTCTATCTGCCTAGTTTTATATCTATCTATCTACCTGAATCCCTCGACTGACCATGATGATCAGGTAGTTATTTGTAGTAAACAGACACAATATCGTCAATAATCAGCTCAAGCCTCCCTCACGCTCGCTCTCTTGTCATCACATTGTCCAACACAAGCAATCATGGACCGAAAGACTATTATTGAAGCTTCCAAGAAGCACGACATCGTGCCCGGCAGAATCTACAAGTACGGCACAGCCGGTTTCCGTATGCGGGCCGATCTGCTGGATGGCGTCACGTTCCGTGTTGGTTTGCTTGCCGCGCTGCGCAGCCGCAAGCTCAACAGCCAGACCATTGGTGTTATGATCACCGCCAGCCACAACCCGGCCGTCGATAATGGTGTCAAGATTGTCGATCCCCTGGGAGACATGTTGGAACAGGAATGGGAGGCGTATGCCACTAATCTCGTTAATGCCCCGAGCCACGAGGAGCTCGTTGAATACTTTTTCAAGCTCGCCGAGGTCTTGAGAATCGACCTAAACGCGCCTGGCAAGGTGATTGTTGGCAGAGACACCCGACCTTCGGGCATTACCCTAGTCACCGCTCTGTCCGATGCTCTTGCGTCGACGAATACCAACTGCGTTGACTACAAGATTCTCACAACCCCTCAGCTGCACTACATCACCCGCTGCCTAAACACCGTTGGTACACCCGGCGCCTACGGAGAGCCTAGCGAAGTTGGATACTACGACAAGCTCGTAGAAGCCTTTTACCGCGCTCTGCGTGGTCGCAAGGTCTCTGGAGGATTGACCGTAGACTGTGCCAACGGTGTTGGTGGTCCCAAGTTGAACGAGCTGCTCAAGCGCCTTGACGCTGAGAAGACGGGCTTGAAGGTCAAGGTTGTCAACGACGACGTTCTCCGACCTGAAATCCTCAACCTCGACTGCGGTGCCGATTTCGTCAAGACTCGTCAACGGGCTCCCCCCACCCCCAAGCCAGTTCCCGGCGACCGATGGTGCTCGCTTGATGGTGATGCGGATCGCCTCATCTACTACTGGATTGATCCCGAGACCGGCTTCTTCATGTTAGATGGAGACCGCATTGCGACGCTCGCCGCTTCCTTCATTGTAGACCTTGCCCGGAGCGCCGGAGTTGACGACCAGTTGAGAATTGGTGTCATCCAGACTGCCTATGCCAACGGTGCTAGCACCAAGTACATCGAGCAGCACTTGCGTCTCCCTGTTGTCTGCACACCCACCGGTGTAAAGCATCTTCACCACGCGGCCTGCTCTTTTGACGTTGGTGTCTACTTCGAGGCGAACGGCCACGGTACCGTTCTTTTCTCGCCCGCAGCAGTTGAGACTATCCGGACAAAGGAGCCGCAATCCCCTGCGCAGAAGGATGCTCTCGACATTCTCAGTGCTCTGGCCGATCTCATCAACCAGACTGTCGGAGATGCCATTTCGGACATGCTTATGGTTGAGGTTATTTTGGCTCACAAGGCATGGTCCATGAAGGACTGGGCCATGACCTACAAGGATCTCCCCAACAGACTTGTCCGCGTCGAGGTCGGCAACAAGGACCTCTTCCAAACGACCGACGCCGAGCGTAAGCTCAGCCACCCCGTTGGCTGCCAGGACGAGATTGAGAGAGAGGTCAAGAAGTACACAAACGCCCGCTCTTTCGCACGTGCTAGTGGCACTGAAAACGCCTGCCGCGTGTATGCAGAGGCGGCGACAAGATCCGAGGCGGACGAGCTCGCAAATAAAATTGCGCTTATTGTGAGACAATACGGTGGCAACTAAGCCCCTTGATAAAGGTGCTTTAGTTGAAGAGAAAGGAAAGGAACAAAGGAACAAAAAAAAGACAGATATCGGCGGTCATTGACGAGCTTACGATTACACCAAAAAAAAACGGCTTTTATGTGAATTAGTGACGAAAATAGCCCATTCTTCCTGAAAAAGCTGGGAACCCAAGTCGGCGGTTCCCTGAAGCTGAGAAGATGAATACATCAGTGTTCTAGCAATGAAGTTATTGCTGTCTCCTGTTTCGATGATGAAAATGTTCTTGTTGGTGTTTGCCTCCTTTTCCAGATGTGACCCCTATTCAGACACGGAACGTCGACCGCATGTGATACTGGCACTAACTGCCTAGAAATCAATCTAATTGAGTCGGACAGGGCAAAATCGTTGGGAGATTTTGAGTTTGCTTCACGTGCTACGAATTGTAACTCAACTAAAAACAAAGGCCGACCACGTTCTTCTCTTCTCCATGGTGCCAGAGACCCCCCAACTCGTGAGTTGGATTTTTAGACTTTTCTGCAGTGGGGGGAATTGGAATGGGGGTCTTCCTGTCTGTCCTGGATATCGGGAGTTTAGGGGTCTCTCATAAATATTTCCTGCCTGAGGCTTGGAGTTTGCTCTGCGGTATGCTTATTTCATCAAAGGTAAGTCATTTCTCAACTCCCGTTGCGCTTTGAATTTCGTCCTACATGAGCAGGTTGATAATAACCAATGTCTCAGAGATATCTAGGTACTGTCCCTTTCCGATTCCGAACATGCACATCACCGCAGAAGGTTCCGTAACCACCCGAGCTCCGTAGGCACGAAGGCGTCATGTCGAGTCGGGGTCGTATGTTGAGGTCGGTCCGTACCATCCGTCTGTGCACGGGATCCCGTACGGAATAATACCGACGGAATACGGAAACAGGTACGTACAGTGCGACGGACAATCCAAACTCACACATTTGAGGAGTCTCTTCATGCCAAGATTTCAGCCGTTCATTCGTGTTACACAACTTGTACCATTTTAGTACTAGTGCGGGTACATAATTGAAGGCCCACTTAGTCCGACCGGGCCTCGAAAAAAAAATTCGAAGGGAAAAAAGACGAGGGAGCAAGGAAAGGAAGGGGAACAAAAAAAGATGAAAAAAAGAAAAGAAAATTAGCTAGCGATTGTTTCGATCAATCGACCTCCGGGTTATGAGCCCGGCGCTCTTCCACTGAGCTAGCTAGCTTATTTTGTTGTGCGATGATGGATGGGATCTTTCTGGGACCTATATGGTGCGTACGTGCATGGGAGGTGGTTATTATTTGTTTGCGGTTGACTTGAAGGATGAGGAACTTGCATGTGATTTGAAGATCATGATGGATGGAGGATTGTTTTTTGGGGTGTTATAGTGTTATCACTCTCGCATCGTCGACTATCGTGCGTTTTCGATGTAAGACTATTCTATGAGGTCCTGATGGAAATGCTCATGAATTTCTATGTTAATACTACCCGGCGTATGAAATGCACTGAGAGCACAGATATGTGGTTGTCTCGATTCCCGGACTAGTGCCGCGAGTTTGTCCACAGGGTGAAGAGACAGGTAGTTCTACCTATCGTTGGACTATACGAAGACAGAGCTGTCCCTGTTATTCTCACAAGAACCGACCGCGGACTCTGTTTTCATATAAACCGGGACCCAAGATTGACTGTGAAAGTCCTCACCTCCCAAGTTTTGATAGTGGCCAAGAATCACGAATCTTGTCGAATGATAATAATCCGTGTTGGCACAAATGCACTTCTCCAAACCATGGAGCCCACGAGTTTCCAGATGTAGACACCGGAGGACGTATCTCCGTTCGATAGATTTCTACCAGAGATATCTAACCAACAGACCCCATCACGTCCTTCAACCAAAAAGTTCACTTCCGTTCCCCCAAGCATAAAAGACAATGGCCTCACTCAAAACCCTCTTCCTGCTCCTCGCAGCCACAAGCACCCTCGCCCTGCCCCCATCACTCAACCTTCCCCCCATAACCCGCAACGGCACCTCCCTCCTCCAAAACAACCACCCATGGCGCGCCGCGGGTCCAAACATCTACTGGCTCGGTCTCGACGAGAACGTCCTCCCCCCACCAGGCGTCCCCTACGACCCAGCCACAAAAGCAAGTTACCCGCACAAAGAACGCGTCACAGAGGCCATGGCCATGGTGCAGGCTCTCGGCGGGACGATGGTCAGGGCACATACGCTGGGCATCAGCACGGGGAATCCGCTCAGTCTGTGGCCTGAACGGGGACTCGTGAACGCGGATGCGTTTGAGGCGATGGATTGGGCGGTTTGGCAAGCTGGGGTGTTTGGGGTTAGGGTGTTGGTGCCGCTTGTTGATAATTATGTTGGTTTTCCTTTCTTCTCTTCATTTCATTCTCTCGGTGTGTCTTGGAGTGGGTGCGTGCAAGAAGGAGAAAACTAAAGGGGAATATAGGACTACTACCACGGCGGCAAATTCTCCTTCCTCCGCTGGGCCGGGCTGAATCCAAGTAACACGGACCCCCTGATCCAGTCCTTCTACACGAACGAGACGATCGTCTCGTCGTTCAAGGAATACATCCGCACACTCCTCACGCACAGGAATAAATACACCGGTCTCACGTACGCAGAGGACCCCACGATCTTCGCCTACGAAAGCGGGAACGAGCTGGCCGGTCCCGTCTGGGGCGACATGGATGTTCCCGTGCATTGGATCCGCGAGATCGCGCGTTTTGTGAAGGGGCTTGCGCCGGGGAAGTTATTCGTTGATGGGACGTATGGGGTTAATGCGACGCATCTCGATATCGAGGAGGTTGATATCTATTCCGATCATTTCTACCCGCCGGATATCGATCGCTTGCGCACTGGTGTCGAGGCAGTGGAGAGGGCTGGGAAGGTGTATTTTGCCGGTGAGTATGACTGGGTCGGACAGTCTGGCGGGGACTCGCTTGAGGACTTTTATGGGGTTCTTGAGAGCAGTGATGCGGTTGGTGGGGATGCGTTTTGGAGTCTTTTTGGGAGGGATGCGCCGGATTGTGATGTGAGTTGCTTTCCTGCTAGATGGGAGATCAGATGGCTAACAGACTGTGTAAAGACCTGGGTGAATCACGACGATGGCTTCACGCTGCAATACGGAAACCCGAACAACACGGCTTATACGAACGGGAGGATTCAGTTGATTCGGAAACATTTCATTGAGATGAGTCGAGGCAAGGTTATCAGTCCGCATGAGCCGCTGCCTCCCGTGTCTTGCCCTCCACCTCCGCCACGAAGGGTGAGTTCATGGGACTGACGCATGAGATAGTCGCGGTGAGTCGGACACTTTGAGTGAAAATGTTGGCCAAAAGACGCATATATTCTATATACAGAAGACAAGTCCAGTCGACTTAAGACTACTCAGCAGCAACGCCGAGTAGTCAAGCAAGTCAAACCGGATGATTATATACAAGAGAGCCAATCAATCATGTTGATTATGATTCACGACTGATCTTAAACGGTAGATCCAATATCACCCCATCTGATGTTGCTGAAGACAACGTGGGTGTCGGGGTGGTTCTCCATGATCAGGTTCGGGTCACCTTCAGTCGCGCTGCAAGGTCCAGCATTACCGCTGTCAAGCCAGTTCAGGAACTGGCTAGCATCGTTCCAGATGGAGAAGGCAAGGACCATACCACGGCCAAGAGCCTCGCCCATGGTCGTCAAGCCGCCGTAGGGGGCGCCCGTGCTGCATGCATCGGCGTAGATGGTATCGCCGGCGGGGTTGGCGCTGGGCAGCATCTGGCCGTCCTGCATGTACTTGCGGGTGATCGATGTGAGGGTGCCGGTTGTGGTGCCGTCGTCGGTGTTGAATTGGGTGATGACGGTGAATGGCTTCGAGGTGTCGACTGTGCCGCCCGGACCGTAGTAGTCGTGGTAGCCCGAAGCATAGGGGTTGAAGCCGCAGCCGCTCTTGTCGCAGTCGTCGCCAGTGCAGGGGTGAGGTGTGAAGGCATTAGCTCGGGAGTTGGCCTCGAGAACTAAAATCGCCAACGTTAGTATCATTCGTATCCTGTGAGCAAGATGATGCTAGAGCATCAAGGGCGCCGAGATGACTCTTATGAGAAGTATGTCGTGATAATAATCATAAGATTGATTGTATGTAAGAGCTTGCAAGGGGGAGGCACTTACTATCCATCTCATTGCAGCAGTAGCCCGAGTGGTCCAAGTTCAGGGTTCCGTTCTTCCAGGTCTGAACCGGGCATTGAGCATCGCAGTAGCCAGATCCGTAGTTGGCACCACCGGTGTTGTACTGGTTTCGACCTCCAGACTTATCCATCTCGCTGAGATACAACGCACCGTTCTCACCGCAAGGCAGAGTGGACAGGTCAACAGTGAAAGTCAGCTCTTGACCAAGAAGCTGCAGCATCTCATAGTCATCGTCGGCACCCAACAGGTAGAGACGCGGCGAGGCACTCGATAGCATGCCGTTGTTGTTGGTGTACTGATACATTGTGAGGGAATCTCCCGATGTCGTGACTCCATTGGCTGTGTAGTTTGTGTCTCCCTGGATGAAGCAGTTCTCGGCACAGGTGGCTTCGTCGGGGCAGAGAGTAGGGTCAACACCGGAGGCCGTGGTGCAAGCTTCGAAATCCTCGGTATGGATCCATCGGTAAGTCCACTCAATGACGACGGATCGCTGCTCGGTAGTGCATCCGCCTGCAGAGGTGCACTTGTAAACGGTCAAAGGAGGATGCTCTGTTATGAGTTAGTACGTATTATCAAGTTCAATGATATCTCGAGATCCGAAGATGCCAGCCCTCGTTTCTGTGTATGAGATGGATTGACTTACTATACCAAGGTTAGCCGGGTGCTCAGTAAACAGGCACGTACACAAAGACACGAGCAAGTTCACTTACCGATCAGCAGTATCATCCGGGTTCTGAGCACTGGCAAAGCCGGCCAATGCGACGGCACTGGCCAGCACGCTTCTGAAACTTGGTGCCATCTTCAATTGAGAGCTTGAGAGATAGCTAACTGTCAGGTCGCTGTCGAGATTGAGTGACGAGGTGACAACTCCAACGCCTAGGACACAATTCACTGAGCAGGAGCCAATGAATATTTATGCGTTGAATTGGGTCCTCGTCATTCAAACGCCCAGACTGTCACGACGGGTCTTCGGCCTCTGATCACCGTCAAAAATCCGTGGACTACGCTCCGCACGCGACGGAGAATTCCCCATGGGGACATCGGAAGGAGCCTGCCGGTGAACTGGCGCGTCAATCCGGCTATGAACGTATCCCCTGCGCATGAAGTCAGTTCTTTCCCGAAAAGAACATTTTGCCGATCGTCGCATCCTCGCGACTTTACCTTGTTGGTCTTTGTATTCAACATACCCAAACCGTGAGCATTTGTACATCTCCGGAGTTTCGGGGTCTGAGCCGCTTTCCCGCCCCCGAAAACCCCTGCAGTGCATCGCCGATGGTCCTTTCCAGTATCCTCAACATCCGCGGCTTTCAACTGCTCTTGAAGCCAAGAACGGTGACGAGACTTCGAACCAAGTTGCTCCAATAATTGAAGGAGCCTGACCTCGCACCCGGTCTACACGTAGATCACTGCGCCCCATATTTCCTTTTCACGTCACGGCCGAGTTCGGGAGATTTTACCGCCCGCCTTCCAAAGTGGGATGCCCCCCAAGTTTGGGGTACATGGCGAATCGCCTCAATCCGCGGCCTTCTATCATCGAAAAGGGCAGGTAGCATCGTAATAGTGATCTTGGCAGGGAGTCAATACCGAGTCCTGAAACTAGAGCGCTCGATTTCTCCTTGGCGGGACTTGAGTTCCTTCATCGCTGCCAGTACAGAGACGTCTGTCCACGGAGCTGCGTACCGCAATATTGGGGTCGCGTCAACATATATATGACTGAGTGATCGGCTTGAGCCTCTTGTGTCGAGAGTCATGATGCTCACAAGCATGCTTGTTCCTTTATAATAGTTTCCAGAGAGAAGACCGACAACTTAATTGCTCATAGTCCTCTCTTGAAAGAGTCTAAGGCCGTGTTTGTCTCCCTTGGTTGAGAAACCCCACGTACGGCTTGGGGTAAGCGACGTGAGGTGACATTCCAGACAACCCAAGCAACTTGGTGTATAAGAGCGAATTGAAGAATCTTGGACTTCTGTAAGAAGGACTTAACTTACTAGATGCTCAATACTCAATGACACTGGCAGTGACTCGCCTCATTTGTGAAGGAGTAACAGCTGTGTCTTGACATGTCATCGCAAACTTCAACACCCACTTGCATCAGGATATCACGAAGTCCAATGCACTTGAAGATGGACCTTCGAATACGCCGCGGTGTTGAGAGACTCATCATCGCATCTCATAGATGACTGGGTTTCTTGATTCCGGATTGTGAAAGGACATGCTGTGAGATAACGTGTCAAGTATTTCAACCCAGGAGCCGACTCATAGATGACCATGAGGCCAGTGGCCATGACTAGACAGTCAATCACCGACCAGATACGATGTTGATGATCCGCCTCATGGTGTCGGATACGTCAGATACAGAGAACACTCGGTCTGGCAGAAATGAGGGCGTTGCGTGAAGGTGGAAGGCAGGCTAGCACCGGACACCTTCGGAGTCACGAAAAGAACGCACCAAAAGGGGGAGAGCTGAGTCAGCGAAGATAAGATTAAGGGGCAATTGACCCCTTAAAAGCCAATCGCAGCCCGCCTCGTTTCCTATATCTTGCTGGATATCCTCATTTTATACATTGAGCGAGTTATAAACCTCTGTACAGGCATATTAAAGATGCAGCTAAACAGTCAAAAGCAGTTAAGCAAAATACCCATCTTACGAAGCAGCTGCATCATTATTACCAGATCTCGAGATCCAAATTCAACAAGCTGCAGGCGTGCCACGCGCGTTTATCTCTCTCCCCAATGTCGATGTCAAAATGCTCCTAGGGTGGAAGACGAGTATGCGGCGTTGGGCCTCTCCCTCGCCGCTACTCATAGGTCTCGTCGCAGTCTGCCTGCTGTTCTGGACCGCCGAAGCCTCGCTTGGCGACAGACTGCCCGAATTCCGAGAATGCGTTGAGGTTCGTGATGACCCCGCGATGATCCTCTTCCAGCTGTGATGTCGATCAGTGAAAGTGAAAGTGAGACAAGTTGGGCGCTGACGAGAGACATTTATTATCTTTAAACAGGTGTGCGAACGTGCGAATTGCGATCCCGCAAACGACCCTACCTACATCCGTAAGCTCCCAACACCAGCCTAACCGCTGCCCACCATCACCATCACCACCATCCCGTCTATACGGAAGAAGCATGGAACATCCTCAGTCGCGCTCGCGCCACCACCATCCTAGCCGCGCTGCTGACCCCCCAATCTCCCCCCATCTAGCCCCCCACCACCGCCTCCTCTTCTGGACCTGTCCCAAAGAATGCGACTACACCTGCCAACACATCATAACCTCCCGGCGCATCGCCGCCGGCCAACCCGTGACCCAATTCTACGGCAAATGGCCCTTCGTCCGCGTCCTCGGCATCCAGGAGCCCTTCTCCGTCCTCTTCAGCATCGGCAACTTCCTCGCGCACCAGACGGGGCTCTGGAAGCTGCGTGAGCGCGTGCCCGCGGGCTCCCCCATGCGCAGCTACTACGAGCTCTTCGCGTACTTCGGCATGCTATCGTGGGTCTTCAGCACGGTCTTCCACACGCGCGACTTCCGCGTCACCGAGCAGTTGGATTACTTCGGCGCCGGTGCGAGCGTGCTGTACGGCATGTACTACAGTCTTGTGCGCGTGGCGCGTCTCGATCTGCCGACGCCGCGACGGCGGAGCGTGCTGCGCTTCTGGACGGGGCTTTGCTGCGCGCTGTTCGTGGCGCATGTGGCGTATCTGAAGCTGTGGAGCTGGGATTACCAGTATAATATGGCCGCGAACGTCGTCGTGGGCATGGTGCATAACTTGCTGTGGACGTATTTCAGTTGGATCCGGTGGAGGCAGACGAGGCAGGGCTGGACGATATGGCCTGGTTTGCTGGTGGCGTGGATCATGCTCATGATGAGTCTGGAGTTGCTGGATTTCCCGCCGCTATGGGGGGCGCTGGATGCGCACAGTTTATGGCATCTGGGTACGATTTGGCCAACTGTTTTTTGGTACGAGTATGTGCATCCCTCTCCCAGTTCGAGTCGTAAAGACAGGCTTTACTCACGAAATTATAGCTTCATGGTCAAGGACTCACAGGACTTGGCGAAGAGGGACAAGTACCAGTTCAAGGGAAAATGGAGCAACAATTGAATGAAGAACACGACACGATAGACTGCAGGGGCGTATACAGGCGGGATGGAGCTTCTACAAGGGATTACATGTTTGATATCACATTGCCATCAACTTCGAGGCGTTCGTATGCTTGAGTTTGAACCATAGACTTCAATTAAGACTAATAATCTCTATGTAATCACCTACCTGGGTCTCCCGATGCGTAGAGAAGAAGCACTTCAAAGTGTTCCGGCACCGTATCAGACATGCCAAGTCAACTTGGCCATGTCCAAAGCCCGACATGTATTTATATAGTCGTCGATCCCTCCGTCGTCAAGCCCACGTCTGCGTGTGTATTCGAGAACCTATCTTTGAAACCGTCAGCAAAATCCCACACCCTCACACAAGCACAACAAAGCAACAAAACACTCTCAACATCCATCAGAAACCAGATTAATATAAGCACAACACAATCCGCACCGCCCACACCGCGCCGCCAATAAATCAAGCCCCCTACTACCCGTCTCGCAAGCGGCAAGCACGTGACGATGCACACGCAAGCAAGAACTAGGCCTCGGGCGCAAGGGCAGTCATAACGAATGGGGAAGCCGAAGAGGTCCCGGGAGATAAGAAATCCCCCAGAGGACCCGCGAATGGTCTAAGACGGCTCTTCCTATGAGTAATAGTAGGTTGGACACTTGCGTGTCGGAGTCATCATGGTAGGATTTTGCGAGAGAGGAAGAAATGTGAGAGAGAGGAGCTTACCGGATACACATAGCGAGTGTATTGTTCATAAACGAATGACTGGCACCGTCACTCGCGTATTCGACGCAAGATCCGGTGCGCGTGGGCGATTTCACATCATTCGATGTCCCGTGTGTTGGGAATGAACATAATTCTCAGGAAGAAAAAACCACGAGGAAGAAAAAATGTCATCTTAAAAACTAATGGTGGGGTTACCTAGTCCGCTAGGTCTTAGCGTGATTTATCCGACAGCTGCCAGCATTCCGTTACCATGTGTCAACTCTGGTAAGTGATCCACCGGAACTCTACGCCTGAGATTTCTCGATCATCGAATCTGCTCGCGTTTTCTTACAAGACGACTTATAAATCACAATGACGCGTCCCTCTGCCCGAGTTGTAGCGAGGAGTCATATCACCAATGAAACAGTTACACCATGCCAAGTACTTTAATGTATTAGGGACAAGCCTTTCGTTTTTATTTTTATTTTTTTTGTTTGTCAGTATTAATAAAGGGATGATACTCTCGCGACCAACGGTAGATCTTCTGGCGTAGGTGCAAATACCTTGCTGGCCCCGTTGGCGCTACGATACCTATCAACAGAATCCTCAACCTGTGCTTGCGACTACTTAACTAACGCCAATGATTTGTCCAGAAACGAATCAAAATGCCCCGCGATAATGACCACTTGAGAACAGAGTAAAGGGGATGTTTTCTATCTTAACATCAAATTCCTGAAATATCTCGCATATGGTAGAGCAATCTGAAGATCGGAGTCTTGTCTGTCTGTCCCGCTCAGTCGTCCATTCATTGTCGTAACGTCGTCAAAAAATGGTGTCGGTCTACCCATACATCGTAGTAATAGTAGGAGTAAATACAGCTAAGTAGCGACCAGGTAGCTAGCTAGCGATAGTCGAATGTGACTAATCTCCAAGGGGGGAATAAGCAGTCCCTAAGGGCTGGTCTGTGAATGTTTGGTACTCTGTCGATGTCCAGTCTTGGCAGTCCATATTATAATCAGGAGTAAAGTAGTCTTGGGACACTTGAACATAATCGCCAGTCATGCTAGGCGAAATAGAGCCAAATAGCTTGTCGCCCAACTCAGGCGAATCCATCACGTTGTTGTTTGATGGGAAAAGAGTAAAGTCACAGCCGCCAAGCTGGCCGTTATTGACGGACTGGAAATCTTCGAACCCTTCGTCGACCATTGAAGTAGGTGTATACAACATCGTGTTGCCATGTCCCGATGGCGAGAAGTGTACAGGGGCAAGCGAACACATGGTCGCGTTGAAGGGGTTGTTGAATGTGTCGGGTATCATCTTATGGTATGAGAAGACTGGGGGCGTGGACAGTTGAACTGGCGCGCCATAGATGTCTTCGAATTGCTCGGTGAAGTGGGGGTTCGTTCCCGGGTATGGATTGAACTGACCACCGTCGGTTGAAGGCGTACTGTGTTCAATCGGAGAGAAATCGAGTTGCATGTCGCCATCAACGGGATGATTGAACTGGGCCTCGAACTCTGCCGTACTAGGGTAGCTCGGGAAGAGCATTTGATTATCATCAAAGGATGAGAACATAGTCTCGTCAGGTGGTGTCATGACCGAATCAGTCAGGTCACTACTTGGCGTAGGCAAGTTGTTCATCATTGGGGTAGGTTTGGCAGAACTACCAGCCTTATTTGCCTTCGACTTCGGGACTTTGGATCGCAGATATGTCCAGCCATGGGCTTTCTCCATGTGCTGCTTGCAATTCGATTCCCGTTTCGACTTATAAGGGCAAGGCTTGAACTGACACTCAAACATGTCGGGGGCAGCCGCATGCTTGTCATTCACATGGCGAGCCATCTCCTTTTCTGTCGGCCAGCCAAACTCGTGGTACTTGCAAGTGGCGTGTGGGCACTTCCAAGGACGCGAATGGGTTTTCTCGTGTTTCGTGAGGTCGCAAGCACGCGTGAACTCCTTAGTGCACCCGGCGTGGGTGCATTTTCTTCGAATGATCTCCTCAGGAGGTGCATTCTTCTTGCGTCGGGCCATGGATCGCAAGATTTCTTCCTTATCAGCTTCTTGCTCGCTAAGGGAGCGTTTATATCGGATCGGATCTTTTCCGCTCGCTAGGTCGTCAACCAGTTCACCGGTTGCCAGAGAAATGGTCGTACCGTCCTTCCTCACGCGAACAAGCTCAGCCGGGCGGCCGTGTGTCGCTAGGCCACCAATGAGTTTTACCTCGTCGGTGCTAATGAATTGGTTAATCGTGGCACACCATGGGGAGTGAACTCCGGATACATACGGATCTACGTCCATCTCGCCAAGATCTTCTCCTGATGCCAGCTTCTCGCGGGATTCGTGCATCTGTTCCGCGTACTGGCGGATCTGTTCGAAGAGGTCAATGAAATAGCCGTGGCTATAGGGCCGGTCGTGGGGTTGAGTCTGTTCTCTGTCGCTCAGGTATTCGACGGTAGCTTGGATGCATTGGATCGATGTGGTGCAAAAGTCGAGGTACATTTTCGCGGATTTGGCCCTCTCCTTCAAACACAACGAACGATAAGTATATCCCCAAACGCCATCGTCTTTGACAAGTTGACTTACCGGCGCCATAAAGATCAGGGTCTTCTCGAGATCCCTGAGACAAATAATCTTGTTCTCCCGGATTCTTCTGGGACAATCAAGGACAATGGGTTCAAAGTCCTTTAGCTTAGGGTTATTGAGAAGTGGTTTCAAGGTATGTTCGTGAATGCGGCTGATAGCACGCTCGCTGAGCCGTGGAATGCTCTCGTTGTTAGAAGTACCGAAAGACCGGGTGATAGTGGAAGCCATGTCGTAGAGACCGGATTCCTTGCGTTTGTAGCCAGTAGATGCGATGGATGTTCCTAGACCACTGTCCGACTCGTGATGCTGAGAAGGGCGGCGCTGGCGCGGCCGCATCATTTCCCGCTCGTCTTCCATAGCCATGTTGTTTCCCGTAATGGTATGGTTCAAGAAGCCACGAGGAAAAGGAAGACTGTCGTCACGAAAGGAGTGAGGGGCCAATGTGCTGTCGGTATGAGATGCCGTGAGGCTTCCTTCAATCTTAACGATGTCTAAGGCTACACGACGTACATGGGCGTCAATGACATCGTCTAAGTTGGTTTGAGACCGACGAGGCAATGGAGGAATCTTAAAAGAAGGTGCCAAAGAAGCACATGCCGAGATAGTAGCAGGAGAGTGAAAGGTCGATCCTTTCCGGAGAGTAGGATTGCTGGGTCTCAAGCCATCGCGGCCGTTGGGATCCAGGCGAGTCCAAGCACCGGTCCTGCGAGGATTGGAGGAC
Source organism: Xylaria sp. L1 SY-2022 (assembly GCA_023079495.1). Taxonomy (NCBI): domain Eukaryota; kingdom Fungi; phylum Ascomycota; class Sordariomycetes; order Xylariales; family Xylariaceae; genus Xylaria; species Xylaria sp. L1 SY-2022. The sequence continues at coordinate 2,321,864 of JALIDW010000004.1, forward strand.
ATGATGGGCAGATATGATTCACCAGCTTTCATGTAGCTAGTGGATGACATATAATAATGTGTTGGATACTGTGTAGAGGGTTAGCGATATGCACTGCAGGGTTCAACGGTAGGTCTGTGAGTCACAGAGCCCTTGGATACACATGGGTGGATGGCCTGGGCTGAGTGTAGATGTCACAGTCATGGCAGTGGCATTGGTCAATGAGCGGCGTAATGATTATCTCAACCGTCACGCACCCACGCTAGCAGAGGGGGAACCGTTAGGAAAGACGATAAAATGTTCTTACTTACTTAATAGTGGGCAGGCCAATGAATGACCTCAGAGTGGTTGGACCGGAGTGCCGGGATGGTGAGGGCGATGATTGCGATGACTCGACCTCGGAAGAACGAAGGAGACTTGAAAGAAGAGAGATGCAGAGATGCAAAGATGCAGATAAGCAGAGCTAAGTCAAGCTTGTTTGTCTCGTGCTCTCAAGGAGGGACAGACAGGGACAGATATAGCCACGATCAATCAACTGCGGAACATGTCCAAGACAGCAAGGGAACACGTGTGTGGAGCCAGACAGGTCTGGGCTACGACAAAGAGATGCCGATGATGAGGAGGAGAGGAGGAGATGAGGAGGGACGAAGTGTTCCCCGTGGAAGGCTGGAGAAGATGAATGGATCCGGGTAAGTGCCAGTGTTGGCCCTGGGGGGTGTCTCGGGGGAAGGATGGACGGAATAAAATAGGCCTTTTTAGAACGCTGGCGAGATGGCGAGAGAATAAAAGACCAAGAACAGGGCCTGGGATTCGTTGAAATCTTGAGACGATGACAACCGCTGAGGAAAAGGAGAAAAGGGCAGGACGTGGACAGGACGTGGACGGGAAAGAAGGAAAGAGCAGCAACAGCAGAGAGACGCGGGCTCTGAGCAGGTCAGACGTTGAAATGTGTCTCGCCATGGGGTTTTAGGCAGCAGCCCATCGACCATTGGTACAGCCTTAGACCGATCCCTGTCGCGGGTGGGTCAGCGACTTGCAAGTACAGGTACTTACTTACTAACGTTGCGCTTCCCATCCAAGGTCCAGACAGATGACGTTCTAGGTACATGTTCCCTGTGTATCTCGACGGGTGCGCCAGGCGTGAGCGCTACTTGGGGCTCTAACGCCCTTAACATGCCCCCGGGCCCAGAAGTCCTAGATGGAGGGAAGGCGGGTCGCATTAGAGCCGGGCGACTGCAATGATGTGCAATCAGCTGCGCCGCCTCAAGCTAGCCGCTTTGGGCGCGCGACCTGGATACGGTACAGCGAGAGTCGCTCGCTCGCTGCTCTGGTAGGTATCTCTGCATGTCGTTGTGCTCCAGCTCTCTTCTTTCCTGCGGAGGGACTCTTGCCCTTTCCCTAATTGCTAGCTCTCACCTTTTAGTGGGGGGACTGACACTCGTTATTACGGACAAGCAGTTCCCGATTCTCTTGACATTCTGTTAAGACTGTGCTCGTTCGACGAAGACATGAACACCGATCAGTTGAAATGTTTTGTTTCCGCTTCTCAAAAGTCGGATTGCTATGAATAGGTACATACGAATGGGGTAACGTTTGTATGTGCATCAATGTCGCCAGCCCTAAATGGATCTCTAAATGGATTAATAATACGCCTACGATAAGTGCCTTTTTTTCTCTGCGACAGTACCAACTGGTACGCTAGGTAGAGGTACATGTTTGCATGCATGCCGGTCTTGTGTTCCGGAACTACGGATTACGAGGACGCCCTGACGGAGCACACCACCCCAAGGTAAGGAATCGGTGGTGATAGAGATGGTGGAGGAAGGCAAGATACATGCACCGTGAAGGTACCGGGCCGGGTCTGGGAGGTCCCGGTTCCTGTGCGCACTAACTTTATACGCTACTTATCCGTAAGACAGGACCTCAATTCACAGTCTTCATGGTGCAAGAACGGAAGACAGACACGGCAACAGATTGCAGTACACTCGCTTCGAGTTGGAGGTGGCAGTGAATTCGGAAAACACAGTGATTGTCTACTCGTAGACCTGCTACTGATCGGCGAAGAAAAGAATTACTAATTGGGCATCTCTGAATTGCCAGCGGTGGGAATGACTAATACGGCGGGCTACGCATCGTGAACTCAATCGCTACGAGTGCATACAAGCAGTCGCGGTCCCAGGGACTTTTATGACCGGGAGGTACCTTGGAGGGTGTTCACGGCAAGCGTTGGGGGTGCATGCATTGGCGCTACCGACGGATGTACGAGTACATCCAGACCTTGTACTTTATCGTACATTTCCAGGGATGGGATCGTTAATCGGCCTGAGGTCCTCAGTTGCTCTTTCTGAACCGTCGGCTCTGGGGCTTGCACTCCGACCATTCCCGGATCGCCGAAACATCGCATTTCTCAAAACTCCATTCATGAGTTGTTTGATGAAGAAGCCGCCTCTAGCTTCCGATTCCGTGTCTTCTCTCCGAATCCACGCGGGGCTTCGCTTGTTCATTGTATGATGGGATTTTGTCAACGCGCCTGTTCGACTACCAGGTTTATGGCATGTCCTTCCTACCGAATAAGACAACTACCGCCCTCCCTAGCACAACGTACAATAATAATTCTCCGTACGTTGTCGGTGTAGTTACGACAAACCAATACCTGTTCGATGATGAGGCCAAAGAGTGCGAGTAGTAAGAAAGTACTCGTAGTTAGTGTAGACTTACAACTCACCGCGCATGTCCCGCGCGATTCACACTACCCTTGCAGGCAAAGAGTCGTACAATGAGGCTCAAGTTGGATAGGGAAGCCACTCATATGGCCGTATTGACCATCCCACGATGACAACACTGCAATCAATTTAGAGGCGCATGCAGAACCAAGACCCGCTCGTCTCTGGAGAGTGGTGTGGTCGAGGAAGAAAGGGTGGTGAGTGGTGTCGCCAGCGCCCACCGTTCACACCAACTTCTCGCAGGATGTGGTTAGCGCAGCATGTACGGCGTCTGTACGGTTAGCCCGTTGACTCACTCTCACTTCTCCAGGTTCGGTACATGGGATGGTAGTGTCGTAGCGTGGTCACGCTGTGAGAGCCCAGAATCCAGAAGTCCAGACAAGATTGCTCGATCCGATCCCTTTCGGACCCACGCAAGTCACATTCACATTCGGTCTGCCACTGGAAGAAAATACGGGGGGATATGTACGGGATACGGGATACGGGCAATAGAGATCAACAGGGCACTTCAATGGCCGACACGTAACATAAACAATCATCATCACGAAATATTGGAGTAGGACGAACGAGTAGCAGGTCGTAGGGTCGGACTGAACAGTCACACCGGGATGTCTTTGTCCACGAGTCTACATCCAAGACAAGTGCACAGCCCGGCCATGCACTTGCCAGCAAAGAGAGCCAGAGAGAGAGCGGGCGAGTGCGAGCTGTCGTGATCAGCCCTATCGAGGCCATTTTGGGCCAATCATCAAATGCCCAAATCCAGACTTTTCTCGACTCTCTCGTTTAAACCCTCACTCCCCCTTTGATGAGGCTCTTTTGGACATGTATGTACTTGTAAGCTGTGTACCTCGTACTGGCAACCCCCTTACGACTTGCACTTACATGCTGTGTATCCCACTCTATGAGGTAGTGGAGTGCCTTCTCACGGTATCCTCCCTTTCCGTCCGAGAGACACCTAAGCGATCGAATTGCATTGCATACCTCTCTCCACGATACCGGTGGTTTACGTACCCTCCTTCAAGAAAGATACAGTTCCCAGGTCGATGAATCCGTCGCCGTACACACGCTACCTACCCTCTTCGTACACTACGGTCGACACTAGAGAGGTGGGAGGTACGGAATACGGTAGGTAGCGTAGATCCCAGATTGGCGCTACGCAAATCAACCATGCATGTGTCCCGACGTGGTAGCAGTACGATACTCGTACGAGTACTTCATCGCAGTCCTTCTTTGCCATCTTCTCGTTAGTAATCGTGTATCAACTCACGGATTACAAATGTGTGAATTGAAGCTCTCAGTGAATCATAAACGGCGCCGTTATCTTTTTGTGAACGGGCAGTTGTCGCACAAGTTGTGAATATTCCGTATCTTATTAATTCCGTATTCCATAATCCGTACCAGCGACGGAAACAGTGACACGAACCCTTCGGAAAATCGTCATATTTTCGCCCTTTCCCACGAGGCGCCAAGTATCGGTACCTTCCACGCTACGCACCTGGAAATGCTGGCCCGCGCACTACTTTTCCACACTAAAAACCCTTCGCAAGTCCCCACCATGGAGACATCCAACCCTCGCCGCCTTCATTATTGGGCACAATTCCCAATCCGTACCTTTTTTCGCTCCCTTTCGTCTCTCAATTCCGTAGGTTACCGATTAGGTAGCAGTCAAAAAAGATACCCACCCACAATCTCCCTAGCTGCTAGGTATTTCGTACATATCGTACCCAGGACCCTTGCATGGGGCTCAGATGGGATCCTCCTCGAACACTACCTCTGTACACTACGCTACCTACCTACTCGTCGCATCACACGTCCCGAAACGATTAACGCGCAAAAAGATCCGCACATTAGTGAAGCTTTCTCCCTTCAGGCAATTGCCAAGGTTGAAACCCGGTGGGTCCCGTCTAAAAGTCAAGGAAGAAAAAGGGCCTGGACAAGAAGGAAGAAAAGCCAGCCAGAACGGACTTTTCTTACCAACGACTCTTGCCTGATTGGGAGCAAGGGATGCGGCTCTTTGGATGAGTGGGGGGCCGCATCAGGGGACTCTTGTCTGGACTCTGACTTGGGTCGATATGTAGAGCTTACATGTTTTGTGGCACTGGCGACAAGAGCGTTCGCGAACCGATTCGGATTCGCGCCTTTTTTTTCGCGTAGGGGGCCGGAAATGGGAATCCTCCAACGGGGCTTTGCGGATGCGTTGTTTGTTTTGTTGTTCTTGTTTTGATTGTTAGTTGATTGGGCGTTAATACGCGGCTACGCCCGATACTGATGGTCTCGACTCGATTCTGACGTTTCGGTCAGGCGTTGCTGGTATTAACCCCTATCTCATGACTGATGATTCGGAATTCACATGACACTATTCAAAGAATCCAATGTTCAAACGTCGATTACTACTATTCTCTGCTGCCAGCCTCTATCTCTAGTTGTCTTCGACTATATCCAGGTAACAAGATCATGCAAACCCATTCTAACCCCTGAAGTGCCTCAAGCACCAAGCGGTATCCAAAACGCCGCCAACCCATGCCATATTCAATCAACACCACCAGGGTGCAATCGTAGGTACTAACCAAGCACGCAAACCAAGCAAACAATCCCCTTAGAAGGCACCGTACCGTCCATACGCCATCGCCTTCTGCGGCCTCGCCAGCATCGGCTGTCCGCCCACAAACACCGGCGACGGCAACTCCGTGTACACGGGCGAAACGGTATAGTTCCTCAGCCGCTGATAATCATCGTCATCGCTGCATTCGGAGACGTTATTCGAGTCCCGCCGACGTTGCGCCGGGAAGGAATCAGCCTGGCATATCTCTGCGACTTGAGCCGCCTGCGGGATGATGTTGACGTGTTGGATTACCGGGCGCTTCGCGACGCTGGGTCGTGCGACGGTTCCGCGTCGGACCGTTTCGGCGCGCGGGTCGGCGCGCATGGGGGCCGTGCGGCCTGGTTGCTGGTTGACGATTTGGGGCTGGTGAGCTGGTGATGGACGTTGGGTAGGGGCCGGTCGTTGGTTAGGGACTGGACGCCTTTGAGGAACGCCTTGCTGGCGAGGTGGTGTCACATAGCTAGGGGGTTGCCTCATGCCCGGCGGCGCCTGTGGCCGAGCCATCGGACGCGAGGGAGGGGGCCGTCGTGAGTGGGGATCGTAGACGGCTCGGAAGTCGGAGCCGGGCATGTTGGCGAAGGAGCCGGCGAGGCCGGGCTCGATGACCGAGTCTCGGCTTCCCGTGTTGTTGCCGTGGGCCCGATCGGTCGGCCATCCGTAGTTCCGGGCCGCTTGCGTGGCTTGGGCCTGGCGGCGTCGCTTCTCTGCTACATCGTCGTGAGGATAGCGTTGTTGCTGTTGGGGTTGAGGCTGGGGTTTCCGGGACTCCTGGAAAAAGGAGGCGGTGTCGTGGGAGGAAGGCACATTGTCGTAATCGTCGTCTGAACCGCAGCACATCTTGAATGTAGTTGTATGTCCGTATGTATCTCAGATCCGTGAAATGAAGGTAGTTCTGTACCAGACAGAATGAATAGCAATTGTCAAAAGATAACAAATGAAAGGGCTGTTGGCTTGGAAAAGAATGTCGTCGTAGTGAGGCGAAGAGAATGTGACGAAAAGGAGGATATATAGTCGAAGTAGAAAGAATGAAACAATAGAAGCGTGGACTGAGATCTTGTCGTCTGGAGATTCGAAGACGCAGGGTGTTTCTTAAATACGTCTCGCATCGTTTCATTCGGCATCGTGGACAAAAGAGTCTTTGTGAATCTTTGTGAACGTGCGTTTCATGATCTTGCGATAAAGGAGAGCGGGTTACGGGTGGTCTTGACTCTTCAAAGATGCTATCGCGTGGTCCGGTCAACAAGGCGATTCTGGGGGACATAAGTAGATGTATCTCATAGTTGAAAGACCGGAGGGCCGTAATTCATCTGCCTTTGCTGGATGTCAAAGAGATCGATGAATGAGCGAAGTTGGACTTCATTTGATTCAATCCTGCGATTGTGAATGAACGGATGAATAGTGATGAATGGGCTGATCATGGTCTGAATAAACCCCCTATCTACCTGTACCCGGGTCAAGCAATGTGTTTTGCACACGACTGGGGTGAGAAATCGGGCACTACATCGTCCGAATCATAAACACTTTCAAATTCCAAGAGCTCTATTCTATTTGACACGCTCATGAAGACTACAGCTTACTGCCCAAAAATGAGTTGAAGGCCATGAAACTGCGTTCGTGAGTCACAGACGATTGTCAGTGACTGGCGATCATGGACTTTGATCCTCATACCCTGTACCCTTCCAAGCACTACGACGCCATCACTCCAGACTTAAGAACAATGTCTTGAAAGAGAAACAATGCGCTTGTCATGAAGCCTGAGTTCTTTGACACATCGAAAGATCATAGGCATGAAAGGCCCTTGTGCATTCTTTGAGCCCGTTACAATAATGCCTTATAAAACTTTGAGTCGGCCGTCTTTCAATCTGTTCACCAAACTCATGCCTTTCGCATAATCAAATAATCTTGTCAGCTTCCTGAAGAAACCTCGTCAACATGGTCTCCATCAAGAAAATTCTCAACTCGAGTAAGAAGGGCAGCGAGCCCAAGCCTCCGCAAGGGAGTCATTACGAGTCAACACTCAACACCGCGTATAACCCACTACGGGATATTGATGGTAGCCAGTTGATGAGCGCGACCATGGAACTCTCATCCGAAGAACATGACTGGGCAGAGACCAGAGCGTGGCTACATGGTACGTCCGATCGTGACGACGTCTCAAAACAAGCGCAAGACGAACACATGCTGACAGGAATCGAGATGCAGCAGTTCGACCAGGAGCCAAGCCATGACGGGGTCGAGCAACTCACCAGGAGAGAACAACAAACTGAGGTAAGTGGTTTCGACGCGCGTGAGTTCGTTGAAACGTTGGGCTGGAACGAATTCACCACGTTCCGGGTACGTGGGTTTCGACTGGAGGACTTTGAGACAAGTCCGAACGACAGTACTGCAGTGCCGCCTACTACGAGAACCGCGAAACGCTCGCCTAGTAAGTGGCTGGCACCGCCTGTATCTGCAGTTCGGTTACTGATGTTACGGCTGTTACCTTTCAGTCTTGAAGATGAAAATGAAGATGGAGACAAAGGACAGGATTCACTGAACGAATCCTGGTCGCATGTGTCCGAGACTGGGGGTTCATCTGATGAACTGGAAGAGGATATCAGTCATACAAAATCGGACCTTATGAGCGAGGGAGTGTTGGTATCCGATGAGGAATTGGACTAAAGGAATAAGAAGGTAAGTACTTTGCAAGATGAATGGATTAAGTAGGTATGAATGGACACTATGCCATCTGAAAGTGAAGCTCTGACCTTCAGAACGACGTTGGTGAATGATTGACAAATTCGCCCCGTTGAACCCTCGAGGCAAGTGAGCAACGATGTTGATCTAGACTACCTCCGTGTTCGCCGAACCGTCTACGGGTAACCGGGGACCGATAACCAGTAAAGGGGTGCCCGTACCTACCTAGACAAAATAGTAATAAGTGATTGAACAAATGTAGTGTAAACGTTCGATTGAAGTCTCCTCATACGGAATGCGACAGTGGCCGTTTCTCTCCATAGCAAAAGCACTCGAGTTTGACGCCAACTTTTTCCCCTCACTTAGCACAAGCACGAGCAATCGAGCATTCTAGGTCCGAGTCCAGACTCTATAAAGGAAGTGTGCACGATCATCGAGACTTGGTGGAGCAATTAACCTGCACCTCGACGACACGTGACTGATGGGTGAGCCCCGTGGTAGAGAAACATCGGGAGTGAGATAGGCGGAATACCACTCCTATTGCTAGGCAGACAGAGAAGCTCGAGCTTTTGCCTGACTGTAGCTAGTGAGTTCTACCGTTACATCCCCGAAATCTCCAGCAGTTAGAGAGATGAGGGTGGGCCTCACCAGGTAGTCGCACCATGGAAGTCATATATAAACGGTCTGGGCATTCAGATAAAGGACAAAAGACGTGTGGCAGGCTATGAAACATTGTGTGGATCGAAAACAAGAGGCTAGATGCGCGCATATATTTGAACGAGAGCCCGGTAAAAACACTCTATATTGCTGTGGGAGGTGTGCTAAAGCTTTGCGGAGGGAGAGTTGCGCCCACTGACGAAACAAGGGGGGCGGGACACTATCAGCTATGGGCGACCGTACCGGGCAACTCAATTCACTCACGGCAGAGCAATGCACTCGATCTCAACGTCTACGTTCTTGGGCAGAGTCTTGACCGCGACGCAGCTTCGGGCAGGCTTGTGAGTGAGCCACTTCGCGTACTCCTCGTTCATCTCAGCGAAGAAGCTCATGTCCGCCAGGAAGATGTTGACCTTGACGACACGGTCAAGGGAGGAGCCAGCCTCCGTCAGCACGGCCTTCAGGTTCTTGAAGACCTGCTCGGTCTGCTTGGTGATGGAGCCCTGGATCAGGTTGCCCTGAGAGTCCATGGGGATGGAGCCAGAGCAGTAGATAGCTGTGGGCGTCTTGATGGCATGAGACTGTTTTCAACAGAAGATCAGATCAGATACTTCGCACACAAATCGAGATGGAAGAAGTGAGCAATTGAAGGTCATAGGTATTCATACATAAGGACCAGCAGCTATGGAGACACTCGTTAGTCGGGCTTGATTTCTAGCTTTAGTCAGATATACAGTTACTCACGGGGAGCTGCGTCTTTGCTGAAAACGGGGGTCATGTCGGCCATTGTGCGGATTGGGGTGAGTGAAGCAACTCGGAGTGAAGAAACGGGATTGATGAGGCGAGGAGCTGTGAGCTTGAGCAACCGGGAAGAGGTGAAAAGAGCACGGCGAGCGATGGACATGATGATTACTAGTACTATAGAAATGGGTCTATCACTGGCCGGAGCCTGTAGGTTGGTCAATTAAAAGGCGCTTACGGAACAACTATCACTCGAGCACACGGAAGCCTGCCTGCCGTTGTCGGACTCGAGATGGGGTATTCAATGCAACTGAGTCGCTGCCAAATGGTTATCACGGCCTCTTTGGTGCCGTCGCAAGCCGTATCTGTACGTATCGGCCCGGGGTCGGTTCCACAGCGAAGCGCCTGGTGCTCCGTACAGTGCAGACGCCTCGCAGCACGAGGTACCTACTGGATACGGATTTTACATACGTAATTTGGTACGGTACTTCGTACGTGGCTACAACCGCTTTGCTGGGGTCGTTTCACCTGCCGTCGACTGATCGACTAGCGTTTCTAGCTGGAAGGCAGTGTAATCTTCCCGGTGGAATATCATTAATTTTAGACAGGAACAAGTGAGAGGCACATGCGACAGCTACGAGGAGGTAGCTACGAGAATACGGAAGACCCGACCGTAACTAGCATTAGGTAATCCGTAATCAGGGGACTTATTGGGAAGGCACTCCGTCTGGACACCTGGACTCACATTGAATTCCTGCTTCCCAAACCCTTCCGACAGCCTCAACTCCCAACCAGTATAATCCGCGACCGCATTGAAGAAAGGTCGTCGGATTGACTGCACACTTTCGTTAACTTCCTTCTGTAAGTACCAGAGACTCGGATTCACATTCAACTGCCGTCAATGACGTGACACTCTTCGGACGACGCGGAAACACGGCCTCGTCGCATCGGGCCTTGAGCTCTTGCTGTCTTCTTGCCCAGCTCGCCTCTGTTTCCAGCTCTTGAAGAATTTCGACTGACAGCTTTGGTTTTCCCCAATTCCCTTTGGCTAGTTAATACTCTGTTTGTTGCGTCTCTACTCCTGACGTCTCTATATATTCCGCCATGGCGACTCCGCAGGGAAGTCTGCGCCAGCGCAACGTTCCCGCTTCTTCAAAGAAGAAGGAAGATGATGTTGCTGGCGTCGACACGGAAGTCGACACTATCGACGTCGTTAAGCCGGTTCAGAAATCAGCTGGATCTAATTCTGAGCTGAGCTACCGAATTGCCTTCTTTGTCATTACCGTCCTGGCCTTCGTGACTCGGTTCTGGGGCATCAGTCACCCCAACGAAGTCGTGTTCGATGAGGTCCATTTTGGCAAGGTGAGTTGTCCAAGATGTTATGCCTCTCTGGCATCCGTGTGCTATGCGATTCCTTCCGTACTGACTGCTTCCTCTCAATTCAAAGTTCGCCTCATACTACCTCCAAAAGACCTACTTCTTTGATGTCCATCCCCCATTCGGCAAGCTCCTCTTCGCTCTGATGGGATGGCTTGTCGGTTACGATGGCCATTTCCACTTCGACAACATCGGCGACTCGTACATCACGAACAACGTCCCCTATGTCGCGTTTCGTGCTATGCCCGCTCTTCTCGGCTCCCTGACTGTCTCTGTCGTGTTCTTGATCATGTGGGAATCTGCCTACAGTCTACCAGCTTGCGTCGTGGCCGCCGGCCTCGTTCTCCTCGATAACGCCCACATCGGCCAGACCCGGCTCATCCTGCTCGATGCGACACTGGTGCTGGCCATGGCCTGCTCTCTCCTCTGTTACATCAAGTTCCACAAGCTCCGACATGAGGCCTTCAGCCGCAAGTGGTGGAAGTGGTTGATCCTTACAGGTTTTGCCCTGTCGTGTGATATTTCCACCAAGTATGTTGGTTTGTTCGCATTCGTTACCATTGGTTGCGCCGTGGTAATTGATTTGTGGGAACTCTTGGACGTCAAGCGACCTGGAGGTGCTCTAAGTCTCAAACAATTCGGACATCATTTCGCAGCCCGAGCGCTGGGCCTGATTGTTCTGCCCTTTTTGTTCTACCTATTCTGGTTCCAGGTTCACTTCGCCATCCTCACCCGCTCCGGACCCGGTGATGAGTTCATGTCGCCCGAATTCCAAGAGACGCTCTCAGATAATGTTCTGACGGCCAATTCTATGACCATCGATTACTACGACACCATTGCCATTCGTCATAAGGAGACCAAGGCTTATCTTCACAGCCATGAAGCTAGATACCCTCTCCGATACGACGACGGTCGCGTCTCTAGTCAAGGTCAACAGGTCACTGGCTATCCTTACAATGACACCAACAACTACTGGCAGATTCTACCGGTTGAAGACGACCAGGTGATGGGCCGCCACGTCAAGAACAACGACCTTGTCAGGCTTCGCCACATTGTGACCGACACCATTCTTCTATCGCATGATGTAGCCTCGCCTTACTACCCCACTAACCAGGAGTTCACCACTGTCTCTCTAGCCGATGCGTACGGAAACCGTGCAGAGGATACTTTCTTCGAAGTCCGAATTGAGGGAGGCAAGCCCGGTCAAGAATTCAAGAGCGTTTCGAGCCACTTCAAGTTCATCCACAACCCAAGCAAGGTTGCTATGTGGACGCACTCAAAGCCCTTACCCGACTGGGGACACAAGCAACAGGAAATTAACGGAAACAAGCAAATTGCGCCTAGTTCCAATGTTTGGATTGTAGATGATGTTCCGTCGATCCCCGAGGACTCACCGCGACGCGCCAAGGAAGAGCGCACGATCAAGACGCTACCTTTCCTACAGAAGTGGTTTGAGCTACAACGCTCAATGTTCTGGCACAACAACCAACTGACCAGCAGCCATCCATATGCCAGCCAGCCGTTCCAGTGGCCATTCCTTCTACGAGGTGTGAGCTTCTGGACCCAGAACGACACGCGCCAGCAGATTTACTTCCTCGGCAACCCGCTTGGCTGGTGGATCGCTAGTAGCTTGATCGCCGTCTATGCTGGCATCATTGGCGCCGACCAGGTATCTCTCCGCCGTGGCATTGATGCCCTTGACCACCGTAAGTGCAATCTTCCTACTATCTATAATTCACATGACCATTTTCTAATAAAGTTCTAGGCACTCGCTCGCGACTTTACAACTCGACCGGATTCTTCTTCCTTGCCTGGGCTACTCACTACTTCCCATTCTTCTTGATGGGACGCCAGCTCTTCTTGCACCACTATCTGCCAGCCCATTTGGCGTCTTGCCTGGTGGTCGGTGCTCTGATTGAGTTCGTCTTCAACGCGGAACCTTCCGCGGAGCAGCTGGTCCGCAAATCGGGCCAGGAGACGGCCGGTCCTCATCGTCACGTCACCGCCCGTGAGCGCTTCGCCGGCCAAAGCATGGTGCCCGCATGGATCGCATGTCTCGTGATCCTTGCCATCGTCTGCGCCGGCTGGTACTTCTTCCTGCCCCTGACCTACGGATACCCCGGCCTGACCGCCGAGGAGGTCGTCCGGAGGAAGTGGCTAGGTTACGATCTTCATTTTGCGAAATAAGATAATACTGTCGTTAACTGATAATATGAGAGTTAAAAGACAAACCAAGTGTACGATTCGAAGTCATTTCAGGAAGGTGGAAAAATTGGGCTTGGTGGATTCCAAAAAAGGGGGAGCACACAATGTACTGTTTCTACGGACTCTAGTGTACGACGTTATGTTCACTCAATCGCGCTCATAGGTAAAAATCAGAATTATTTAATCGCAATCTGGCTTCTTGCCGTATGGGTCACTTTCTGAATTGTTACGTGCTTGTGAAAGTAGAAATCGTTAGAAACACTCATGAGGTATCGTCGTACGTAAGAGAGAAAAAAAAAACCAGTCCTTAACGCCCTTTCCCCAACGCCGCGATCAAGTCTTGATAACACACGTCTTCGTCCCATTTCATACGAGGAGTTTTCCCTCCAAATTTCCCAGCGCCGTATCGTTTCAATCATATCACATCTTCTTCGCCTCCGCAACAACATCCTTAATCAGCGCCTCCGCAACGACCTTCCCACTCAACCAACTCAGATCAACACTCATAGCCGCGCGATTCATCACGGACGTCCACCAGAACCCCTTGGCCCAGGGTAATTCGAAGGGAGGAAAATCGCCGCGCAGGGGGAAGAGGATTGGGTATGCGTTTTGGATCTGTTTTTTTTGCTCGTTGTTAGTTTTGGATATAGTTTTAAAGGGGGAATGATAGTTTTAAGGGGTAAAGGGAAGATGGGGATAGTAAGATGGAATGGGAAGAAACGTACAACTGTTTCGTGAGTCCAAGTCATACGGGCGCGCGTCTGCAACCGCAGGAGGGCGGGTGCATTAGCGAGGACGCGGTAGAGATACTCCGTCTTCACCCCTGTGGTCTCGTGGAAAGTGAGAACGTCGCGCACGAACGCAACCTCGCGCATACCGCTGGCCCTAGCCGAGTTCAGGAACAGGACCTGGCCCTCGCGATTGAAGAAGGGGATTTTATTCTCGGTCGTGAAGAAGGCCACGTGCACGGGCATGGTAGGGTTGATTTCGAGGGCCGCGGCTTCGGATTCGTCCATGTTCTCGTGGAACGAGGTCATGTTCAGCGCGATGCCCTCGTCGTTCTCGACCCGCATGCCCATGTCCATGGCGGCCATGATGACTCTGTCGAAAGCTTCGGTTGAGGCGATCCTGTTGCCTTCTCCGTCCGCACTCTCGTGTTGAATGAGCCAGCCCGGATGCTCCTCCTCCTCTGTCCCATTAGGCTTGATTGGGGTGATGTTTGTAGAATGCTTGATCGCAGTGACGTGCGTAGATGTGCGCACGTCGAGTTGAAGCTTCTGCGCGATGAGTTGCAATCGATCCACAAAGTTCCCGCCCATATAAGTATTAGCAGTCTCTTCTTGGGCCGCGGCTACCATGGCCGCAAAGCCGTTTACTTGGCTCAGACTCTGCCCGTAGGCGCGCTGGATTTGCGGTTCGAGGATGTCTCTCGCGTAATCCCCGCTTATATGGCGTTTCTTGATTGCGTCGATTGCCTGTAGTCTCAAGGGCTCGGAAAAGCCAAGCCACCGGACGATTTGCTCTACGTCCGGTATCAATGGTACTCCGGGTGTTTTGTATTTCAGTATCCCGTCTCTTGCCCAATAGTTTGCGTCCCATATAGAACTCCCGTAACCGATCCAAAGCCGGAAGCATGTCGTCCATGGCATCTTGCCGTATGGGCGTACCAAGTCTGCTCTTCTCTGCGAAACCCAGTTGTAACTGAGAATAGACAAGAATGATTAGTTACTAGTTGTCTAACTCCTGGCCCATGGCGTGATATATCAGATCTAATATTCCCCCGCTGTCTTATCCGTAAAGGGGGGAAGGAGAACGTAAAACCTACTAGCCAACCCTTTCAGAACCACGCTCGATGAATCTGACACGGTCTTTTAAGATTCTTTCAGAATCTCGCGTAAAGAGTCCATTATTCCACATCAAAGCTGGCCCGGCTATGTCTTCTGCCGTGATGGGACTCTGCATGGGATCGTTCATGGTGGGTAAGGAGCGTCCACTAGCATCGTGAAAGGCGAGTGCACCCCCAATGACTGGTTTGGACTCAAACAGGGTGATGTTAAGTTTGACCCCTTTCACGGCTGACGAGGTGAGCAAGTGTTGTGCTGCTGCAATGCCTGCCGGACCGGCACCTGGTGGGAAGATATCAGCCATGACATTTGTAATATGAAAAGTCAAGTTGCGGAGAGAATCATACCTATGATGGCCACAGTGAATGTTGGCTTCTCACGCGGCGGGGGAAGGTGAGATATGATGAGAAAAATGATCCCAACGACAAACAACAGAGCTAAGAGCTTGCAGATGCCGTCACAAACAGGCGATTCTTCAACAGAAGGGAGGTTGAACGAAGGGAGTTTGAACGAAGGGAGTTTGAAAGAAGGCAGTTTGAATTGTGATGTCGTGGCGTCAATAGGTGCCGATGAGGATTTTCTGCCCCTCTTCCGTTTTCTGCTCCTCTTTTTTCGCTTTGCATGGGAGAGCAGAGGTGTCCGCTCACCACGATCGCGTTTGGAGGCAGACGAGGCTTCGCCATTGGGCTCGTAGATTATGGAGGGAGCGGTACGATATGAAGGAGGCGGAGTAGGGAAGAAAGCCCTGGAGCCCGAGATAATCGGGGGTATGGGCGAGTACGGAGGAGGAGGAGAAGGAGGAAGAGGAGGCGAGGCCTCACGTGTGATTCTCGTCATAGCAGCTGGTTCCCATTCGCTCTTCTGCAGTTCTGATTTCTCGGAGTCTCTGGTGTGTTCGCGTGCACAAAAACAACGCCCCTGAGCTAACTTGACTGGAGTGAGGCGGCGCGACACAGACTGAACATGAGAGCTTGTGTGTTTAGGCGCGAGATGCCAGCCTCCTACCCAGCCTCAGTGGGCTCGTCGTTCATTATAGGCAGCAGGAGTCTGCTATAACCTCCATGTTCCAGGTTTTAACGTGTTTACAAGTAGTATTTGTCAATGGCGGGGTCATTCGGTTAACGTCAACAGGTCGACACGGCAATATGCATGTATTGAATCGATAATTGAGGAGGGGATTACGATGGATATTCGTGCTACCGTTTCATACCACTTGCCATTCACAGCAACATTACGAGTACGCGTGGTTACAATCATTGAAGTTGTGCATATGGAACAAGTACGGATTATATCTGGAGATAGATGGATGTTAATGGAGAGAGTTGCACGATTAGTATCTTGGTGGATACGAGTAAGTACATGCTAACTGCGGGTGATGTTCAGTCACTGCCGACTGCTAAAGAGCCATTACTGTAAATTCTCCATTTTCCGTATTCTGTACGGCATTAGGGCATTCCGTACATTAGCGCCGCTAGTTACCGAACGGTGTGGCCCGTTTGCCTTCTGCACGAAATATTTAGACCGGCACGAATTGGGACCCATGATTGGCTGCAGCTCCGGGCCAAGTGGGTGCAGCTGCTAACGAGATGAGATGTTGCGCACCAATTCGCCCTCCTATTTTTAGGACCCCTTCACAGGCATGATCCCGGCAACGACCAGCCATACGAGTGAACCATTCACAGTGTAGCGTCGTCCATGCCACGCTTGCTTCGCTCTCTCCGTTGAAGCTCGAATTGTTTACCAAAATCACCGAGATCGTGTCAACAGTTTACAAGTAGTATACATACAGCTCTTCCATTGCCATGTCCATAGTCCATCATCAAATCATATCAACAGAGACCTGGGATTGTACCTCGTCTCTCAAATGCTCCTCGGCCAGGGCATTCGCGTCGTAATCCTCGAACCCATAGTTCCAGAGATAACTCGGCGTCACCCCGCCGCCTCTCGCCACGCCGTGACTACTCTTGCCACCCACATGCTGCATCACGACCGGCGTCAACGCCCACCGCAGCCCACCCGTGGCATCAGCATGCTGTTCAATGAAGCTGTCCGTCGCCGCGTCCGACCACTTATTGTCGCGGAATAGGGGTAGCAGCTCATCCGTGACCTTATCACGTGGAAATACCAGCCCCTGTCCACAGCACGCGCTTTTAGGCATGAGATGAACACCCGGCGGTCGTGGAAGTACTGAATTGCCTCCTGCAGCAAAACAGAGGATGATGAGAAGCGGCGTGAAGACGAGCGTGACGAGAAACACTACGCGCCGCGCTAAGTAAGGTCGCGTCGAGGGGACATGGCGTTGCGTCAATGTCAAGACGCCGAAAACACCAGCCGTGACAGCGACGGAAGCGAATACATACATCGGCCAGGACTCTGCGTTCCAGCCGAGAAGTCCTTCGTAATAAAAGAGCCGTAGGTATAAGACTGTATCTGATGTCAGCTAATCTGCGACTCCGGTTTCGCGCATCTCGCCTTCTCAGGGGGAAGCGCAATTGCTGGAATAGCGCTTACAGTCTTTCTGACCTAATTCCCACGTCTTAGTCGTGGCGACGTCCAGCGCCTGTTCGACTCGGCGGTACCACCCGTCCATGAAAACCACGTCGTCTTCGACCATGAGGATGTTCGGTGCACCCGTCTTTCTGCACTCGTCCATGACGATGGAATAGTCGAACTTGGCCTTGATCGCATGGCTCCGGTTAAACTCCATGCTCTGGGCAAATTCAAAGTCTTCTGTGTCCTCACTGTACGAGAGGAGTTTGTCCGCCATATTGACGAGCCACGGCTGGCCATGGTCGGTATGTCTCGTCTGATCCGTGTGCGCGAGGAGCACGACAAGATAGATCTTTGCGCGCTCTTCGGCGCTAAGCCCCTGTTCGAGTGACCCCAGGACCAGCTTGAGGTACGAGATGCCCTCTCGTTCTACGGAGGAAACACCGACACACAGCTCCGGCGACGTCCGTCCGCTGATTGACGGGCGCGGGCTCTTGGCTACCAGGTCGGCATACTGCTCGGCTTCTTGAATGCGAATAGTCGAGTAGTTTGGGACGTGCGCGCGTTCAGGCTGGAAGAACGTGGATGTGGGATCTTTCCAGCATGATGATCGAATATATAATATGAGCAAAAAATACTGTTCAGGTCAGTTCTTATAGGTGCTTGGTTTGGCGAACCGTTTCTCATAGTACTTGTTGCGACCTGTCTACATCGTCGACGTTGTAGGAGGCGATGATCACTTACCACGAAGAAGAACCCCGTCACTAGCTTGAGAGTGTAGTTATGCATTGTGCGTCTAGATCCATTGCGCAAACGTCGCAGACAAGCAATGAATCAGAAAAGAAAGTGATGAGAAATGACAACGCAGAGTCAAGCAATATAACAAAGAAACATGAAGGAGTGAAGTAGGTAGGTAGGTAGAAGAGGAGTCCATTGTTCGAGTTGGCATTAATTTACGGATTCCACTAATCCATGGAGACAGAAACAGTCCCTTGGCAAACATCATGCCTACCTACCACGGACTGCCTTCCCCTTCCAGAGTCGTATCACGCATTACGCTAGTCCTAGGTAAGCTGACGGGCAGCATCATGCGAATCGCATGATGCGAATCCTTACCTACTACATACCTGCCTACCCCGGCGGCGGGCCAGTCACATGTAAGAAGCGAGGTGAAACGGCAAAAAGCCTGGGGTACCGTAGTCCGTAGTCCCTCCAGGATCTAAACGGTTCATGTCGCTAATAAATGGAAGCCCGAGTCATCGACGCTAGAACTGGGACCTGCCTAGCTCGACTCCTTTATTCCGTAAAGTGGTACGGGACAAGGGGGGGACCGAAACTTGAAAGAGTGGCGGAGTCTGTATTCCGTTTGTTAAGTGGAGTTCACGGGGAAGCGATGAGAAATCCCTCAGCAAGGGACGTCGTCGTACGGTTGTTTGTTAATGCCTTCGAGATCGTTAACACAACGGCCAACTCCTGGTATTTCATATGTTACCATGGCCTGTCTGGGCAAGGCAATGCTGGATGCCTCACGTTGGCCAGAGGCTGAGTGAATCCAAGTGCCAAGCAAAAGTCACATCGGACATCCGAGTCGTCAATCACGATCTATGTACGGGGTTGAGATCTGGGTAACCAGATCCACTTCACTCCCGCGTCTGGCGCCGATACACTCCAGCACCACATCCGAATTTGCAGTTCTCTATATTCGTCCGGTCCCCAATTGAGAATCACGTCCTTTGCTAGATAAAGGCAGATAGCGCTGGGTCCGGCGCATTTCGCCTTCATCGTCTGGAGACGGTAGCACAGATCCTATCTCCAGTTCAGCAAACCCCTACACCTCCATGGATGATGGATGTACACAAGCTTAATCTGGGGACTTTCCATGGAGTCAACGTACGACCAACGAGCTCACCCCTCTACAATGCGAGCTTCCCGTCGACAGTAGCGGCAGTGTTAATGGAGGATCTAGTACCATTTCCCAAACATAGGTACCCTCTCTGTAATCTGTTGTTGTAGCCCGTAGAATAAACCATGCGTTCGTGATGAAACAGACGGGAAAGCCTCCATATGAATCCATATCGGCACAGCATCAAGAAACCTCTGATTATAAGTCTTTGATCCCAAATTTCGTGAAAAAGATTTCTCACCATCAACGAAGAATTCCAAAATCCGCGACACACTTTCCGGGAACATCCCATACTCATCCGTCCCTTAAGCGCCAACCTCTAACATAGCCCCTTTTAAATCCACCGACTCAATCCCAAGCAGCCAATCCCACTTCCAGATCAACGCATCAAACCGACCGATATATATAACAAACCCACATTCCCGAACCACCCCTCCGCGCAAGCCAATGCATACCGCGAAATGCAAGAATGCAGGCGCTGTGGACATATCCGTCCGACACCTAACAACCACATGATTCGCGACAAAGAGAAGAAAATCAGACCCCGTCGGCAAGGGAATGCGTGAAATGCGTCGTGGACGCGGATATATTCGCACTTACATGCTGAATACTTTTCTGAACACGCCGCGTTTCTTGCCCGTGATGCACGAAACGAGGGGGGGATGCGTGCAGGTAGATGGAGTTTGTACGGGGGGAATTAGGGGGCAGGAGTCGAGTCGAGCGTCATCATTACTTGTTTGCGAGCATCGTCTCTCGTTTATTTATGGGACTGAACTTGGTGGTTGATACTTGGTGAGGCATGTCTGTGCTTGCCCGGCTTCGGGTAGCTCATATGCCAGAGTGAGAGTGCAGTATGTTTGAATTCACGACTCAAGAGTAGTGTAAATAACTAATCATCTCAAGGCAATTTCAGCACCACGTCGAAGACAAGTCTGGAGATATCTGTCAGAAGACATGGCATACATATTCTACATAAGGAGTGTATTCTATGGAGATGAGTGCACATGAGGATATTACCAGTCTGGTCTGCAACCTGCAAGTTCCCATACCACATATATGTTCAAAAGAAAGGCGGATCAAACGATTCTACCGAGAGTATCCCTCTCCTAACGGTCGATAAGTAGGCAAGAAATCGGTTGCGGAGGTCAAAGTTCGTATCGAATAAACTCGCTATCGCTGAGTTCTCGTGACCGGAAAGAAAAGCCGTAAAATGGCCCAGGCTGCTTGAGTCTCGTGCCGCACCGAGCAATGTTTGCGTGGGAAGTCAACATAAATGCCCATCTCCAAAACCGCCTTTTCGATATCCATAGCTTTAATCCCACGCTAGCAGCGTCCTTTGAGGTTCATCAACGCTGTTTACACTGGTCCTGCCCGCGTGGAATATGGATTGAAATATTTTGTGGTGACCATGTCCGGCCGCATCTTCAAGTGGTGTTCTTTCATCGCCATCCTTTAAGTCGGCTTGGGGTTGGTTCTACGACAAAAGTTGAGCTGAACGGCGGTGGCCATGTTCGATCGCATATGATAGCGGTGTTCTGCCATGACAATCCGTCAAGTTGGCATCGGCTTGGTGCTTCAACAAAAGCTGAACAAGATTATAATTGCCGCCACGAGCCGCGTAGTGAAGTGGTGTTTGATTCTCTCGATCCTGCGTGTTGACCTTCGCTCTTCCCGTCTCCAACAAACAATCGACAACTTCATAATGGCCAAACTCGGCCGCAAATCACAAAGGCGTCCGGCCAGCCACGGTTTCCGACTCAACATCATCATTCACGTTTGCATTTCTGAGAAACTCGCGCAAGGGCTCAATGAAGTTGTAGCGCGAAAATATATGTAGAAGGCGTGTCCGGAAGGGTGGGAAATCCTTATTCGGGAACGGGAAGCGCTCGGAGGCGATGTTTTGAATCCGTGCCCAAAACTCTAGCATGTTTTCTGGAGGCCACCGGAAGTGTGTGGGGAAGTTATCTTCCATGGCCGGCCCATTTTGAGTCTTTCTTATGTGAGAGAGCCGCGACATCCTCGCATAACGTAGGAGGGGAAATTTCAATTCCAGACCTCGGCAAAGTTTTCTTGATTCCAAGAAAATTCTTGTGAAATCTCTGATCGATTCCAAGGCTTGAAAGCGATGTATTGATTCGACAATCTCCTCCGTTTCCATGTAGCGTATGCATTTGCTTGACAGCTGACAGTGGGCATTCCGGATGGCGGAATCACTAGAGGTAGACTCGCTGTCTAGATACGAGAGGCCCTCGTTGATGAAGAAGTCTTTGACGGACTGGTGAATGAACTGAACAACTCTACGAAGTAGGTAGATATTCCGCGAGAAGCGCCGGTATTGTGCCAGTGCGATGCTTCAGTCAGAATCGGCACTAGAAGTCAAAGCCTCGTTTTTGTAGACACGTCAACGAGGCAGCAACGACACCAGCGGAGCCTGGCGCATGTCGCGCTTAGATAGGAAGGCTCTACGCACACACGATGGTCACAAGACCACATTGGAATGGAGCACATGCCAAGGTGACCGACGACCATTTTGACGATAGAACCCGCTTCTACCAGGTATCCGTTCGTTCTAATAGCTGGCGTTTACAGAGACAGAAGATCGTGTGCGCCTAGTTGTGCCTGCCGTGACACAGTCACAATCTGGTTTGATGGCTACTCGTAATCGTGAAGGATGCTCATCGATCCCGTCATGTTCTCGACTCCACAATGGTTCTTCCTTCAGGTAAGCCCTCGTCTAGTACTCGTATGTAGTAAGAATCTGTAAGTATGTACTAGCTGCAAGCTAACGGGGCGAAATAAGGCACCAAGAGGCTGATATGGAAGAACATGGGAATATATGTTTCATGCTAGGTAGATTTTAGGTATGTAGACAGACTTGCCTGGTCCGACTGAATGTCTCTACGTCTCCTTGTACACATAGGCACTTGTTGACTCTTCAACGGCGACTTCGATCTTAGATTCCACAATCTCCTTGCCGTCAACCTTGAGACCGGCGCGCATAACCTCGCCAGGAAGAACAGGCCCCACACCCTTCGGGGTGCCCGTGAGGACGATATCGCCCTTCTCCAGGGTCATGACCTGAGAAATGGAGCTCAATATCTGAGGGATCCGAAAGAGAAAGAGGTTTGTTGAGTCGTTCTGCCTGATCTCGTTGTTGACGGAGAGGTACAGCTCCACGGCGTGGGGGTTGGGAATGGCAGATTTGGGAATGATGTTGCTCATGGGCAAGAAGGTGTCAAAGCCCTTGCTGATAGACCAAGGCAAGCCCTTCTTCTTGGCTTCCGACTGGGTGTTTCTGGCTGTCAAGTCAATACCCACGGCATAACCTACGCGATATGTTAGTCGTAGGAACGGCCTTAATGGGACGGGGGTACTTGCTCTCGATAGCGTCAATGGCGCCGGCTTCGTCGTTAACGGACAAGTCCTTCACTGTCTTTCCCATAACCAAGGCAAGCTCGACTTCATAATTGAGTTCAACTCCCTTGGGCCGTTTCACTGGGCCCTCGCCAGGGAGAAGGATAGCGCTCGTTGGCTTCAAGAAATAAAACGGCTGCTTTGGTCGGGCGCTGTTGAGCTCAGCGATATGGTCCCTGCGAGACTGTCAATTACGAGTACATGAAGCATGCCTACGAGGTATCTAGAGGATACACAGCGAGGCTTGGTTACTCACGCATAATTACGCCCGATACACACGACCTTACGAGCCTGTCTGAGACTTGGAGCCGTAGTCGAGGCAATGGCGAAACCGCGACGAAAGACGTTCATGATTGAGCACGGATTATGAGAAGATAGCTATATACACGGTTACTCGGGGGTATTGCTTTCACAAGAAGGGCTCCAACGATGTTCTGTGAGTTCAGTTGAGGCGCATCGTAGTGAGACTGTGAAGTGTCGAGTGGGTGAATTAAAGAGAGTCGGTCGTCACGATGCGGCTTACGAGTACATTCAAATGTTCCGTACTAACCCGTAATCCATGCCGGAGCCGGTCATTGTTTACTTTATGAGCCTAACCCACCTGGGTAGTAGTAGGTAATATTTCGTACCTAATTAGTACTAGTGATTAGATTAGATAGCACTTCGGATAGTACGAAATACCGTACCTGGTAGGTATAATAAGTAATGGGACGGATTAATCCATCCGTACAAGGTAGGCAGGTACTTTTGAGCAACGGCCTGTTCCATTGTGATGCGATGTGCAACGTTGCAAATATTATATTAACGAGACCTATGAAGAGACAAGTAAGGAGAAGAATCAAGCGCCCATTATCAATGAAGAACAACAGATGTACGATACTAATAGGACACAAGGAAGAATTGAAGAGTGCTGGGAAAGTACGGATTATAATCCGTTACACACCTAAGGTAGGGACGTCATGATTGCTTAGGTAAATATGATGATATGACAACCTAATTTCAGTGCGCTAGGTAGGTCCGGGCAATTGAACATGGGAATTGCACACCACCGCAACACCGACTTCGATCACCACCACTTTGCACCCTTTTCCAACCTCCGACCTTACTCAGATCGGCACTCCAACACACCCGATACCTGATGGTTCGACACTACTGTGTTGAACTTCCGCATCATTTTGAATCAGACGGACTTCATTCACGAAAATACTCATCGGATTAATCACCGTTTCAGTTGCATGTATTATCATGGAGGCCCTCCAGTTAGCCCAGATGCTGGCTGATCTGAATGATCTTCAAGCCGCTGTATGGGATCCCCTCTCCTCTGCTCTTGTCGCTAACATGTCTTTGTTGACATCGCCTCATCTTCTCACAGCAAGACCAAGACGCTGCGAAAGCCCTAGTATCTGCGAATAAGACCCTCGACAAGCCGAAGGTCGAACCACATCACAGGCACAGCCTTTCCGAAGGGCGCATCGCTTCTCCCATTGCTTCTCCTGCCGTCAGTCGCATTACCGACAAATACGGTCGTCGCATTTTTACGCCGCCGCTTTCGAGAACCAGTTCGGCGACTCCTTCATCTCAACCGGGCACGCCACGAGGCGAACACGTGTGTTATTTTCACCAGTCAGTTCTCGGCTTCGGCATACTGATATGTCATGTAGGCTCCAGACTCAGACGTCGACAGAACATCAACCTTGCTTTCTCTTTATGAGATACGTGCCAGATTGAAGGAGCAGGATAGCAGTAGCCTGGCGAAGGCGCGAGAGAAGATTAATGCTTTAGCCGCGAAGCAGCAGCAGCAGCAGCAGCAACAACAACAACAACAACAGACTCTTGCGACGGAACGAGGAAAGTCGAAACTGGCTTACCAACGAGACCAGAGCGAACCGCCCAAAGTACACTATCCCGGGAGAAGTTAGGCTGATCTCAAGGGCTTCTTGAGGCGACGAACAGTGCATGGAGAACGGCGTTATAGGGGGATACATACATGATCATGATCATTGGGGGGGCAACATGGGAAACAAAAAAGCACACGGCGCTGGGAATTTTGACGAATTATAATTTTGCGACAGGACCGACACAGGTTCGGGAATCTTACTCTTGCTAGTTTGGTGCGCTGGAACGGATTTCTCTTCATGATGATTATGGTAATCAGGGAACGGGCATACGAGTAGGTATATGATAATGCACACAAGGCACGGCGGGATACGCGTAGGTGTGTGGTGTCTTCCATTTGGCGAATTCTCGATTCTGCGATGCGAACATCGCCTACCTACCATTGCGCTTGGCAGGGGCCGGGCAGCCTTCATCTTCACCCATTCGGCCATCACCTCAGATTCTCCGAGGTGTCTAACCTACATAACCTAGCATATGCTTTGTACTCAATGTCCGAAACACTACTGGAATCGAAGCATTAGTTCCATGGAATCCGCCAGGCACTACCGATTTGGCTTCACACACAAGAGCCTGCAAACGTCATTCGGTATTTATCTTCGATACCTACCGACCTAGGTACTATCACATACCGGTAGTGTCTTTTGTTATAATCCGTTCTACCTACTACCTATGTATGTACGGAAGACAGTACGAAAGGAGATGGGCATGCGTCATGTCATGTAACCCTGTAAGTCAGTTAGGCGGATACGAACATTGCCAGAGTACTTGTAACTCGGGGGAGTTGACTATGGTACCTACATCCTACCTATACTTATGTAGTTTTTGATTTATATATCGAGATTGGGTATCGTCGAGATTTGAGGTTTAATCATAAACTAAAGAGATATAGACGGCATCCATCTAAAGTAGGAGGTAGGTGTTGATTTTCACATGATGATGTGCGTTACGGGGCGTAACACTCCGTGTCGACGCACACAGTGCAAGAATTACATCGCTCTGACCTTTCGTCCGTGCCTCATCTGCCTAAGCCGCAAAGCACACGGTGCATAAATTTTGATGCTTAGGTACTCATAGATGTCTCAGTTAAAAGTACTTGTAGGTAGGCAGCGCCTAGATAGTCTACCTACTACAAGTCTGGATTATGTACCGACACGGATTAAATTGCCACTTAGGTACCTGTACTGAATGCCTGACAGCTGAATAATCCGTACAGTTAGGTACTCGTATTAGGTACCTCCTACCTGTAGGCTGTCGGTGCAAGTACGAAGTACCTACCTACAAGTAGAACTCAGAAGTGCGTACGCGTTGACAGCAAAACGCCCGGGCTCCAACTCAAGCAGACGTCACTTTTCATCGCAGACACTTCATCGTACAATCAACAGCCTTACACACCCGCGACCCGCACAAGACAAACCACGACAAGGCACATCCGTTTCGACATCGGCCGGAGAGGAAGATGGCCACAACCGTGGATGCAAAGCTACTCAGAGCGACCAAGTTCCCTCCCGAGTTCAACCAGAAGGTTGACATGCAAAAGGTCAATCTTCAGGTTATGAAAAAGTACCCAGATCTATCCCCTCCATGATCCGGTCGCAGAGCGCCGCTGCTAATCATCGTTCTGCAGATGGATTGCTAGCCGCATATCTGAGATTCTAGGCTCCGAAGACGATGTGGTCATCGAGCTATGCTTCAACCTGATCGACGGGCCTCGCTTCGTATGTTCTTCCCCACCCTATGATCCTCGCCCGCGACGCCAGAGAGTTAACTTGCACGCTACAGCCTGACATAAAATCCTTACAAATCCACCTAACGGGGTTTCTCGACAAAGATACGGCGCCTTTTTGCAAAGAGCTTTGGAAGCTTTGCCTGAGTGCCCAGTCTAGTCCACAAGGCGTTCCAAAGGAGCTGCTGGAGGCAAAGAAGCTTGAACTTATTCAAGAGAAGGTAGGCGTGGCGTGATTGAAAGGCACGCACCCCACATAGCTAACACGTCATAGATCGATGCAGACAAAGCTGCTGAGGAGGCCCGCGTCCGTCGAGAAGCACAGGAGCGACGAGATCGTGAACTAGCCGATATCCGAGATAGAGAGCGACGAGACCGTGGTTTCCGTGGGGGACGAGGAGACAATTGGCGTGGCGGCAGACGTGGCGGAGATAGAGCCTTCGATGATCGCAACAGAGGGTTCGGACGCGGTTCAAATCGAGGCGGTTCGCCTCCAAGACGAGATCGCGATTCGTATCAAGGAAACCGTGACCGATACGTTCCCGAAGGGCGCCGTGATGGTCGACAGAACTTTCGTCGAGGACGTTCCCCATCCCGGTCTGTATCAGTAGACTCGCGCAGTTCCTCTCGGTCTCGATCGTCAGAAAATGCTAATAAGCGTACCCGGCGAGACAGTCTGAGGTCGTCGAGTCCGCCTCGACATCGGGCCGGGAATCGGTCTCCGCCTCGTTACGGAAAGCGAGAACGCTCAGCAGAGCGGAGCCGACATCCTCGCGGCCGCGGAAACCGTAACAGGTACAATTCATCCTCACCCGACAGTTATTCCGACTCGGAAGGTAGTAGTAGATCACGTTCGCCTGCCCCCAAGAGACGCAGATACTCCGACTCACCAGGTCGGCCAAGGTCCACAACACGCAAAGACAGCCGCCGACTAAGCCGGTCTCGATCACTCTCGTCTTCTCGGTCTCGATCGCGATCACGATCGCGAAGCTCCAGGCGGCGGCCGGCACGTGAGTTGACGGACCGTAGTTCACCTGCGAGTCGCCGTAGACGTGAGCTTGTCAGCCATAGTCCATCTCCTGACCGTCGTGGGCGGCTACGACGGTCGTTCACTCGGAGCCTCAGTCGGTCAGAATCGCCGGGCAATCGCAAGACCACTCGGCGGAGAAGCCCAAGTAGAGGGAGAGGCAGTGACCGAGATGCTAGCACGTCTCCTGGTCCCTCCAAGAATCGGAGACACTCCTCCGGCTCCCCCCGATCGCATGACAACAGACCTGCTGATGTTTCGGAAGATCAAGACAGACCCCGATCGCCAAGAGACGAGACGGCCTCGGTGGCCCAGGAGGTTCGTTCTTCTTGATAGGGATTGTGTTTCCAGCTATTCTCCGCATCAGGAGCTGACTTTTTATGCCGTCAGATCAAGACTCCGCAGCACCGGGCAAACGAGCTCAAGGAGAAGCTACTCAAGGACAAAATCATCAAGATGAGAAGAACCTCGAATGGCGATACGGTAGACAGGCGAAGCTAATCTTCCTAGCGATGCAGATCAGTATCCCAGTAACGTGTCGGTGCTTACAGCGTGGACTCCTACATGGTATGAGATCGAGGTTAGTTTACCTACGTTGTTATTCACCTAGCTATCATTCATCAGTAGTCTTAGCACAGGAAATGAGAAACTATCATTGTTTACATGTGATGCTGCTACGAATGACGGGTCGTTTTGTTTGCGACTTCGCGGCACTGGAATCAAGACTCGAGACCCGAGAGAACCTTCACGGCCTGGATTGATTCCTTGGCTTATTGTCGATATTCGTGATACTTGATGGTGTATTGATGCATTCTTCAAGAAAGTGACCCCTATATAGGCAAATACTATCTCATCTTCTCGTCGGTATAGTCGTACGTATTCCATTGAAGTTGATTAGTAGTACCGATGAATTCCTGTCACTTCAGCTTATCTACGATGTTCATACTCGAAAACAATGTATCATGCCTGCCATCCCATACCTCTATCATATAAAGTGCCGCGGACCCTTGAAGGGAGCTGAAGCACACAGTGTCGATAGGTATTTCATACGCGCGCTCATCAAGGTACCCGCCCGCACTTGGAACGTCGGGTCGGGTACCTTAGGCCACTGGGTAACCCTACCTATCACGGCACTAAATTTAGGAACCCCTAGTGCCTGCCCAGGAATTTTTAGGGACCCTGAGACCACCTGCAGCGGTCGATAATCCATCTATACTTGCACTGAACAAACGCGTGAATGTTCGTCGCTCATCACCATCCATCTCTCTCCATGATCGATTTCCCTATTCGACTCTACACACCCTATAACAAGGCCTGTCTGTCGCGATATTATCGATTCCCTAGTAGTCCTCGAGAGATACATCGGCATCTTCCCTCAAGCCCAGCATGACGGAGAACTTCCAGCCGACAGCAACGTCTGGCGCCGCCGTCAGCGGCGACCAACCGGGTCACGCGCACTACGAGAAACAGCGGCACCACCTGAAGGAACTCCTACAGAACAGGAAGCTTCTCGAACGGCAGCTAGTGAGTTCAAAGCACTTGCACAATCCCCTCCACCTCCTTACCTACTGTCTCACCACGGGGGAGGGCGAGGGGGGAGGTGGTGGTGGTGAGGCAGGCAGGGACAAGAGGCAATCCTTGAACAAATGAATACAGAAGCATATGAAAAAGGACTTGAGAAGCTGAGACTGCGGTCGGGTTTTCTTCCGACTCGCACGTTTAGGTCGCACAAGATCAATCTATCCTACAGAAGGAAACCGAGTATCTCGAGAGCACGCCCTACGGCAACATCATCATCGGCTTCGACGGCTATATCAAGGGTAGCACGAACGCGACGGCGCAGCGCAAGCGCGCCGGTCTGATCGATCAGAATCGCATCTTTTCGCGCTCTTCCATCTCACATAATCCCCTGCATGTACGTGTCTTTTCTTCCTTGTCCCGTCTCACGACTACGAGTTTATGACCGGCACGCATCCGAAGAAAGAGAGAAACGGAACAATCGAAACTGACGCATTTCTTCCCACTTACCTAGCCCGATCACGCCGACCCGCAGTCCGCTACATCCACGTCCGCCGCACCGACGCCCGTCTCGACCTCGTTCGCCAAGGACAAGGACAAGGAAAGCGGTTCGAGCCACGCTACGCCGGGTTCGGCGACGGATAAGAAGGCCGCGAGCAAGAAGAAGAAGAAGAAGGAGGCCGACGAGGACAGCGAGATCGACACGCGCGAGACGAAGAAGGTGCGCACGCACTTTTGGCCACGAAAGTGAGAAACGGGCGTATACAGTAATGATTGTTGTGGATTTGGAGGAGAGGGCGTCATGTTTGCTGCTGGAGGATCCCTTCTATTCTCGGCGTTGTTTGCTTCTTCTTTGCTTCTTCTTTAGAAGAAGACCTCCCCCGGTCGAGATCGGAACCGGGATGGCTGCTACTACTTAGAGGCGCTACTAGAATGTGGTGTTGAGATTCGGTTGTTGTTAATGTACATTAGAGAGACTTGTGGCACGGTTGGCAGTTGGGGGAAGACAAAGGAAAAGAAAGAAATGCATGATACCCCTCATCGGTTACGTACGACTATCTGTGCCGGTGAATATTATTCATTCGCTTGTGAACACTCGACCGGTTAGCATGAGGCGTTGATCTATATTTCGGTTCTCGTGGGTTGCATCGATATGAATGTCGTGGAGGTTTTTGATTCATACCTTTGAGAGTGGTAAGTACGGAATAATAGCCGGTATAATATACGAGTTATCTGTCTCTGCACGAACAAACAATCACATATATCACCGTAGTAGGTTCGTGTAAGTCATTACCACTCAATCCATGGAATATCGACCCGGAACACGTCGTGGTAGATTTCCGCTCCGCTGTAGAAGTATCGCAACGGTTACATGTGACAGGAGACGCGGGCCCCGGTTAGCCACGGATGCCCCTCTCATCCTACATACGTCAGGTACCGTAACGAATGCCGTACAGTGTCGTGAAACACAGTATGCACCTGGACGCTTTTAGTCTGGCGAATAACGGTTCAACGGTTGCCCTAGCGGGGAGGGGAAGCTGGGCCAGGCCGGGCCAAGTCGATACAGTAGGTAACCCGACCGGTGCGCCTTCCGTCATATACGGATTACGGATTGTGGATTAGGCAGGCACAAACGGAATGGTCTTGCTTAACCGAACGTAGAATGCTACCTTCCAGCCTACCAGGGTCCAGAATGCCAGAATCCCACCGTGGATATCCCACCTTGGACATGCTCAAATCATGCCAGGCATGTACAAGTACGTAGTGCCTTAGGTACTCGTACGTGACTCCGCTGCGGGGTGACGGTCGGTTGGAATTCCGGGGAAATCTCGTGTTGCTGATACATGCCGCCTCTTCTTCTTCTCCTTCGTCGTAACCCGTACTTATTCCACCACAACCTGCCCTTATTCATGCTGGCGGGCTTCAATTAATTGTGTCGAACACTCCCTCCGCGTGCCCTCATATCCCTATTTAATAATTGGCGCCATAGCTTGAGCTTCTCTTCTCTCGCCTGCTAAAATGACGGTCCGCGCGACCAAGTTTACCCCGGAGGTGCTCCTCTCGGCCCCACGCCGGAGCGCAGCCGTTCCCAACTCGACCGGGAAGCTCGCTCTCTATACAGGTGAATAGAGGAATCCATCAGATATACCGTGGTCCATTGTATGAATTGAGAAGAGAACAACGGCCTGATTCGTTGCAGTGTCCCAGTACTCTTTTGAGACTCACTCGAAGAAATATGCCATCAAGTTGCTGGACATCTCCTCTGGCAACTCGACCGAGCTCTTCGATAACCCGGCCTACAGTGAGCCGACATGGATCACCGACCATGAGTTCATCTTCGTGCAGTCTGCTAGTGACAAGGATGCCGTCTCCTATCTCATGCTGGCCGATGTCTCCAGTGCTGCCTCCAGCCTCCATGTCATCCAGAGCTTCAGATGCTCCATATCGAACTTGAAAGCCAAGGACATTGGCAACGGCAGCATTGCCTTGGCTCTTACTGCTCCCACCACCGCCTCGGGCGCGATGCACGATGCCCTGAGCGAGGCGAAGCCGCACTCCTCGGCGCGGATTTACTCGAAGCTCTTCGTGAGGCACTGGGACAGCTACACCTCTAACCTCACGAGTGCTGTTTTCTACGGCGCCCTGCGGAAAGATGCGAAGTCCGGCAAGTACCAGCTCCAGGGGAACGGTCTAGTCAACGCATTGGCAGGCACGAAGCTCGAGTGTCCCGTCCCAACCTTTGGCGGCGCCACAGACTTCGACCTTGGCCAGAAAGGCCTCGTCTTCCTTTCCAAGGACCCCGAGATCAACCCCGCTATGTGGACCAAGACCGACGTCTACTACGTACCTCTGACGACATTCGCCGAGAAGAACCCCCCTGCTCCCCAGATCGTGAAGACGGGAGACCTCCTAGGCTATTGTGGTAGCCCTACTTTCTCTCACGACGGACGCAAGCTTGCCTTCACGCGAATGCGCCATAAGCAGTACGAGTCGGACAAGACACGGTTGTTGCTAATGCCCGACATCGAGGACCTGAGCAATGTACAAGAATTCTACAAGACCGACGACGGTGAAGGTGGCTGGGATCTGCGCCCCGATTCCATCGTCTGGAGCAACGACGATTCGGAGCTGTATGTCACAGCTGAGCAACATGGCCGACAGCTGCTCTTCAAAATCCCTTCTTCTCCTTCTGATGCCAAGGACCTACCTCAGCCCATAACCAAAGAAGGTGCCGTCGGGTCCATCTCGAATCTGTCCAACAACGATAGCCGCCTGTTCTTGACGTCAACCTCATTGACCGACAGTTCGTCATACTACATCCTTGACCCACACTCGAAAGACGCCACTCTCATATCCTCGATCTCTAAGGGAGGTAAGTCGCTGGGTCTATCACGGAGCCAGTTCGACGAGTTCTGGTTCCAGGGTGACGGCGATTACAAGTGCCACGCGCTCGTGATGAAGCCTTCCAACTTCGACCCGAACAAGAAGTACCCATTAGCCATGTTGATTCACGGCGGTCCGCAGGGCGCCTGGGGAGATTCGTGGAACACGCGCTGGAATCCCGCAGTCTTCGCCGAGCAGGGTTACGTAGCCGTGATGCCGAACCCGACTGGTAGTACGGGATACGGTCAGAAGCTCGTCGATGACATCGCGCTGAACTGGGGTGGTCGGCCTTACAACGATCTCGTCAACTGCTTCGAGCATATCACTAACAACCTCCCTTTTGTCGATACCACTAATGCCGTGGCGCTGGGTGCCTCTTATGGTGGCTACATGATCAGTAAGAAATTCCCCTTTTTGCCTCGCCTCGTTAGCTCCGCACCACATTTCTCTCCCCCTAAATCCGACCCCCCTTTTTCTTTTTCCAACATATACTAACCAATCGTCTATAGACTGGATTCAGGGACACCCTCTCGGCCGAAAATTCAAGGCTCTAGTATGCCACGACGGCATCTTCAACACGCTCGCCGACTTCGCGACGGAAGAGCTCTTCTTCGTCATGCACGACATGGGTGGCACCCCCTGGGAACACCGCGATCTCTACGAGAAGTGGGATCCGGCTGCCTTTGTTGGCGAGTGGGCCACGCCTCAGCTCGTCATCCACAGCGAACTTGACTACCGTCTGCCTATCTCCGAAGGTCTCGCCACATTCAACGCCCTGCAGACCCGCGGCGTGCCGTCGAAATTGCTCATGTTCCCGGACGAGAACCATGTGAGTCCCTTTGCTCCATTCGTGATTCGAACAAGGCAAAGCGAGATAACTACTGAATACGCATTGCTAACTCATCTCTCCTCCAGTGGGTCCTGAAGCCGGAGAATTCCCTCGTGTGGCACAAGGAGGTCCTGGGTTGGATAAACAAGTACGCGGGGTTGGATACGAAGGATTTATCATCGGGCGTGGAGGACTTGAGTCTGAGATGAAGCCAGAAAGAAAAAGAAAGAAGGTAATTGAGTGACCCTACCCCCCTTTAACGGCCAATTGTAAAATCTGAAAAGTATTCATGTATAATCCTTTGTCTGATGGGTTGGGAGGTTGACTGGGCCATCCGCTTTCAAAAAAAATAAATAAATGAAAATTGCTGCAGTCTTGAACTCCGTCTACCCCTTTTTCGCAACGCCGTGATAAGAGTGATGGCCACAACCGAGAATGAATACTAACAATCCACCACCATGGTCATCATCGCACATGTACACCCTCAACAACCCCCATCCCATTCACAGCAACCATAACATCGACCACATCCGTCCCCATCACCGTCTCCGCCCACGTCCCCGTCCCCGCGCCACCCAAATCCATCGGCGGCGCAGGCGGCGGCCGCAACCCCTTGGGCGGATTCGTGGGCCTCGAGATCAGGATGCGCGGGTAGATCCACTGGACGAAGAGGCCGTGGGACAGGGAGATGCTGCCCATGATGATGGCCCAGCACTCGGGGCGCTTGTACCAGGGTGTGTGGGGGATTTCGAGGACGGTGGTGCGTTGGCGGTTGGTGGCGAGGTCGGCGAGTTCGGCGTGGAGGGTGGTTGTGTCGAGGTAGGTGCTTTTTTGTTTGTTTCGTCAGGTTTGGGGGTTTTGGGGGGGGCCGGTGGGGAGGGGAGGAATGGGTAAGGAGACGTACAATGCGGCTTGGTATTCGCGCCTCGTTAGGCCCATTACGGGGGGGGGGATTGCGTCGTTGTCTTGTGATTCTGCCATGGTTGTGTTTTCCCTTCTTCTTATTTATCGTTTCCCCTCTCGATGTTTCTCTCTTGTATTTGTCTGATATAAGATGGGTATGTGTGTGTGTAGTGATTGTTTGGCTTTGTGTTTGTAGCTGATGTTGTTGCTTGCGTGGATGCACTCAAGATGTATCCGTGAAGTTTTCCGGCTCGTGTTTACATCAGATGTGTCCGGCATCCCTTCCTGGCTTTCTAATGGGAGCTTCCCTTCACGTCCAGGAAGCCAGTAGGAACTGCCTTGCTCTGTTACGACGATGTTCACCGATTCGCCTCCCTTTTTTTGTGTATCTGATTCCCAAACTCCAGGTTAGATTTCTTCTATAGAGGAGTCAATCATTCAGTCACGATCAACTCCGCGAACAAACCTCGGCTATCTTCCCCCTGAGTAGTCACCTACTTGGTAGACATCCAGACGAATGAACGGCACATGCTTCACAAAATCAAAACTTTTTTTTTTCAAGGAACACGCAAAAATTATCTTGGAGATTTCATAAGCCTTATATGATCATTCTATTTTTCTCGGCATGGTAGATCTACTTCGAGCAGGGAAGAAGAAACCGGCGACACCAGCGATCACGATACTCCCTTTACAAGATATATAAAACTCAGTCTGGGATTGCATCTGGTAACCATGATCGATACTAGCAGACGCAATGTTCCAACTTGGGTCTTCTCGTGTCATACTACTTGTATAATCACCGACGTTCACTATGACTATATCTGTGGCAGTTGAATTTGTTATTTGTTATCGAGCAATCATCGTCTTTTATGCCATTATCTGTCCCCTTAACGAACGTCTCGCTTAGGTACTAGTATCAACCCATCTGGATGTCATCTCAATAAGCAACTTCCTCCTCGCAAAGAATTTCGAGATATAGCATAAAAGCTCAGTCACATAAAGCACATTCATTTTTCTTCTGCACTCCTGGTATTCTCATATTCCCTTCTTTGATGTCACGTTCGGTGCTGGCCCAGATAAACAGTCATTAAGAGCCCACTGCAGAACCCTCAAATCCTTGATCCTCGGTATTGCGCGCCGGAGAGTCTTCCAGTCCATACGGCTCAGGTCGATGAAAATGCTCGAAGACTGTTGGCCGGCATCCATGGTAGCTAGTGTCACCTTACTCGGGCATATTTTCAGGAGTTGACGCTGGACCGCACAGCTGACGTGAACGTTCAAAGAATTCAGGAAGGATTCGATGAACTCCTTCTCATCCCCTGGCCGTGTGACTTTGTAAGTTTCTATGAATTTGTCGTAGATGGCAAGGAACTCGGTGATAGCAGGAAATTCTTGAAGTTGGTCTTGATTTGAACCTACAATTCGTAACGTCAGTGTTGGATATAATGAGTCAAACAAAAGTTGGGTTGATCTTCATACCTTTACATTCCTTTGTACATGTCTGCGTAATCCCAGCCGATTCCTCGCCCGCACCTCGTTTGCGTCCGAGCCCTGTAACGAATGAGGTCTGATCGAGGTATTCCGTTACAAGCCCAATCAGTCTCGCAGTCTTTTCTGCTATCGGCGTGTCGGACTGCATCCCTTGAAGGCCATTCCGAATCTCCTTGACATTGTTCTGTAGTCGCTGTCTGTTCTTCGTCATGATATCAAGAATCTCCGCGATCTCAACGTTGGTTTTCTGGCGCTGCTCCACGGCCTCGCCGATCGTCTTCAGATGCTGCTCTACGTCAGCTATCCTTTGGCGATTCTGGTCGATAGCCTTAGCCAGCTCGGCTCTTAACTGAGTGTGACAAGTCTTGGCCTCTGTAGTATTCTGATCGACCTCTGTGATGAGCTGTCGTAGGCTTTTCGCATCCTGCTCGATGTTTTGCATACGATCCAGGAGGCGACTGGTGTTCTCTGACCTGTTGCTCGCTTCTATCTGCTGCACTTTCTTGCTTAGATCCGTCAGCATTCGTTCGTGGATATCAACGTCCCGAGCCATGAGAGCCGTGACCAAGGGGGCGACTTGGTCCTTGTTGCGTGGCTGCTGCAGCAATTCTCGAAGCTTGGCGATTCTCTGTCGAGCTTCACTGCCAGGCAGTTGGGAAGGAGTCATAGTTCTGGCGAGGAAGAATGAAACGACTGCGTCGTGAATGGATGGAAAGCCTCGAACTGTTGATAATCATGGAATCGTCGACGGAGCCAAAGCGGGCGGGATCTGTACAAAAGAAAAGGGGGAAAGCCTGTGATTTTTGTATTGTGAGGAGAAGAAAGCCAAGAGCATTCCCTGGAACGGTTCAAGAGAAGGCAGATGACAGGTACATATCGCGCATCGAGACAGCAAGCACCCTCGCACGCACTTGCCTTCTGTCGATGTTCGTCTAATCCGTACGACTGGCTTACCTAACATAGGTACCTCTTTCTGGTGGACGGACGGATCAATCTCTCCGTAATATACATACGTACGTACCAAAAGATGACACCCGACCTGTTGGACTACGGGGAGAGTATCAACGTTAGTGATGATTAGGGCTGTTTGTTGAGAATGGTTAGGATATCGCCGCGAGTGCACGAAGGAGACGCAAAGACGGTATCATGGGTTTATTGTTTTTTTTATTGAGGAAACCCTCCTGGTGGCTCAAGTTTACCTACGCAAACAACCACAAACGAAAAACACCGACGACTCCTGCCGCCAGACACTGCAGTGCACGGCCTGGGATTTGAAAACAACCCCCAGCCGCAAGACTCCCATCATTATTTTCCACCGCACCAGAGAATGCGACTTGGTTGGCCATGCAACCATCGCATCAGCTGGGACAACCAGCCTTTTGCCTCTATGACCCCGGAAAACCTACAGCCCAGCAACGTTAGGAAACACACAAGTGTGCCGTGAAAAAAGGAAGCATGGGAAGGTGTCAACAAGAGATGCCTAGCCTAGATAAGGTCGGCAACGTTCATGGGCATCTCCTCGATCTGGGTGCTGTAGAACTGCTCAATTTCGCGCATCATACGCACGTCCTCGGCAGTCACAAAGTTGATCGCGACACCCTTTCGGCCGAAACGACCACCACGACCGATACGGTGGATGTAGTTCTCGCGGTTGGCGGGGAGGTCGTAGTTGATGACCAGGGAAACCTGCTGGACATCGATACCACGGGCGAGAAGGTCCGTAGCAATGAGGACACGAGAAGAACCGGAACGGAACTCCTTCATGATCAGGTCACGCTGGGCCTGATCCATGTCACCGTGCATGGCAGAGACGGTGAAGTCACGGGAGGTAAGCTTGTCGGTGAGCCAGTCAACCTTTCTGCGAGTGTTGCAGAAAATGACCGCCTGGGTGATGGTGACAGTCTCGTAAAGATCAGAGAGAGTGTCCAGCTTCCACTCCTCCTTCTCGACAGCAATGTAGAATTGCTTAATACCCTCCAGGGTAAGCTCGTCCTTCTTGACGAGAATGCGAACGGGGTCACGCATGAACTTAGTGGTGACCTCGAGCACGTCCTGGGGCATGGTGGCGGACAGGAGGACGACCTGGGTGGACTGAGGGAGCAACTGGAAGATGTCGTAGATTTGCTCAGTAAAGCCGCGCTAAGATTGTTAGTTGAAGGAATCCAGAAGCTAGTGGCATAAGGGGGAAACAAACAGAGAGCATTTCATCGGCTTCATCGAGCACGAACATCTTCATGCTGTCGGTCTTCAAGAAGCGACGCTGAATCATGTCGTGAACACGTCCAGGAGTACCGACAACGACCTGAGGGCCATCTTGAAGCGCCTTCATGTCCTCGCGGACACTGGTACCACCAATGCAGGCGTGGCACTCGATGCTCATGAAGTCACCGATGGCGACGACGACCTTCTGGATCTGTTGAGCAAGTTCACGGGTCGGGGCAAGAATAAGAGCCTGGCACGCCTTGACGTTGGGGTCGATCTTCTGCAAGACGGAGATCGAGAAAGTGGCAGTCTTACCAGTACCCGACTGGGCCTGGGCGATAACATCATGTCCTGCAGAATTATTAGGTTATATGTGGAGGAAGGTCGCAGGATGGAATACGTACCCTTAATAACGGGCATGATGGCACGCTGCTGGATAGCAGAAGGACGCTCGAAACCGTAGGCGTAAACACCTGAGATGGACATCATGTTAGCCTTGCCCGAAAGGTTTGCGACTGCGGCGCGGTGAGGCTGTCTGGTAGCGGCGCAACTTACCTCGGAGGAGCTCCGAGCGGAGGTTCATCTCATCGAAAGAGTCAACGGTCTCATCGTAGTTGGACTCGATCTGGGACTGTTCAATGTCCTCGAGGCCCTTATCGGTGGCCATGGTTGATGATAGGATGGGTGGTGAATTCCAAGCACAGCTTGAAATTCAGGACAGGAAGGGTTGTAAAGACGGCGACGGTCAGGTAACAAGGCGCTGACTTGTGCTCGACACAGTCAACGAAGAATAAAGAGGTGCGCGAAGTAAATGGACAGAAAGCTCTCAACAGTGTTGGGGGCGATACAGTCCAGAAGGATGTTTATGTTGTGGATTGAAATCTGAGATGATTTTGGGTGGAATCAGAGGGGGAAGAGGGTAGAGCCCAATAAGCACTTTGTCAGTGGCGGTAGACCAAAGGGAAAAAAAAATTTGAGTGGGGGCAAAACTCCGGAGAAATTTTAGTACACTTCGGTACATGTACCTTGAAACCAAGCCTAAATTGCGTGCGCCATGCTGTAGCTGAGTATCGCAGGTACCTGCTAGTTACCCCTCGTCGGTACTTACAGTGGAGGAGGGGGAGGTACCTGATGGAGAAGACCCCTCCCGCTGATTCTGTGAGCCCACTGAGCCGCTGCTAATGTACCTAACGGATTATTAGACCGCCCCGGCGTCATAGGCTCACAGATGTAGGTATGTACCTTTTACGTGTAAATTAATACCTGGATAGCACCTACCAGTACCTGGCAGCCATAGCGTGGAACATGAAACGTCAAGTACTTTCGTACCGACCAAGCGTACCTTAAAGATCTGCTAAGGTACCTCTACGAGACGGAGGCATCGTTTTGGCATTTACCTTGGAAGGTACATGTGCACGTTCCGTACTGTAATAATGGAATATTGCCCATTAAAAATCCCCATAAACCACATGCAGTTCGGAATGTCTACCTGTGACAATTGATAAATCGACAGGAGGTTCTTTTCACGCTTTATACCTCTAAGCGTTTCGGAAGGCAACACCCAGTTCACAATGTGGACATCCCGCTCCTACCTGGGGTAGGAGGTACTCGTAGTACTTCACACCCATAGGTCTGGTACAGGCAGGTGAACTACTCGTAGGTACTCGTAGACGCATGGGCCCAGAACCTCACTTCACACCTGCCTACCCTACCATTGACAGGTACGTGCACGCCGTTGCCAATCTGTACGTAGGGTCGGCCGGATTGCTACCGCGTGTGGAAGCTACAACCCATCGTGTGCAATCCGTGATTCCGTCGGTAGGTACGGTGCTTCCGTACTTCGTCTACCGATCTGGAATACGCAATCCATGCACGTCTGTACACGTCTTATCTACGGACTACAGACGGTAGGTGCACCTTGCAGGCTGAAGAGGGCTAGGGTTGAGTTGTACAGTTGTCGATGCCTTGTTAGCAGCCAACCTTGGGAACGGATCACATTGTGAGTCCTACGTAAGATATCATGTCTGTCTACTATCCGTTTCTGCAGCCTCCCACTTTGTTCTAGATTTCTGGGTTTCTCCCATGTCTTTATTTGTTGATGGACTAGGTCCATCAGGCATGAGTAGAACACCTAGAGGTAAACCAGACGTAAGTTTCGCCACTTCACAGCATTCACTTCTCGATATGATTTGAAGTGGTAATCCGTACCTTGCTACGATCGACGTCGTGTTGGTTGTTTCTCTACGAGTAGCGCAATCCGTACATACAAGTTAACCTAATCCGTACTGAGTACTCCGTACATGCGCATCTGGGAGACTGCCTTTGTGCGGTAGATAGACTTGACGCACGAAGACTGGGACAATACCGGTCGGTGGCAGAAGACTGTGAGGATTCTGTAAATACGAGTAAGGTCAGCATAATAAACGATCCGGAACTACTCGTACGTCGAAGTATGGGTATTATGAGTCCTGACTTGTGAACCGAATAAGGTGACTGCTGATTACTGGCAGCCCCCAGTCTGTATGCTTGGGATGCAAAGCTATGATGCATACAGAACCCAACGCTCACCAGACGGACTACCTAAACTTGTTTGGGCTTGGGACAACACCATGAGCCATGAAGAAGTTTGGTACGGAAGACACCTCCAAACCTCCATTTTGGGACATAGCAAGTATATTTCCAGGCCAAGCTCAATATCTGAAGTACTCGTAAGTATCGTAGGGAGTAGCAACATCATCATGAGTCGTGAGTTATTGGCAGACGCGGGTTGAAAGATACGTTCAACGTATGGATACTTCTGAAATGCCACACTAAAAAGTGCCCAGGCACGGATAGATTATCAGGCTAGACCGGTCTCGCTAATCTGTCTTCCGTTGGACTCCTTATGTAATACGTAAATAATAATTGCAGACTTGCCCACAATCACAACCGCAACAGCGACGACGACAACGACGACGACAACGACAACGGCAACGACAACAGCAAAGATTCAACTATTCTACTCAAAGTCGCCTGGCAGCATAGCCTTGTTCGTTGGTACCCGTGCCACAAGTGGCGAGCTACTCTTCTTATGATCACTCAAAGCGGACCCAGTATCTTCAAATAGTAACAGTCCTCTACCTAGGTATCTTGTGTGGCATACAAACGGCTTTAGAATGCCACATGCCATCGATGCCGGTAATGGGGGAGACGAAACGTTGAACGGCGATGGATTGAGCTCTATTCCAATTCATCCCATGGGCATTAAGCCGCTCGGGAACCAGTACTTCGCCAATGGCCCGAACGCCAGAGAATTCATAGGTTCTGTCGGCCTACTTCCGGATGAGATGATTCTTCACTTACTAGAATATCTCGACGCAACATCATTGAGGAAGCTCGCTTCTACATGCCGCTTTCTGTACGCCTTTGGACAGTTGGATGATGTGTGGAAAACCCTGTTCTTAGAGTGAGTACACCTCCGGGTCGTGGCCTCGTTCACACACAAAGACACTATTCCTAACGAAACCCATCGCCGGCATTCTCTGCCTCACAATGCAACGTTGCAAGTTATACGTCTCACTAAACGTGTTCATCGTCTGTGTATCATTCAACTGGAGACACAATGCC
This sequence comes from Xylaria sp. L1 SY-2022, assembly GCA_023079495.1. Taxonomy (NCBI): domain Eukaryota; kingdom Fungi; phylum Ascomycota; class Sordariomycetes; order Xylariales; family Xylariaceae; genus Xylaria; species Xylaria sp. L1 SY-2022. The sequence continues at coordinate 2,363,054 of JALIDW010000004.1, forward strand.
AGAAGCCCGATGCTGATACGCCATCCGTTCTCTCTGATGCCAGTCTACTGACATATCTGTGTTTAGGTCACGAAACGACACTGACGAGAAGGACCTCGTGTGGCGAGGCAGCTGGAAAGCTACGTATCTGCGTCTACCACCTGAGGTACGCAGTAAAGTTGACTGCAACAACATCTTCTCCGATGTCCTACACCGGCCTTTCGTCTGTTCACATATTGCCCTGGAGAAGTACTCATCAGGCATACCGGTGTCAAACAAGATCTCCCGCCTGGCAAATCTCACTTACGACGAATTCGCTCAAAGTTGGAGCAATACTCCCTTCATCCTGACTGATTGCGTAAAGTCGTGGCCAGTTTGCCGAGAATGGAATATTGAGCAGCTTCTTCGGCAGTATTCTGACGTTAGCTTTCGCGCTGAAGCGGTGGATTGGCCGTTCTCGACATATCATCAGTACATGCAAGAAAATGACGATGAGAGCCCTCTCTATCTGTTCGACCGGCGCTTTGCAGAGAAGATGAACCTCAGTATTGGAACCCAGGAAGGTTCGGTGTACTCGCCGCCCGAATGCTTCGGTCCGGATATCTTTGAGGTACTGGGCAAAAGCCGACCAGCTCACCGATGGCTTATTGTCGGCCCAGCTCGTAGTGGCTCAACTTTCCACAAAGACCCGAATGCAACCAGCGCGTGGAATGCTATCGGTAAGCTTCAATCTGAGTCTATTCCCCTGTTCAGTCACCATGACTAGCTGTCCCGAAGTCTCGATGGACTAGTTGGATCTTAGAAACTTTGCCGCCATGAGTCGGCAAAGCTCCCTCTATCATATTCTGTTCTTTCTCGACTTCGATCATAGCGTATAGTGTATACGCCTTGATCCTTTTCTTTCATGAGAGCATTGCTAATTCTGAGCTTGTAGTCCAAGGATCAAAGTATTGGATCATGTTCCCGCCATCTTCACGGGTTCCTGGCGTCTTCGTGTCAGAGGATGGTGGCGAGGTTACAAGTCCTCTTAGTATAGCCGAGTGGCTTCTCGAATTCCATGCAGAAGCTCGAAAAACGCCGGGCTGTATTGAAGGGATCTGCAAAGCAGGGGAGATTTTGCATGTGCCCAGTGGATGGTGGCATTTGGTTGTCAACCTTGAGGCTGGCATAGCTCTTACGCAAAACTTCGTTCCCAAGTCGCACCTTGTCGATGTTCTCTCCTTTCTCAAGTTCAAAGAGGATCAAGTTACTGGCTTTGACAGAACCATCGATAGTCCGTTCGAGTTGTTTGTGGAGCGACTTGAACAGGTCTACCCAGAACTTCTCAGTGAGGCGATGGATGAACTTGAACGAAGGAACCAGACCAAGAAAAGAAAATGGGAAGAGGCGGTCGGGACAAACAACAACGAAGATGCGAATGGAACTAGCGGGTTCAGCTTTGGGTTTGCAGAGGAGAGTGAAGAAGAGGAGCCCTAGATCCTACCAAGGATACTGGGTATACTGCGGTGGCTTAATGAGGCGAGAGTTGGGAGACACTTGCTCCATTGGCTACACGCATTCACCCACCCGGCCGTTATTGGACGGGCCGAGCACCCTCCAGCTAAAGCTAGTTGAATCAAAGGATCAAACGTGTACTCAGTCATAAACAGCCAACTCTTCGGTACATACGGAACTTCTTCGTACATACGCATGCTTATCTAGCATTGAAACGTGCCGTCGGCAGTCATCTTACTTGTTGAAAGGCATGCTGTGGCTGGCGGTCTTCGCTGTTTGCGGCAGAGTGAAGCCGTTTGCACTGAATGGGGTTGGACTTGGCGATAACTGGCAGCGTGTAATCCGTAAAGTATTATTAGGTACAGTATGAGCACGGTCTCCTGAACATATAAGAATATGCTTTATTAGAATAGATCTTGTTACGAAAATAAGATTCGGCGTTTCCGACCGGATCTGTATTGTTACAAGAATATGACCCGGGATCGGAGTTAAGATCAGTGCCTGATAACCACGTATATCACTTTATCGGAGCGGCAGGGGGAATTAGTGGGGCCATACACGTGCGACCTCAGGCACGGAACAGGCAGGTTTCCTTTCCGCTGTAGAATAACGGGTAGAGTGGGTCTTGCGACGTTAGGTAGGCTTCTCTCGATTTAGGAATCCCATTTGCCGTTTCCGACACTAATCCGCAGGTAGCTTACCGTATTCTTATGCTCAGGTAGAGCACCTCAAACGCCAAATCTGAAGCTATCTGCCTCTCAATACTGATGTTGGATGCGATATTCGCACATAACAACCTACGTATGAACCTACCTAGATACCTACGGACCTATTCGGTGTTTCGTAATCCTCATCACATCATGTCATCTTCTTGGTCCGTTGCTACGGAACCCATGCTTCGTTCGTAGTGTAGGCGACCGGGGAGCTTAATGGAATCACTAACACCGACCCGGGCAAGTACTGGAAGGTACAGGTACTCTAACCGGATTCCACTACGTTTTGTTTATGTAATGACATTAGGTGCTGTTCCCCGAGAATTCTAACTGGCAGCAGGCTGGCAGCGATCCACCAGGCCCCACGCATCTGCCCACGTCAGGGCGAACCCCGTACTATTTACAGGTTTACAGGCCTATCCACGCTACCTCGCGCACTACCTACGTATAGGTACCTATAGTGTACGTAGTGCACTGATACAGCAGGGGCTAGCATTACCTAAGGAGACACCTTACCCTCTAGAGGTATGGCTGGCTCCCCCCCCCCCCCCACTTGATTGCATCCCCATCGCCTCCCGACTCTCTCTCGCTCTCTTCATATGACTTGACTGACTGACCTTGGTTGTTTACATTGGGTATGTTAACTGCTAACCACAACACCTCCAATCGCGATCCTGCTCCTATCAGCACCTGGCGACGCTCGTGTTGGTGTGTGAATCCCCAGCAAGGCTGTTTCTCTCTTACGGCTCAACTTGTAGATAGCGGAGACGCCTTTTTCGTTCTAGTTTGCTGCATCAGCGTCGCCTCGTTTCCTCCAGGTTTCATTCACACTTCATAGCCCCAGCCTTACGAGGTATTACAGCATCAGCATAATGCGAGTAATTGCCTGTTGCCGTGGCCCTCGACCTTTAGTTAACTCTCTCTGACTCCTCTTGCGCCCCTGCGTACATCACAATCACCCTCTCTCCCTCTCTCTCTCCTCCCCATATCTCACCTCACCTCCTTCGTTGCTGCTGCTGCTACCAAACGTATGCTGTTCCATCACCGCCTATTCTGTTCCTAACCCCTTAATAGCCCGCGTACGCGCTGCTAAGTAAACCTCGTACCAGCAACCACTCGCAGATTCACTCTTCCCACTTAGACTTACCCTCATCTACGCTCCCCCCTCCTAAACCCCACGGCTCTCACGACTCTCACGACGCTCACGACCACCGTTCCTTCGGGGCCGCGTCATCATGGTTTCCGACGAGACGTACGAGCTATGCCTCCCGATCCTACAGGATCCGAGTGTAGAGGATGAAGATAAGACAGACAAGATCGAGGAGCTCCTCAAAAGGGAGACAACTCTCAGTGGCTCGTCCCTAGAAAACGCGATCCTTGACGTGTTATGGCGGCACCGTGAGGCCGGCGGCAGCGCAACCTCACCGCCCCCTATTCGACAAACCATCCTCCGTCGTCCGTCACCGGCCTCGTGGCGAGGGTCGACAACGCCGGCATCCGGTTCACCTCGCCTGGGAGTGAGCCCGTTGGCACCCCCCGGGTTCATACCTACCGGCCTGAGCAGGACCAAGTCCTCCACGGCGTCTCCCTTCTCGTCTCCACGGCCCTCCCCGCGCCTCGCTTTCGCCGCGCCGGTGATCCCACATAGTCCGAACCTGAATGCATACGAGTTCGCAAGCGACACGACTCCCGCGCAGGAGATCTATGGTGAATTTCAGACGGAAAACGTCGACTGGCTTGTCAGTGATGACGCACTCAACGTCTCCTTGCCAGTGGGCATCACAAGCTCTCTAAACGCAGCTGCACCTGAGTACATCTCATCGCAGCAGTCTGACATGACTCCCTATGACATGCTTCGCTCCATTTTAGGTCAAACCAAGACGGATGAGGAGATTGAAACAGCTCTGGCGATGCATGGCTACGATCTTAGCGCAACCATTGCATCTATGATGGAAGCTGACAGTCCGGAACCTACTGATAACTCGACGTCGTCCCCCGAGTCTAAGGGCCTGCTCATTGGAAAGTCCACCACTCCGGATATCAGACCCAGTACACCGTCCACTCAGCAGAAAGCGGGTATCATCTGTAAATTCTACCTATCTACTGGCCAATGTTTAAGGGCAGATTGCCGGTTCAGTCATGATTTGAGCAACCACATTTGCAAGTCAGTGCTTAGCTTGCCGTTGTTCGTAAAAGTGAAGTCGCTAATGAAAATAGGTACTGGATTATGGGGAACTGTCTGGCAGGAGATACTTGCATTTTCTCCCATGATCCGGCTCATCTGATAAACCGCCTCAATGTTGATGGCGGTAGCACTCCGCCCCAGAAGTCTCAGACCCTCCAAGTACAAGACCACAACGCTTTTCCAGCACTGCGTCCGGTCACTCCGGAGCTCAACCCGGATGCCCCTAGTTTCACCTACACGGGTACTGCTTTCGTCTCGCAGCCAGGTCTGAAGCCTCTGGGTTCCCTTGCGGGTGGCGACGGGGCTCGTTCACGTTCTCGTCCCGGGAGCCGGCCTCAGACCAAAGACGGCAATGTCGCACCATCCATGGACGACAATGACGCTTTCCCGTCTCTTAGCTCTGCTTCGGCTAAGCCCAGCAAGAAACATCATGGGAAACGCGGCGGACATGGTCATGGGCACAAGGAAAGTTACACGCCAAGCTTGCTAGCTGATATCGTGAAAATGGCACCGTCGCCTAGTCCAATTCCGATTCGACTAGAATCAAAAACTATCAATAGAAACGGGAGCTCGTCCAATCTCAAAACCGGAGAGAACAGCCCCGCTGCTATGGCCATCCCCATGCCCAAGCAAATACCTTGGCTAGAGACTGGAGACAAGGCCAACAAGGCTTACTTAAAGGCCCGCCAAGAGGCCATTAAGCATGGTGGGCTACGTAATAAGTTTCTCCAGAGGTGAGTTTGGTCGCATTGCTTTTTTACTCACTCTAACCCGGGCCTAGTGCTGCACAAGCCTGGAATCGCAACGATGCCCGTGCGGCTAAAGCACTGAGTCTCCGAGGCCAGAGTGAGAATGATCTCATGAGAAAAGCTCATCGTGAGGCTGCACGCGAGCTCTACGAGACCCGACACAAAAGCAACACGCCCTGCTCTGAGATCTACGTGGATCTGCATGGATTACACCCTGAAGAAGCTGTCGAATATCTCGAGGGGATCTTGCTCGACAACAGCAAGGAAAGCAAGCCTGTATATGCAATCACGGGGACGGGTCACCACAGTAAAAACGGCAAAGACAAAGTTGGCAAGGCAGTCAGAAGCTTCCTGAATGAGTGGAAGTATGCCTACCGCGAATTCTCGGTGCCTGGCGACCGCAACAATATGGGTGGCATTCTCGGCATCGACGCAAGGAGCTGGAATAAGTCCCTGGCAAGAGATGACACCAAAGACGGCATGGACACCAACGAGGAGGTGGACATACTCAGCCAGGGCGTTGAGATTGGAGATGGTAAAGTGAGACTACTTGTTCGTGATCCTCCCAAAGGCCCCAGTGGCAGTAGAAGTAAGTGATTGCTCGTGTGGACGGGATCCTCAAACGGTGAGAAGTGGATAGGTTGCAGTCATCTGGTGACTGGTTGCTTCGACCCCCCCCTCGATGTGCAGAGAAGAATTGGTCAACCCGGCTTGTCACACTCCAATGTGGATTCAATAATATGGGAATCGGTTCGTTTGCTCGACTTGGAAGACACTACTATAGGTATATTAGGTACTTAGACAAAGATCCACCACTTCGAAAGTTTTTCAACGGCCGTTCCTGACTGGTGCTTTGACCCAAACGTGGCCTCCTTTACTCTGGTGATGTGCCTCAACACTAAGCTTACTGTTTCATTTCGGTTTGAGAAGTCGATATTTGTCTGCATCCACGCATGTCAAACTTGAATGACATGTCTGGTGTCCCCAGTCCTTCCAAGTCATCACCAAACATGTCTGGTAACCTTTACTAAGGCTTGACCCGTGCAAGCCATCATGATGCCGCTACTGCGATCTCTACCGGTTCGATTACGTTCTACAGCCCCAGCCGGCACCACCCCCGATCTAAGGATCTCTACTAAGCTCATTCCATACCCCAGATCGCCTTCCAACTCCTCTCGTCACGAGCCAGGGGCGCATCAGCGACACCGAACCTAGCGGGATCGCCCGAGTTCGCCTCGGGGAGACAGATCCACTCGCGCACACAATCGGGGATCTCCTCTCTAACATGACTAATGCACACCAGCGCCTGATCATCGCTCAGACCGCCGATCACGACATCAGCATCAGCTTTGCTCTCGACGACGGCCTCGGAGCCGTCGGCTTGTTTCGCGAAGTGCTTCGTCTGCCCGGCTTCGAGGAAGAGCAGGCACTTGTTCCGCACGCCGTCGTCCATGGCGCCGAAGGCTTCGTCGAGGACGACGATGTCTGGGTTCTTGATGATGGCGCGGTTGAAGAGCGCGACGCGCTGTGCCGAGAAGGAGAGCTCGCCGAACATGTAGTGGCTCGCCCACGTCAGATCGGCGGGCTCGGTCTGCGTCTTGGAGGAGGGGTTTAGTTCTGCTGCGAACCACCGGAGACAGGCCTCCACGCGCGCTGTTGCGTCGGCGTCGAGCTTTGGCTTGGAGCGGAATGTGTCGGCCCAGGCGCTCTCGAGGACCTGGCGGACTGTGAGGTTACGCGGCATGTGTGAGTGGATCTCGGGACTGGAGTGGCCGATTCGTGACTGGATGTCCCAGAACGTCAGGGGGACGACGCCGGGTGTTGGGAGTCGACTCCGCCCGAATAGCTTGATAGGCATCGAGTATGCCTGCGGATGATCCGAGCAAATGAGGGATACGACGGTCGTTTTGCCGGAGCCGTTTGGTCCAAAGACACCCCATCTCTCGCCTCGTCGGACGGTCCACGTCAGGCCTTGGCGTTCTTGGCCGTTGACTTGCTCTGTCCAGTTGCCGAGCGCAATCTTGCCCTGGTACTGCACCTGGCAGCCTTCCATCTCTACGATAGGTTCTCCGATGTTTCTCGGCTTGCTTGTTGCCACGGTGGTTGATTTGGCCTTGTCCGTCTCGGCGGCCTCGTCGCCCATCAAGGCCTCCCCTTGGATTCCCTTGGCAGTGAGTGTCCGTCCGACTTGCACCAAGTTGTGAACGGCCAGTTTGTCGTCTTCTACAACGGCTCCGTTCCATACTTGCTTCACGTATGATCGAAGGCTTTCCAGAACGGACTCCTTCTCACCAATAGCGGCGACTTGGCAATCGCCCCTGAGATAGACCAGATGCGTGATCCAATCAGGGATCGGATCCTGCGGTCTCGCGCTCAGCACGAGTCTCGGGCTTGCCTTGCTCGCCATCGAGTGAAGAAGCGGGCTCAGCCCGGCAACAGTCGGTGGATCGAGGCCCATGAACGGCTCATCCAACAACAAGACCTCAGGGCCCGTAAGTAAGGCCCGAGCAATCTTGGCTCTGCGTCCCTGGCCATTGCTCAGGAATGCCACGGGCAGATCAAGAAGCGAAGCAAGTCTCAAGTCGCGGACAACGCGATCAAGAAGTGCCGGGTCAGGATCATCTTCTGGATTACGTTCCAACACGTTCAGGTTCGTGTGGCCGAGTAGGAAGTCCCGGAGCGAGAAGTCCGTGTTCTCGCGCTTGGACTCGTACCGCGCGGAGAGGTAAGCCGACGTCGTGACGCCGGACGTCAACTCGTCGTTGTTGAAGCCCACATAGCGGATGGCGTTGCTGGGTACGCGCGACTTGTGGGCTACCTCGCCGGAGGACAGGTGCGGGAATGACCGTGCCGAGGGCGGCACGCAGAGGTGGGCGCCCCTGATTAGTTGCAGGAAGGTGCTTTTCCCGCTCAGGGACGGCCCGATCACGTACCAATGCGTCGGGGGTGAGGTCGCAGAGGGTAGTGTGAAGTTCAGGTCCTTGAATAGGGCTGGGTTGGCAGTCACTGAGCCGGCATTGGGGTGGTGGCGGTAGAATGTGCCATTGGTGATTTTTACCACGGGAGAACGGACGGAGGATCGCAACATATCATCAACTCACAGACTCCAATTGGAGCACACCTTTTTTGGGAAGGGTTGTCAATATTTATTGTTTCCTTTTTTAAAAGATGAGTTTCACATCTTTTAGGTAATCTGGCAGTTTAAGACGGCGAATTGAACTTACACGTTTCCTGGACTTACCTCGCTGTGCTCTAGGAGAGGAACTTTACTGCATCAGTTCAATGAATTGTTGATCCGATGATCGGATAACAGCACAACGGCGTTAAGGTAGGTACCTTCTCTAGAAATGCTGACATAACGGTCGCGAATGCGTAAACGACGCCATCCCCTGCCTCTGTGCGGTGCTTGCCGCGGCACAGACTTTGAGGCGCCTAACCGGGCGTACTTCACTTAACGGGGTACCCAAGCCTGCCCTGACTCCTAGCTCTGAGAACCTTGTCCGCTCAACGCGGTACCTTAGCTCCAGGTATTGCAGCAGTACCCGCCACCTGCCGCCTGCCTGTAATTCTTCGTACTGTACGCGGATTACATAAGGATATGCCGCCCGCTAAACGCGACAGCTCACTGGAGCCTGCTTTGACTTGTACATTACAGCATGCATCAAAGCTTCCATTACTTCGTAACCAGTCGTCTCTAACCTCACCTCAACCTCTCCATACAACCTCATATTCAACCTCACTGTTATCCCCAAGGCTGCACTCGGACTCGATATACAAAATACCAGAAACTCTAAACCAGACAAGAGCAGAGTCTCCCGTTTTCTCACAATCAACTATTCAAGATGGTACGCCAACGCCCAACTACCAATTACAATCAAACATCCACTCCCAACGTCATCACCATCTCAACCAAGTCCAAACGTTAGAACTACAATCCAGCTAACATGTGATCCTCCCCCAGTCGATGCGCATCGTCCCCCCCACCCAACACACCAGCACATTCACCCACGCGGCCTCAACCACCGCGCCCTCCGCCCCCGGCGTCCCCGACACTCTCCGCCAAGGCCTCAACCCCGCCGTCCTCACCCTCGCCACCAGCACCCACCCGGCCCCGCCCGTATCGCGGCACCCCCTCGAAGCCCGCCTCAAGGCCTGGGAAGCGACGCAGGAGAGCCTGCGCATGGAGTCGCTGCGCAAGACCTTCGGCATGGCGGAGCCCATCCGGCGCAGCATGGAGCTGAAGATCACCCGCGAAGGGTCCTGGCGGCCGGCGTGTCTGGGCGGACGTGCGGGCCCCACGGGCCTGGGCAGCGCGAGTGTGCACGAGGACATCCTGATGGGTCGGGAGGCGTCGTGTGATTGGGAGGATGTGTATTCGGGCGAGGAGCAGCGCGGGGCGCTGGGTATGCATGAGGAGATGGAGCGGAAGCTGAAGATGTGAGGCGGGAGCTTAATTCTTCTCTCTCACGGGACGGAATTCATATCTTCGACATGGATGTGATGGGCTAGGATCTCTCCATTTTGGTGGTCAATGGATGAGGTTTGTGCTGCCATCAGTCGACATTCGTACCTACCTAGCTACGAGTCTCTCGAGAGTGGTTCGCATGAGGGGCGGTAATAGACGAGAGCAGAGCATAGATACGGGGATGAATTACACATGGCGTCCGAATACAGAAGCTATGAATACGGAGACTCATTCCTGGGCTGTTTATCCTTATCAGTGCTCTTTGCCAAAGGGGGCATTCAAACACGGATCCGAGCAGGGAGGTGGTACTGGCCTATCACCGAAACAGTCATACTACACGGATTACGGAATGAGGAGCAGTAGGCAGTTTCACCGCCCAATGTTATGACAATTAAAGGAGTTGAGAGTTGAGATGCTGTGACAACTTTTGACTCAATGTCGAATGCCTGGCTAATAGAACCGATACTGTCCCTGCCCATTTTGTGTCGTTCTCAACCATTTTGCGCCTGAAACAATATCGATTTGTTCAAACTCACGTAAAGTGAGGCTCATTCCGTTTTATTTACGTCTTGAATGGTGACCCATGCAGCATCGTGCTGCAAGATGTGTTCTAGGCCTATGGAGATTGGTTGTGAGTCGTTTACCGAGCCCTTCGTGGCCTCGGTGTTTTCACCTTTGAGAGAGTGGTATCTATCCTCTCACAATAAAGTACAATCGCGGCCCGCCATGGAAACAGCTCTGAAAACATAGCCCTGAACAATCAATCCATTTAAACGCCGTCCTATGCCTCAGCGTCCCTTAAAAAATCACCTCAATCAAACGAACTGATGCGAATGAGCCTCCTTTAGTTCTCACCATACACTTCCTCTTCCGGATGCCTCTCGTGATGAACCCGTCGTATATGCATAAGGATGCAGTTATGATGGTTGCCCTCGCAATATAGAGAATCTGTTCATAAAATGATACAGCAGCCACTCCTACCGTGATGTGAACTGGAGTCTTTGACTTTCTTGGCCGCTTCCTCCTCGTCGAGCAAATCCTGTGGTTTGACCGTCATGTGAAGCCAATTCTTAGTGGTGGTACTGAAGTGGTAGTCTAGGGGGTATCATCGTCAGCAAGCGTACACACTTCCAGCTGTTTGCCAAAACAAACTGTAGGGGTCAGAGATACTCACGGCTGAGTTGGTTTCTATCTTCGAGCAGTTTACCGAAGTGAATCAGTCTTATACTAGAAGGCTCTCTCGGCGGTTCCTCCCATTCGCTCCGCCAGTCCCTCAAGATGAGCTCCTTCAGTGTGTAGATTGTGATGCTCGCAGGGTCCATGCTGCCATCTTCAGTCTTGCCCGTGACCGTAACATTATGTTTAGTAAGGTACTTTTCGTCGATACAGAAAGGGTGTCTCGCGCCATTCGTAAGCTGAAGCATTATGTTGACAGCGAGCACACCATTGTTAGACGACGATTCCACGGGGTCTATCGTCAACTCTTCGTTTTCAGGCAATGAAGGACCATCGAGTTGGGCCGACACGGATGATTCGGCGACCGCGGTTTCATTCCCGTCCTTGTCGACAGCCGGCACTACTTTCTCCTCGCCGTCGTGAGTATGTGGTGACTTCGTGCTAGGATCTGCCGGTTCATGCTGTGACTTGGAGAGGTCATCCATCTCGACGTCACCAGCCGGCTGATGCGTGGACAGCTTGTCTTCATTGGGGCCGTTGTCTCCGCCGACAGAGACCGCAGAGGTGTCAACCATAGTGAAATGGTCGGTCGGCCCGAGCCCGTACCGAGCAAAACACGCAGGGATCGAAAAAGTTGAGCGGCAGCAGAATTGTCACTAAAATGCTGCGAGGGCGACAACAACAGAGAAGGCGCGTCGACTTCGAAAATATACAGATGGATGCGGCGCAGCGACAATATTGGCTACACAATTGAGACACTCATCTGCTGTCAGGGCCGAGTCCCATTGAAGAGAGAATAAAGACACGGCGCATACACACCGGGCGGTGACCCCAGGATAACAAATGAATGATTGTGAGTAAGTGCCGACGACCCTCGCAAGAAGGGACAATTGCTGCAGCCAGATGCTTTCGGAGAAGATGGCTGGTCGAGCGTATTGGATGGAACGGCAGGGCTGGATTGGCCGGTTCAGAGATGGGAGAATGGGATGGTGGAGGATGACAGATGGATGATGATGTTTCGGGCCTACGACGAACGACTTTCTGGGGATGTTCTGGAGACGGGCTATCATTGGCAACAGCAGGCACGAGTAGGGTCAAAGTACCCGGTACCTCCACGAAACAGGCCTAAATGTAACCGTATGCTCTATCCGCGCATACAAGCGCACAGTTCGCGGGACAGTGTTCGCAATAGTAGGGCTAAGTACTGCGTACACAGGCGGCCAACCCACTGAATCCAGCATCATCCACTGACTAATTTAGCGCCCCAGGCAATTTATAGAGTTCAGCTTCATGTGTCATGTCTAGTGTACACAGCCGCAACAAAGCTGCGTACATCCGGGACTGTGTCGAATTCCCCCGTCGCAGGCGCTATCCAGGCTACTGTAGGTACCTGAGTAATTGGTATAACATTGTACCGAGGTACGCGCGTTTGCGTTGTCAGTCGGCAATTTATGAGGCATGTAGGCTGTACTTGACCCGACAACGTTGTTGTCGTCCCGTAATCCGTACGGCAGCCGGGACACCCTTCGTTCTTGCCCCAAGAGGGTATACCCACGCTGCACATGAAGTACCTACGGGAGGGTAGGTACGGATAACGCTTATTACTGCCTCTAGGTGGTACCTACCTAAGGTTATGTGGTGCGCCTTATTTCGTACTTACACACAAGTACATGAGGTCGTCTACGCAGGCATCTACTCGTAAAGGCTGCCTACATCATGAGCCAGATATCTACGGTACAGGTACATCGTGCCTGCCGAGCCGACACGTACGAATACAAAAGCAGAAACGACGCCCTTCATCATCGTGCTTCGTACTTCCCCGCATTCAGTCTGGTCGGCACAGCGGTAGCGCCTGAAGGCAGCCGATAATGCGCTCTTAGCGCCGCGACAGTCGCGCTTTCTTGTCGTTCTCGCATGCGCTCTCTAGACTCTTTCCAGGCTAACCGCTTTATTTGCGTATCGTAGGTACGGATACGATACCTACTCGTACATGTTTTACCTCCTGAGAGATCCATGCCTCAGGCAGGCAGAGAATTACTGTATCGTACGAGTACTGGACAGCTTCGGAGATAGCGACCCTATGTGGTGCTCCATAGCCTGCCCAGTATGTACGATGCAGGTTACTTTACGCCTTCGCTGGTGATTGGATCGAGCTGGCAACAAAGCATACGGTAATGCTACTTTCTGGCTCGACTTGCACGGCCGTGTTGCGTATACGATGGGAGGTAGTGCAATGACTGAAGGCCCCGTGTTCATCGTCAGAGCGGCTGCCAATACGCCGTAAGCCTTGCTCGATTCACGGGACACAATAAAGCTGTTGGAATCACTAAGGAGCCTTTTTTTCGATCACGATCTCCTTTGATAAAGATATATTATCGTGATCTGTGTCTCTCGGTTACAAGACCTGGAGATGGCTTGGACACTGCCGAGACTCTTCCAAGCTATCCGGCTGTCCCGCACTCGTGGATTAATGAGGATGGTTCCTATTCAGGACTTGTATGTAACCCAACGACTTCAACCGGGATGTAGGAGACGCCATTCAAGCAGCCCACCCACCCTCTCCAAGCGGAAGCCCTGCCCAACTTGTGGAGAATACCGGCGTGAACGCCTATTATAGCCTACTGCCATACACAGATCATGTAAGACGAGGAAGAGCTATAGTTTACAAAGGCAATAGGCGATAAATTATGTCCGCAGGCTCTCGAAGCTGTTCTCTATCTGAGATAGTCATTAATCTGGTCACATACATAATACAAAAATATCGCTCTTTCAAAGTTTTACTTGCTAAAGTCGGCTCCCCGTTCCTTGTATGCATACGTGATAGAAAACTGTGACATCTCGACTCAGGACTGTCTCTTCACTACCGAACTCTGAGCATCGGACAAGCGATGAAGCTTAGAACCTTTCAGATCTTTGAAGATATTCAGCCGGTTTTAATAAAAAATTAGACAAAATTTATCTAGAGTTAGCAGGTCAAGAAAGAACAGTGAAGTAAACTCCTTCGTGAAAAAGGGGCTATATAAATCACCCGGCATGAAGGTCCAACCTGTCAATACGTAAGCAGATCGTGTTATGTGTGCCATGATGGAAGCCTCGAACATCGAGGCAACTTCAAGATATTATGAAGTTGATAGAGGCGGGGTAGGTAATCCCAATCTGAAGCGTTGTACTTTATTTTCATCTGGAAGGCGATGACGTCTGGAATTTGCCGTGCTTCTCAGAGTATGGAACGCACCTGCTTTAACTGTCGGATTCAGATCTGCTGGAAGGAACAACCCGAACAAGAGATATAATATGAGAGTGTCGAGGAATGCTAACAAAACTTCATAGATCGCAGCAAGTAAGGTAAGAAGCATGATGGACAACGGTTGTATACCGTCTGGAACGGCGATCGACGAAAGCCGGTGAATATTTTCTATTTTCCCTTTTTTTGAATAGAGCCACAACCCGAGCCACTACTTTATGCTCAAGCACACGATGGGCATGGCGACTTCCGTGGCGACGCAGTCTTTCGTCGTACTTCCCATTATAACACCTTCATAATCCGGTCTCTCTTTCCGCAATACAAAAGCTATACGCAAGATGGAACACGCGCCTTCTTCGAGTCTGCCTCATCTCAAAAACTCTCTTTACCCCCTCCTTTGAGATCGCCCATGAGTCTCCCGTTCCCGTCTTCTTACTCTCCTATCTACTTTCTCTTCCATTCGCCTCCTATCCTCCTCTTGTCTTTTTCTTCACGTCAAGCGTCCTCTTCCGTTGACTCTCTTTACCCAATCCACGGCCTGAACAGCGACTCTTTACGTCAAAGACATTCAGTTACCTATCAGCGCCGTTCCAGTCGTCCATTTCTCATCTGTGCGCAGTCTTTGCACCAACTACGCACCCACTTACTCTCGTCTCATCCTGTGGCCAATCTTCTTCAATCATGCTGTTCGTGGCACTCTTGGTTTGCCTTTCTGTCTTGGCCGTCAAGCCTGATATCAGCCCGCCTGACATTCATCATAACCCCTATGCGGTATCGACCACCACTCACGGGGATACTGTCTTTGCTCTAGTCAGCCATCCAACTGGCTCTCCGTCCGACGAGCTGGAGATTGAGAAACAAAGAGATAGCCCCGTCTTGGAGGCCACCGATGAACCAATTGAAGCCACTATTGTCATTGAGACTGTTCCTGGCGCCCTGTCAACTGTAGTTTCATCTCAGAGTTCGGCCACCACGATCACAGTCCTCAGTGAGGTCACTACTACTGCAACACCTGATCCAAGTGGTGTCTATAGCACTGGCACTGGCCCTGGAAGTGGTGCTGGTAGTGGGCCCGTCAATGGCCCTGGTAATGGTGGTGAGCCCAATCTGCCTACCGGAGCTTATGGCCAACCTCAGAGCACAGTCGGACAACAAACTCCCAGCTCAACGGATGGACAAACTTCGAGTACTCTAGGTTCGCAATCTACCAGTCCTGCTGCTAATTCTGCCGGGCAGCAAGCTCCCAACCCTACGGGACAGCAGACCCTCAGTTCTGTTACCCCTACTCCATCCGTCCTTGTTACGGTGGTGCCCATATCTGGAACTATCGTCGAAACAATCACTATTGAACTTCCACCTGCGTCCAACAGCCCACAGTCGACATTTTCCAGTTCAAGCCCCTCAGGAAGTGGTACTTGGGAACCTTTACCAGCGTCCAGCCAGTCTGTACAGACCACGTTTGTTACCGTATGGGCCAGTAACGATGTTTCAACATCGTGTGGTTCAAGCACTGCCTCATGGAGCCCACTACCCGCGTCAAGTTCACAAGAATCTACGACAACTGTTACGGTCCCGGCTGTGGGAAGTCCATCCGCTATTTCCGCTACCATCGGTTCAACTAGCACCGTTGTAATTACCATCCCAAACAGTCAAGAGCCAGTCTCGGGCCCAACATCCACCAAAAGTACTACCAGCCTTAGCTCTACCAGTTGGTCGATCAGTCCAAATAGCCCAACACCTTCCCTGATCCCAGGTTGGGAAACGACCCCCAATGTCCCGGGCTGGGCAACGGTGACCGGAAGCGCTACTTCAACCCCAGATTGGGCAACAGAAGGCGGAAGTAGCGTGACAGCTTCAGAGTGGGTGACAGTGTCCGGAACCAGCACCATCACAGTCCTGAAAACCTTACAATCCGACTCTAGTGCAACTGTTTCGCAGGTCTCTTCAACTTGCACCACCGAATTATACACCAACGTTGTTTCGTCATCAACAACCCTGAGTATGGCTACAACTGCCGCTACGGTGGGTGCAGGAGGCAACGTCGTCTCTCAACAGACTAGCTGGTCGTTCGAGACATCCGCTACGGCTAGTTCCACAGTCACTCCGGTCGCAGATGTGAATACTGCTGTTACCACTGCAAAGTTCAACCTATCTTTTATTTGTGGCATTGTTACGCTCGCATTGCTTGTCAGCAGTGTGCTTTTCTAAGACGATGGCTCGGACAACGAGGATCAACATCCCAGGCTTCAACTTTGCAAGCCGTCACAGGTTCACTTCCAGGCCTCCCAAGAAAATTGCAATTTGCTACTGATGGCTCCGGTTACCGGGTGCGTTTTTTGTGGCATCATTATGGAAGATGTGGCGGTCAAATGAAAGAAGAATTTTGGAAGGATGCAATGTACGGTGCGCAGCGCAACACGTTGCTACATATTAGTTTCTGTTGAGAGGTTCTCTCGAGAGTTTACACATAACGCCAGTTGCTTGTGCAAGGTAATACTGGGTGGGAAGACGTATGGTAGAGACAAATCACACCATTGAAGGCGCGTAATAGAATATCTTTCAATTAAAACTCGGAACGTGGTCTTGCAGTGATCTGATGATGTAGAACGAGAGACCACCACAGGTAGATTACTCTGCTCTGTGGTGTGAGATGCTCCCGTCTAAGTTAAGGAAAGCCGACCAACTCACATTATCAAGGGTTTAGGCAATTATTTTCTCATTGATCTCACAGCTCGAGTGATTTGATTAAAGGGCTCTAAGTACATTCCAGCAAGTGAGAGCAAACAGGGACCCAGAGTAGTTTAGGTATAACATATACCCAGGTGGTATGTACTATGTATGTGCATGGAATGGCACCATAGACATGGTTGATTTACAGCATCAAGAGATCCCCACTACTGCCGGCGTCCTGAGCAGGATGAAGGACCTGCTGGGGTGCGTACTGGTTCACGACGTAGCCGGCACCGCCGCCGAAGACATCGTCGTGGATAGTCATTGCTGCCATGTTCTGGCTGCCTACACCGGCGAAGTAGGCGTCTGCGTCGTTGACGGCGCCGGCCATGTTGCCTGCGGATGATGAGGGCTGCTGTGCCTGGAGTTGTTGCTGGGCGTAGGCTGGGTTGGCTGGGTAGCCGGTGTTAGTGGGCTGCATGGCGTTCATGCCGGGGCGGGCGACGGCGGGTTGGCCGCCCATGCCGAGCATGGAGAGGGACTTGTTGGTTTCGAAGATAGGGAGGTTCTGGGAGGTGGGGAGGGTGTGCTTCTGCAGGGCGGGCGAGTCGATGAGGCGACGGGGTCGCGCGCTGCGGAAGACGGTCTGCACGGGCTTGAGGTAGATGGTGGCGAGGGTGCCGACGTTGAGACACATCTCCTCGAGGGTTTGGGGGTCGAGTTTCTCGGACTCGGCCGTGATGGGGGGCTTCTCGGACATGACGATTTGCTTGGCGAGGTTCACGTCGGTGCTCAGGAGGCGCCAGTACATGTAGGCGCGGTCTCGCAGGTCCGGGTTGTCGGTTTCTTCGGTGGCCCATTTGAGGACGCGGGGCACGAGACTTTGGCCCTTTGTTGGGCGTTGGATGAAGAGTTTGACGGTTGCGGTTAGGAGGGCGAGTTGCACGTCGATGGGTTCTTCGGCGAATGAGTACAGGAAGTCCTCGAGGAGAGCATCGCTGTTCTCAATGCGGTCCGCGTACTGTCCGATAACCCATACCATTGCGGCCTTAGCCTCCGGTTCGTCAAGGGAGTCCAGGTGCTCGCAAAGCACACCAATGATGGACTCATACTGGTTGGGGTACTTTCGGAAAATGTTGCGGATGACGACGGTAGCTTCCTGGACGATATAGGGGACCTTGGTCGAAACAAGCTCCAGCAAGAGATTGATGCAGCGTCGAGCTGCAGGCTCAATCTTGATGGCCAGTTTTCCGATGGCACGCACGGCTTTGCGAACGAAGTGAACATCGACTTCTGTTGCGTACTCCCGGAGTTCCGTTAGGACTTCCTCGATATTCTTCACGTTCGCCAACATGAAGATGAGTTCGAGTTTTGTCACCTTGACGTAGATGGGGTCGTTGTATTTGCAGAAGAAGACACGGATGTCGTTGCGGAGGACATCCGGACGCCGTTGAAGAATAAGCAAAGCATTGCGCAGCGCGAGATACTGAACCTCGGGTCCCTTCGCAAGTAGAGTCACAAGGGGCGGTGACAACTTTCGGCACAGCGCCGAGATTTGCTTCTCATCGGCGATATAGTTCATCAAATACAAAATGACCCGGATGCATGTCAGGACCACAGCCGAATTGGAGTGGGAAAGACGCGGCGCGATGCGCTCGGCGAGAATTGTTGCCTCTGCTGGCTCTTGGGGTACGTAAGACATCAGGGCCTCGAGAATGTATGTTTGGCCCCACCTATAGAATGTTAGCTTCGACGCTTGCTGATCATAAATCAGGGGTCAAGTGGTGACGCACTCAGAACAATCCGACAAGATTGCTACCATCTTGGACGCATTGCTGTAGTCTAAGGTGAGCTTGATGGTCTCACTGCGCTCCCAAATGTCCATCAGACTCGCCAAGGCGCTGGCGACAACAGTGGGATTATCATCTCTCAGGAGAAGATTCAACTTCTCTATGAGATCAGACTGCTCGACCATCGCTTTGTCGTGGTCATAGAGCTTCGCGACGCAAAACACAGCTGTCTTCCGAACGTAGGGATCGGCGTCCCGAAGCAGACGTCTCACAATCGGGACTGTTGCCTCCACGAACTCCCGAACGTGGATGTAAGACATGGTTCGGAGAGCCAACGCTCTAACTAAAGGGTTGGGATCATCCATATCCTGCAGATAGTCAGTTACCCCTTTAACTCCGCTACCTGAGGGAAAAGGAGGCAGGAGAAAACATACTTGTTCAAGAACGCGGATCGCTTTCAAAGCGATCTCGGGTCGCATTCTGGCATAATTCACCAAGAACAAGAAGCACCTATTATTCGTTGTTAGCAAGCAGCCAATGTCTCTCTGTTCATTTATTTCTTGGGCGGGACTTACATCTTCTTGATTTCCAAGTTCTGGATTTGCATACATTTGATGATGTCTGGAAACAAGGTGACCATTTCGTTGTTGCTCATGGTCATGTTGGCGACGATTTTCTTCAAAGCGATCTTCTTCTGAGTGAAGTTCTTGTCCTTCCTGCTGCCGCTGTTCAACTCCTCTCTGAGCTCGTTGACCTTACCCTGTAAATTCAATCGTTGTGAGCTAATATCCGGGGCCATATAGGCAAGGAACATGGCCATGATGGGCAATGTTCAAGAAATATTTCATAATCATGTATATAAATTCAACCAGGTCAAGGCCAGAGCTGTTCGACGTATTGGTCTCTGAACTGAGAATAGTCACAGAAAACCTGAACCAGATATGATTCCAACGACTTGAGTATTCTCCCACATGGAGGAAGCTCACAACATTCCTTGAAAAGATCCAATGTAACGCAACGCGATGTTGACGGTGGGCTCATTGGCTGGTTGAATGATGGGCTGGGTGAAGGAGATACGAGTCTGAGAAAAGAGGGAAGGGGAGGGGAACTGCGCGGGCGCAATACAGGAACCGGGAGAACAAGGAGAGCGAAGGACAAGGTATAAATAGGTATTGTAAAGAAAAGGCGTAGACAAGGAAATGTGAAGGAGGCGGTTCGAGCTTACACGAGCAAAGAGCTTGGAGTCCCCAGCCTGAGCACTAGACGACATTTTGACGAAAGTAGGAGGGCAATGCAAAGCGCAAGTTCTGTAACGGCAGATCCGGCGTCGACTGTTAGCGATGCTGATGAATGAATCGCATGCGCGCGGGAGGTGGTGTGCGGTTCGGCGGCCCAATAACAAGGGATGGCGGATGATAACGGGATGTGACGGGTGAGGGGTTGTCGAGCACTGTCACATGCAGATAGCTCCTCGAGGTCCTGCTCAACGCAACGTAAAGGAGTAGCCTGCTCCGTCAAATCGAAGCGCTCGAAGCAGATTGTAGATGGTAACGGTGGTGATCTCGGTCGCGTGGTGTGTCGTGGGATAGCTAGCCGATTGGGCGACGGTGAGCGAATGTGAGAGAGAGCGGGATTAGAGGGAGTCGAGTCGAGTCGATTGGATATTAAGCGGGCAGAAAATATAATTAATTAGAGAATGTACGAAGCTGAGAGAAGGTAAGTCGTCAAGGTCGGAGGAGCTGTATGGAAGAGAGGTGTATGTAAGAGGTATTGTCGGCATGTTCATGGAGTTTTGTGCCAATTTCCAGATGTACATAATGTACTAGCGTAGGACGCAGTAGGGGGACCCCGGCAATGGCTGCTGTAGGTCCACAGCTGGGGGTACCGACCTGCCTAAGGTACAGGTGACTTTAGCGAGGCCCAACCGCTAAGAACGCTCACCGTTACGCTACCGAGAGACCCCAAGACGCATTACGCAGCCGTGAAGGTTTGAATTCTCGTACCTGCACCCGCTACGCTGGAATAAGTACCCGTAGGTACAGTGCGCCGTGGATCGGTGGGTCTGGTTGCACGGTAGGTACCTAACGTACCTATTTACGTATGCGCTTTAGTCCATATACGGTTTAGCGAGATTGCGCTAGTCCACACGCTAACTTTGTCGCCAGTCATCATCATCGCTCGCATCTGTTAATCCGCGTCTCTCATCATTCATCAAAGCAGAGCAGACCAGCGCAAATCGATAGCATACATCTGAAGAATCTACGGATTAGCCCATCTTCTGCCTCTTTATACAACCTATTACTGTCATGCCATCCACCGTGATAGCCGTCCCGCAATGGGTCGCCGACCTCAACTCCCCGCCGGCATGCAAGCCCAAGAGCGGGAGCATCCTCGATCCTCCCGGCTTCTCCTCTCAATCCGGCGCTGTATCTAAGGTGCGATATAGAGTCTGTCGATACAACGCATCTTCATGACCTGCTTATACGGCTCTAGAAACAATCTAAAGAATCCAAAGTCCAGCCGCGACAGCAACCGACGCCGCAGGAGATGGACACCTTAAAACTAAAGAAGGCCTGGGAAGTGGCGCTGGCCCCCATTAAGAGCTTGCCCATGACATTCTTCATGATGTACATGTCTGGAAACTCTTTGCAGATCTTCAGCATCATGATGGTCTACATGGCTTTCAAGAACCCCATCATGGGACTCGTGGGAACAAACCAGGCGTTCGAGCGATTCGAATCGGACACCAACAAGGCAAAGATGCTTCAGGTTAAACTGGCATATATAGTCATGCAGCTGGTTGCGCTAGGCGTGGGTATATGGAAGGTTAACGGGATGGGGCTTTTACCGTATGGCCCATCTTCTCCGTATATCCGTTCATTCGAGTTTGGTTTTGCTAACAACGCGCAGGACAACGCGATCAGACTGGCTCGCATGGGAGGCGCAAAGAGACCCCTTAGAGCACGCTGTTTTTGCTCTGTAATTGGAGCATTGCCGCCTTCAGTATGTTTAGACTATACTCGTGATCAGTGTTTTGCCGATACGGTTTTGCGAGATTATTCTAGGATGTTCGCTATAACTGGATCTCGTGGCACAAGATAGAAAACGAAGACTTGTCTTTCCAGGTTCGGGCCCTCAACGACAAGCTGGCCCCTTTCATGCTTTGATCCAACGTCAGGTCTTAAGTGGTTGCTCTAACATGCCTTTCGGTTCGCTCGATGCTGCTGCAGAGTTGCGCCAAAGCCGACTACGCAAATCGCAACCAAGGACGAGGTTGCCGGGGAACCCAAACGCATTCGCAATCCCCGTGCAGGTCCAGTTCGACAGCTCATTACGATATAGGATGTATTTTGCCACTCCTGATTTTCCATACAGTATTGGTAGTAATATGCTGGGATTCTGGACCTGAATTAAGGGCACCGGGCTATCACCCCCTTTTTGGCATCCGACTCATCGGTTGCTATACAAGACCTATTGTTTGCGTTAAAGGATTTGGAACCCTCGTTCATGCAAATATCATGAGGAGCCAACTCATGCATTATCACTGCCTCTATTCTGTTGAACATAGAGTCATTCGCAGTTCAATCCACTCATGGCAGCCATACCAAACACAAGTAGACTTCATCAGCAATGAGACGCGGTTCTTCCGATTAAAGGGGTCATCAGTCAGATGTAAACCAGAAGTTTAGAATATTACTACGTGCATACATACGGAGCTGTACGAGATCCTCCGAGATCGACCCAGGTGTACTCCAAGAACACTTACCAGAAAAGGGGCTTTGTTCCCGGGTAGGCCTGGTCAGTTAGGCCGAAGCGTTGGGCCCTTCAATCGGCGGCGGGCCGTGGCAAACCTTACGGAGCCGGCCCCACTATTAGAAGTGGGTCCTTGTGCGCGATGACATCTTTAAAGACAGAGAAGCTGGAGGGCTTGATCCTCCAGAAACAACAACAACACCTTCACGATGCAACTAACATCTCAAGAGAGGGTCGTTCCATACCGAGGTTGACGTGATAATAAACGCCTTTTCGCTCCCTTATTGTAATTATAGGTAGTGGTACTCTATACAGTCACTTCTTCTCAGGCTCCGTCGGGTACAGGCAGAAAGGGCGCAACGACGGTGACAGACATGACAGACGTAACCGAGTCCAATGGCGCTAAGGCCAACGGCCAGCCCCAACCTCAACCGTCGCCGGTGTCGAGTCAATCATCGTCGAGCATTACGGTGAGCATCGAGTCCGATAACACGTCTGCCAACGTGGTACAGCCACAAGCACAAGCGCAGACTCTGGACGCCGATCGGGCCAACGATGGCCCCTCTTTTCCCCTCCTTCAGAACAATGCTAGTAGCGAGACGCTCTTGCAAGAGGACCTCAAGACCTCCAAGAGCGCAGTCGAATATGATAATGACGAAGACCCTTCGGTGGCGCGACCTTTCGTGCGCACTACCAGCCCGGTAACCTCCCAGCGCGAGATACCGCCGCCTGATGACGAGGATGAGCGGACACCCGTGCCTCTGGTGTACAAGATGCACAAGTTCACGTTATATGAAACGGCCAATCGTTACTATCTTGTGGGTGGCGATGTGACCGAGAAGCGCTTTCGGATCTTGAAGATCGAGCGTAATGCCCCAGAGCCGGAGCTGAATATCACCGAAGACAAGACCATCTATGGCCGGAAGGAGATGAACCTACTTCTTGATACCATCGACCATGGAAATAAGGGCACCGGTGGAATCAAGCAGCGGTGCACGGCATGGGGTCTCATCGGCTTTATCAAGTTTACCGGGCCGTATTATATGCTGTTGATCACCAAGAAGAGTGCGGTGGCCATGATAGGGGGCCACTATGTTTATCAGATCGATGGTACCGAACTAATCCCCCTCGCCCCAGCTAAATACAAGGGCGAACCGGGAAAAGCTGCCGAGGAAACTCGGTATCTCGGTATACTGAATCAACTAGATCTGACAAAATCGTTTTACTACAGCTATTCCTATGATATCACGAGGACGCTGCAGTATAATATTAGCCGAGAGCGCGTGGCCTTGGCCGGTGGGTTGCCTGGTGCTCCGTATCATGATTATAACGAGATGTTCGTGTGGAATTCTCACCTTCTGCAGCCCGCTTTACCCTCTCTCCACAACCTGTATGACTGGTGCCGTCCGATTATCCACGGATACATAGACCAGGCCGCCATATCCGTGTATGGGAAAACGGCGCATGTCGCTATTATCGCACGCCGCTCCCGGTTTTTCGCCGGTGCTCGCTTCTTGAAGCGCGGTGCCAATGATTTAGGATATGTTGCGAACGACGTTGAGACTGAGCAGATCGTTGTGGAGTCGTTGACCACGTCGTTCCACTCCTCCGGGCCCAAACTCTTCGCCAACCCCCATTTTACTTCGTATGTGCAGCACCGAGGTAGCATCCCGCTCTACTGGACGCAGGACAATCCCGGAGTTACGCCCAAGCCACCGATTGCACTCAACCTTGTCGACCCGTTCTATACGGCTGCAGCGATGCATTTCAATAATCTGTTTGAGCGATACGGTTCCCCTATCTACGTCTTGGACCTCGTCAAATCTCGGGAGAGAACGCCTCGCGAGTCCAAGTTGCTCGACGAATACACAGATGCTATCAATTATCTTAATCAGTTCCTTCCTGAGGAGCACAAGATAATACACAAAGCCTGGGATATGAGCAGGGCCTCTAAGAGTCGAGACCAAGATGTCATCGGCACGCTTGAAGCAATAGCCGAATCCGTCGTTTTGAAAACCGGCTTTTTCCACAATGGCGACGGCGATATCACACCTGGTAGGGTCCAGAATGGAGTAGCTAGGACAAATTGTATCGACTGTCTTGATCGCACTAATGCGGCACAGTTCGTGATTGGGAAGCGAGCTCTTGGACATCAGTTGCATGCCCTCGGAATTCTCGAGGATACCTCGATTGAATACGACACTGATGCAGTTAATCTCTTCACTCACATGTACCACGATCACGGCGATACAATTGCGATACAGTACGGTGGTTCTCAACTCGTGAATACGATGGAGACATATCGCAAGATCAACCAGTGGACAAGTCATTCGCGCGACATGATAGAGAGCTTCAAGCGGTACTACAACAATTCTTTCCTCGACAGCCAACGACAAGAGGCGTATAACCTATTTCTAGGCAACTTTATCTTCACGCAGGGACAGCCGATGTTATGGGATCTACCCACGGACTACTATTTGCATCATGAGGATCCTCGGTCTTGGTCTGAGACTAAATATACGGATTACATCAACTGGTATAATCCAGCCTTCCTCGAGAAGATTACATTACCCCCTTCTGTGCCGTTACGAGAGGATCTCCGGAACAAGCCGGTCTCCTTCTTCGACGACTACTGGCTTGAGTACTATCGTCCGGCTACCATCTCGTCGTTCCCTAAGATGTTTTCGTACAAGATGAAATCCACAATAAAGTACATACCTATACGATCAACGCAAGAAGGGAGATATGACCTCAGCCCCTTTCGGGTCCGTGTAGAGGGAGATCAGGAGGTGCAGGAGAAGAAGAAGCCGCCGGTGAAGAAGGGCGTCACGATTATTGATCCTCACGATTCTATCAAGTCTTCAGATAATGACAACTCATCATACACTACGGAGACGGTGACGGAAAAGCCGACTGTGAATATCTCTATACAGCGCTGGTTACAGCCGCTCCCTACGGACAGGACACCCACTGTCCCCCACAGCATCATGAAAGAAACACTCGAGACGCCCATCGACGGGTCCAAGATGAAGCAGACGGCGCAGGAAAAGTCGAATGCCGCCCAGTGGACCTTTACCAAGGTCGTCCATGAATCCCTGAACCCCTCCGTCAGCGCGCACGAAGAGGAAGACTACGCACGCTATATCAGCCACCCGCAAAGTCTCCCCCTTGTCGTCTCGAACGAAGCCCCCACGGATATCGACTCATCCCAGTACCAGGAGTACCTGAACGGCGTCTGGCAGACCGAGGGGCTCGATCCAAACGGCACGGAGGAGGACATCGCGGCGTACTGCGAGTTGCTGCGCGTCAACGGCAATCCGCTGACGGTCACGGAGGAGGACCTGCCCAAGAAACGGTACAAGGCGTATAAGAAATGGCTCCGGGGCAAGTCCCTCTTCAAGCAGCAGCCGCTCGATTAGGTATCGTTCGTTGCTGGGGAGTCGACTAATAAGGCGACGTTCTTGGGCTATTGCTTTCCGTGAGAGTGAGGTGTCGGCCCCCCGGGGATTTTTAGCCTGTCAGTGGGTTCGGGCGCGCTTCATTTCACTTCACTTCGAAGATGGCGAAGAGGGGACGGAGTTGTGGATTCTTCGAGACGAGGAGGTTGACTTGTGAGGTCATGTCTGCACCATCGGCTTTCATGATGGCGGCGAGCATCTCCATGGTTCGTATGAGCTGCGCTTTTAGCTCGTCTTCCGTCGGGGTACTGTTCGAGGGGAAGTCATCTTCCTCTTCGATGTTTAGCCAGGCGATCATGGCGATCTTGACGATCTCGTTTCTGTAGTGCGGGATGCGCGGCCAACATGTTTGCAGAATTGTCTGCAGGAGATGGATGGCGGAGAGCAGCGCGGGTGGGTATTTAGTGCCGAAGGGATCGGTTAGGATCTCGGTGAGCATGGGGATGAGGTCCTGTGGAATGTGAGTGTCACTGTATTTACCCCTTTTGCTGGGGAAAGCTGGGCGGGAGTTATGAGAGGGATGGGCGTGTATGATATCAAGAGAAATATGGACAGACGAAAGAGAAAGAAACTGACTGTACGCACCTTGAGATATTTCACGGACAATATACCCACGCTACGCAAAAGTCGGCGCAGCGTTGCGCAGAATAAATCGACGAGACGGATGTGTTCTTTCGCGTGATGATACCCGACCATGATACCCTCGCGGAAAATCTTATCGATCAATTTCCGCTGTGGGTTTGTGAAGCCATTGCTTTCCGTCGACTTTTCTGCCTCACTCTCATCTTCATCTATGGCCTGGATACCAGCCATATCGAACAGAGCCGGATACGCAGCCCCCAGCAACGCAAGCGAGTCCGTCTCGGGCGTTAACTTCGGTAAGCTCAGAACGGTCGGGAAGATGGCCTGCTCAAAGACCTCCACGAGACCGGTTCTTACGAGTAGACCCTCGGGACAGCGGGCCCAGAAGGCGCGGAAGATGGAGAGGGAGGTGAGTTTGAGGGGGATGGGTTCTGGCTCGTCGAGGAGCTTTAGGAGGAGGGGGGTGTAGAGGGGCCAGTTTTGTTGGAGGAGGGGGGTCTGGGGGGTGTTAGTCTCTTGTATGAATTCTTTGGGTTTGTTCGCGACGGCGAAGGAAAAATGCTCGTTTTACATGCGATATGGAAGGAAGAGAAAAGAGATAACTCACATCCGCATTCTCAACCGCCCACTGGAACACAGTCACCGCATACCGCAGTGTATACTTCCACGGCTTGATCGCCGCCACCTCCTCTGCGGTCCCGAGCCCTTCGTCCTCCGCGTACCGTGGTGTCGGTTCGGGAAATGCAGCCCGACGACCTGTTTCCGTGACGTTTTTCGCCCGCGACTTCGCGAAGATGGGACGTAGGAAACTCGTTAGGAGATCCTGCGTGATGAAGCGGACTTGTTCCGTCTCGGGGATCTGGTCATTGGAATTTTTACGCAGGGGGGGGTGTAGAAGTGAGGAAGGCTTCTTGTGGGGAGCGAGGGGAGATGTGGGATTTGAAGTATGATGTTAGGAGGGACTGGGCTTGCTGGGCGCTGGCGGGGGGAGGACCAGGGGTCGTTTGGGTTTGTGAATGCTGTGATGGAGATGAGGGTTTTGGGAGGGAATTTGGAGGGTTTGAGGCTGGTGAGGATGTGGAGGGCTAGGAGGCCGTTAAGGGATAGGGAGGCGTAGTTTGTGGGATCTTCTTTTGGGGTGGGTTAGTAAGTGAGTCGTGTTCATGGGTGTTCGTGACGGGGAACGCACCTTCGGCGAAGGATGGGAGGGAGCAGATGGGCTCCATCATCTCGCCGATGCGAAGGGTGATTTCTTGGAGAATGTCCTCTTCATCGTCGCCGGAGTTTGCCTCGCGAACACGGTATTTCAGGACTGCGTATACAGCCGTTAAGACCGTGGTGGTGTCCTATGAAAGACTCAGTCGTGGTTCTCGAGACCAGAAGTTCATGAACTGACCGATGGCTCTGAGACTAGTCTCCGGATATCAGACAGGCTCACTTTCTCTGGAGTAGCTATAAGTTCTCATTAGCATAGCCAGATCTTCATTCTCATCGATGCTAGCTCTTACTCACACTGGACTAATGGTTCGGTGATATCTGGTAGGGAGCCCGCGACATTCGGTTTCAGGCCGCGAACCGCTGTGAGAAGTTGCTCAAACATTTCGAGATTATCTAACTCTTCGCGTCGCTAATATAATTATCTTTTCCATGGAAGTGGAATTTTGAAGCTGGACTGTTGTTGAGACTGCTATGGAGGATGTATAAATACAAATGGGATGTTGATACCGCAGACTTGTGATGTCAGACCTGTCTGCGCGGACACACTTCGATCAGCTGGTAGCAGCTGCAACATCTGTAACCTTAAGCTCTTCGCAGGTGCAAACAGATGAACGCTTGTCTTCATTTACATCCACATTTTGGCTCATCTTCTCAACTCCAACTTTCAATTGAACTTCTTATATCCACTCTCCATCAAGAATAATTCGTATCAAATTCTTGTATATGACAGAGCTGGTCACAATGTAAGTCATTTCACCACCAAAGCCAGAAGACAGCCGCGTAAAAACACCTCAGAAGGCACAAAAAATGAAAAACAAACGCCCGGATTTCTTTCCCATGAGAAAACTGCCTGCTTATCTAGAAACGACGTCGATGGTGTCTCATTCCAAAAACCCGCCCGTGAAAGAACAAATCGACATGCAACATGCCATCAGAAGCAAGATCCAAGTCTTCTCAATCCCCCATATCGCTTAACAAGCCAGTGAATGCGAAATCAAGCCAGCTCTGCCCATCCCACCTGCAAACCCAGCCCGTCCCAAACCGTATAATACTGCTTCAACAGCGGCGATCCCAGGACCCAATACGGGCCAAACCCATCGTTCATCGCATTGTGCACGAACACGGCCTGGCAAGTACCCGGTTGGCCGGGATACTCGCCGAGATTGAACGCGGACTGTGGCACCGTGACGTTCATGAAGACATCGTTCCCACTCAACGTGATTACGAAATCCCGCGCGGCGCGATCGACATCGTCGCAGGATGCGCCCCATGCGCCAGAGGGGTCGATGGGCTTGATGGTGCTCGATACCGAAGCATAGATATCACGCGCCGTCGTGTAGTCGGGGACTTGGATAAATGCTGCGCTGGTATCGAGGAGTGCGGCTGCGCCAGGGAAGGGATCCTTCCGTGTCTTACCCGTGGCGACGAGCGGGAGTTGTGTACCGTTGACGTGGATCGCGCTGAAGTGATGGACCCAGGTGCCCCATTTGCTGTAGTGGACGGGATCCAGACTGAGGTTGACGATGGAGCCGGAGTACTTCGATGTGTCGATATCGCCGAGCGTGATCTGTGCGCCGGTCTCTTGGCCCGTGGGTAAGTAGAGGGAGAAAATGGGGTAATTGAGCTGGTGCGTCTTCCAGAGGTTCCAGAAGAAGGAGCCATCGTTGGTCTCGGTGTGGTCGTAGGGCGCGAGACCGATCATGCCGTCGATGGGCATTGAGGCGAGGGAGGGGGAGTAGTCGTCGCAGAGGAGCATGGCTTGGGTGGAATGCGCGAGGGCACCGATGGCTACGTTGTCGTAGGCCAGGTTGCAGTGCGCCAGCTCAGGCGACGCGAGGGGCGTCGAGTTCTCGCCTCGGAGGAACGAGAGGAAGGTATCGCCATAGAGGGCCTCGGCGAATGTGGATGATTCAGCTGGGTTGAACGTTTTTGATGCGCCGCAGGTTGTGCAGTTGTTGCGCGGGATGACTATTTCGCCGAAGCCGGTGTTCCAGAGAACGGTACTATCATGGTGATACTTGTCAGTCGACCAGTTCGTTTGACTAATCGGGATGATCTCCACGTACAGGTTCTGAGGAGGAGTTCCGATGGAGATATTGCTGTACCACTGCCGCCGATGTCAGCTTAGACGTCCGAATAGGGCGAGCGAAGAACTCACCTGGTAATCCGAACCGCCAACCCAGTCAGTCAAGGGAGTATGGAGGGTACCGTCATCCTCGGACGGCGAACAAGTCTGAATAGTACTTCGTCGTTCGGTCTGACCAAGGGGCTTCAGAGGAAAGGTATACGAGAGCGCAGAGACGACGGGAATCGTTGCCACAGAGGCAATTCCCACGAGCGGGATAACCGAACGCATGATTGACGATGATGATGAGTAGGAAGAGATAGAGGGAAGTCTGTACTAGAGGGTAAGATATACAGACGGCGCGCGGGATAGATTTTTCTCGATGGTGTTACGAATCACACGGGTAAGTACGTGGTTACGAATTGGGTATGATGTTGTCGTTTACTCTCTGGATTGTTTACTTCTTCTGCTGATTCCTCGCCGGGGGCAACTGAGGAAAGCGTGGGTTGCACCTTCCTCGAGTTGACGGTGCCTACCTGTCAATGCATTCAAGATCGCTCAGGGCACTTTTCGCGATTATCACATGTCAAAACCAGGTCGCAACTCACCACTTTATTCGATCTATCTTCTCTACACTTCTAGGCTGCACTGACGAGTGCTTTGGCAGGTGTCTGCAATCACTCACATGTGAATACTTACCCCTCTAGTTCTTCCCGGATTTCATCCTTGGTCCGTTTCTCCCAGACCTTCTCCTCCTCGTCCCATTCAAGCTCGAACGATTTCATCTTCACACGCATCCCGAGCTTGGCATAGGCGATGATATACAGCATCCGGATGAATCTGCAGTGTCTCGATTGCCACATCGTGTAGACGTGGGTGCAGAGCTCCTGGTCGTTAGCGAAGTCCTGCTCCTCGTCTGGATTCAAGCGACACTGACAACTGGGGCCGTGGGTTGGCTCGTTGGTGAAGCCCGGGCTGCCTTTGTCCCCGTTGAACTTGACTTCGAGGGTGCAGCCCGAGGCGCCTTTGACGTTGACGGCGATCTCGTCGCCTGCTCGGAATCGGGAGCTTTGGCGTCCAGGCATTTTGTTGCGCTTTCTTACTATACGATAAGAAATGAGATGAAATGGATGGTGATGGAGTTGGTTGATGGAGTTGGTTGATGGTGAGTTGGATCTAAGCAGAACAGAACCCAAGCTGGGTTCTTATATTCTTCGTGAAACAATGGCGATACCAGTATTTACCTAGACAAAGAGAGCTAAGCCATTACATGGCCTATTCTTTTCATACAATGCGCATTGTTCGTTCCAGATATGAAGGCTATGCAATGGCAATGTTCTCCTTGTCTGTATCTCGTCAATCGTACCGGAATCATCGCCACTAACCATGAAGTTCTATGAATTCCTTCATCTTCTTTATTGAGTAAACTTCATTATGAACCGTTTCAAACGAAAGACTATCTTTGTTACCCACTTCCGATCTCGAGAAGCTCATCCCGGCGGCGCAATCGTGTACGAGCTCGACATCACCATGGAAAATCCCAAGAAAGGGGCGTCGCACGAGGGAGCAGGCAGCTGAGAGCCTCACGCCATCAACTTGTGAATACGTATGCTAACAAAAGAAACAAGCCATACTAGTTTCTGAGACCGTAATGAAACAGCTGAATCTCTGAACCGGCTTAAGCAACAAGGGGCAGATTACGTGTCTTTCAGCCATCGCATGCAGTCTCACATCATGACGTCTTCGATGGATCTCGCATCATCATCACCAACATCAAGTCCATATAGTACTAATAGATAAAGATGGAAGCATTGTAGTCTCTATTTCAATTCGTTGTTAACATGTTCGCATCGAAAATACGCTTCTTCAGATTCACATCGGCGACAATGGTGAAGAGCACAGAGACCGTGATCCAGTGCGACAGCTACCTCTCCTTGACACTACGGTTGCATATGCTGATAGTAATATAGGGAGTTCAATGAACTCGTCAACATGACCGCCAAGGATCTCGAGACTTGGCTGAAAGGCGAGGACTCGATTTCGGCGGGTTGGCATCGATCTGCTGGGTCGACGGAGACCGTTGGGCATGAGAGGTGAGTCCGTTCAAGTAACGGGAAACGGTATTAGTTCCTAGCTGATATATATCCAGCGGCCGCAAAATCATCGAAATCCTAAACAAGAACCCGAACAAAGACCCCTCGAAGTACGACGAAGACGACTTGCAGCACATGCGTCGTGTCGTGTCGTACTGCAAGCGCCATCTTGCGCAGGAGGTTCGTCCACTTCTTTCTACACTTCCTCAAAGATCACATACGAGTTACGATCCCTTCTAGACAAAACAATCAAGATAGCTGATTATTTTGAATAAAAAGGCCACGGCGAAACTGAACCCGAATAGCAAGAGTGCGCGCAGTCTGAAGAACTGGGGCCATGATCCGCAGAAAGCGATGTAGATTGTTGTCGACAATGGTGGAGATGGTTCATATGGAGGTGCGGGAGGTTGCGGGAGATCCCGCGATCACGAGCTCGAGGGTGTTTATGACGGAAGAATGGCTTCAGATACATACGAACCGGTTGTAGCTTGACGGGAAGATATAAAAGCACCAATGACTCGATCATCATGGCTTCATGCGACTATGCTACCTCTTATATTCGGACAACAGCCCACAACAGGTAGGTCGAAGGCGATCAATCAGGCGTTTCAGTCCGTCAGTCCACCAGGAGCAATTCTTTAAACCAGTTTCCTTATCCTCCTACTAAATATGGCGCGAGAGCATGACCAGAGCTTGCCATGACTGCGACGCTCCCTACGACCTCCGTGCGTAGTCCTCATTGGTGGAATGCTGTGTTCACTGCCGAGTCACGATGCCAATTGAATCCGTATGCCAGGGGCAGGTAAATAATTGGAAATAAATACATCATAAGGCGATGTTCATAGAAACTTCCCTTCCTTCGTCGTTGACATATCCAAGACCCGGTGCTCATTGTCACAATGCGCTCCCCCCTCCCCTTCCTCCCCCTCGCGGCCACCGCCGCGTCCGCGGCCGCAACCCTCAAACCACGTCAATACTTCTCCTTCGGCAACTTCTTCAGCACAGGCGCGACAGCCAGCGGGACATTCATAATCGAATCGACCACGACCCTCATCCTTCCGGCTCTCAACAGTCCGCATAATGGAAACCTGGGTCTCTGGCCGGGTATGGGCATGGATGATGGGGATTTGGTGCAGGGGTTGGCTATTTCGACGGTGGGATATGGGTTTGTGTTTCCTCTACTAACTAAATGAGAGAAGATGAAGGAAAGAAGGAAAACGAGAAGAGCGAGGAAAGAGAGAAGAGAATGCTAATGATAACCAGATCCCCCTGTAACATGGCCGCCGACGAAGTAAAATGGTGCGTAACAGCCAGCACGCTCGAGAGTACGTTCCCCTTTATCGTATTTATTTCACCCCCCTCTAACGAGAACAGATAACCAAGAAGACGGCGCCGCATACCGCGCCGACCCAGGGGATCGCGTAACATACCACTGTAAGTCAAACCTCCCTATCCTACAAACAACCTACTAACCTCGGAATAAAAGACAAATACAACCCCTCAACCGGCAACACAGACCAAACCGTCTCTGTGAACGGGGAGGTCGTCTCGACGCTATCAACCAGTCCGTCCCTTTCTTTCCCTTTCCCTAGTCTCCCCTTCTCAACAATTCCCCCCTTATCCCCCCCTTATCCCCCTCCATCATCCCCCTCAACCATCCAAATGCCTGACGTGAGCAAAAAAGGCAGCGGCCGCGGCGGCCTAGGCTGGGGCACCGCCATGGAATGCCAACAAGCGAACTGCGGGACGGTACCCGAGCACCACTACATCGACACGACGATCGTCATGAGCGCGGCGAACCCAAACTACGACACCACGCTCGCGCTGAACGGGGCTTCAGGGGACCTGGTCACGGCAGATGGCGGCACGACGTGGACGGTGGCGGATATTACGATTCAGGAGTATACTTATACGTAGGGGATGGGCTATGGTTATGGACCCGTGTTGCGCTGGACAGCTGCGAATAGGGGTAAATAAGCTGGATGAGACCTTTCTCATACCTACCGCAGGACTTAACGCGAACCAAGCAAGAAGTTAACCAGCGAAGATAAAGTCTTTGTCTAGAAGACCCAATGAACCCCCTTACGGAGAAGGACAAAAGGAGTCAATAGCAATACTGGTGAATCTTACAGTCAAGCCTACCTCATGATCCAACTGTTCGGCACTATGTATAATAGAATCATTTACAACATAAGATCCTCGTAATGGAGCGTTGCCCCGTGGACAATCTACCTCAAGATCGTGAAAAAATGAAATCATGACCCGCCCGAGCCAAACAAAGAACTTGTCAATTCGTAAAGCGATCATCACACTGTCCCAATGATTTTGGCTGACGAATTATCAGTATACACATTGACTAATGCATATCTCCTGACCTTCTTCAACCCATCCCCACAACACCGTTTCCGTAAGCTTCATGGTTGGTCCCAACAACCGGCAAAGAGCTAAGAATATGTATAGCAGCGGCGTCCCACTCGTGATCCATTCAGCCCGACCTCCAATGAATCAATGCATAAAGTGGAAAATGCATCCACACCCTTCACGTCATGTTATGCGAGTCTCCCGTTATTTTGAATCGTTGAAGCCTGTAGTTAAAAGAGAAGTATCGCGTCGCAAAGGCGCACGCGTGTTTTTCGGTAGCCAAAAGCGCCTCCGTAGATGCTGCTTTATGGTCGTCGTCCGTGTTTTCAGGGTAAACAATTTAGTAAACCTTCTTCTTCTCGTCGATACTGAACTGGCCAGGTCCGCTGTTAACCAGCAGGATAAGACCACCGACAATCGACAGGATCTGGAAGAAGTCGTATTTGGCGAAGTCCTTGTGGGGGTGGTGCTCGTGAAGCTAGAGTTGCAGTTGTTAGTCCAGCTGCGTTCTGCCAGGGAGGGTGCAGAGTCACTTACAGTCCAGAAGTTGTTCACCAAGAGGTTGAAGACGCTCAGGATAACAACGAGGAGAGTGGCACTGAACTTGGCCTTGAATCCGACAACGACCATGACGCAGGCAATGAAACCGATAGCAGAGACGACGATTCGCCAGATGGTCCACTCGCCGCTGAAGACGAAGCCAACGAACAGGAAGATGAGGAGGACACGGCCAGCCAACTGGAAGTACATCTTCTTGTCCTTCTCGTCAATGGTAGGCAGACCGGCGAAAGCCTTAGTTTTCCGAACCCACGAGTCAGAGAGAACCATGACGAGACCACCAATGACGGAGAGGTTTCGGAGGAAGAAGTTCAGGTCGAAGATGAGGCCATAGCCGAGAGCCTGCGTCACAACAACAGCCACCAAGCCGGCAACAGCGTAGTCGGAGTGCTTTCGGATGATGACGAGGGTGGAGCAGGAGAGCATGGCAATAACGTTCACGATGAGGAAGAGGTGCGTCAAACCGCTGGGGACTAAGCAAAGCAGCTGTGTAAGCTAGCAGTCTTTAGCAGCCGGGTCAACGGGCAGAGAGCTTACTGTGCCGGTATGAGTTCAGGTAGATTAATTGATCGGTCCATTGTGTTATGATTCTGAGGGCGTCCTCAAGGAATGTGACCACAATCAGGAAGCGACCAATGGCAGGGAGATAGCTACATAGCGAATGCGCGTCAGTCACCGAGGCGAGCCAATGGATTCATTTTCACGTGAAGAACCGGCGCCATCATTTTTCTGTGGTGCGCGATGCCGTGCTGGTGTTGTCAAATAGATGGAAGCTCACGTACGGTTTTACGGGACCGCTCACGGCCTCCAAGACGTCCTCGATTTTGCTAGTCTGTGCCCTTATGGCATCCAGAGGACTTGGATCGGCGCCGTCCATTTTGGAGACTCCAAAGGGAGTCTGGTTGTTCAGCTGGTAGCCAGCTGTGCCTCTGATCTGAGCCATGTCGATCGCCTAGACAGAGATAGGTAAATTGATTTGCTTGCGCGAGCAGACCTGGCGTTCGCGGGAAGAAATAGAGGGTTGGTGTCGTGAGTCGTTAGGAGAGGGCGATGTGGAGTCTCGGCACGACGAATCGAAGCAGTCGAGGTGAGGCGAGAGAGACGTCAGCGCCAGGCAAGTTGGCCGAGGGAAGGGTTGTGCGCGCTGGGCAGACGACAGCGAGCTTCTTATCGGAATATAAATGAGAAAAAAAAGAATAATTTGAAGGAGAAGAGAAGAAGGATTGTGCGGTCTCCCGTGCAGTGGAAATTTAAGCAGAGGATCGAATGGGACCGAATGGGGTGAGGCGTTAAAGCTCAGCAGTCCTCGTCCAAGTGGGTAAGGTAGGAAGAGGGACGGTACGAGGTCGGTCTCCGTCGAGCTATAAAGGTCAGTCGGGAGTCCAGTCGGGAGTCCAGGCAGGTTCAGGTAAGCGTGTTCCGTTCTGTCAGGCGCAGGCGTGGGCGTAGGTAGAGAATGGAAGGTATTACAAGCTGCAATGCCCGTCGCCCTTTCTTATTAAACTTCCTGCCTGACAACCGTGTCCTCAATTGCTCTTGCTAATATAGGTAGGTCACTTACATGCTGAGCCAATCCCGTCACGCTCCAATAAGCGTCCGTCTTTCACTGGCTGTACCCTAAACCGGCCTGCTGCTTTTCGCTGGTGTCCCGGCACAGCCTATTGGCCGCTAGACTGCATTCGTGCCTAGCGTCGGCCATGTACCTAGGCGGTACCTACCTTACTTCGTGCACTATCGCCCACGCTAGCAGTGTTCCCTCTGTATATGCATAACCCGCACGTCTCATGTACCGATTGCGTCAGGTACATCCTTATCGGCAATGTAGCGTCTTAGTACCGGGCTGTTCCGTATAAAGTCCGAACATCGTCCCTAATTGGACTAGCTCACTATTATCTTGCAGTTGCCATGTTACCTGCGATGAGACCATGGTTGGGAAAGACCGTGCGATTCATCCTCGTCAATTCAATGTGAATGTGAGTTTGACAAGTACGGAATACATGGGATGAAGTACCGCGTCGATCCCGTCTGCTTTGTACACTCCGATGGGCACATCGGTACTATGTAATACACACATTAGATGGTGCATTAGAGAGCTTCCATGTCTCCACAAAGGGGTTCGCCAATGAAGAACGGAAGAAGTCACTTACACAGCTGACACTTGACTGGCACTCGTACGTTTCTTACGGTGCACAAGACCTGTACTTGTCGCACACAGAATACGCTCCGTTCTGAAATTGTGCCTCGGGCCAGTCTATCTAAGGCAGGCGACATCGAGTCCTCAGCCCATACTGGCAAGACCTACGTCAGAACGCAACCAAGATAGACTTCGGATTACCTCACCTCCAAACTCGAGACTTTCAACTCTCCGTCTTCGAAGTGCTTTTACGGATTACA